>OY728160.1:867939389-869189389 GCA_963277665.1 Viscum album | reverse complement strand
TATTATCCATGGATTTAGATTGTGAAAAAGTTATTAATTTAATGATTTTTCGTATTATTTACATTTACATAAAATGTTTCCTTGTCTTATCATTATAGATGAGTTATTGATTAAATGTAATGTGTGTTTAGTTATTTACATTTCCATATTGATTATACATTATTGATTCAAGATAGATTCTACTGTATATAACCCCTACTAAGCATTTGATATCACCCTTTTTTAGTTTTCTTTCCCTTGGATATAAAGATTAAATCTCTGAATGAGTTCAAGGATGCTTATTACTTCCCCATTTTATGTTTTATGATTAATTTTTTTTTCCTTTATTAAAATCAATGTTATGTGTGATATCTACTTCATTTTTCACATATGTTTTGGTTTGGTAGGTTTGGTCCTTGTACTTTTGTCATGGATCCATAATTTAAAAAATAATAATCATGGTATAATAATAATATATATTTCTTATATACATATTTATGATGATTCAAAAAAATTAGAGATAGAAAAAATGTATTACACCATTCATGGAGGCCGTTGGCCGTACATACGAATGAATACTATTTTTATTTTTTAACGAATGGAATGAAAGAAATGAAATTATAAATTCAACATTTATAAAGTTATTATTATATCATATATATTATATATATTCCTAAAATACATCCAAATTACCATCAAAGTAAGATATAAATTAAAAATCAATCACATCGCTTAATGGAGGTGGTAGTCCATATGTACGCACGAGTGAAGTTATAGTTTACCAACATTTTAGAAGGTAATAAGGTAGATTTTATATTTTATTTGAGAAGAATAATTATATAATAAATATCACATATAAATATTAATACTATCTTGATAACCATGCATTAATTATGTTGTTGGAAAATTAATTGTATCGTTACATGGAAATGGTAAACCATACGTACCCATGAAAGATACTTTCACTTCCCATTTGATGGAATGAGGGTGGATAATGGTGGTTTAACAATCATAATATCATTTAATAATATTTATGATACTGATTTTGTTATTTTATGAGTAATATAATAGATTTATAGTATGTAAAATAATAATAAAAAATAAAGTGATCGGTTAAGGTGATTACCTCTTCTTTGAGACAACTCTCTTATATATCCTCTTAAGGTCTCATGAGTTGGTCTTTTGAGAAGACCAACACCTCTATAATGTATATAGGGGATTTTATAAGATAAATTGGTAGATTATTGTTGTCACACCCATCGTCTTTAAATAAATTATTTTATAAATTTTCAAGGAATTGGGTAGTTTGGGTTGAAAAAGACATAAAACATTTGGGTTATTATTTAAAGAAATAATCGTTTTGGATTTGGAACGTGACCTCACCTGAATCCTCGGGGATTGACAGCGTGTGACGCATGGGCGACGCATGGGTGAAACATAATTGCGAAGCCTTGCGACTATGCCAGCACCTCCATGTGACCCGCCCGACGTTCAATTTTACATTTTGAAGATAAATGAATATTTTGGGCTTGGAAGCGTCTGACGCATGGGTAGGGGACGGTCGAAGCCGCACAACTTCGCTTGGGTCACCGTGTGACCTCGCTCGGTTCCCCGCTCGCCTACCCGATGTGAAACTACTTAAATGAAATGAATTAACGATGAAAAAAATAAAATTAAATGAGTTGTAAAATAAAATTTTAAAAAAATAATAAGAGTTAGATAAAAACTTAATTAAGTGTTTTGCTCATAATAGTAATATTATTATTCAGGATATTATTAATTACTATTGGGTATTATTATTATTTATATTAATTATGATAATTAAGTTACTCTATTTATTATTTTTATCCTCATTCTAGTTTATTATTATTATTATTCTTTTTATTTCTTTTGTTATTTGGTTTTTCTTTTCATTTTCCCCCTTTTCTTAGGGTTTTCGGTTTCCTTGCGCCGCACCTGTGGGTTCCCCTCCTACGCGCTGAGGCTATAGCCTGCCTCCCTAACCTAAATACCTCGCTGAACCTCCCTCTCTTCCCTCTTGGTGGAACCCTTGTCGGCGCACCCTCATCCCATCGTGACCCCCTTGCCTCCTGCTCAGTATCGCGCTGAACCTCTCCTTCCCCCCATTCTCTTTCCCATCGCGCCGCTGCTTTGATCCCTAGACTAGCCGCTGCCACCCCCATGTCCGGCCGGTCGAACCCCTTCCCAGTGACCCTCCAAGCTGGTTCCACTATCTCCTTCTATCCGGCACTGCCTCTCCGGACTCCCCCACCAGTGCCCGCTCCCTATCCGACCATCCCTCCCTGCTCGCCCGTCGCGCAGCTGCACCCCCGCCACAGTCGACCGTCGCACAGCTGCACCCCCTACCACGGCCAGCCCTTTGGCCACACAACCCCTCTCTGATGGTTTTTTTCCATGTGGCGTAACTCCAGCACCTCTCCAATGTTCTCAGAAAACCTCCCATATCTCTTCCGCAGGTGAGTTCTATTTTTATTAATTGATCTTCCTTTGGTAGAATTGTGGGTAGGTGATTCATGTTGTTGGGGTACAAGTTGCGCTGATTTTTGGTCCGATCTTAATAATTTTGTTGTTATCTTTTTTTAAGGTTCATATTTAGTTTTTTGTGGTGCATTGGATGAGCAATTGGAGTCACGCACTAAATTTTTTGGATTCTTTGACACCTGAGGTAGGTGGTTCCGTGTGTAAACATTATCTGATAAGTTAATTTTCTTGCTTAATTAATTTGGTGTGTTATTATATTAATCTGTGTTATGAGAAATTAGTTTTTAAATGAGTTTGATATGTGTTTTGATTTTAAGTAGCATGCTTATATGAAATGTGTTGAATTTTTGATAAAAACCCTTATTGTGACATTTGATCATGTTTTATAAAATTGTGCATTTAGCTATTGAATTGTGCAAGGGTTACGGATCATGTTTTGATGTGGTGTTGATATGTTTTTGGTCAAAAATGAGGATTTGAGTGTGTATTTAGTGTTTAAAGTAATGCGACACATTTTTAAAATTTATTGATAAACTTTCTTAGTGGTTTTTTTAATCTTTGAAATGTTTTCTTGAATCGTGTAGTTGATTTATTTGATTGTGTAAGTGATGTAGATTAAGTTTTAAAAGATTTTTGGTGTACAATTATTTGTTTCACCTTGGTAATTGTTTTTATAAAATCATCAAATGGTTTATTAAGTTTATTAATGGTGTGAAACATTTTTGGAACCTGTTTTGGGTGTGCTTGGTCATGAAAGAGGGTTGAGTTGGTTTTGCATATCAAAGTCATGTTATGTTTATTTTTAAATAATTTTTTCAAAAATAATTTAATATGATTTAATAAAAAATGATTAACGATAAAAATTTAATATGTTTTTAATAAACAAATATTAGCAATGAAAAAATTGTTTTAATTGAGTTGGGTAAGGTTTTTTGCCGTGCGTACTTTGTCAAATGGTTTTTGGTGTGTGTGGAAGTGTGGAATTGGGTTTATGTTACACCCTATTTGTTTTATTTGTTTGAGTTTGACATTATATGTGAAGTTGGAACATCTTGAGCACAAAAGGGGAAGCCTGGGTACTAGGTGGGTGGACTAGACTAGCATGCTAGTGATTCGAAAGTGGCCCCGTCCCAGATTCACTTAGCTGGATTGACGCTTACAACACTAACTAAACATTGGATGATGATCAGATACCACTAGGTTATGGATGTGTTTCCCTATCTAGTGGCTCGTGTACGAGAACGTATTTTGTTGTGATTCCTATACTGTTCATCGAGACACGAGGTTTTAGGGTCCCATTCCTTTTTCTCGTACCTTTAGGGTCTCTCCCACTTTTGGTGCTCCTGGACTATTATACACCCACCATCGGCATGTGGTGCAACTTTTGGGTTTATGTGAAGGTTTGAGTTTTTCTTTTATGCAAGGGTTTTTTCTTTTATTTAAGGTTTTTTCTTTAAAAATGCTTTCCTTATAGAAACTGTTTCTTTAAAGTTGTTTAATATTTGGTGTCCTTTCATTTATTTATCCTACAAATGTGTTTGTCATTTAATGTTTATACGTGGAACCTTTTTATTGGATGACGTACTATTGGGATTTTGGCTCACACCCTACATACACCTTTGGGTGTATGTAGAATTTGTTTCTTATGTATTCTAGGTTGTGACATCATTCCCAGCGATGGTGGTTTTGGTCGTTGATGGTCTTCTCGTTCATGTTATTGTTATGGCATGTGAATGCTGTGTCTCTCTAGTTGCTTGGAGGTTTGAGTTAGAGTTTTAGTTCTTTCGTTGTCGTTTATTTTTGGATGTTGGTTCTAGTTGTAAACCTATGAATTTTTTTTAGGTTAAAGGCATGTTTGGTTGTCTGTTTCCAGTTTTAGTTTGTTTATATTGTTAGTTGTCTTTCTATATTTTATTTTGAGTAAACTGTTCCCACTTGTTACTTATGATACCCGATCACTTGTGCCGGCCCGTGGGGATTAGGAACACCCTTCGGGCCATGTCACGGACCGGGTCAGGTGCTGGGTCTGATGGCGACCCGGCCTAGTTCGTGAAAATTGTCAATATAGAGTGCATAAAGTGGTGAAAATAAGCAAGGGAGGAGGTTCCCTTTTGTAATTGAGGTGAGAGACACTTTTGGAATTTCTTAAAACAAAATAAGACTATTCTAAATCCAAATACTTCCAAATGAACTATAAATAAATAGAAGATGAAATTTCTACAAATATATTATAAAAAAATTTCATTATTTAAGACTCTTATTATTAATAAATAATTTAATAAAGTATTATTTTCCTAAAATATCATTATCGGCAATTTTGACACTATTCATTACTTTCAATTTAGTAACATCAAGAAAATAATATAAATTTGAAAAAAAATATTTTAATACATTCAAAACATGTCATGTTAATCTATAAAAGTCATGGATCACTTTAATTACATCATATTATTATTATTTAACTATTTTTAATATCATTTATTTTATTTTTTCATTAATTGAATAATTAATGCGTCAGCATTGTATAATATTGTAAGGTAATTATTGATTCACTAAAAAATATTAAATTACCATGATGAAGAAAAAAATTTATATTTCAAAATTCTATTTATAGTCAAACATATCCCTTATATTACCCCTGATAAAAATATTTTGTTTATTAAAAATAAGAGTGTGACATGTTTTACTTTTCATTAAATAAACTTTTATGGTCATAATCTCATCCATGTGACAAAAAAGGTCATTAACTCGAACCTTGTATTATTATAGTAGATATTTACTCATAAAATAAAATTTATACTGGTGTAAGTGTCATTTTATAGTACCTATCATTTTATTTTTAACCTCAATTACCTGATTTACCCTTACCGTGGTAATAAAATTAATATAGTTATTATTCATAATGATAAAAATCGAAGGTAACTATTTGATAAATTTGGATCCATTTATTCAAAATATTTAATCTATTTTTCAATATTCAACTCAAATAAGTGGAAAATTTTAATTTAAAATTAATCCCTCAAAACTCATTGAAAAACAATTTTATGGAAAAATGCGTTTTAAGCCAAAAAATGTAATTATAAAAAACATGTTATAAGGAAGATTAAAATTAAATCAATTATATTATATATAAATAAATATTAATTAGGTTATTTTGCGATAAAATTCAATTCATAAAGGTACTTTTTAATATAAATCAAATTACCTTTTAATAAAAATCTGTATTTTTCACTATTCACTAAAAAATCAAACATTTCAGAAAAATACCAAAATTTCACCCAAAGATAATCTTTATATTCTGATTTAAAACTTTATTTTCATTTAATCAAATATATTTTCTAAAATTTCCAAAAATTAATAATAATATTTTATAAAAAAAATAAATAAAAATCATTTTTTATGAAAACATATTTCAGAAGCATAAAATAACATTACTAAAAATTAATTACTTATTTATTGAGAATTAATCAATGAGTTGTTTTTATTAGGTCCTTTATATATAAATTTCATAATTTGGTTAATAATATTCATACTCCTTAATTTAACAACTATGTTAAAATGGTTATATTTAAATAATAAAATTCCATTGACCATTTAAGATTTGTGTTCTGTGTTATACAAGCTATCAAAGAAATGAGATTTAAAAATATTTCATAAAATATTAGGGTTTGACACTCTACCCGCTTTTAAAAATTTCATCCTCACTTTTTACTTTTTTCTTAGTAATAAAAGTTTTGACATTTGGAAATTCCTTTTTGGAAACACAAATCATAAAAATGGTTTATAAAACTTTCTATTGAAGCAAGATAAAGTAAATTATAACGGTCATCTTGAATAACAAAAAATTTGGTATCCAAATATGAGAAAATGTTTTGGAAGAGGAAAAATGGATATGGAGAAAAAACTAACTTCCATGGGATGGTATAGTGTGATACAGAACATGGTCATGAGAAAGTCAACATCCACAAAACTATGACCTTATGAGTTGGAGAAAATACCAACCATTCATCAGAAAATAATGCAATAAGATAACATTTTTGTTTCAAGATCCTTTTACTATATTTTAAGAATTGTATTTCCATATAAAATAACATTGGGAAATATAATTTTTGGACAAGTATAGTTTCTATCTTAAATCAATTTCCACCAAATTCTCATATTTTTCTCCAAATGATTAGTGTTTAAGACAATTTTTTTTCATGCATGAAGCTCTTAAATAAACTTCTAGTAGATAAAATAATCCCCAAAAATTAAATAATTCAATTTATATTATCTTTAGAAATTAACCAAAACCAAAATTGTTATTACAAGCTAATTAATCCTTCAAATAATAAAAATATATTTTAATCTAAAAAACTCTACAATAATACCCAAAATTCAACTTAGATTATTTGATAAATAACTATCCGTAAAACTCCTCAAAAAATATTTCAGACTAAGATTTAAATCCAAAATTATAAGTATTTTATTACACACAGTTATAAGACTAATTTAACATTTATCTCCAATCATTTTTAATCACTCATAAATTCATATTTCAAAAATATATGTTCCCTAATAACATAGTCTCTAGGAAATAATTTCTATAAATTAATAACCCTATATCATAAATAATCTCAATAACTATAATATAAATGAATTTTATAACCTTAAAGGTAATATTATACCTTTCATATTACATTCATAAAAGTGTAACAACGTTCTTCATAAATAATAATTCACCTAAAACCTATTGGTTATATATACCTCAAACAAAAAAATGTTTCCCAAAATATCATTAGACACCTGAAAATTCATTTACTTAAAAATTATAAGGGGTTTAAACCTTTGATCACATTATTTATGTTTAACTTATAAACCCATTATAGTATCCATATCACTTAATTTAAACTCACATGAAAATATATAGTATTTCAAAAATATAAAAAAAATCCTTATTCCTCAAATAAGTTTATAGAATATTGAATATATTCCTTAAATTCTAAAATTAAATAGAATACATCAACGATATATGAAGTAAATAAAATTTTTATCCAATATATAACCTATTAAAAGTTAAAAAACATTATCCCATTTACTTCATCAATGTCAATCATCACTTTATCAAAACTAAAAATTATCACCTTACCACTAAATCACTTTTCTTGGTTATTAGTACTTTTCAAAATATGTTTTGAAATCATTAAAGAAAAATACTATGGGGAAATTAATAGATTTATCATGATTCTTATATCTAGAATATAATTTATATAAAACTTACATAATTCTCAAATAATAATACATAAACACTAAAATTCTTTCAATTCATAAATATTTCCTTAGTGTAGGAGTTAACATCTAGAATAGGAAATTGACTCACATAATGCCCAGGTTCCCTATAGGGCATTGAGTTCCTTATAAATTTGTTACAATATGACCATTATTTCTACATAGAAAACATATTTCACTATATTTGAGATATTCTTTTAGGTGATTATTCCCATATTCTTGATAAGAAGAAAATTGAATATTCTAACCTCTATGATAATTGAAACTCATAAAAGTCAATTTTCCTTTTATTTATCATTATAGGAATCTCGTAGAGGTTTAAATTATTAATTATATATCATGATAGATGATTATAAATAATAAAAATTTCATTCTCTCTATCCATCATTCAATTTTGTGGCTAATAATCACTGAATTGTTTCCCATAATGAATCAAGAACATTGAATTGATTCCCACAACAGATTAAACACATAAAATTTTTCCCATAACTATTTCATAATATATAATACTTTACCCAATGCATTTGAGAGAGATATAGGTCCCATCCATCATTAGATATAATGTAATAACCATCCTTGGTTTTAATGAAACCATCCAATGGTATAGGTAGTTAAAATTGAAATATGAAATGGTTTCTATAATTATGATGATGCCGCACACGCTTATGACATTATTTTTCTATTAAAAAATAACTGCAAATTAAAATTTAAATACCATTAAGATAAAGAGAGTCATGATATAAAAAATAAATGGGGTATTATATACACTACCAAAAATAAATAAGTGGTGAATATGACATATGTCTCATAGAATTTAAAGTGATATATGAAACCCTTACCCGAGGTCCCCAAAATATTATTATTTAAACATGACCATTACAATGTATCCATTAAATTAGTAGGTATGAATAGTATTAACCTAATTATGGAATATATATTTATATATATATAAAGGACCTACTAAATAAAAGTTTATTGATTAATTCTTATAAAATACGTACTCAAGTACCGAGGTTTTTCTTTCCACAATTATCACAAGTTGGAAAACCCTTCTTTCCCTTCTTCCCCTAATCCATTTTTTCTTTGTTTTCCTCTTCTTATGTTATTTACATTAGAATCCATGATACATATAGAAATAATTCTATGTCTTGTTAGCACATGATAATATGTCCTTGTATGATGAAATTGTTTTGTAGACTAGTTCCTATAGAAATATCTACTTAAGACCATTAATGAAATGATCATTCATACTCTAGAGATTCATTGAATTTGGACAGATGTATTTTAGATGAGTCTTAAGGTTAACTACTTATGGAATTATTAAGTTAAAATATGAATACTATTTGTTGTTAATTTTTCATATTCGATAACCTGTGCTAACCATTCTGGTTTTAGTAAATATTTAGAGGCTAGTAAAGTCATTTTATTCTTCAAAAATATATTTTTCTCAAAAATGATATTTATTTTTTTTATACAAATAATATAATGAATTTATGATTCCACACAAATTTAGGACTCGATATTATGGCTCACGATTGAGTTATGATGATTTATCATTCTAAATGTTAATGTATTTTTAAATGCTATTTTTTTATTCCATAACTTGTGTTTATGATATTTTTAAGTAAGTGTAAAGATGAGAGATATCAATATATGATCATATTTAAGTATAAGATAATACTAAGGGTATGATATCGTGAATATATCATTAAATGTTCATACCCAATATTTAAAATGTCATAAACATGAGTCATAGCATAAAACATTATCATTTAAAAATACATGAGTCATAATAATGAGAACCCATCAAAAATCAATCATGAACCATCAGTTCCTATCACAAATTTGTATGGAATCATCATAAGTATAGAAACCATTTCATAAGTCATGGTTAACTACCAAGACCATACGACCAAGAATCCAAACATGTTTCCCATAATAGATCATGCACATCAAATTGATTCCCTCAATAGATCAATCACATTGACTTGTTTTCTATAATATATCAAGCACATAGACTTGTTTCCCATAACTATCTCATCATATACAATATTTACCTAATACATTAGAGGAAGAACATTCTTAGTTATAACATAACCACCATCCTTGGTTATAACTTAACCAACATAACATAATTAAAAGCATACATATGTGTTCCACTAGATTATAAAAAAAATTCACCAATAATAACTCATGAAAATAAATGGGTTTTATAAACATTTCATCATTTCATTAAAGTATAAGCTGTGGAAGGGTAATGGGTTTCATAAACAAAATTTCCACTTAAATATAAAACATCCATATAATAAAAAAGTAAGGTATACATGGATGATATATACATTAAATATTATATAAAATCAAAGTATGTTATCTTATATGGAAAATTATTTTGAAAGATCGCTTGGAATAATTCACGAGGAAATTAACTTTTTCATTTTAAAATGACCCCCATTTTTAAAAATCTATGAACTTATTAATGAAAAAATATTTTTTTAAAAAAAAATTGTAAACATGTAATGTAATATTAAAATATTTGATACATCATAATAGATTTAAATTTCATTCATGAAATATAAGTTAAAAAAACATTCCATCAACTTTTTTAAGAAAATTCAAAAAAGAATCTTGTTTAGAAAATAACAAGAGGATTCATTTATTTTAAACGTAAAAAAGGGTAAAATGAATTTAAACAATCATCATAGAATATTGAAAACATATTTTTTTTGAAAACACGGAGGTGGAAGAGAAATATTATCCAATGGATACTTAAACATAAACAATCCCAAATAATGATGAGATTGTGAAATTACCACTTTGGTATCATTTGAATCATAAGACCCATAAATTAAATAACTTTAGTTGGATATTTATATACCATAATTTTCATGATAATAATTATAAAATAGATTCCTGGGATGTATACACACTACCAAAAAGAAACATTTAGTGTATAAGGCATGTGTACCATAAAAATAAAAGTGTGACGAAAATCCATTACCGTAGGTCTGAATTCCTTCATAAATGTTGGAAAATTATGTATAATAAATATAGTTTTATTAGAAATATATTAATGAACCATTATCATATATATAATACCATATATTATTTACTTATATCATTTTATCACATTTTTTCTATCAATTCTTTATTAAAATCAATGTTTTGGGTGATATCTACTTCATTTTTCATATATGTTTTGGTTTGGTAGTTTTGGTCCTAATACTTTTATCATGGTCCCATAATTTCCAAAATTATAATAATGGTATTAAAATAATATAAATTAATTATATATATAAATATATATTTATTTATAATCATTCAAAAAAATTAGAGATAGAAAAATGAGATACACTATTCAGGGAGATGGTAGGCCGTATGTACGTATGAACACTAATTTCATTTTTTAATGGATGGAATGGAAGAAAAGTAAATAATAATTAAACAGTTAAATAATAATTATTATATCATATTTATTATATATATTCATCAAATACATCATAATTACCATCTAATTAAGATAAAAATGAAAAATGAATAACATCGTTTTGTGGAGGTGGTAGTCCACATGTACGAACAAGCAACATTATCATTTTCCAACGGTTTATAAAGTAAGAAGGTAGATATTATATTTTTATTATTTAATAATAATTACATAATAAATATCACATATATAATTTAAACCCATTATAGTAACCATACATGAATGATGGTGAAGGAAAGTGAATTATATCGCTACGTGGAGATGATAAGTTGTACGTAAGCACGAGCGATAATTTCCCTTCCCATTTGATGAAATAAGGGTGGATAATGGTGGTTTGTAAATAATAATAAAATTTAATTATATTTAAGATAAAGAATTTATTATCTTAGGAATAATATAATAAATTTATATTAGTTAAAATTTGAAAAAAAAACGAAGTGATCGGTTAAGGTGATTACCTCTTCTTTGAGACGACTCCCATAGATCTCCCTTTACAGGATATAGGGTTCATATTCTGAGAATACCAGAACCTATATAATGTTTCTAGGGAAGTGGAGAAGAGAAATTGGTAGAGTATGGTGGATATATAAGGCTGAAATTGGTGTAAATAAGTGAGAGAGTTTGCGCCCTTTAATAATTGAGGTGAGAGGCACTTTTGGAATTTCCTAAAAAAATAAAATATAATAAGACAATTATAGAGAATAATAATTTCATGTTGACTATAAATGCACTTGGGATAAAATTTTAGACCATATATTATCCCTATTTTGATTATTTAAGTTTTTTTATTATTTTTAAATACTTTTAAAAAAATACTATTTTCATAAAATATCATTATTGTCAATTTTGACACTATTTATTACTTTGACTTTAATAACATCAATTCAAAAATAGAAATTCATACCAAGAATTTTAACAAATCCTTAAAATTAAATTTTCATATATAAAATTAATGAATTAGATTAATTATCTAAAATTATAATACTTTTATTATTTTAAATAACATTTATTTTATTTTTCAATTAATTGAATAATTAATGCGTCAGCATTGTATAAGCATTTATGGTAATTATTTATTCAATAAGAATTAATAATAAATTACCATGATAAATATAAATCTTTTATGTTTTAAAATAATATTTATAGTCAAATATATAATCTAGATAGCTACATGTTAAAAATATTTCAGTTATTAAAAACAAGAGAGTTAATTGATTTACTTTTCATTAAATAAAATATAATAAAGGTTATAATCTCTTATAATTGAGGTAAAAGGTCATATATTATACCCTTTGATGATTCTGGTCTATATATACTCCTAAAATAAAATTTAGTCCAGTTTTAGGGTCATTTTATAGTCTTTTTCATTTAATTTTTGACCCAAATTACAGATTTACCCTTACCAAGGTAGAAAAATTACTATAGTTACTATTTATAATGAAAAAAATAATATTAACCTATTTAACTAATTTATACCAAATGATTCTAAATATAGAGTCTATTTTTTAATATTAAACTCACAAAGGGGAATAATTTAATTTAAAATTAATCTCACTATACGCAACAACACACATTTTTCTTAAAAAATGCGTTTTAAGCCCAAATATATAATTATACCAAAATAAGGTATTAAGATTATAAAAATTTCATTAATTATATTATATATAAATCAATAATAATTAATTTATTTTTATATAAAATTAAAATAATAAATAGTCTTTTTAATATAAATAAAATAAAAATTTAATAAAAATTGATATTTTTTACCATTCACAGAAGAATCCAACTTTTTAGAAAAATATTAAAATTTCACCCAAATATAATTTTGATATGATTATTTGAAAATATAATTTCATGTTATAAAATATATATTATAAAATTTCCAAAATTTAATTATAATATTTTCTCCCAAAAAAGAAATAAAAATAATTTTTTAGGAAAACGTATTTCTGAAGCATAAAATATATTTTTTAAAAATTAAGTACTTATTTCCTAAGCATTGATCAGTGAATTTGTATTGATCATCTCATAGAAATATAAAATTAATAATTTAGTTAATAATATTAATATACTCTTATTCAACAACTAGGTTCTAACATTCGTATTTAAATAATAATATTTTGTTGGTTGTTTAAGATCAGTGTTGTGTGTAACACAATCTATCAAAAAAATGCAATTTAAAAATATTTCATAAAATCTTGATGTGTTACATAAATGGACTAACATGTTTCAAATTAAGTTTTTAATTGAACTTTTATGTTTTTTATTGACATTATATCCTATGTTATCTATTATTTATCAATTTTAGAGTCACTTTCCTTGAGAGTGTATTCCTATTATTGAAATGTTTTGGGTATTTACAAAAAGGCCACTCATTTTTGAGTTTTTAAAGGGACACTATTCTCCTCATTTCAACTCAGACAAAAACACCCTAATTTAGATACAAAATACACCAAGCCTATCCTAAATACTCATAGAAACCTTAATGAGGTTATGTTCTTCTTAACATACTATCCCTCAAAGTTTTAATACCCTTCTCAAAATAGATAATCCAAGTGAGGTAAAAGTTCATAACCTCTATTTTTATTCTATATTTATTTATGTTATTTTATTATTCATAAAACTTAACTTCACCATATTAAATTGGTGGCCTTATTATCTTATTATGTTATTATAATTACGTTAAATTCATTAACTACACTCCCATTTTCCATTAAGAAAAAAAATGTTAATCGAGTGTAGTGCGTACTACTTCCTCCATGAATTAACATGCTTCATTTTCATTTAATTCAAAAAAAAGATGATTTTAGTTTATATTTAATGATTATATATGATATATGTATAATTAATATATATCAATAAAATGGTTCTTTTTGGATAACACAAAAATTATTGATCATTATAAGTAAATCCATCGATATTAGTAAATAATCTGAAACTAATTAATCAACATTTTCATCTTCATGAGAAATAATAAAAAATCCTATGAAAAGATATTATAACATTATAAGTATTTGTAAAATCATAAATTACAATAATTTTAATGGTTTTAAAATGATTATTTTTAAGAAAATGGAATAATAATATCTATTTTACAAACCTAATTCAAAACAATCAAGATTTTTAAACACCCAATGTTAAAAACAGATTTAAGAAATCTAATATATAAAGAGAATTGTTATTAATGAGGTGTCACTATGGAAAAAAGGCATTTAGCAGCGGTTTGGTTTTACGTTTCGCGGCGGTTTAAACCACCTCTAAATAGATTGGTGGCGGTTTTGAAAAACTACCGCGAAATTGTGCGTCGAGAAACTATTCATGACAGTTTTCAAAACTGTCGTAGAATGTTTCGCGGTAGTTTTTTAGCAATTTTTTAAATTGCCTCTAAATGATTTAGTAGTGGTTTTTTTATTTTATTTTATTTTTTTATATTTTTTTATATTTTTTAGCTTGTACTATATGCAACATCGTATTAGTTTGCAGTATATGCAACACTATTCTTGGCTCGTGTTACACACAATTTCAAGTTCGTTTTGTGGAAATTATTCTACGCAACATTAAGTATAGATTTTTTTAATGTATAAATGAAATAAGTTTTGATTACTTTATACGCAACACCAAACAGAGCTTTCACTACATGCAACCCTGACTTGGCTTGCATTACACGCAATCAAGACCTTCCTTGATAGCGTGTGTAGTACGCAATACCGAGTTTCACTAAACGATATATTATTATAATATTATTATGAACTAGCCGTTATGAATTGTAATACCCACTTTTTGAAATATTATAAATTTTATATTTCAAAATGGACTTCATTTTTGGATTCAAAATATCAAAATTATCCTTGGGTGAAGTTTTGGTATTTTTCTGTAAACTTTCAATTTTTGATGAATAGGGAAAACACTAGGCTACTATTTAAAAACTGAATTTTTATTTAAATAATTATTTATTTTAGTTAAATTTTTTTAGGTCAAAATTGATACATAATACCTATATAAGTTCGATGTAATTCATTGGAGTCATTTTATAATAATTTTAGATATATAAAAATTTTATTGAACTTTTCACCGTCTTTTACCCACCTCCTAGGAGAACTTGAAAATTTACATAAAACTTAATTTTACCACTTCTGTGAGTGTAATTTTAAAAATTTTAGAGCCATAGTTAATATTAAGGAGTAAAATGTGGTTCAATAAGATAAAAATATTTTTTGGTGAATAATAACTTTTTTAATTTTATTTACCACGGTTAAAAGTAAATAGGGCAATTAAGGGTAAAAATGATATTATTATTACCCTAGAACATGTCCTAATGTAAGAACCCGGTTCTTCTCTTTAAGGTACGAGCTTCTTCTTTTTCTTTTTCCTTAAGTTTTTTTAATAAAATATGGAAAATGGGGAAAAATCCTAAATTTTGGAACTACACACCGTGTACTTTTTCCACATGCCGTGTACTTCTGGTCGTGTAGGGATGAGTACATGGGGCATTTATCCTTGCCAGTGATAAAGGGTGTAGGAACCGACTACACACCGTGTAGTGGTTCTTTACACACTGTGTAGTCAGTCAGAAGGAAAAAATAGTAAGGTGGTGGATCAGCCATCAGCTGGGCGGCAGTACACGCCTTGTACTCATGAGTACATGCCGTGTACTCTTGTCGGCATGTAAACAGTGCCGTGCTGGCAGAAAGATGCCAGGTGAACAGTTAAATGAAAGGAGTACACACCATGTACTTGGAAGTACATGCCGTGTACTTTGTTTTTTCGGCTTAAAACAGGCAGTAGCCTCCTCATTTGGCAGAGGAGGCATTTGAGCCGTTTTGGAGCCAAGGGAGGAGGCCAGAACTTTGAAGATCCGTCGGGTGTTCGTCTGGAATCGGTTTCCGACTCGGACGATCTCGTTGGAACCGAACAGGTAATCCCTCTCTTCTCCTAGCGTGTTTCTTACCAATTCTTCTCCTAACGTAAGTTATTTACGTTTGAATGGGTTTTGTTCTTCGTCAGATCTACGCCGTTCTTGGGCGTTTCTGGAGTTGGCGTTCGGGTATAACGTTCGTTGGTGTTTAAGGTAGGTGGCTTGGTGTTTAGTTTTCTAACTGCTGTGTGTTTTGTACGTTTTTGGGCTATGAACCCATGTTGGGGTGTCATGTGGCTGAGACTGTTGATATATTTAATGCCTAGAATTTTTTAGGTGTTTAAATTGTGATAATAAAAATGATGGTTGGGATCGTTGCTTGGATCCGGAACCACCCTGGGGGTGTGTTCCACTGTTTAGTAATTTAGCTAGGATACCCGAGGGTATGCCTTTAAAGTAGTAATTATAGAATTTACTTGAGAGGAATTTCTTGTTTACTTCTTGTTTACCTGTTAGGCAAGGCCCGGTTACCTGTTTTTCCTGAGGGCGTTGTTGTGATTAGCCTGTGGCCACTATACTGTATTAGCCTGAGGGCGTGACTGTTTTAGCCCGAGGGCTGTCATTATTTCTCCTGAGGGCAACCTTTCATGCCTGAGGGCTTGACTTCTGTGCCTGAGGGCGACACTTCCTATGCCTGAGGGCAATTTCTGTTACGCCTGAGGGCAATACCAACGGGTTGGATTCTGTATAGCCTGAGGGCGTGGTTCACTATATTATCCTGAGGGCAAGATACTGGTTGTCCTGAGGTCTTGGTGCTGTTGAGCATAGACCAATACTAAATTTAATGGATTAAATGAATAATAAAATGGCAATTTAATTGTAAGGTAGTTACTTTTCAGTACTGGTTACTTTATTGCATTTTACTATTGCACACTGTTGTTTCATGATTACACGCAGTTGGGAACGTGCCTTTGGTGGGTGCCTACTGAGATATATTTCTCACACCCTATTTGGGTCATGCTTTTAGGCCCAAACAGATTACGTTACTATAGATGTAGATAGGGGAAAGAGTCCCTATACAGGTATATGATTGCTGCTGAGGAATAGGAGGGCATGGGACCGAGCCTAGGCTTGCGATGCCGCTGCCAGCTATTTTACTTTGTTTTGCTGTACTCTACTTTTGGTTGTATAGTATTGATGTATAACATGTTCTGGCTGTTTTCTTAGAACTTGAGACATGTAGCATCATCATTTATATACTGTTGGTTATATCCACTGCTGTTGTTTATTTCATTTGTGTATGGTTTACTGCTTCCGCTGTTTGTTGTATGTTTTATTTTGTATTCCGCTGCGCTACAATTTGAAAATTGAGGGCATAGTTTCCCCACTATCAGACCTGGGCCCTCACTGCTAGTCGGAAGCCTCTGGAATTTGGAGAAATTTGCTTGAGGTCATGTGGCAAACCGGGTTTGGGGCACCCGTTGTGTGGCACCCAGAACCGGGACATTAAAGTGGTATCAAAGGAGGTTATTTTATTTGACTTACTATTTGGAGCCTTAGAAAGGGATAGGAAAAATGATAGTTGGTAATAACCTGTGCCCGGGCGTTGCTAACCTGTGTACTGGGAAAATCCAGTCTTCCTCATATTTTTCAATTTTTTTGATTTTTTCAAATTTTACTATTGATATGATTTCACCGTTAGGTGACACACTTGTATTGTGCTGGTTAAATTTTATCTGTGGGTTCTATTTAGTTGCAACTCGATGAGATGAGGGTATTCCATCTCATGCATCATATAGGCACATGCTAGAAATCACATGTTAGGCATAGTTCCATGCCATGTAGGTGCATTAGAAAGTTTCATGTTGTTGTGATAGTATTTGCGCTAGAAAATCATGTTGTTGTGATAGCTGCACTGATAAAAAAATGTCTGCAATTTGATAGGGTAATTTGTGTGTAAGCCTGTTTATAGAATGGATGCCAAACTTTGGTTTTTGGGCAATATGGGCCCCCATTGACCGGAATTTGGTGGATCATTGACTGTTTATTAGTTTTAACACAGATAAGATTTCAATCTTTGATTCGTGGGGAGTACGGGCCCTCACAGGTCAGAATTTTACACTTAGGTGTTGATTTTCGGTATTTTCTGGGTTCTGAGGATGTTTTTGAGACATACTGTCCAGAAACCTAGTATACATGCCATGTAGTATTTTAAACACACTGTGTATGGCCTTCTGTTTGGGAAGAAAAATGAACTTTTTAAGTACACGCCGTGTACTCTGAGTACACGCCGTGTAGTCTCTTCCCGTGTCACAAACCATGTGGGTGGAGACACGGGGTAGGGAAGAGCTTGGGTAAAAACACGCCGTGTACCAGATATACATGCCATGTAGTTTTGACCCGGAGTTTAGATGTGTAACTAACAACACAGGTCGGTGAAATTATGTACAGAACATGCCGTGTCAATGATGAACATGCCATGTAGTGTGACCTGGGGACTCGGCCGTGTAACTAACAACACGGGTCAGTGTCACCTCTCCTTGAACACGTAGTGTACCTTTGGGGACATGCCGTGTAGTCTTGTCCGACGACAGACCGTGTGGACTTAGCCGTATGGCAGAGAAACAGGGTTGTTGACACGCCGTGTGCAGGTGTAACACGCCGTGTAGTGTCAATCCGAGTAGTCGGCCGTGTCACAGACCACACGGGCAGTTGAAAAAATAATACCATACACGCTGTGTAGATAATATACACACCGTGTAGTTTGTTCAAATGGGAGCCGTGTGGCTTAGCCGTACAGAAGGACTCGGGAAGGGGAAGGGAAGTCAAGTACACACCGTGTAGTAAGGGTACACACCGTGTAGTCTTGTTTTGAAAATTTTGAATGCCTTCTTCCTTCTGTTCCCTTTTGGGTTTCTTTGCTTTCAGTCTTTGATGAATCTTGTTCTGAGGCTTGTTTTTGACCTTGTAGTGTCATGCCGCCTAGACGACCACACGTTGTTCGCCAGGAGAGCTACAACGAGTATACTCCGGAGATGGTGGGACATGGGCTACCAGTTGATCCTCCAGTAGAGCCAGATGCAGAACCAGCTGCTATACCAGAGACAGGCACGAAGGCGCAGTTTCATGAAGGATTATTGCGGTTCATGCAGACCTTTCAGGGATCACTACAGGCTGCCACATCCATGGCTGAGCTGACACGTATCTTCCAGCAGTAGCATCTGCCTACGTTCTCAGGGGATGACAGACCACAAGCTGCAGAGTCTTGTCTGGGGTCGATGCAGACTATTTTCGAGCATCTTGAGATACCTCCAGGGCGGAAGTTCAAGCTCGCGACATACATGCTGCGTGATTCCGCCAAGAGGTGGTGGGTTGTTACCACCCAGTAAGAGCATCACAGGGACATGGCGTGGAAATACTTTCAGGCAGTCTTCTATGACTTTTTCTTCCCAGAGACGCTGAGATCAGATAGAGCTCGAGAGTTCATGAATCTGCATCAAGGCGTTATGTCAGTGATGGACTATTCTTCTCATTTTACGGAGCTTTAGTACTTTTCACCCGTGCTGGTGGGTGATGAGACGTTGAGAGCCAGACATTTTGAGGATGGTCTTCAGTATGACATCTGCGCTCTGGTGAATGTATTCAGGTTTCCTACTATACACGCTATTGTGAACCATGCGTTGATCACAAAGAGGAACCTTCGTGAATCTAGAGGTGTGGAACAGGGTGGTTCAGCACCAGTTACTGGTAATTTTTCTGCTGGCAATAGGAAGAGACAAATGGACTTCTCTCAGGATGGAAGTACCAGCCATGCAGTCTCTTCAGGTGGCCCGATCGGGTGCTACCAATGTGTTAGAGAGGGGCACAAGAGACCATAGTGTCCATGAGACCTAGTGGAGTGCCGAGCTTGTGGCAAGATGGGTCATCTGCACTGTTTCTGCAGGGCGTTTCTACCGGTGGCTAGTGAGAGGGGTTCTGTGCAGACTCCGCGTGCGGGAACAGGACCAGTGGCTTCTTACCAGTTGGGGAACTGGAATACGTTAGGGAGTGCAGGAAGGGATGGTGGTTGTGGCCATGGTAGCCACACACCAGGATCTCAGAGGCAGCAGAGCGGGACAACTCAGGGTAGCCAGGATGTGTCGCAGGGCCGTGACACTGGGTAGACATATGCGGTGCAACAGACCCAACATGAGCAGGATCCCAGACCTTCTACAGTAATAGGTACTATTTTAGTAGCTTCTATCTTATCTTCAAAACTTTTCGATAGGGGGTTCTACACATAGTTTCATATCTGTACCCATTATAGAGAGCCTTGGGCTTTGTGTTTCTTCATCTTCTGTTATCATGACGCTAGACACTCCATTAGGGACTAGAACAACTGGTGTGCGTCAGTGCAAGGAGTGCCCCCTTGAGGTTGGTGGGTGTCAGTTCCTTTTGGACCTCTATATCCTAGAGATGAAAAGATATGACGTCATTCTTGGGATGGACTGGTTGGTTCCCTTTCGGGCCTTTGTAGACTACTATAGTTTCAGGGTGCGTTTCACGTCACCAGAGGTCAGAGAGTTTCTATACAAGGGTGAATGGGATGTTCAGGCGAGTCGAGCTGGACCAGAGCATCGTGGGCGAGGTGGAGTCACAGCCCAGATTGTGAGCTTATATATGGATGACCAGGGGACTTGTTAGATGGATTTCCCTCCTGTTTTTGATTGTTTCAGGGATGTATTCCTAGAAGACTTTTCGGGTCTACCTCTGGAGAGAGAGATGGATTTATCTATTGAGCTTGTGCCAGGAGCAGAACCGGTGTCCATTCCTCCTTATAGGATGGCTACACTTGAGTTGAAGGAGCTCAAGAGGCAGTTGGAGGAGTTGCAAGCAAAGGGATTTATCCAACCCAGTACTTCTCCTTGGGGTTCGCTGATCCTTTTTGCGAAGAAGTCGGATGGTACCCTTAGACTTTGCGTGGATTATCGGAAGCCGAACCAGTTGACGGTTAAGAACCGATATCCCTTACTGAGGATTGATGATCTTTTTGATCAGCTTCATGGACCACGAGTGTTCTAGAAGAATGATTTGAGGTCAAGATATCATCAGATGCGCGTTAGACCATCTGATATACCTCTCATAGCTTTCAGAAGCAGGTATAGTCTATATGAGTGCACGATTATGCCGTTCGGACTCATGAACGCGCCAACAGTTTTCATGGATCTGATGAATCATGTGTTCCATCCGTATCTTGATTCTTTTGTGGTAGTATTTGTGGATGACATGTTGGTGTACTCTCACACTCGACATGACCATGCCATCCATCTTGAGATTGTATTGAGTACACTGAGAGAGCATTGGCTATATGCTAAGCTCTCAAAGTGACACTTTTGGATGGACTAGATTCACTTCCTCGGTCATATCATCTCTGTGGCAGGAGTTTCGGTAGACCCAGAGAAGGTGAGAGCAGTAGTTTCCTGGGAGCAGCCTAAGAACGTGTTTGAGATACGGAGTTTCTTAGTGCTGGCTGGTTACTACAGGAATTTCATACAGGACTTATCCTGCTTAGCAGTACCATTGACAGGTCTGACTAATAAGGGTGTGAAGTTCATTTGGTCGGAAGCTTGTGAGATAGATTTTCAAGACCTGAAGGGAAGGTTGACATCAGCACCGATCCTGATACTCCCAGAGCAGGGGAAGAGCTATACAGTTTACTGTGATGCATCAGGTATTGGGCTTGGAGCAGTGTTGATGCAGGGAGACCGAGTTATGGTGTATGGGTCTCGGCAGTTGAGGCCACATGAGAGGAATTACCCGATGCATGATCTCGAGTTGGCAGTAGTTTTTCATGTGTTGCGCTGTTGGAGACATTATCTATTGGGGGAGCATTTTATGGTTTTCAATGACCACAAAATCCTCAAGTAGATATTTACACAGTGTGACCTGAATCTGAGGCAGCGAAGGTGGGTCGAGTACCTATAGTCCTTCAATTTTGAGCTTGCCTATACACCTAGTAAAGGTAATGCAGTATCTAATGCACTGAGCAGGAAGACTCATATACAGGCAGTTCAGGAGGCCAGTGGTGAGTGGCAGCTCATGGCCATGTTCTCTGAGATGCATCTGGTGGTGCACGACAGTCAGGGGCAGAATTATCTTTCATCTTTACCTATGACCTCTACCCTCCTAGATAGAGTGAGGATGAGACAGCTATCGGATTCAGAAGGCCTAGTTCTACAGGAGTTGGTGGCAAGTGAGGACCCTCCTCCTGGTTGGACGATTGGTGATGATAATGTTTTTCATTTCCATGGATGAGTATGGGTTCCAGGGGATATACGCGAGGAGTTGATGCGGGAATTTAATGCTTCAGCTTGGGCAGTTCATCCCGAGGTTACCAAGATGTACCGAGACTTGAGATGTCAGTACTGGTGGCCGGGTATGAAGGAAGATGTAGCTGGTTTTGTAATGAGGTGTTCCACCTGTCAGCAGGTGAAGGTAGAGCATCAGAGACCAGCCGGGCTGTTATAGTAGTTACCCATTCTGGAGTGGAAATGGGATGATGTTGCGATGGATTTCGTGATTGGGTTGCCGAGGTCACCTCGTGGCAATGATGCCATGTGGGTTGTTGTGGACAGACTCACAAAGGTAGCTCACTTCTTGCCGATCAAAGAGACCTTCGGTGTTGATGAGCTTGGAAGGCTGTATATCTGGGAGATCTTACGTCTTCATGGGGTCCCTAGTTCTATCATTTCAGATAGGGATGCCCACTTTACGTCTTGTTTCTGGCAGAGTTTTCAGAGGGCGCTGGGTACACAGGTGCTTCTGAGCACAACATGCCACCCTCAAATAGATGGCCAGTCAGAGCGTACGATACAGGTGCTAGAGGACATGCTGCGTGCATGCGTCCTAGACTTTGGGGGGTCTTGGGAGAAGCATATAACCTTAGTCGAGTTTGCCTATAACAATAGATTCCAGGAGACTATTGAGATGACACCATATGAGGCTTTATACGGTAGGCCATGCCGATCACCCTTGTGCTAGTTTGTGGTAGGTGAGGCAGCTTTGCTGGGACCACGTCTCATGCAGGAGACTTCTGAGCAGGTCCAGTTGATTCAGAAGCGGATGGCTATCGCACAAACTCATCAGAAATCTTATGCTGATCGCCGTAGATGACCTTTGGAGTTCATGGTCGGGAATCAGGTCTTCTTGCATGTTTCGCCGAGGCTGGGACACAAGTGGATCAGGAGATATGGTAAACTTTCACCGTGGTATGTGGGGCCATTTAAGATTCTTGAGAGAGTCGGTCTGGTTTTTATCGGTTGCGGTTACCGCAGTGGTATCGATCCATGCACGATGTCTTCCACGTATCTCAGTTGCGTTTCTATCATTCAGACCCATCTCACATTTTTTAGCTTGAGGAGGTTGAGTTGGAGGCAGATGCGTCCTTTGAGGAGCATCCAATTTGTATTATTGACAGGAGCACAAAGGTTCTCCGAGGCCGGATAGTTCCTCTCGTACGGGTGCTATGGCAGCATGGCCGAGTGCAGGATGATATCTGGGAGCGGGAGGCCGACGTATGTGCTCAGTGGCCGGATTTTTTCATAGCTATATCTTCTCCACCCTTGTAAGGGAAATTTGGGGATGAATTGCTATAAGGGGGGAAGTTTGTAAGAACCCAGTTCTTCTATTTGTGGTATAAGATTCTTCTTTTTCCTTTTCCTTAAGTGTTTTTAATAAAATATGGAAAATGGGGAAAAATCCTCAATTTTTGAACTACACATCGTGTACTTTTTCAACACGCTTTGTACTTCTGGTCATGTAGGGATGAGTACACGGGGCGTGTAGCCTTGCCAGTGACAAAGGGTGTAGGAACCGACTACACGCCGTGTAGTGGTCCTTTACATGCCGTGTAGTCAGTCGGCATGAAAAAATAGTAAGGTGGTGGAGCAGCCGCCAGCTGGGCAGCAGTACATGCCATGTACTCAGGAGTACATACCATGTACTCTTGTCGGTAGGTAAACAGGTCCACGCTAGCGGAAAGCTTCTAGGTGAACAGTTAAATGAAAGGAGTACACTCCATGTACTTGGAAGTACACGTCGTGTACTTTGTTTTTTCGGCTTAAAACAGGTAGTAGCCTCCTCATTTGGCAGAGGAGGCATTTGAGCCGTTTTGGAGCCAAGGGAGGTGGGCAGACATTTGAAGATCTTCCAAGTGTTTGTCTGGAATCGGTTTCCGCATCGGACAATCTCGTTGGAACCGCACGGGTAAGCCCTCTCTTCTCCTAGCGTGTTTCTTACCAATTCTTCTCCTAACATAAGTTATTTATGTTTGAATGGATTTTGTTCTTCATCATATCTACGTCGTTCTTGGGCGTTTATGGAGTCGACATTCGGGTATAACATTCGTTGTAATTTAAGGTAGGTGGCTTGGTGTTTAGTTTTCCAACTGTTGTGTATTTTGTGCGTATTTGTGCCACAAACCCATGTTGGGTTGTCGTGTAGCTAAGGCCGTTGATATATTTATTGCCTAGAATTATTTAGGTGTTTAAATTGTGATAATAAAAATTCTGGTTGGGATCGTTGCTTGGATCCAGAACCACCCCGGGGGTGTGTTCCACTGTTTAGCCGTTTGGGAAGGATACCTGAGGGTACGCCTTTAAAGTAGTAATTATAGAATTCCCTTGAGAGGAATTACTTGTTTACTGCTTGTTTACCTATTGGGCATGGCCCGATTACCTGTTTATCCTAAGGGCATTGTTGTGATTAGCCTTTGGGCATTTTACTGTATTAGCCTGAGGGAGTGACTGTTTTAGCCTAAGGGATGTCGTTATTTCACCTAAGGGAAATCTTTCATGCCTGAGGGCTTGAATTCTGTGCCTAAGAGCGACACTTCCTAGCCTGAGGGAAATTTCTATTACGCCTAAGGGAAATACCTGCGGGTTGGATTCTGTATAGCCTGAGGGCGTGGTTCACTATATTAGCATGAGGTCAAGATACTAGTTGGCCTGAGGGCTTAGTGCGG
This sequence comes from Viscum album, assembly GCA_963277665.1. NCBI lineage: Eukaryota > Viridiplantae > Streptophyta > Magnoliopsida > Santalales > Viscaceae > Viscum > Viscum album. The sequence continues at coordinate 869,164,303 of OY728160.1, read as the reverse complement.
TTGAGAACAGAACGATACTAAATTTAATGGATTAAATGAATAATAAAATAACAATTTAATTATTAAGTTAGTTACTTTTCAGTACTGTTTACTTTATTGCATTTTAATATTGCACACTATTGTTGCATGCTTACAGGCAGTTGGGCACATGCCTTTGGTGGGTGCCTACTGAGATATATTTCTCACACCCTGTTTGGGTCACGCTTTTCAGCCCAAATAGATTACGTTGCTGTAGGTGTAGATAGGGGAAAGTGTCCCTATACAGGTACATGATTGCTGCTGAGGAATAGGAGGGCATGGGAACGATCCTAGGCTCGTGAGGCCGCTGCCAGCAATTTTGCTTTGTTTTACTATACTCTGCTTTTGGTTGTATCATATTGATGTATAACATGTTCTGGCTATTTTATTACAACTTGATACATGTAGCATTATCATTTATATACTGTTGGTTATATCCACTGCTGTTGTTTATTTCAGTTGTGTATGGTTTAATGCTTCCGCTGTTTTTTGTATGTTTTATTTTGTATTATACTGTGCTACACTTTGAAAAATGAGGTCATAGTTTCCCCACTATCAGACCTGGGCCCTCGCTGCTAGTCGGAAGCCTCTGGCGTTTAAGGAAATGTGCTTGAGGTCAGGTGGCGAACCAGATTTGGGGCACCCGTTGTGTGGCACCCGGAACCAGGACGTTACACCTAATTCTATTGGATAAATATAATTCGACCAAAAACAACCTTAGGAATATAATATTATCATTTAGGTTCACTTGGATTTGATTAAGACATTTATTATTATTTAATTCAAAGTATAGTTAAAAGAGTTAAAATCAAAGTTTAATAACTAAAACATTTTAAATATAGGGTTATATATAAGATAAATTATACTATAAATATTAATTATAAAGATAAAATAATTTCCTATATTATGATATTTTACTTATAATTTTTAGACATTAAATAATTTAATTTATTTATGACATAATGATGATGCAGTAATTACCTTATTAATGAAATATTAACATAATTGCTGTTATAAATACCCAAATAAATGTAATTTGAGACTTTTTATGAATTCATCTAATTTTTTAGGTTAATATGACATGTTATTATTTATTAAATTAATTTTTTTTCGAACTAATCATGATGTTATGATTTTCACAAAAATCAATTACCAAATAGTGTCAAAATTGACATAAAATAGTTTTTAAAACAAATATTATGTTATTAATTGTTATTATATTCATAAAAATATAAGGTTCGGTCAAATGACTTATATAAGGTTATATATATTAATAATTAACCACTTGGGGTTAGTTGGGCTTGTTATAGTAAGTTTATTAACCATATAGTGTAAGAAAACAAGAAGACACGGTAAAAGTTAAATTATTTAACTTAGAGTTGAATCTGAATTATAAGGTTAAAATATTAACCTAAACTTGTCTAAAAACTATTTGTTGAGAATATTTAGACCCATCCCAACTTTATCTTCTAAATAAGTCAATTTGGATCCATTATAAACCGAATATGTCTTTATTATAAAATAATATTTTAAATTTTCCCTAAAGTGCCCCTCTCATCCCTTATAAAAGGGCACCCCTTCCCTCTTCGCTTCACACCCTTTTGAGCCTTGAAGCTCAGAAAAACCCTACCAATTTCTCTTATCAACCTCTCTAGTTATATCATAGAGGTTCTGGTCTTCTGAAAAGACCAACTCTAGTTCCCTAAGAAGAAGTTTAAAGAAGGTGCGTTGAGGAAGAGGTAATCTCTTCTACCGACTCTTTCAAGTTTCTTTCTTATTCTACTTACTCTTCTTTAGTTGTTTCATTATAAATTAAAAACATCAGTATTAATTATATACTGATAAGTTATTATAAATATGAAACAACCCTGTTTCACCTTCAATCCATCCCATGGAAAACAAAATCACCGCGCGTGCGTATGTACAAAATACAGTCTCCACACCGTGGTGTAATCAGTTTTTCCACCACCACCGTACTTGGATGGATATAATGGTGTAAAGAATAAATTTATATAATTATTATAACATCATACTGATTCTATGATATTATATCATCCACTACAATTCCATTCAATAAATATGGGAATGATATCATCACTCGTGCGTACGTACGGATTACCGTCTCCACGATGCGATGAGATTCATTTTCCATGTTAACAATTCAAGAATGATTATAAAGTATATATAATAAGTAATCATGAAATATATGACATAATAATGCTACTGGATTTATGTATATAAATATGTATGTCATCTGCTTAATTCCATTCAATTCAATAAGGAAATGAAAAACAACGTTCATGCATACGTACAGCCTACCGTCTCCATGAACGGTGTATTTATTTCCATTTATTGATCTATTATATGTATGTATATTCTGCATATATATTATATATAAATCATGTTTTATATTCTATAATTAAGTAATCATGATCTAAGTAATCATATTAATAATTACAAGTCAAAATACGGATGATAAATGAAATGATTTTACCCAAAACGCTGCTTTAACATGGAATTGACAAATGAACAGATAATATAAAGTCATAAGTGAATCATATATGATATCATAAATATTATTATGGTTCTGTTACAAGTTAATAATATGTTTAAACCCATGATACAGGAGTCTCGGACACATACGAAAGAAATTGGACATAAGGTAAGGGAAAATTATTTCAATCTCATTCTTATCTAAGATTGTTTATTCGTAAGTATTCATTGGGGTTTTGTTTATTATCTATGTACATATGTTATCAAAATGGTTTCATAAATTTTTTACTTTTCTTCCATGTATGTTTAAAGTAATTTTTACCCTTTTACCTTTACAACATCATATGGAAGGAATCTTTCTTTTTTTTACCATACGAGGTACTTTTTGACTTTTCGGCAAAAGTATGAGAAAAATGTTTTTTTAACTTATACGGAATGAATGGATTTTTACGGTTTCATAACACCTTATTTTCATGAAGCTTACTCTACAAGATTTCATGACTATTTTCAAAAAAATTCTTTTCTTTTAAAATTGCATGGCATTTTGTGAAAAGAAAATGATTTTGGAAAAGAAAGGATATTTTACTCAGGAATTCATTTCAAGTGTTTTATCAAAACTATTTTCCATCTAAGATGACATTATTTAGTAGGTTTATATTTCAAGTATAATGTCTCTATAATTTACATGGTGTTATTTTTCTTATGAAAAAATTATATCCATTTTTTTATATGGATTATGTGATGATGAGATGATGTTTATGAAACCCATTTTATTATTTGGGTTATGATGAATGATTTATGTTTTTTTGTGACACAAGTAAGAATGATTTCATTATGATATGGGTGGGACCAGTATCTCCCTCCAATTAATTGGGTAAATATTTATATCTCATGAGATAGACATTGCTGGAACGATAAGTTAATCTGATTTAGTGATACAGGACTGGAACGAGGAGTGAACTCGGTTCAGTAAGGGAGTTTGTCCACTAAGATGGTCATGTCAGCAATGCCTTGGATAATATGGAAATAATATCACGTGGTTAATGTTTTTTCACAATTACATGTTTTATTTCCATGATATTTTATCATGATTGATGTTCCCTTATGATCTATGCCTTACGTACTGCCATGTTTTATGTCATTTCTCAAAATTTCGATGTTTAAACACTATGTTCATGTTTTTATGTTCAAATGTATATCGTTTGTTTTATGTTCTCCATGCTTACCCTTACTGATCATTTGAGCTCACACTTTATATGTTTTCTTTTCCCTAGGATATAAAGAAAGGTTTTAGGTAAGAAAACAAAAGGGAAAGATCTTTATGGAAGATGTTTAAGTTCTTTCACCAGGATTAGAAGATTATGTTACGAGTTTCAAAAGACACTAAACTATTATGGTACTTGAGTGATGGTTTTTGTTATGTATTAAGTATTCCACAAAATTAATGTAATGTCCATGTACGTAAAGTTTGGGGTCTCTACACTATACACCCTTTAAGGGGGGTAAATTATGGTGTCTTTAAATTTATTTTTCCTTTAAGATAAATGGATGTTGTCTTCATATTAGAAAAGACACCCTGAATATTTTATGATGATTAGACATAAGCAATAAATAAAAGTAGGAAAAGAAAGAAGCATGGGCATGATGATTTTACTTAGTTCACCTAAACTAAGATATATCTAAGGAGATTATATGAGTGATGTATTAGTATGAAAAATAATCACTACTCCACTTATTTGTGATTATAATATTTAGGATAATCTCACTACTCATCCATGGTCACAACCTCATCCTCTATTACACTAAGTGCTTTCCAAAAGGGTTACAAAAGACAATGTAGACATGTAGGTAAAACTCACAATGATATTAATAAAAGGTATAATTATAAAAAATAATGGGTTTTCTCCATGATTATCTACTCTTCAATTTCATATCTTAAATGATTTTTACAATAACTGTTTTATTAAAAACCAAGTATTTAATGGAATTAAACTCAATATCAACTCAATATTCTTTTCCAGATATACAATGAAGTCCACACTAGTTCACTCTTATTTTCTAATTTTAGATATTTAATATACCTATATTTTTTTTGTGTTCCTTCATATGTTCTTGTGATTCCAATATATCTAGGGAATTTGTAATTAAAAATTAAAAAATTATATTTAAAATAAATTCCAACTTCCACTTCTTAAAATCCAACAATTGGATCATATTCCTGTAGATGTCCACCACTAAAATTCAAATAGGTAGTTTATAGACATTCCAAAAACCAAAAATCATAATTGATAAATCCAAGTAATCAAATATATTTGAATCCTCTTGATTCAATCAATCACAGTATGATGACATACATAAAGGCATGATAGATCAATTCCTTCTCTAGTTATTTTTATATTTTCAGTTTCATCTTGGGGTGAATAGAGCTTCATGACATGACTTTATTTTTGTTCCAATACAACTTGATGCTTATATTTCAAAGACCCCATTTCTTTCTTCATAACAAAAACATCATGGTGTGATACCTTCAATCATGACATGTGATTTATATCATGACATTATTAATTCTTAATATTTTTATCCTCTATGAATTTTGTGACATTACTCATTTCCACAGTGTGGCCATTTCTATAAATATAGAACCATTAAAAATAACCTAATATTCTTAACAACATGAATTTATTCCCATAGTGTGATAATATCCATGACTATATAGTTAATTCATTTTAATCCAATATAGGTTTTATTTGATTCATACATGAGCTTTGAAATTCACTACAACTCATTTTACATTGCCCTATCCTAATTTCAATTCATCTAAGGTGAACCACCAAATACATCCTTTAATATGGTGTAATTTCATGATTAATCACAGACAAGCTTCATCACCCCTCACATCCCCTTACATATCTACACTATTTATTTTCACATAAACTTTCAGTCATTCTTGTTTAATAATATAAAAAAATATATTTAATCATAAAAAACTAATAAATTATCTAATAAATTATAATCACATATCAAACTCCCTTAAACGACATCCTATTGACTTCTAATTGACAAAAAATCCAATTGTTAGAACCTATCGTTTCAACATTATCCCCCTTCATATTTTTTTTCAGTCTTCTATATTTCCTATATAGTTAATCATTCCATCCGGGCTCCCCTTCCAATGACATGATCCCCCATGATCCTCCTATAGTTATTCTCCCCCTTTGATAATAAAATTCAAAGAGTTTATTATTATATGTATCTATTTACTTACAAGAAGTCATTAGGATTCCACTAAGCCAATAACAAAAAAAGATACATTAAAAAATTTTCTAATCCTATGCAAGTCAATGATCATTATAGGAAATAATAAAATATATGAAGTACTATAATGTTGTCCATTTAATTTTTTAACCAAATGAAGCATTATATACAAATGGGATAGGGGAGATCATAGAATCTCCTTAATTTGATGATATTTATTGAGATATGAGGTTCAAATAATGCTTTTAAAACATAAATGAAACTAGTGGTTTGGTAATGATATCGACCCCATGATTTTACCTACCAATATATTCTAACTTTGTAACGTTTTTTTCCTTCTCCTTTATAAAGTAATAAATGATATCAATATTAATTTTGTGAGAGTGTTATACTAGATTCTTAGTTAACTGAATGGAAATTTTATTGTCACACTGAATTACCATCATTTGTCATATAACTTGTCTAATATCTTTCAACTACTACTTTATACACAGCTGTGTACAATCCATGGAATCTAGAATTTTTTTTTCATTTTTTATAATCAGTGAACCAAAATATATTTTCTTATTTATCAAACTAACATAATTTCTTCCAATTATGAAAATTATCCCACCAACAGATTTTTCAATCGACAATATCACCATCCCATCCTACATATAAATAGTCCACTAAATATTTTTATTTTAATTTAGTATTCCTATAATATAAATCATTATCCTTTTCACTCCTAAAAGATGTTCATTCTTTAGAAAACTCTAAAATCATTCTATTGAGAATATTGCATAAAAGATATCAAGATGGGTTTTTATATGATAGTGTAAACTTATAATAATAATTATATATAATTTTGAGTATAATCATTCATTATCTTTATGATTTATAAGTTTGATTCTATCTACTATTAGAGTTGATACTAGTTTTCATTATTCAATTCTGAATTTCAACAACATTTATCTTGCATATTTCGCATGTAGAAATAAAATGTTTACATCATTTTAATGAACTTTTAAACCAAGAATGTGGGTTAATATCTGATCATTGAAATCTCAAATTATTAATTCATTATATTTTCAGTCATATCAAAAAAATTATTCTTATTACCCCCAAATATAATATCATCCTAATACACCATTACCATGAACTTCTCATCATCTAAAATTTTTACAAAGAGGCTGTGATCAACCACCCTTAAAATCCAACATTCTCATATAAGTGTCCAATCATGCATACCAATCAAGGGGAAATTTATTAAGTTAATTCAATTACATTTTCAATTTAAAATATTTTTAATCATCATTTAAAATAATATATCTTACTATTTTTTTGGTAAAGACTTATTTATTTAAATCTCTATTCATTAATGTTTTTTTCACATCCATTTGATAAAATTTAAAGATATTTTCCAAAACCATTTCTAGAAAGATTCTTATTTATTACATTCTTAATATTTTATAATTTTCTTTTAATATTAACCCATTTAACCTATACATATACATTACACACTATACTTGTATTATTCCTAGAAACTCTTTCATTATCATAAATCTTTTTATCTATACAACTAATTTATACTAGTCACATTATAATATTACGGTCTATCCACAAGCTCTGAAGTTTTATTCCTATAAATTCATTTGAACTATTAATTCAAGGATTTAACCCATGATTCCTCCTATATTTCTTTTTGAAATGGGGTTGGTTTTACATTAGATAATTGAGAAGTGTGATCTATTAATATCATTATTTGGTTCTATATTAAATTATATTTTCAAAAAATTATATTTTTTGGATCAACTTCACCTGTACTCCTCCTTGTTTGAGTCACAGGTTGAATTCCTTCATCATCATTCTCTTCTTCTGATTCAACTTCAGAATCATCATCAATTTAGAGATTTTTTGATGAAAATTAATCTAAAATCATCTATTTTTCTTCACAAAACTATTCTTCTTGGAACAAATTTACATAATTATTTTTAGGTTCATGTTCAAGAAATTTCACAATACTACTTTCAAATGTTTTGTTTAACCTTTTATTGAAACATTTATATGATTTAATCTTTGGTGATTTTCCTAAGAATATTCCTTAATATGAATTATCACCATACTTTACTTGATTTCCATATTTATTCTAAATGAAACATTTTATTTTGAATACTCTGATACTCTTTACTGAGGGTTTCCAAAACCGCCACATATTTTAGTATTATTTATTTAGAAATTAACACTTTAAACATCAAACAATCCTTGATAGAAAACCATGGGCCTTTATTATGCTATATATATCCTTTAAAAACATAATCAGTTTGACATTTCATGACAACGCATTCAAATTTTGGATCCATTTTCAGGAAGTGCTTTAGTTTTTAGTGTGTGTTTTTTATAAAAACATTGTGTATTGTGTAATTATTAGTTCACTTATTTTATTCCATAATTTTTTAATTTTATTTATAAAATCTTCCTTTTATAGGCCTTGTTCATGAAATGATCTTCATCAGAAGAACTAATTCCTTTCAAACACTAACATGAGAGGATCTCGAATCATCGAAACCAAGAAGAACTGAACAATCCATTAAATGGGGACACACAAAACATGAGCACACTTATTGATCCTTCTTCTTATTATAAAAATAATATAAAAACTAAAATAAACATGAATAAAAGGCTGAAAATAACGAAATAATAAAATAATGAACCTCATATGATGTAGATATTCATTCCTCATACATTCAAATACAAGTCAAGGAACCCAATTTTGAACTTAAATCTTGTTTAATTCACTTATTACCAAGATTACATGGAATCAAGGGAGAATAAACACATAATCACTTAAAATAATTTCACTTTGTTTGTTCAACATTAAAATATGAAAATTTGGATGAAGAATAAGTAAAACATTGATCATTTCAATTAAATTTATAAGAGATTGAAAAATATTGGTTATATTATGTTAATTACCTAATAAAGGCTGGGTGGACATGAAACACCTTTTTCCTGAAAAATAATTCCCAACTTCTCAAACTAAAACTATAAGAAAAGAATTATTTTAAATAAGGCAATCACAATGGGAAAAATTACATGAATATTGGGAATGATTTAAAAAGGCAATATTTAAGGTGTCCACACCACCAAATAAGTGATCAACTTTTAATACAATATTTTATGATGGTTTAATTTATGTTGATTGAAACATGATTGATGATACTATAGGTGGAATTCTAGTGGATAAGACCCAAATTGTTGCAGTAACCCTAATAAAAAATATAGTGCAGAACATTCAACAATTTGGTTCAAGGTCTAGTGTACTCATTTGAGGTTTCCATGAGGTGAAGACTTTGGAATTCGAGAAGAAGGTGGACACGATGTTTGAAAATGTATGTACCCTATTCTGATAGATTTATATTTCCCAAGGGACATCCCAATCTCCCTCTCCCATCCATTATGGTATCTATTCTTCCAGAAAACATTATTCTGACTAGTGTCCTCAACTGAGAGAACATTCTGAGAGTTGTGTGGAAATATTTATAGGATGCCTCTATAACCTAAAAATTTGTAAAGAAATATACTATCCATCTAATCCTGGGTGGAAAGAAAAAGTATCCTATAGGAAAAGGAGTGATCAAACCAACCCCAGAAACCATAGAACCAATAGGGGAAGATTAGTCATCCACCACCACCACCCAAAAATCCTCAACCACCTAAAATTCCTTTCCAACAACCCCCTCCAAAACTAGAGCCTAGATTAGAAGGCATGATGAAAAAATTCTTTCAAATAATCTCCAATTCTAAAAAACCACCCAATAATCCATACAATACCTAAAAACCCAATTTGGAAAACTTTCCAACTTGGTGGGGGAAGTTCAATTTCATGGGTCAGGTAAACTACCCTATCAACCACTAGTCAACCCTAGGTATAATTGAAATGTAAATTATATTACCCTTAGGAGTGGTAAACAAATTAAAATCCAATTGAAATCGCTATTATAGATATCCCCTCCTAATGAAACCGCTATCCCAACCAAAGAAAATGGACTAAGAGAGGAAAAAACTTATCAAGATAGAAGCCTTGCCAAAGGAAAGAAAGATTCATTTGATAAGCCACCAAGCCAAACCATTCCTGTAACATTTCCCTAAAAGACCACCCAAAAATGAAACAAAAAGAAACTAAACTTGGTAAATAAATCTTGTAAACTTTCAAAAAAAATTTGGTTAACATCCCATTGATTGATGTCATGAAGAAAATTCCACAATATTCCATGTTTCTGAAGGATATGTGTACACACCGAAGGCTAATTTGATGTAATTAAAAGGTGAACTTAGGGAGGAATGTCACAAAATTTATTATGACATTATTTCCCATGAGATTCAATGATCCTGGAATATTCTTTATTCCATGAACCATATGATACTATTTCTTTTTTAATGATATGCTTGATTTGGGTGCCTCTATAAATGTGAATCCACACTCTATTTTCTTCTCATTGTAGATTGGATAACTGAAGCCCAATGTAATTATTTTTCAACTAAAAAAATGGATTACATCACACCCCATTGGTGTGTTAGAGGATGTTCTTATGAGGGTGAAGAATTTAATTTTTCCTATTGATTTTTATGTGTATAAAATGGAAGATGATAGGATGAATGGACATGCCCCAATTGTATTAGGGAGTAATTTATTGAAATATTCCAAGACCATAATTTCTTTACACAATGTTACATTATATGTGGATTTTAGTGGTGAAATTTTCCTCTTCGACACCATTGATTCCATGAGGAAACCCTCAAAAAAACATTCCTCACTTTTATTTAATTATATTTATGTACATGAGTCCTGTGAATTTTTTTCTTTCCCCTGAACCCATTTCTTAGTTTTCATTCATGATAGAAATTATAGGTAACAAATCATGCATTAAATTTTATATTCATCAATAAAAATATCATAAATGTTTGTTAATTGATGATTTATAGAGCACTGTGGATCCTATGACCATCGATGATACTCCTAGGCTTGTAAAAGATAATTCCTCCTCAGAGTATGTTACCATTAATAAGTTATATGAGATTAGTGGCCTATCAATTTCACACATAATCTCATAAATCCAAAATCAACCTAAATTGAAAATTAAATGCTACCTAAAAATTAAAATATTCATATCTTGAGAATGAAAACAAGATGCCTATCACTATTGATAGTTCCCTCCCCCCAGAGCATGAGTTACGACTTCTTGACCTTTTTAGGAAGTATAAACAAGAATTTGGATGGAAAATTTCTGATATTATTGATATTATACCATCAATTTGAACACATCATATATTGTTAAATTATAAGGCTAAACAAACGATACAGGCACAACATTGACTGAACCCAAACCTCTTCAATGTTTTTAAAAAGGAGGTATCAAAATTATTGTCTGCTGGAGTAAATTAACCCATATTTTATAGCCAATGGGTCAGTCCAGTGTTGATTGTTCCAAAGAAAACTGGTCTGACAATAATAAAAAATGAATGTAATAAATTGGTTCCAAGTTGTGTGCATAATAGTTGGAATTTTTGTATAGAATATCTCAAACTAAAAAAACACACTAGGAATGACCATTTACCATTGTATTTCATTGACATGATGTTAGAGAGGCTAGTAAGGAAGTACCAATACTATTTTCTTGATGGGTATTATGGATACTTTCAGATCTGTATTTCCCTCTAGGATTAGTATAAGATATCCTTTACTTTCTCATTTGGCATATTTTCCTATAGTAGGATTCCATTTGGTATGTGAAAATATCTTACTACTTTCCAGTGATGCAAGGTTAGTATTTTTTTGAACACCTGGAGGATTGTATGAAAGTATTTAGGGATGATTTCATTGTTTATGGATCCTCTTTTGATGAATGTTTGAGTAGTATTGGTTCCTTCCAACACACCTGTATTGAAATAAATCTCATTTTAAATTGTGATAAATTCCATTTTATAGTGTGACATGGTATAATACATGGACATACCATTTTTGGGGATGGTATCCAAGTGGATAAATCAAAATGGATTTCATTTCTTCTATAACATTCCCCCAAAATGTATGGGATGTGTTGTCTTTCTTAGGTCATATTGGGTTTTATCGTTACTTTATTTATGTCTTTAGTAATGCCACACTTCCCCTCTCCTGATTAATCCAAAAAGAAAGAGAATATGTGTTTGATAAAAAAGGTGAGGATTCTTTTAACAAACTAAAATGGAGTCTCACATCACCCTAGGTAATCCAACCACCATGGTGGTTTTTACCATTTTAGCTCATGTGTGATTCCTCTAACTATGTAGTTGGGGAATTCTAATCACAACGAGTTGATCGAACTCCACATGTCATAGACTATACCTCACTCACATTGGACCCTTCCAAAACAAACTACACAATAAATGAAAATAATTTATTGAATTTGTGTTTGAATTAGATAAATTTTTATCACACCTTTTAGGGTCAAAAGTCATTATGTAATCAGACCATGTGACCCTCTTGTATCTCTTTAAGAAACCATAATCCTAACCACGTCTCATTCATTGGATGATCCATATTCATGAATTTAATCTAGAAATTAGGGATAAAAGAGGAGAAGAGAACATGGTGGCTGACCATATCAGTAGGATACTATCATCCTTGGACATTAACTCATCCCACTATATTCCCATAAATGAAATGTGTCATGATGATCAATTATACCATGTGAAAGATGCTATTCCTTGGTAAGATGAAATTGCAAATTATTTGGAAGCATCTTGTATTCTTGATGATTTTACCAAAAACCAAGATGAGCATCTAAAACATGAGTCTCGTTGGTACATTTGGGATGAAACCTACCTTTGGAACACATGTAGTGATCATATACTTTGGCGTTGTATTCTCGATAGTGAGATTTAGTATGCCCTTTGATTCATACTCACTCTTTCTTATAGGGGCTACTTTGGTCCCTAATGTACTGCTCGAAAGGTCCTCAGTTCTGGTCTATTTTGGCCTACATTATTTTAGGATTCCCACAATTTCTATAAATGTTGTAATCATTGTCAAAGAATGGGGAGTGTATCTAGAATAAATTAAATTCCAAAAAAACCCTTTCCCTTCTATGAAATTTTCAATGTTTGGATAATTAACTTTATAGGACCATTTCCTAATTACTCTGGAAACTTGTACATTCTTCTAAAATTTGATTACATGAATAAATGGATTGAGGAACGATCTTTGTGGACAGATGATTCCAAGATTGTTGGGGAATTTTTGAGAATCAAAATTTCTATAGGTTTGGATTACCTAGGTTCATCCTCAGTAATATCATTTATGAAACTGAAAAATGAAATCACTTTTGAATTGGTATGGGGTCAGGCATCGAGTGTCCACTGTATATCACCCAAAAAACAATGGTCAATATATAGTGTCAAATAGATATGGGAAAAAATTCTTAAAAAAATGGTTTAACCCAAAATAAAATATTGTATTCTTAGACTCTATGATTTATTATGGGCTTAACATACTACTTTTAAGACTCCCAATGGAATGACACCTTATCAACTTTTTTTTGAAAGAGTTTTCACCTATTTATTTTGATAGATCACCGATACAACTGGGACATTAGACAATAAAATTATAATCATTATAGAGCAAGTTCTCAGAGGAATTTATAAATTCCAGAGCTGGAGAAAATACATTGAGAATCATATGAGAACTATCAGATCTATAAGGAGAAAACCAAGGATTACCATGAACATCTCATCCTTCATAATCAATTCCACATTGGGAAGAAGGTTTTCCTTTTCAATGGAAGGCATAAGTTGCATCCAGGTAGGCTTCATTCAAGTTGGTTGGTCCCATAAACTATTACTAATATTTATCCATTTGGTTTTATTAAGGTTAAAAATGATGAAACAAAACAAAATTTCACTATTAATGGGAAGCGACTAAATCAATTTCTTGAAGGCATTCTAAAGTCCCCAATAGAGGAACTCCACATTCAAGAAGTAATTTACCAATGATACCCACCAAATTTTATCCTCACCATATTCTCATTTATTATAGTGTGGAAATTACATACTCTAGGTGTGGGGGGATTGGTATATTTCATAGTTAGTTAGGATTTTTTATAATCTTTCTTTTTTTCTCTCTCTTTTTTGCATGCTGCATCGTACTTTAACTTTTCATCACTTTCCTATGTTAGTTAGGAATTTTAATCATCTTTATTATTTTATTATTTTTTGGTTGATGAATACTATTGTTACCTTTACCCCCATTTTCCCATCACTTTTTTTGCGAGAATATTCATTTTGATGCCCACTTAATCGTGGAAATTATTGAAAATGCATGAGGAATTTTCATTTTTTCATGCCTTTTAACATTTTTTAATAAAAAAATCGCTAATAAAATGTGTGTTTCGACATCAATTTAACATTTATGTGTGAATATTTCTAAAAAATTGGTTTTTTATCAATGATATTAATGGTTGTATCTCTATAAAACCTTTGAGAATATTGATGCCCTTGGTGTGATTAGTTTATGGGAAGACTATGTCAATTAATATGTCCACAAATATTTTCACCCAACCATGAAGTATGAATATTTATTACCTAATATAAGGTAAATATAAGTTATGTTAATGTTTAACTACTTTCCAAAATTATTTTCCCATACATTCATTATTTATTTGATCTTTTTCATTACTTTTTAGGACTGAACTATGTGTGTGTAACTGTTATCTTAATATTGTACACCCTAAAGAAAAAAATTTAGATTATGAATTTGGTGGGTCAAAAAACAATATTTCTCGACCTTTGATCTTATTATTACTATTAAAATTTGTGTCATAAGGAGATTAAACAAGGGTTGAGATACGAGTGTGAGATTTGTTCCAAGTGAAACTTTTGAAAAAAAATCAACAATAATAATATTGAATTAGGGGAGTGATGAAATGTAAAAAATATGGGGATATCTATTTCTTGATCTTAATGTTTTATTTTCAAGAATGATTAAGTGAGTGATTTTTGAAAATTTATTTCAAAGGATGTAGGAAAGGTTCAGTGGACCGACTCATTTAAGCAATTTTTTTTAAATATCATATATTTACTATATGAAAAGTAGAAATAATAGAATGAAATGCTTATTACACACAACCATGGAGATTAATGACATGATTAACTTTTTAATTATTTTCTCAGATTGGTATCACAAATATATTAGAATTTCATTCTAATACAATTTATGATACATCTTTTTCCATGATCACTGAGAACAACTCATTGGTGTGATTTTTTATTTGATCACATATCTATAAAGAATTAAATTTTTATTGATCGTAAAATCTTCATGAAATTGGGAATATCTCCATACGTATTTTTTAGAAATGTGACTTTCCAAAGGAGTGAAAATGTTTAGGTGTGTGGGGGGGGTGTGATCGCACCATAATTCACTATTTCATTTCACCCTTCTACCACAATATTAAATTGAATTTTTATTATAAATTAAAATTAGTATAAAAAGTTTAAATTCATATTTTAATAAATAAGTTTATTTTTATTACTTTAAAAAATGGTTATTTAAATTGTTTTAATGTTTTCATTATAGTTTAAGGTTAATTAGAGGATACAAAATTAAGTTGAAGTAAAATTAGACAAACTACATGAAATTTCATGAAAACTTGTCTACTATTTTTCATGTTCCTTGAAATCTATACATCCAAATAGGATTAAATTTTTTAGGATAGTCCAGAAATTAGTGGGATACAATTAATCTCAGTACACCCACGACCAATTCATCTATTTAGTGGCCTAGATGAACTAATCTATCCAAGAAACTAAATCTATACAAAGTAAAAAGTTGTGTTCCATATTTCTTCCATATCTTGATATGTAGGTGGGGTTATTTTTTTTAGTTTTATTAAAATAGAGATAACACTTTCTTGATTCCAAAAACTATGGGACAATTGGTTTTAGGAAATATAGGATCCCAAAACCACCTTCAACTTTGCCTATATATTGGAACCTTGGGAACCCTATTTGTAAGCACAACCAGGAGAAAAATTTCTATTTTTTTAGAGTCTAAATGGAGTAATATAATCCATTTAGATGTTATAGAGCTCCCTATACTAATGGGGGGAGCTAAAATAAAGAAAGATATCCACCTATACTTCCACCTCCTCTCGATGGTAGGCTAAATGGTGATAGTTCATTATGGGGGATTTGCGCATTTTTCAAGGGAGTTTTAGTGCTTATAATCACTACTATTTTCGTTTAATTAAGGTTTAGAAACATATCATTCCATGTATCTTACATTATATCATATTTTAATGCTTGTATTGATGCATGGGATTGGTATTCTCTTAATTTCTAATTGATCTATGTGAGGTTTTTAGTGTGTGACTTGTGTTGTTCTAATTGGAGAATAAAAGAACCCCTTTTAACTCACTTTATTGAGATTTCAATATTATTTGTAAGATCTCATTACATGATCAAGGACTGGACCTTGGAAAGAGGATTTTTATGTCAAGGTTTGGTTTTTAAAGTATTGATATAAACTATTAAGAAGTAACTGGGATTTATATTACTTTCAACCAAAGAATTACTTCAAACCTAAATGAATCCCAAAGAACAACGAACTTGAAATGCGTGTGGTGAACTCACGATGAACCCTTTTCTCATATTTTTTCAAAATCCACTTATTTATCAACTATTAAACTCTTTAAATTAATCTATTTTATTTTTAAAATTATTTTCAAAACCTCCCCTATTTTATAAATTTTTATAAAAAATTTACACTTTAAACATCCAACGCTTCTTGAGAGACAACCAAAGGTTTGCCCTATGCTGTAAATCCCCTTTAAAAATATAATCAATGTGATGAGCAATAAAAAATCTTTCAATAAATCATATGTATAGTGGTTCTAAACGTATTATTACCTTATACTAGAATCATATTAATATTTATCATATCATATATGATCCACTAATAACCTTGTTCACACATTTATTAATAATATTTTATTTATTTCATTGTTTTGGGTGTTAATTGCCCTATTTTCCATGCTTTTTTTTCGTGAAAGTCACAATTATTTTGATTATGATACAAATCGATAATTTATAGAATAGTAATGTCCTAAATATAGTATTTAATCATTATATACATTTTATAACAATTATTTAATTTTGAACATAGATAAAAAACCACATCGCTTTGTAGAGATGTGAAGCTGTATGTAGGCATGAGCGATGATATCATTTCTATATGGTTGAAAGGGTAAAAAAGAAAATGATATATTAATTTTATAGAGCCAATATAATTTAATTATTATTATATATATATCCATTATTTCCTCTATTATAACCATCCTAATAAAATTTTGATAAAAAATAAATTACACCGTGACGTGGAGATGGTAAGTCAGACATACACATGCGTGGTGTTTTCATTTTTCATAGGATAGATAAAATGTAAAATATGGTTGTATTGTAATTAAAATAACATAAAATCATTTATATTAGAATAGATTTATTACTTTATCATGGAAACAACATGTGATGAGTAATTAGAATATGAAATGAACTTGAATGATTGGGTAAAAATGATTACCTCTTCTTTGGAGGGCTTAATTTAGATATCTTATTAAGGGATATAAGGTTGGTATTTTTGGAAGAACAAGTCCTCAAGAATTTTTATAAAGATGTTGGGATGACAAATTATTTGGGGTAGTTCGATATGGAAGTCACAAAGTGGTGTGAATAAGTGAGGGAAGATGTTCCCTTTTATAATTGAGGCGAGATGCACTTTTAGAAACTCTAAAAGTACTAAATTAATATAAATTTACATTCTGTTTAAAATGGATAAAAAATGATTTATTTAGAATATAATATGATTATGGGTTTAAATATTGTAATAAAATAATTTTGAACAAATTTAGGTCACATTATTACCCTTATCATTTAGTTTTAACCCTTATTTAACATCTATAACTCTTATTGTGATGACATTGATTTTACACTTTATGGGTCAATATAGTTAATTTAAAATGAAATAAAGATCCTCAAATTAACCATAAATGAAATTTTTTACCTTGTACCAATACTTGGGCAAAATTTAATATTTTTATGAATTTTATATCATTTAATAATATATTATTTATTTTAAAAATCATTAATATCAATTTTGACACTATCCATTTAGTTGACTTTCAAAAAATATCCATACACTAGATAACTTCAAAAAAAACTTAATAAATCTCTAATATTTCAAGCAAATCCATAAAATTCTAGTATGAAATTAATTATGTCAAATATTTTTATTTTTATATTTTTAATATCATTTATTTAATTTTTCTATTAATTAAATAATTACTGCATCAGAGCTATGAAAGCATTTAAGGAGAATATATCTTCACAAAAAGATTAAGAATAAATTAATATATTGAATATAATTCCTTTGGATTTAAACATACTATTTATAGTTTAAGATTCCTTTTGTATAAACCCATATATTTTTTTATAGTTATTACAATCATGAATGTGACAAATTTGGCTTTTCTTTAAATAAAATATTATAAGGGTCATAATCCCTTCCTAATGAAAAAAGGTAATATATCTAAACCTTAAATTATAATTTAAAAATATAACTCATTAAATAATATTGGGTAATGTTTTAGAGTTAATTCATAGTCTTTATAATATTATTTTTCCTATAATTAACCGATTTACCCTTTACAGTGGTAAAAAATTAGTATGATAACTATTCATTTGAAAAAAATGAAAGGGAAATATTTAATTAATTTGTACAACCTTATTCCAAATATGGAATCAATTTTGTCAAATTCAATATCCATAAGTGGTATAAATTAATACTAAATTAAGTGCATAAAACGTGATAAAAATCGTATTTTAAGAAAATCTTGTTTTAAGAATAAAATTGGATTTATTATTATCCTATGTATAGTACAAATGTTATATAAATTTTGAAATACTTGACAATATATAAATTTCATTAAAATAATTCACCAATAGTTACTAATTCTTTTTTTTTTTTTTTTTTTATTTTTTTTTATTTTTATTTTTTTTTATTTAAATTTTTTATTAAATTTTTTTTTATTTTATTTTATTAATTTCTTTATTTTATTTATTTTATTTATTTTATTTATTTTACTTATTTCATTTTATTTATTTTATTTTATTTATTTTTTTATTTCGTATTACTTTATTTATCCATGCATGCACATCCCATGAACAAGAACATGCTTCCCATGCACATGCCCATGCCCATGCCCATGCCCATGCAATATAAAGAAATACTGCGTTTGGTGAGATTTGAACCCCTAACCTCTTGCATATTTCCAAAGACTTTACCACTCCAGCAAGCTCGTCATGTGTTTAATAAACAGAATTTAATATACTTATATAAATTAATTGAGAAAAAATAATACATAAATAATAGATATAAACTCAATAATATATAATATATAATAATAATAACAATAAATAACACATAATTAATAATTATAAATAAATAATAAATAATAATAATAAATAATAAATAATAAATAAATATAAATAATAAATATAAATAATAAATAAATATAAATAATAAATAATAAATACTGAATAATAAATAATAAATGATAAATAATAAATAATAAATAATAAATAATAAATAACAAATAATAAATAACAAATAATAAATAATAAATAATAAATAATAAACAATAAATAATAAATAATAAAAAATAAAAAATAAAAAATAAAAAATAAAACATAAAAAATAAAAAATAAAAAATAAATAAAAAACAATAAACAATAAATAATAAATAATAAATAATAAATAATAAATAGTAAATAATAGATAATAAACAATAGATAATAAATAATAAATAATAAAAAATAAATAATAATAATTAAAAAATAATAAATAAATAATAAATAAATAATAATAAATAAATAATAATAAATAAATAATAATAAATAATAAATAATAAATAATAAATAATAAATAATAAATAATAAATAATAAATAATAAATAATAAATAATAAATAAATTTAAATAATAAATAATAAATAATAAATAATAAACAATAAATAATAAATAATAAATAATAAATAATAAATAATAAATAATAAATAATAAATAATAAATAATAAATAATAAATAATAAATAATAAATAATAAACAATAAATAATAAATAATAAACAATAAATAATAAATAATAAATATTAAACAATAAACAATAAATAACAAATAACAAATAATAAATAATAAATAATAAATAATAGATAATAAACAATAGATAATAAATAATAAATAATAATAAATAAATAATAATAAATAAATAATAATAAATAAATAATAATAAATAAATAATAATAAATAAATAATAAATAATAAATAATAATAAATAATAAATAATAAATAATAAATAATAAATAATAAATAAATAACAATAAAAAGTAAACAATAAATAATAAATAATAAATAATAATAAATAATAATAAATAATAATAAATAATAATAAATAATAATAAATAATAATAAACAAATAGTAAAAAATAAATATTAAATAATAAATAATAAATAATAAATAATAAATAACAACAAATTATAAATAATAAACAATAAATAATAATAAACAATAAATAATAAATAATAACAAAGAATAAATTATAAAAATAAATAAAAATAAAGAATAAAGAATAAATAAAAATAAATATTATATAATAATAAACAATAAATAATAATAAACAATAAATAATAATAAAAAAAATAAAAAATAAATAATAAATAATAAATAATATATAATAAATAATAGATAATAAATAATAAATAATAAATAATAAATAATAAATAATAAACAATAAACAATAAACAATAAGTAATAAGTAATAAGTAATAAATAATAAATAATAAATAATAAATAATAAATAATAAATAATAAATAATAAATAATAAATAATAATAAATAATAATAATAAATAATAATAAATAATAAATACGAAATAAAAAAATATTTCATAATAAATAACACATAATAAATAAAATATTATTATTAATAAATAATAAATAATAAATATAGGTAATAAGTAATAAATAAAAAATAAAAAATAAAAAATAAAAAATAAAAAATAAAAAATAAAAAATAAAAAATAAAAAATAAAAAATAAAAAATAAAAAATAAAAAATAAAAATAAATAATAAATAAATATAAATAATAAATAATAAATAAATATAAATAATAAATAATAAATAAATATAAATAATAAATAATAAATAATAAATAACCGGTAACAAATAATAGATAATAAATAAATTAAAGTATATTATAAATAATAAATATTAAATAATAAATGAAACACATGAAAAAGTATGGAAAAACGTGATAAGGGATGAAAAATCATGAAAACGCATGAAAACGGATGGAGAAGCATGAAGAATGAGGCATTAGAAAGAATGAGAACGCATGAAAACTCATGAAAACTCTGGAAAACCCCTTAAGAATTCAACATAATCATCATAATAACCCACAAAAAACCATTGATAAAGATAAAAAGTCATGAAAACCCAAATAAACAGTAATAAATGGAGCAACCGTTAAAACACATCAAAACAGTCATAAAGTGACAAAAACATTGGACTCACGTTAACAGAGATAACTTATGATCCGAGAGTCCGTTTTAGATCTGCAACCTGTCAAATCAAAGATCCTGAAACGATCTTCGACCTGATAGGTGAAAGTGTCCGAATGGACAGGCGGATCGGATGTTACAACCATTTCAATAAAAGATGATGGGGAACAGGTGCTAGAAACGAGGCATCGAAAAACAAAACAAACCCGACACCCACTAAAATGTCCATAACTTATGATCTAGGAGTGCATGTGGACACTGTGACCAATCAAACTAAAGAGCATGGAACGAGCTACAATCTGAAAGGTGGAGGAGTCTGAACTGACACACAGATCAAAAGTTAGGTCCATTTGAAGACAAGTTCGACAGGACACCGGTGACGGAAATGAGGTTTCAGAGGCCTTTGGAGGGCTTTTTGGGGTCGAAAAACACGGCAGTAACTTCTTTGTTTCAAACTAGTGCGTACCTCTCTTTGATGGCTTTTATTTGATGTGTGGTAGAGCCCAAACAGACACCCGGAGCGAAAGTTATGGCTGTTTGAAGTTGAAGATCTTTTTTAAACTTTTTTATAACTCTCATATCTTCCACACCTTAGACAGTTTCATGGTTTTTATAATACGTGCCTCTATATAACTTCATGAGCTTCGATTTGACTAGTCGTGGTGCTACAACGGATGCCCAGATCAAAAGTTATGATTGTTTTAGTGATTTCGAGGTTTCTCGTGTTTTTTTTTTATTTTTTTCTTTTCATTTCGCGGTGATTTTACCCAAACCGTCGCTATTTCGCGGCGGTTTTTTAAAAACCCGCCGCTAATCCTCGAGAAAATTAAAAAATAAAAAAAATAAAAAAAATAAAAAAATTAAAAAAAATTTAAGGTATTTCATGGCGGTTTTTAAACCACCGCGAAATTGTGACCCGAAACACATTTAGCGGTGGTTTTTAAAACTGCCATGAAAAAACCGCCGCTAAACGGCCGTTTTCTTGTAGTGTGTATTAATGGAAATTTATCTGAATAAGGTTATGAAATAGGTAATTATGATATTTATTTTTATGATATACGAGGTTAAATAACTTCCATAGAAATCAAGGTTAAAGGTAAAGAGGATGGTAACTCAAACCCCTTTCTTTGAGATATAAAATTTCTTATTGGAATTATTTTTCCAATAATTTATAAATGATGTTATATTTTTTATTTATAGGGGAAAATAGTTTTTTAACCAATTCCATTTCCTTGAAATGTATTTTTTTACAATCATAAATAAGTATTTTTGAAAATAGAATCACAACTATGACTTTTACAAATGATGAATAAAAAATATTTTCCAAAAGATATTTTCAGGATTTGGTTTTCATTATATTCAAATGACATATCTACAATGTAGTTAGGTTTCATATTTTACCCTATATTTTATTTAAATAGGTTATTAATTTGGGTGATCATTTTGGGTATCAAATTATTTAATTCATGTTATTTCTTATTCCATCTGGTAGTTTTATGAAAACCATTTTATTTCCATGGGTTCTTTATGAAAATTGAATGATTTTAAATTTGTATGTTTTGTGAAACCCATTTTATTTACACGGGTTATTTATTGAGCGAAAATTGAATTATTTTTATGTGGAACACATAAGTATGGATTAATGATGGTTGTGGTCCTATATCGCCCTCCAATACATTGGTTAAAAGATTATATCTCATGAGATAATATATCCATGAGTACATTTTAACTTCTCATAAGTGTGGGGAATGATGGTGTGACCCATGAAAGTAATGTGTCTCTATACTACTGTATGTTCCATATTTGAATGTTATTTTTCACTCTCATATTATCCTCTCATGATGTGGTTACTGAATGTAATGTTTCCCTATGCTAATTTTTGGTCTATAATTAATGGATGTTTTTAATTATGATTTTATTCTCTCATGATTCAAGTTTTTTGTTAAAATATTACTATCATTGTTATAGTTATTATGTTTTCATGTTGATATTTTATAGCTTTAATTTCTTATTCCATGTACTTTGAATCTCATTTTTGTTTTATGGTTATCACTCAGGATGATATGATATTTCTATTATTCTCACATTTTTACTTATTCATATGAAATTTTCCATGATAAAATGTTTATTCATCCTTTACTAAGAATTTGAGCTAACCCCTTTATTATGTTTTGATTCCCTAGATTATTAGGATGAAAATTGTAAATGATATTTATAGAAGATGGTATAGCATGATACCTTTAAAAAGAAGTGATAACAATTATTGTAAAATAAGGTGATTATATTGAAGTATCCAAAGAAACTGAACCTATTGATCTATAGGATATTTTTTAGGAATTTTAATGTTTATATCATGTAAAATATGAAAAATAAAGGCATGTTTAACTTGGGTCACTATATTTGGTATGAGGTAAAATGTTTAATTACTTTTATTGATTATAACTTCTATTTTGAAAATTAATGTTACAGAACCTTAGTGGAAAACCCGAGAGATGAGTCTAAGTATAAGATAATATATTGAAATATTTTTAAAGTCATGAGTATGTGGTTTTCCTAGAAAATACATCCCTATATAGAACTAGAAAGTGGGTATAGGGTTTAATATACTTGTACCTAGGGGTAATAACCCCGAAGAGGGAATGTTGGGTATTATCTCAATTATGACCTGATGCATTATACCTAGCTAGATGAACATAGGGGATATACTTTAGTTAATCTCATACTCTTTAAAAACAATTTTAAAGGATTTATTTCCATGTTACTCTGAGGGATTTAGTTAAGAAGTATGAGAAAACTCAACCTAATCTTTAACTAATAATGATATAGGCTGAACAAAAATAATTATTGAATAATACAATAATGTCAAAGAATAAAATGTTTTAATGTTTAATTCCTTTTATGTTATTATAATCTTTTGATGTTAATTGTTCATCACTCATGTTAAATTAGTTTTGGTTTTTATAATGGCTATAGCTAGAAGAAATCATGTTAACAATGGGTGAGAGGGACAATGTGATAGTTTTCCCAACTAATAAACAAATGGAATGTGAGATGGAGAACAAGAACTCATACAAATACTCACTCAACCATCTCAATCTTTGAATAATATTGGGAAGTACATTGAGACCATAAATTCACCATGGAGGGCATAAATTTCTATTGATTATTTCATGTAGAGAGTTCCACCCTATTTTAGTGGCTATTTAATTCCACATATCACAGATAAATGGACTAATGTGATGGAAAAGATATTTTCCATTATCAGTTCTCAGAAAATTAGAAGGTTATTTTGTATATTTTCTATTTATAAGGTGAGACTAAACAATGGTGAGATCTTATTAAGAATACAATGAGGAAATAATAAGTCATATCAATATAATGTGAATAATTTAAGAATGTGTTCTTTATCAAGTATTTTCATCAAGCTCTTTACATGAAGATGGAGTAGGATTTCATCTAGTTGAAGAAAAACTAGGATAAATCCAATGATATTTATGAAGCAATGATCACTATACATGCATAATATGCCCATGGTTTTATCTCTTAATAAAAATATATTTTTTTCTATATGGATCAAAACCTATTATTCAAAGGGATTTTTCCATAAGGGACTTTGGAAGCTATAAAGATATTTTTTGATCTGCACTAAAGGTAGAGATGGAATATGAGGTTTCTTTGTATTATAGAGGGGTAAAAAGGAGGAATACCAAGGAAGCTCCAATGGTATGATTATATGTTTACCTCAAAATTTTTAGTGATTCTATCCATTATTTTTAGTGGATTCATGGTGGGATGATATGCATATGAATCATAGGATTCTTTGTAGAAGAAGTGATTAGAGATCCTTTTTTCTTCTTCAATTATTTCTTAGATAATGTTGAAACTTTCACATCATGGTAGGGTATTAATGAATTCTACATAATTTATTTTTAAGTGTATGGTTTACATGATTTAGGTTCATTGGGTAAGAATGTGATTTCATTAAATAAAGATAATAACTAGAAATAAGAATGAATTTTAATGGGACGTTGTGATAACATGTGGGTTGTGCTTTAGTTGAATGCCTCTTGATATTTTTAAGATAATTTTTAATTGATTTAAATTATTAATTATGTTCCTTGGCATGAATTATATGATTGAAATTTAATAAAAAAATAAATATTATTAGATAAAATAAATAATTAAAGACTTATGTGAACTTAATTACCATCCTTCCTTGAAAATAATGAATATTAAAAATTTTCTTGAAACATTTTTATGATTTATTCTTAGTTTTTGTCAGATACTTATGGTATATTTTTTATTTTAGAAACATATTCATAATGAATTAGTTAATTCAAGATGGTATTAAAAGGGTTGTTTTCTAGAGATTATGTTTTGGGGGGTTTTGAGCCCAAAATTGTTTGTTATAGGCTTGTACGTCTTGGTATTATGACATTGGTTAGACATTTAGTTTTATATGATGAAAGAATTATTAATTATTTGTATTTTAATTTTCCTATTCTATCCCTTTTTATTTTTATTCTGATCCTTTTGTTGTTGAGATATTAGGCATGTGATGGATGGAAAAAGTCGAGATGAGGTTAATATTGGGATAAATGGAACAAGTTGATAGATAGAATTACCTACTGCCCAATTGTTTTATTAAGATATTGACTAGAAAGTTGGTATGGGTTAAGATACATACTTTATCATCTTTCTTGTTTTTTTCTAATTAGTGTCTAGTTTTCCCAACAGTTGTTTTTTCAATTTCCAACCACTTTTGATTGTTGTCCTATCAACCATATTTGTATCTTCCTTGTGGTATTTTAAGTTGAGCCATAGAGTAAATGGATTATAAAATGGTAAATGAAATTATAAATAAACCCTTGGTATTACATTTTTTTGACAGTGTGAATGATTTATGTATTTAATAGGAACCATTGTATGGTTTGATGGATGATCTAAGAGTATGGGATGGATTATAGGAACTAAAATATGAACTATAAAAGCATGTTGGATTTTAATGAAATGAAATGATTAAAGTCAAAATTTTAATGTGATCAATGAATGGTTGGTAAATTATAACTTCTAAATGAAAATGATTAATGATGATTAATCTTGATGCTTTTGTGATTTTACAAAATCTAGTTCCCTCAAATTAGAGGTGGTATACGGGTATCATGTGGAATGATAACTATAGTTGGGTTTAAGGATATGTAGTATCCTATAATTGGTTGTGTGATATACTATTTGTTATATATTTTTTAATTTCATATAATCCATTACTTGAGTCGGGTAAGAAGCTGACACCCAAATCTTTTAGGTTTTGGATATTTTCGCCAACATAAAAGTTAGTGAGGAGATGAATGGTTGAGTAATCCCTCTTCCCCAATCTCCCTTCAGATGTAACATGATGTTTAGGTATATCTAGGCTGAAATGGATTAAGTTATAAGTTATGTTTTTACATAATTTCTGATGGATATTATTTTTACCACACATGTGTGTAGTAGAGGTAATCACTTTAGGTGAGAAAACATGAATATATTTCAATTGTAGTGAATATAGTTACCACATGTGTACTTTCATGGGATAATATGGATTGAGGTATAATGAATGATACATGTTCTAAAATGAATTTCAGAATTGTTACTTGGAAGTGGATATAATGATATGTGTTTAATATATATGTGCATTTGGTTCAAGATGATATGTGGTTGAATTTTTTTTCATAGGGTGTAAGATGACTAATAGAAGGGATTGTAACACAAGATGTTTGATATTGGGGCATGAAAGAGACAAACTAGTGAGAAAGTGGATGCATGGTACCGTTTTTAGGTATATTATTTGATATAAATCTTATTACTTCTATTCACTACTTAGTGAGAGATCCATTGTGAGGATGAGATATAGTTTTACCTATTTAGGTAATAAGTGGGTTTCATTTTCTTATTTACTAGGATTTAGTATGATTCTTTCACATTTTCAAGAGAGGTTTCAGGAAGGATATGATTGAGTATACATGTATAATCACCCCATATATATATGAACTATTTTTCAGGTGTGTATAAGTTGGTTGGTGATTGAGATTGATGTTATTAGCTTGTAGTGGTTGTTCAGAAGCTTTTGGAGATCAAGATCAATGCCTTCTTCTTATTATTTATAGTTATTTTTTATTATGTATGGAATTAAATTTATATATTTAGGATTGGTTATTTGATTATTATTTGAAGTTGATTGGTTGATCTAATCTTGTTTATTATCCTAAAATTCACACTACTACACAAATGGGTTTATCTAATGCTAAGGCTTTAACATCACTAGCTAAAAACGTTGTTGAAGACCCCTTTGTCAGTGCTAAAAAGAGCACTGTTAAAGGGGGCTTGAACAATGATTTTTTTACAAGTTCTGATAAATCCCCACCCTATATTATCACTTTTAAAAAAGTGCTGATAAATGGGGTCTTCTATAAGTTCTTGTAAGAAATCATTGATAAAAGTGGGTTTTTATCAGCTCTTTTGTAGATGTGCGGATAAAGACCCCCTTTATCAGTTCTTTTTTTCAAGTGATGATAAAAGTATACTTAATTTTTTTTCACTAAATATAATATATAAATATATAAATATATATATTGATAAAGATATAATATATATTTCTTGAACCATGTTTTAGATAAGGTAAATAGGCATTTACACTTAATATATAAGATATTTAGTGAAAATGGATTATAAAATAACTAAAAAAATATTTTTAATTAAAAATTTTCTTATTATTACCTAGTGAAAGTAATTTAATATCAACTTTAAGATAAAAAAAATCAAAAAATTAAAAAAATATAAAAAATAAGTTGAATAAAAAACTCAAACTTCAAATGGACATAAATTTTGATTTGGGTGTCTATTTAGGCTCTAAGATATATCAAATCGAAGCCTCTAAGGAGATATATGCCTATAGTTATAGAAGTAATCCACTGTCACATTTTTGAGGCCATAAAGCGAACATAATACCTCCAAAACTATGTTTTTTTCAGGGTACCCTGATTTTTTAACATTCTATGGATTGTCATCCTCATTTAAAGGGGTATTTTTTCAAATTTTTCATTCTGAACTGAATTTATTCCCAGGTATTATATTCATATTGATATTATGGTTTTTAAAATTTATCATTTTTCACAACATAATATTATTTTTAATTAAATATATGCATGTTTTATTATATTTACTTATAGTAAATCACTCATATAAATACATATATCAACATATTTACATAAAAATGTATATTATAATGTATCTAAAAAAATAAATATTCTAAAAATTTATTTAAAACAATATAAAACCATTTTTTATTTTACAAAAAATATATTTATAATTTTTATATATACATATGTGTGTGTATTAATAAACACACATATATATATATATTATAATCTAATATATGTAAATGAATATAATATATAATATAATTAAAAAATATAATATATATCACACACACACATATATTTTATAAATGCATTTAAAATTAATTATATAAATATATATAAATATATATGTAAATATATAGAAATATCATTATGCAGATAAAAAAACAACATGGTGTAGTGGTAAAGAAGTTCAATATTTTAAGGAGATATGAAGGGTTAGAATCCAGAAGGCTGTGTATGAGGCTGTAAATTTGAAAAGTTTTGATAAAAGGGGTGGTGGGGTAAAAAGAAGTGATAAAGGGGGTGTGGAGCATTATAAAAGGGGACGTAGAAGCACTGATAAAGGGGTCGGGTGCATAGGTGCCCAAATTTTTTTACCCCCTTTAACATTGTTTACTTTATGAGTGCTAAGAAAGTGCTATTAAAGGAACCCTTTAATAGCACTAAAAAACACTGTTAAAAGTGCCCTTTAAGAGTGAAAAAAATCACTATTAAAGGACCATTTTAACAACATTTTTAGTGTTGTTAAAGGGTTCCTTTAATAACATTTTTATTGGTGATAAAATTTTAGTTCTTTTAACCATTCTTTGATGATTAGTGCTTTTTAGAACTGATAAAGGCATTTTCTAGCGCTGTTAAAGGCCTTTTTTGTAGTAGTGTCATATATTAATGACAATTCCTCCCATTTTTATGATTTTTATACCCTTATTACAAGTCTCCAACACATGGCCTATGGTTGGTAGGCATCATGGTTTATCCTTGTCTTCATAGCCAGCCTAGGAGGGATCAAACCTATAAAATGGACCAAGAAGAGATAAGGAAAAACACACACCAAGGTGTGTATGTAGGGTGCATGGTAAATATCAGCAGGATCCCACCAAGTATTCTATAATTAATTTTAATAAAAATCTAATACTGGGTAGCTTGAATATAAAAATAGGAAATTTACCTTTATACATATTCATGGAAACAAATAGTGTGATATATTATTTATTTAATAAACATAAACTAATTATAGAAAACAATATACCCCAAAAACTTTCATAATGGGGGTTAATTATAAGGTTGATAAGGCTTGGATCGAATAATGAATAAATTCACTATCCATCTAGATAAATATATAAAATAAATTTATAGGACAATGAAACTATGTGTGACATTACTTCACTATTAAGGAAGTCACACCTAACTAGTGAGGAAGGACCTTAACCATATTTAGGATATCATATCCAAGTGTATGAGGTCCCATTATGTTTTATCAATACAAATAAACCCTTTTAACTAAAATATTTCATTTAATAAATCATATGTGTAATGAACCACATCATCACTGGTCAAAAATTCCATATGTGATTTAAATTTTTCATTTGGAGAAGGTTTAATTTTTAGAATAGGGGATAGATAGGATGTTTGAGCATTATAATGTCTTTAAATGTATTTTGTATAGGTTTTAAGGTTCAGGTGGTGTCATGGGTGTTCATGAGGATTTTGGGCAATGGTCGAGTGGCAAGGATACTAGAAAGTAGAAACCACAGGCCATTCATAGTGTGAATGGGTCATTCATTTTGTAAATGGGACATTCATGGCATGAATGGGTTATTCACACCATAAATATAATTCATGGGGTGAATACAGGACATGAAAGGGGTTTCTAGGTGAAGGGATCCACTAAAATGAAAATTTAGTGCATGAATTTATGGTTCGCACTATAAAAAATATAGGATATCATTATTTAAAAAGGGTTTAGGTTGTTACATAATTCGAATCCCCATGGGGGTTTTCATTTGGATGGCTTCACTATAAAGGGAACACTAACCCCCCTCCCTTTCCATCCTTTCTATTTGATCTTGATGGGTTCTAGGTAGTTTTCATGGTATTTAAAGGTAATATATTCTCCTTTGTTTTCATTTATATTCTTCCTTACATCTTTTTGATTTCACCTAGGATTTTATAGGCATTTGATGAATGGTTTCTCTAATGTGTGGAAAAATCATTTCACTTAATGGGTATTTTTTATTTGACACATATAAAAGTTCCTAAGAGGAGGAGTACAAGCCTCCATTTTCTATTTATCACGAGGCATGTTGTTGGATAGTATTATTTAGGCTTTTGGATGAATTCAGGTAAAATTGGACTTTTTCTAGGTAATTAATTTGGGGAGTTGGTGTTTGATAGGTTCAAGGGTTTTCTAGTAGTGGATCTCACCCAATTTCTCATGATTCTAACATCGTTGGATGGCCTGGTGATTTTAGTGCATTTTATTCTACAATGGTTTTTTTGGTTTAAATAAATTAATTGATTAGTTTACTGATGTATGATGTTGAGACAGGTTCTCCTAGACTCAGTGGAGGCCAATACTATTCCAGAGTGATTTGTAGACCACTAGTTAAGGTATGGGGCCTTTTATTTATCTGATTCTCTTGTTTATTTTGTGATTTTATGTTTATTTTCCCTCATTAGTATATTTTTTGCATGTTTTATTATTTTTATGAGTTTACATAAGGTTGGGATGTTATTTTATTGGTTTAATAGTCAACATAGACTGTATATATTTCTAGATAGTTTTATAGTGGTGCTATGGTAGAAGGAGTGTTGATGGACCTCTTTATGGGTTTTCTAGGTGTTGTATATTGGTTTTAAAAGGAAAAATGGGTTCTTTTTCAAAATGTGATTTTTAAAAAGAATATTTTACTGAAATGGAATTTAAAGAAAAATGAGTGATTTAATAAATGTGTTTTAGAATGATGTTTCAAAATGGAAATGGGTTTTTTAAAGGTTGTTTGATAGGATTTATGCCAAGGTCCTATTGTGTGTAAAGAGGTGTGTTATTCCCTTTTGAAATTTATTGGAAAAGTGGATTTGAATTAGGTTTTCAAAATAATATGGTCGGGCTTGGATTGAATTGTTTTGGTCCATTTTAACTCATGAGGGTGATGCCCAATTTTCCAAATATTTTGTTCTTGTTGTGTTTCTCATTTATGAGTTCTCATAGATTTAGTGATATGAATTCATGTTGTGTAGAAAACCCTATAAGATCATTGATCATGGAATAAAAGTGACGGGTTTTACTAATGAACATGATGAAACCCCTTAGTGGGTTGATATTGGTCTCAAATGGGTTCAAGATGTGGGACTAGATTTTGAGGGACTAGTTCCTTAGTGGTTAGTTGGTTAGTAGTGAGATGGGTTACAAGCCATGTTTTCTATTACCTATGTGTTCTTATTGTGGCCTCATTAGAGTATTAGAGGATGGGATAATGTTATTGATTGTGGTATACCTAGAGTCTATGGGGGTGGTGTGGTATTCTTGATTATGTCTACCACAAAGTATATATGGATGAGTTGGGGTGATAATTGTTCTGTGATGAGGGTATTGAGTTGAGGACCATGCCAAAAATGGAATGTGTTTGTGCGAATGAATTAGAACTTACCTTAATAGACTTGGTTTAGGGATCCTAATGGGGGATGGGTCATGGTATGATGTGATGCATAGATTATGGATCTCTATAAAGTGGAAAGGGATGGTTTAAGGCTCATTAATGTATGACCATTCCCCAGTCCATAGGATAATGGGTAGAGGTTTACACGACACCCCACCCTGTCACTTCGTGTGAGATATATATGTCATCTTATTTGGAACCCTACCTAGAGTATTTGAATATGGGTTGGGTTCTATTATGTGGTAACTTATTCCTTTTCACGTAGAGCCAAAGTAGGCAAGCTCAGGTGTCATGGAGACTTGGTTAGAACATGATGACCTGGCTTATGTGATTTCATGTTATGTTTCTAGTTGGGTGTGTAAAATGGGAACAACGACACCAATTTATATATATTTAATACACATCCACTTGATCACAATGAACCTCAATATTTTTGTGGCATTGGGGATTCCTAATGGGTTGTTTGAAACACCCCTATCTATATATGTAAAGACTTTTAATTTACATGTAAATTATTTTTTTAATAAATGGGAATTTTACGAGTCCACGAAAATTTACGGCGCGTGGTTCTGAGGCCCAGAGTGTCCGGAATGAATTTCTGAACTTTTGTTCGGGTACGTTTAGTAAACGTGCGAGCTAGTTTTTCTAACTTTTGAACCAATGCTTGGAATTGAAATCCGAGGACACCATTGAACTCACAATACCGGTATTCTCTTAAGGATACCTTCACCTCGACCGCAGTGGGTCGAGAGTGAAAGATAGAAATTGGATTTTTCATGAAAAGATTAAAATAAAATAAAATTTGTGTAACATTTTTTTATTTGTTAAAACCTCCCACATGTGGATGTTGAGAAGTGGGGACCACCAGACCTATACCTCCCATGAGAGGTTATGATGGTGGGGACCACCCTAACTAACCTCCCATGAGAGGTTATGGTGGTGGGGACCATACGAGGTATAAAACCCCTTGAACTCCCCATTAATAGAGAAACACTCAAACTTCCTATTAAATGTGTGAGAGCCTCTACAACTCCTCCAACATTATTATGCCAACTAAATTTAATTAATTAGGCTATTTTGAATTTGTTCCAACAAAATAAATAATAGATATCATAATATATTATCTTGGGATACCTTTTCAATTTGGTGGAATTGGGGAAAAGGCTTTCCAAAGGAGAGAGCGTTGGAGAACTTGAGAGAAAGCTCTCCAATGAAGAAAGCCAACGAAGAACACTGAACCCTTATTCAACTTTATTCCTTGGGACATCCTCCTTCATGGGATGCCTTCAATCAACGTTCATCTTCCCCTCCCCAATGATGTCGTCTTCTCCCTCGGGATCTTCGTCGATGAATCAAACGAGGTAGGGGTTTTGTTCCCATGTTCTTCCCTTCTAAGTTTCTTTTGCGAGAATGGGATTAGTGATAGATGAAGGTTGTGGGGTTTGAAGTTCTTAAATATTTTCCATATACGTTCTTGTTCTTATTGATCCACTTGCTACCTCTCTAACGCGGAGGGTGAATTCCAAACAAACATGGACCGACCCCTTCGTCGTTCTTCTTGAATGGTGTATCCTTTGCGATGGAAGAAGGAGACTTTGGTGACAGCGACTGGTGCCGGTGGTCGGCACCAGTGGAACTAGAGAACCGCTGACGAAGAAATGATGCCACACCACCCTACGACCTCCATGCCTCGTGGTTCTCCGCCGTACGTGGCCACCACCACCCCGTGAACATCGCCGCCCCGCGACCACCGCCGCCCCACGCTGTCCGCAGCCGAGCTGACCCGAGTTGCCACTGCAGCCTGAGCCGCCGTAGCCGTTTGAGCTGCTGCTGCCGGGCCGAGCCGCCGCCGCCGGGCCGAGCCGCCGCTTCCGGGCCGAGCCGCTGCCGCCGTTCGAGTCGCCTCCACTGTATGAGTCACTGCCACTATCCGGGCCGAGCGGCCACCCGGGCCACCACTGCAGGGATGATCCACCGTCCGGTCCGCGGCGGCCGTCCAGGCCGAGCCGCCGCCAGAGCTGCTGCTGCTCTTCTAGCCGAACCACCATAGCCAAGCCGCCCCGTGGCCTCGCGCCCTCACAAAAACCCCCGGATGGCCTCTCCATGACCTCGTGCCCTCGCGACACCCTCCATGACCTCGCGGCCACCCGCGGCCCTCCGCGGTCCCTCGTGGCCTGCAGGGCCGGACAACCCTGTGGGCCGAGCCGAAACCAATGGGACGGGCCACCCAGCCAGCCGAGCTGGACCCAGCGGGTCGGCCCAGGCCAGGTCGGTCTGGGTCAGTCTGACTGGGTCGGACCAGACCTGGGCCCACTACGACCCATTTACATTCTTTTGGCCATAACTTTGGAACTGGATGTTTGTTTGGCGAACCGTCAGCAACGCTAGAAATCTTGGAGCTAGATGGTCCCTTTGAGTATACCTGACTAAATATTTGGGTTGATATGGGGTAAAATCGGGTTGGATCAAGCATGAATCCAACTAGGCCCCCAGGACTAAAAGGCTAACAACTCATAGAGCAGGCATCCGATGGACGCACTGTCTGTTGGGTTGAGACCCTTATAACATGGAATTCATTTGAGATGATCCTTCGCGGGACAACGTGATAGTTAGAGAATCGACCAGTGGTTTGGGGAGTGGACTCTCCCGGAGACGAGAAAGCGTAGTACGAAAACCCAATAGCTGGATGTGACGAGAAGAGCGTTCCTAGCTATCCTGTGCAGGTCATCTCCTAGAGATCCTGTGTGGGTCAACACCTAGAGATCCTGTGGGGGTAAACTCCTAGAGATCCTGTGGGGGTCATCTCCTAGAGATCCTGTATGGGTTATCTCCTAGAGATCCTATTCGGGTTAGCTCCTAACGATACTGTGTTGGTCAGCTCCTAGCGATCCTGTGTTGGTTAGCTCCGAGCGATCTTGTGTGGGTCAGCTCCAGAAATGCTGTGTGGGTTAGCTCCTTGCGATCCTATGTGGGTCAGATCCTAGCGATACTGTGTGGGTTATCTCCTAGAGATCATGTGTGGGTTAGATTCGGCGATCCTGTGTGGGTCAGATCCTAGCGATCCTGTGTGGGTCAGCTCCTAGAGATCCTGTGTGGGTCAGCTCTAGCGATCCTGTGTGGGTCAGCTCCTAGAGATCCTATGAAGGTCAGCTCATAGAGATTATGTGTAGGTTAGTAGCAGAGACTCTTAACAGAGTAATATGATTTAGTAGTTACATCTAATCATCTCTACTACTGTACCTAAATATATACCTGGTGTGAGCTTTGTCAGTACCTCTGTGTTTCCTCATGATTGAGATGGATTACTTTATAACTTATTTATATGTATGAGAATATACCTAAGTAGGTTTATCTGTTGATTTCATACTTTTTAGTTTATCCTTGGTGGATTTTGTGAGACCTTGAGGTTCTTGGGGTCCCTACTGAATATATTTATTCTCACCCCTGCACAGGCTATGCCCACACCTTGTTATGTTGGATAAAGATGACAGACAACGCTGAATGAGGATTAGGGTACTAGGACTGGAGGTAGCTTAGAGGTGGACCTAGATGAGGCGTACCGTAGAGATGACTGATCGAGAGCTGTACCTACCCTTCAGTTAGGATCCTTGGTGGGTGATCACAGGAGATTTTTTAGTTACTTGTACTTTCAGCTGTCTTATACTTTCCAGTTTTCCTTGTACCTTCCAGTTGGGATTTTATTCTAGATTCTTTTTACTTACTATACTCACTCTGTTTACTTTTCAGTTTACTTGAGTTCATATCTTGTTGTGTGCGTGGTTATGTGTGTTACAGGTTATAAAGGAAATTCCTTCCCAGTTTAAGGGAATATGCCTTCGGTGCTAGTCGCCATCTCTTGGCCTATAGAAGGCAGGCTTGAGGTAGTCATGACACGGGCCCAGGGGGATTGGTCATGACAATATATGTGCTATCAGTTTCTATATAAGTGGGTATAATTTCCCATTTTCTCTTAGGATATAGGTTCTACATAGAGTTAAACTTTTGGTACAGGCTTAGAAAGTTGTGGAGGCTAAGGATTCTTCATGAAAGGTATATGAGTTGTTATGGGTCAACAAATACATAGTTATAGTTTGTAATTAGATGTATTTATGGTTATTAGGTGGACGAAGTTATGGTTAATAGGTAGATTCATTTTTAATAAGTATGTTTTAATCTATGTTTATATACTGTTTCTGCTATATTTTTCTTAATGTATCATATATATATGTTACTAATTTTATATTCAATATTACAGGGGCCTGTTTGTATCCCTATTTGTGTTTTCAATGGGTTTTTAGAGGTCATAGTATCTGCATGATTAGGCTAATCCCTAATCGTTTTTTGGAATCCTCTAGTGTCTAAAGAGGCACACTTGAGGTTACTTGGTGATCCTCATATGGGTGCTGTTATAGAGGCCCTAGTTGGGGAATTACAAAGTGGTATAAGAGGGAGTATTGGGATGAGATAATGTATTTATAGGTAGAGATAGGTTATCAAGACTCAAGAGGTAGATCAGGAACATTCCATTCAAACATGACATCAGTTGAAACTTGAGTCACCAAGGGATATAAAATTTTAGGACTAGGAACTCTTAGATTAGTGTGGTGTTGGGTTGGACCGATGATCATATTTGGGATGGATGACACTCAGCATGAGTTAAAGGGATCAGATGGGTGCCAATGTGATTTTAATTAATCATGATTGTGGTATGATACATTTATCTATGGGTGATGTTGTTTGACATAAAGCCTCATCAATTTTAATATTTTTTAAATAAACTGATAATATAAATGATGGTTTATTTCATATATTATAATAGGTGATTATATTAATATGGATATGAGGGGCATGTTTGTTATGTGCTTTTTTGGACACTAGAGGTTAATGTTTTTTTTGGATGTGTGAATTTTTTAGAAAGCATGACTTAAAAAATAAAACTTATAAAGTGGAATAAGGTGCTTGTAAAATAGTTTTAAAAGTGAGTTTTACATGAAATGGTTCATGGAGATAGATATTTTGAAATGGTTTTGTGTTTTTCAGTTTTTAGAAAATATAAGGAAATGTTTTTTGAAATGGAATTTCAAGTGGTTTTGGAATTTTTTTCCAATTTTTCTTTGAAAATGAGTTCGGTTTTCTTGAAAGTGACTAGATAGACTTGAGATTTTAGTAATTTTAGTTTTGGTGAAAACCCATGGAGTCCAAGGGAAGTTTTATAAACTTGGGTGAGTTTTGGTGTGTGTAAAATATATTTAAAAAGATGTTTTTAAGATATGTATCAATTCTAATATAAACCGGTCTTCTTGGTTTTTGTGTGTTAGTTGGGAGTGTCTCAGGTTCTTGGAATGTTTACTTAGATTGTATTTCATATTTGTTTAGAACATACCATGTTTGTTTGGTGTGTATGGATGTTATTTGGTCGGGTGATGGGAATAGAAATGAGTTATTGTGCAGAATAGTTTGATGAATCTTTGGTGGTTGATTAGAAGATGTCTAGGTTGTTGATTCATTCTTTTTATGGGTATGCTGATGATCTTTTAATAGTGATTCTTGCATATGGATCATGGGTGGAATTTTTATATGGAATTAGGTTTTTAGATGTGATTTTGGTGGGTTTTGGGATTAGACACCTAATATAAATACCCCGACCCTGTTAGCCCGAATTTATTGGCTAATTTATTACATTGGTACTAGGTACAAGAGATTACATCCCAATGGACAGAATTGTGTAGTAGTTTTGGAAAATTTGATACATAATTGAATCTTAAATTAGGATTTAAATGTAAAATACAACATATTAATTACATTTAAAACACCATTATTCTCCTATATTAACCTTTCATATTAGCCATAACATTTTTCATAGAATCCTGGGGGAAAATGAAACAGACAAAAGGGGTGAGGTTAGGTTCTCACTAAGGGTAAGCATATAGTGGAAGCTATCATAAATAAATATAAACAATTATGTCAAAGTAAATATATGAAATACATTCCATTATACAATTAACATAAGAATAATATCATAAGAATGGATGTAGGTAGAACAATACCATGATTACATGAGATAAAATATATCCATGGATAATAAAACTAATCAGATAATTACGTGGGAATCAATAACTAATATCGTAATTAGGGAATGCATAATAAGGAAAATCATTAACATACCATCAAGGCTTCGTCTAAGACACCATATTTAAATGGGTAAGGCCTTGTCCAATACCATCAAGTCTTTGTCTCATGGGGCCTACAGATGTATCAAGGGGTTATAGTGGGCCCCAACCACCACTTAATAAGTCCAATCCATTCCTTATATGAAAGGGGTGAAACAAAATAAATATTCATATTAAAAAATATCATACAAAATGTGAATAATTTAACCATAAACCATGGATGTTATCAAAATAGAATATCCACAATCAAGATGATCAAAAACCATTCAATAAAATATGGTAGATGATATTATAATAGATCAAATTCAATTATAAATATTATTCAACAATGTCTTTTGACATAGATGAAGATAATCTAATAAAATGCCAATTTTTTTTTGAGGGAAGCACCTTTTTTTACTTTGAAATCATTTATTTAAAAATCCATGTAATTATTAAGGAAAAAGTTTCTTTAAAAATAACCTTGTAATCTTGTAAAGTATGCGTCAAAAAATTAAGGATTGATGATGATGGAAAAAACAGCTCATTCCACATAAGTTGAAAAAAATTCCTTCCATATTTTTATCGAAAAATTCATAAATGACCTTGCTTGGAAAATGAAAAAAAATTCCTTTCAAACTGTTTTATAAAAAGTCAAACATGGGTAAAAAAAGACTTTAAACATTCATAGGAGAATATTGATTTTTTTGAATTTTTTATAAAAAATATGGACACGAAAGATAAATATTACCCATTGGAGACTTAGATATAAAAAATCCTGAATAATTATGAGATTTTGAAATAACCCTTATATTAGGTCAAATTTCTTTCATATGTGTCTGAATGATCACACTGTGATTCACTGTTACATTTCAGACTTACACTACTGTATTAAAAAATTTCATTTTATGTTTTATTAAATAATTTTACATTTAACACTATTAAAAATAGATATTTCACTTTTTTTGATGTTTTCATTGTAGCTAAAGATGATATGGAGGATCCAGAATGAAGTCAAAGAAAAATGGGCTAAATTGCATTGAATTCCATGAACACTTGTCCCCTATTTTTCATGTTATGAGAAATATGGTCGTCCAAATGGAATTAATTTTTTTAATATTATAAAAAACATAGTGGGATTCAATTCATCTCATACACACAATACTAATTCATCCATTTGGTGTCCTAACCGATCTGAACTTTCCAGAAAACTGAATCAGCACAAATTTAAAAAGTTATGTTATATATTTCATCCATATTTCGAGGTTTAGGGCTTCAAATGATGAATTTTTTTAATGATGTTATTCAAGAGGTTGGGTAAAATGTTTTTAGTTTTTCCAAAAGAGATATAAGACTGTTTGAATGCCGAAAACTATAATCCAATTGGTTTTTACAGAATATATATTCCCAAACCACCTTCCACTTTGACTATAAATTAGAACCTTGATCACCCCATTTGTAAGCTTGACCAAGATTCATGGTTCTTCTATTTTGGAGTACCAAAGTAGTAATCTAATATATTTAGAGGTTCTAGAGATTCCTATCTTTATAAGAAGAGATAAAATGAAGATAGAGATCCACTCGAGCTTCCACCTCCTCTCTGTGGAGGGATAAAAGGTGGGAGTTTGTTGTGAGGGATTTTTTCACATTTCAAGAGAGTTATGATTCTTATAATAACTTATGGTTTGGTTTTATTTGGGTTTAAAAACATATCATTCCATATATAATATATTATTTCATATTTTAATGCTTTTCTTGATGTATGTGATTGGTATGCTCTTAATTTATAACTGATTGATGTGAGGTTTTGAGTGTGTGACTAGTTCTGTTATGAAATGACAACACTAGAATCATTTTATCACACACTTTATTAATATTTAAATATTATTTGGATGATATTATTACATTCATAAGGACTGGAACTTGGAAACATGATTGTTATGTCAGGGTTTGGTTTTTTAAACATTGATATAAAATATTTGGAAGTAATCAAGATTCTGATAACTTTTAACCAAATAATTACCATAAAACTAAATTAATAGCTAAGAAAAATAAAATTTAAATTTTTTTAGTGAACTAAAAATGAAAAATTTTCTCATATTTTTTAAAATACACTTGTTTCTCAACTATTAAACTATTTAAATTAAGTGTTTTTATTTTTAAATTTTTTTTCAAAACCGCAACATATTTTAGTATTATTTATTTAGAAATTAACACTTTAAACATCCAAAAATATTTTATAGAAAACCAAGGTACTTTATTATGCTATAAATATCCTTTAAAAACATAATCAGTGTGACATTTTAGGACAACGCGTTCAAATTTTGGATGTATTTTCAGGAAGTGCTTTAGTTTTTAGTGTGTTTTTTATAAAGACATTGTGTATTGTGTAATTATTAGTTCACTTATGTTCTTCCATAATTTTTTTATTTTATTTATAAAATCTTCCTTTTATAGGCCTTTTTCATGAAAAGATCTTCATCAGAAGAACTAATTCCTTTGAAACACTAATAGGAGAGGATCTCGAATCATCGACACCAAGAAGCACTAAACAATCCATTAAATGAGGACACACAAAACATGAGCACACTTATTGATCCTTCTTTTTATTATAAAAACAATATCAAAAATAAAATAAACATGAATAAAAAGGCTGAAAATAATTGAATAATAAAATAATGAACCTCATATGATGTAGAGATTCATCCCTCATATATTCAAATACAAGTCAAGGAACCCAATTTTGAACTTAAATCTTGTTTAATTCACTCATTACCAAGATTACATGAAATCAAGGGAGAATAACCACATAATCACTTAAAATAATTTCACTTCGTGTGTTCAACATTAAAATATGAAAATTTTGATGAAGAATAAGTAAAACATCGATCATTTCCATTCTCTTTATATGAGACTGAAAAATGTTGGTTATATTATCTTAATTGCCTAATTAAAGGCTGGGTGGACATGAAACACCTTTTTCCTGAAAAATAATTCCCAATTTCTCAAACTAAAACTATAAGAAAAGAATTATTTTAAATAAGGAAATAACAAGGGGAAACATTACATGAATATTGGGAATGATTTAAAAAGGCTATGTTCAAGGAGTCCACACCACCAAATAAGTGATCAACTTTTAATACAATATTTTTCGAAGGATTAATTTATGTTGATTAAAAATGATTGATGCTACTACAGGTGTCATGCTAGTGGATAAGACCCCAATTTTTTCAGTAACCCTAATAAAAAATATGGCAGAGAACATTCAACAATTTGGTTCAAGGTCTAGTATACCCATTTGAGGTTTCCATGAGGTGAAAACTTTGGAATTCGAGAAGAAGGTGGACACGATGTTTGAAAAGTTATGTACCCTATTCTGATAGCTTTCTCTTTCCCAAGGGAAATCTCAATCTCCCTCTCCCATCCATTGTTGTATCTGTTCTTCCTAAAACCATTATTCTGACTAGTGTCCTCAACTGAGAGAACATTCTGAGAGTTGTGAGGAAATCTTTACAGGATGTCTTTATAACTTAAAAATTTGTAAAGAACCATACTATCCATATAACCCTGGGTGGAAGTAAAAACTATCCTATAGGAAAATGAGTAATCAAACCAACATCAAAAACCATAGACCCAATAATGGATGAGTAGTCATCCACCACCACCACCCAAATATCCTCAACCACCTCAAATGCCTTTCAAACAACCCCATCCAAAACTAGATCCTAGACTAGAAGTCATGATGAAAACATTCTTTCAAATAATCTACAATTCTAAAAA
Organism: Viscum album; assembly: GCA_963277665.1. Taxonomy (NCBI): domain Eukaryota; kingdom Viridiplantae; phylum Streptophyta; class Magnoliopsida; order Santalales; family Viscaceae; genus Viscum; species Viscum album. Next base: position 869,122,145 of record OY728160.1, on the reverse strand, counting down.
ACCACCCAAGAATCCATACAATACCTAAAAACCCAATTAGGACAACTTTACAACTTGGTGGAGGAAGTTAAATTTCATGGGTCAGGTAAACTACCCTATCAACCACTAGTCAACACTAGGTATAATGTAAATTTAAATTCCATTACCCTTAGAAGTGGTAAAAAAATTAAAATCCAAATGAAACTGCTATTAGAGTTATCCACTCCTAATGAAACCACTATCCCAACCAAAGAAAATGGACTAAGAGAGGAAAAACCTTATCAAGATAGAAGCCCTTCCAAAGGAAAGAAAGATTCATTTGATAAGCCACCAAGACAAACCATTCCTATTAAATTTACCCAAAGGTCCACCCAAAAAATGAAACAAAGAGAAACTAAGATTGGTAAAAAAATCTTTTAAAATTTCAAAAAAATTTAGGTTAACATCCCATTGATTGATGTCATGAAGAAAATTACACAATATTCCATGTTTCTAAAGGATATGTGTACACACCGAAGGCTAATTTTATGTAATTAAAAGGTGAACTTAGAGTGGAATTTCAGAAAATTTATTGTGCCATTATTTCCCACGATATTCAATGATCCTGGAACATTCTTTATTCCATGAACTATATGATAGTATTTATTTTTTAATGATATTCTTGATTTGGGTGCCTCTATAAATGTGATTCATCACTATATTTTCTTCTCATTATAGATTGGAAAACTGAAGCCCATTGTAATTATTTTTCAACTAAAAAAATGGATTACATCACACCCCATTGGTGTGTTAGAGGATGTTCTTATGAGGGTGAACAATTTAATTTTTCCTGTTTATTTTTATGTGTATAAAATGGAAGATGATAGGATGAATGGACATTCCCCAATTATATTAGAGAGCAATTTATTGAAATATTCCAAAACCATAATTAGTTTCCACAATGGTACATTATATGTGGATTTTGGTGGTGACATTTTTCTATTCGACACCATTGATTCCATGAGGCAACCCTAAAAAATAACATTCCTCACCTTTAGTTAATTATATTTTTGTAAATGAGTCCCGTGAATTTTTTTCTTTCCCCTGATCCCATTTCTTAGTTTTCATTCATGATAGAAATTATAGGTAACAAATCATGCATTAAATTTTATATTTATCTATAAAAATATCATTAATGTTTGTTAATTGATGATTTATAGAGCACTATGGATCCCATGACCATCGATGATACTCCTAGGCTTGTAAAAGCTAATTCCTTATCTGAGGATGTTACCATTAATAATTTAGATGAGATTAGTGGCCTACAAATTTCATACTAAATCCCATAAATCCAAAATCAACCTAAATTGAAACTTAAAATGATACATAAAAATTAAAATATTCATATATTGAGAATGGAAACAAGATGCCTATCACCATTGCTGGTTCCCTCCCCCCAGAGAATGAGTTACGACTTCATGACCTTTTGAGGGAGTATAAAAAAGAATTTGGATGGAAAATTCTTGATATTATTGGTATTATACCATCAATTTGAACACATCATATATTGTTAAATTATGCGGCTAAACATATGATACGGGCACAAAATTGACTGAACCCAAATCTCTTCAATGTTGTTAAAAAAAAGGTAACAAAATTATTGTCTGCTGGAGTCAATTACCCCATCTTTTATAGACAATGGGTCAGTCCAGTGTAGGTAGTTCCAAAGAAAACTGGTATGAAAATAATAAAAAATGAATGTAATAAATTAGCTCCAACCTGTGTGCATAATAGTTGGAATTTATGTATAGAATATCTCAAACTAAAAAAACACACTAGGAAGGACCATTTCCCATTGTATTTCATTGAAATGATGTTAGAGAGGATAATAAGGATGTACCAATACTATTTTCTTGATGGGTATTATGAATACTTTTAGATCTGTATTTCCCTCTAGGATTAGTATAAGATATCCTTTACTTTCCCCTTTGGAATATTTTCCTATAGTAGGATTTCATTTGGTATGTGAAAATATCTTTCTTCTTTCCAGTGATGCAAGGTTATTATTTTTTTTGATCACCTGGAGGATTGTATGAAAGTATTCAGGGATGATTTCATTGTTTATGGATCATCTTTTGATGAATGTTTGAGTAGTCTTGGTTCCTTCCAACACCATTGTATTGAAATAAATCTCATTTTAAATTTTGATAAATTCCATTTTATAGTGTGACATGATATAATACATGGACATACCATTTATGGAGATGGTATCCAAGTGGATAAATCAAAATGAATTTCATTTCTTCTATACCATTCCCCCAAAAGTTATGGGATGTGTGGTTTTTCATAGGTCATATTGGGTTTTATCATTATTTTATTCATGTCTTTAGTAATTCCACACTTCCCCTCTCCCGATGAATCCAAAAATAAAAAGAATATGTGTTTGATAAAAAAGGTGAGGATTCTTTTAACAAACTAAAATGGAGTCTCACATCACCCTAGGTAATCCAACCAACATGGTGGTGTTTACCATTTGAGCTCATGTGTGATTCCTCTAACTATGTAGTTGGGGAATTCTAATCACAACGAGTTGATTGAGCTCCACATGTCATAGACTATGCCTCACTCACATTGGACCCTTCCCAAACAAACTACACCATAAATGAAAAGAATTTATTGAATTTGTGTTTGAATTAGATAAATTTTTATCACACCTTTTAGGGTCAAAAGTCATTGTGCAATCAGACCATGCAACCGTCTAGTATCTCCTTAAGAAACCATAATACTAACCATGTATCATTCATTGGATGCTCCAAATTCATGAATTTAATCTAGAAATTAGGGATAAAAGAGGATAAGAGAACATGGTGGCTGACCATATCAGTAGGATACTACCATCCTTGGACATTAACTCATCCCACTATATTCCCATAAATGAAATGTTTCATGATGATCAATTATACCATGTGCAAGATTCTATTCACTGGTATGATAAAATTGAAAATTATTTGGAAGCATCTTGTATTCTTGATGATTTTACCAAAAACCAAGATGACCATCTAAAACATGAGTCTCGTTGGTACATTTGGGATGAAACAAGGGTTGAGATACGAGTGTGATATTTTTTCCAAGTGAAAATTTTGAAAAAAAACAACAATAATAATATTGAATTAGGGGAGTGATAAAATGTAAAAAATATGGGGATATCTATTTCATGATCTTAATGTTTTAATCACTATAATGATTAAGTGAGTGAGTTTTGAAAATTTATTTCAAAGGATGTAAGAAAGGTTCGGTTGACCGACTCATTTAAGCAATTTTTTTAAATATCCTATATTTACTATATAAAAAGTATAAATAATTGCATGAAATGATTTTTACACACAACCGTGGAGATTTAGTGACATGGTTAACTTTTGAATTATTTTCTCAGATTGGAATCATGAATCTCTTAGAATTTCATTCTAATACAATTTATGAGACATCTTTTTCCATGATCACTGAGAACAACTCATTGGTGTGATTTTTTATTTGATCACATATCTATAAAGAATTAAATTTTTATTGATCATAAAATCATCATGAAATTGGGAATATCTCCATACATATTTTTTTGGAAATGTGAATTTTAAAAGCAATGAAAATGTTTAGGTGTGGGGGGGTGTGATCGCACCATAATTCACTATTTCATTTTCACCCTTCTACCACTGTATTAAATTGATTTTTTAGTATAAATTAAAATTAGTATAAAAAGTTTAAATTAATATTTTAATCAATATGTTAATTTTTATTACTTTAAAAAATGGTTCTTTAAATTGTTTTAATGTTTTCATTATAGTTTAATGTTAATTAGAGGATCCATAATTTAGTTTAAGTAAAATTGGACAAACTACATGAAATCCCATGAAAACTTGTCTACTATTTTGCATGTTCCTTGAAATCTGTACATCCAAATAAGATTAAATTTTTTAGGATAGTCCAGAAATCAGTGGGATACAATTAATCTCAATACAACCAAGACCAATTCATCTATTTAGTGGCCTAGATGAACTAATATGTCCAAGAAACTGAATCTATACAAATTAAAAAGTTGTGTTCCATGTTTCTTCCATATCTGGATATGTAGGAATCCAAATAATGAAAAATCTTAGGTGAAGATATTAAAGAGGTGGGGTTATTTTTTTTAGTTTTATTAAAATATAGATAACACTTTCATGATTCCAAAAACTATGGTAAAATTGGTTTTATGAAATATGGGAGCCCAAAACCACCTTCCACTTTGCCTATAAATTGGAACCTTGGGAACCCTATTTGTAAGCTCAACTAGGAGAAAAATTTCTCTTTTTTTAGAGTCGAAAAGGAGTAATCTAATCTATTTAGAGGTTATATAGCTCCTTATACTAATAGGGGGAGCTAAAATAAAGAAAGAGATCCACCTATACTTCCACCTCCTATTGATGGTAAGCTAAATGGAGAGAGTTCATTATGGGGGATTTGCGCACGTGTCAAGGGAGTTTTAGTGCTTATAATCACTACTATTTTCATTTAATTTGGGTTTAGAAACATATCATTCCATGTATCTTAAATTATCTCATATTTTAATTCTTGTATTGATGCATGTGATTGGTATTCTCTTAATTTATAATTGATCCATGTGAGGTTTTTAGTGTGTGAATTGTGTTGTTCTAATTGGACAACACAAGAACACTTTTCTAACTCACTTTTTTGAGATTTCAATATTATTTGTAAGATCTCATTACATGATCAAGGGATGGACCTTGGAAAGAGGATTTTTATGTCAAGGTTTGGTTTTTAAAGCATTGACATAAAATATTAAGAAGGAACTAGGATTTATATTACTTTAAACCAAAGAATTACTTCAAACCTAAATTAATCCCAAAGAACAACGAACTTGAAATGCGTGTGGTGAACTCACGATGAACCCTTTTCTCATATTTTTTCAAAATCCACTTATTTCTCAACTATTAAACTCTTTAAATTAAGCTATTTTATTTTTAAATTTATTTTCAAAACCTCCCCTTTTTTAGAAATTTTTATAAAAAATTTACACTTTAAACTTCCAACGCTTCTTGAGAGACAACCAAAGGTTTTCCCTATGCTATAAATCCCCTTTAAAAATATAATCAATGTGATGAGTAATAAAAAATATTTCACTAAACTTTATGTATAGTGGTTCTAAACATATTATTAACTTATACTAGAATCCTATTAATATTTATAATATCATATATGATCCACTAATAACCTTGTTCACACATTTATAAATAATATTTTATTTATTTCATTGTTTTGGGTGTTAATTACCCTATTTTCCATTCTTGTTTTGTATTGAAAGTCCAAATTATCTTGATTATGATACAGATCGATAATTTCTATAATAGTAATGTCTTAAATATAGTATTTAATCATTATATACATTTTATAACAATTCTTTAATTTTGAACATAGATAAAAAACCACATCTCTTCGCAGAGATGTTAAGCTGTATGTACGCATGAGCGATGATATCATTTATATATGGTTGAAAGGGTAAGGAAGTAAATGATATATTGATTTTATAGAGCCAATATAATTTAATTATTATTATATATATATATATATCCATTACTTCCATCATTATAACCATCCTAATACAATGTTGATAAAAAATAAATTACACCATGACATGGAGACGGTAAGTGAGACGTACGTATGCATGGTGTTTTAATTTTTCATAGGATAGATTTAAGGTAAAATATGGCTGTATTGTAATTATAATAACATAAAATAATATATATTAAAATATATTTATTACTTTATCATGGAAACAATATGTGAAGAGTAATTAGAATATGAAATGAACTTGAATGATTTGGTAAAAATTATTATCTATTTTTTTGGAGGGCTTAATTTAGATATCTTATTAAGGGATACAAGGTTGGTCTTTTTGGAAGAACAATTCCTCAAGAATTTTTATAAAGATGTTGGGATGAGAAATTTTTTGGGGTAGTTCGATATGGAAGGCTCAAAGTGGTGTGAATAAGTGAGGGAAGATGTTCCCTTTTATAATTGAGGTGAGAGACACTTTAAGAAACTCTAAAAATACTAAATTAATATAAATTTATATTCAGTTTAAAATGGATAGAAAACGATTTATTTAGAATCTAATATGATTATGGGTTTAAATATTGTAATAAAATAATTTTAAATAAATTTAGGTCACATTATTACCCTTATAATTTAGTTTTAACCCTTATTTAACATCTATAACTCTTATTGTGACGACATTGATTTTACACTTTAAGGGTTAATATAGTTAATTTAAAATGAAACAAATATCCTTAAATTAACCATAAATTAATTTCTTTACATTATACCAATACTTTGGAAAAATTTAATATTTTTATGAATTTTATATCATTTAATAATATATTATTTATTTTAAAAACCATTAATATCAATTTTGACACTATCCATTTATTTGACTTTTAAAAAATATCCATACACTAGATAACTTCAAAAAAAAAAACTTATTAAATGTCTAATATTTCAAGAAAATCCATAAAATTATAGTATGAAATTAATTATTTCAAATATTTTTATTTTAATATTTTTAATATCATTCATTTAATTTTTCTATTAATTAAATAATTACTCCATCAGAGCTATGAAAGCATTTAAGGAAAATATATCATCACAAAAAAATTAATAATAAATTAATATATTTAATATAATTCTTTTGGATTTAAAAATACTATTTATAGTTTAATATTCCTTTTTTATAAAACCATATATTTTTTTATAGTTATTACAATCATGAATGTGAAAAATTTGGCTTTTCTTTAAATAAAATATTATAAGGGTCATAATCCCTTCCTAATGAGAAAAGGTAATATATCTAATCCATAAATTATAATGGAAAAATATAACTCATTAAATAATATTTGGTAATGTTTTAGAGTTAATTCATAGTCTTTATAATATTATTTTTCCCATAATTACCCGATTTACCCTTTACCGTGGTAAAAAATTAGTATGATAACTATTCATTTGAAAAAAATGAAAGGGAAATATTTAATTAATTTGTACAACCTTATTCAAAATATGGAACCAATTTTGTCAAATTCAATATCCATAAGTGGTATAAATTAATACTAAATTAAGTGCATAAAACGTGATAAAAATCATATTTTTAGAAAATTTTGTTTTAAGAATAAAATTGGATTTATTATCATCCTATGTATAGTAAAAATATTATATAAATTTTTAAATACTTGAGAATATATAAATTTCATTAAAATAATTCTGTAATAGTTACTAATTCTTTTTATTATGATATAACTATATTTCACATATAATTTTTTTTTCATAAAAACACTTCTTTTATCATGATTATTATTTTTTTTTTATCAATCGATAAATAATAGATTTTATTATATAAATATATAAACCAAACACACACACACACACATATATATATATTTAAAATTTTGTTAGTTCATTTTATTCCCATCAAATTAAGGGCCGGTTATAACATTCATATAATAATAGATCATGGTTTGTTTTAACATGGTGTTGCATGAAATTAAAGATGTTAAATTTATTTAAAAAGAAATATTACCATTAAATCTTATGTTGTTACATTGTTACCTCCTTTAAAAAATTACATCCTCAATATTTCAAAAATATCACCTCATAAAAATATTTGGTAGTTCTTCATCATAATTTCATCAGGTTCCCACATTGCGTCTTCTATTTTAAAATTTTTGAAAGTACATTCACCATTAAAGTCTTTAGATTCTAATTTTTTTTCCTCTAGTGTCTAGAATCTGAATAGGATCTTTACGGTAAGGTAAATTAGTTTCATACTCTATTTCTTCATAGGTGAGAACATGCATTGGGTATGGAAGTATTTCTTTAGAAAAGAGATATGTAACACATCATGTACTTTAGAATGGATAAGTGGAATTTCCAAATGGAAAGACGTAGTTCTATTTAATTCTTGAATTTCAAAAGGTATGATGTTCATAGGGATAAGTTCTCATTTCTTATCAAATATTATAATACCTTTCCACAGAGATACCTTCAAGAAAACATGATATCCCACCTGACATTCTAAATCTTTCCTTATATTATTAGCACATATGTTTTCCTACTTTGAGATGTTTTGATATGGTATTGAATGGACTTTATCTTTTTTATTTTTCCCTAAAAACTCTCAGGGCCTATAAGCTTCATTTCACCAACTTCATCCCAAAAATTGGGTGTTTGACATCTCTTTCCATATAATGATTTATATGGTGTCATTTAAATACATTAAGGGAAGTTATTGTTATAGGAAAATTATACCAAAGTTAAATACTGATCCCACATACCTTAAAATTCAAGTGATAAGGACCACAACATGTATTCTAATGTTCAGATAGTTTCTTTTGACAAAACATCAATTTAAGGGTGATAAGAAGTTCCCAAATTAAGTTTGGTATGGGACTTCTGAAGGCCTTTCCAGGATTTTGATGTAAATTGTGGATCATGATTAGACCCAATTGAAATAGGTGCACAAAGAAGTCTTAAAACTTTATTAATATATATTCTTATATGGTTTTCCAATATAAAACCTTCCCTTATAGTGAGGAAATGTGTCCATTTGGTAAGTTAATCAACAATTACCCATTTTACATCATTCTTTCTCTAAGTCTTTGGTAATAAAATGACAATGTCTATACTAATGTCATCCCATTTACATATAGGAATAGGTAGAGGTTGTATGAATATTCTAATATGTTATCTCCTAGCCTTAACTTGTTGAAAAAATAGACATCTTGATACATAGTCAACAATTTCCCTCTTCATATTATCCCAACAAAAAAGATCCTTAAAATATATATACATATTGGTTCAGACATGGTGTATAGAGAAATTCAAAATGTGGTCATCGTCTAAAAATTCACTTTTTATTTTAGGTATAAGGGGTACTCAAAACATCTTTCCAAACTTCAAAACACCGTCTTAATATATGAATTATGCCAATTTTTCATCACTTAATGCTTTAATTTTCTTTTGAAAATTCTCATCATCAGACTTATAACATTTTATATTTTCTAACAAAGATTGTTTGGAAACCATTTGAAAAATTATCAATGTTTTCCCTACCTTAGTAATTACCATATTCATATTTACTATATCCATGAACATGTGATCTATTTTAATCCTCATTTAGTTCATAAATCCCTGATCCTTCATGTTCAATGCATCTTCTAGCTTATTTTCCATCCCTGTGTGGTAGTGTAATGAAAAATCATTATCCTTGAGTTGATAAATCCATCTCCTTTGTCTCATATTGAGTTCTTTCTATGAGAAGATATATTTTAAACTCTTGTGATCAGTATATATCTCACATTTTTTTCCATAGAGATAGTGTCTCCATATATTCATATCAAAGATTATTTATTCTAACTGAAAATGATGAGTTTGATAGTTCTATTAACGAGTTTTTAACTGCCTTGATGTATAAGAAATAACTCTATTATTATCCATAAGGGAACAGACAATTCCTTTCTTTGATGCATCAGTATAAATCATAAATCTTTCATTTCCCAAGGGTAGTGTCAAGATTGGAGAATTCACTAATCTCCCCTTCAATTCTTCAAATCATTATTTACAATACATTACCGGTTTAAATTTTACCCCTTTATGAGTAATATAGGTTAACGACTTAGGTAATTGGAAAAATTATGAACAAAACACCAATAATAACCTACAAAACCAATGAAACTACATACCTCAGTTATGTTAATTTGTGTATGAAATTACTAGACTAGCTTTGTCATTATAGGATCCACAGATATTCCATCCTTATAGATAATATGGCCAAGAAAATAAACTTATTGAGGTTATAATTCACACTTTCTAAATTTACCATATAATCTTTTCCTTATAAGAGTTTCCATAAAAATCCTCAAGTAGTTTTAATGGTCCTGTAGCTTTTTTATTACACCACGATATCATCAATAAAAACCAAAACAAAATTATCAAGATATTTATTGAATACTATGTTCACTAGATCCATAAAAATATTGGTTTTATTAGTTAGTTCAAATGGAATTACTGTAATACCATAATGTCCAAACCTTGTTCTAAATTTTTCCTCTGAAATATCTTCCTTCCTTACACATAATTAAAGATATCTATAATTAAGACCAATCTTTGATAAATATTGAGATCTATGAATTTGGTCAAATAAATCATAAATTTGAGGCTGAGGATACTAGTTCTTTATCATAATAGTAGTGATTTTTCTATAGTCAATGCACAACCACATAGATCCATCTTTATTCTTAATGAAAAGAACAGGAGCTCCCCAAGGTGAAACACTAGGGCGCATAAATCCCTTACCACTCAAATCCTATATTTATTTCTTTAACTCTATTAACTCCACCATATACATTATATAGGGATTCATTTATATAGGTATTGCATTAAGGATTAAGTCAATAGAAAAATCATCTTCCCATTCTTGTTAACATCCAAGTAATTAATTAGGAAATATATCAATTTATTCCTGTACAAAATTTACATCTTCAAATTGAATATTTCCTTCTTCATTCCCAAATGTTGTTTTATCTTCCTCTATAATAATTTCATTCAGTGGAGCTACTAAGGGTATATTTAGATAATAATAATTTTATGAAGTTTGTAGTCTGAATATAATGAATTATATATCTTATTTATAAATTGTAATTTCCTTCTTATTAAAATAAATTTTCACATCATATTTTGAAATCCATATAATACAAAGGATTATATCAAATTCAACCACAAGTATGATGATAATGTTCAAAAATAAATCATGATTATGGGTTATAATGGGGATTTCCTGACACATATTTGTCTCAATGAGACTTCCCTTAGGAGTTTTTACTGACAAATTATACATTAAAGCAAATGGTAACTATATATATTTTTTTGAAAATTATGTTGATACAAAATAGCATGATGATCTAGATTCAAATAAAGTATTATCTAAATTTTACGAGATGATTAAAGTACCTGACACCAAATCATTAGAAACTTCATCCCCATCCATTATAACCACATCATCTTGGATTTATTCCCTTTTAATTTTCTTGGGGAATTTCCATTGACATCTAAGAAAATCATGTGTACAATGTCACATCTCCTAACAACTGAACCACCACACATTATTTATTTCCCTTAAAATCATGGGCCTGATGTCCTTTTCTCCACACTCGTAACAAGTACCCATTCCTAATAGGCATGTTTCATGATGTTTATTTATACATTTATTTCAAGATGGAAATTAAAATCTCCCCTTTTCACTATTCTTCTTATTTCATTTTCCAGAGTACTAAAAAACCGACTTCTTATCTTGCTTCCCTTCGAAGACATATGGCTTGGAAAATTATTTCTCTTTCTTGATGGAACATGAAAATTTATTCTCATATGATGATAATGTTTGATAGACTAATACCCTTCTATGAAATAGATTAATCCCATCAAATAAAAAATTACAATTTTTTGGATTTCATACTTAATCCATATAATGCCTTGCTAACTTTGTAAAGTCAGCTTCATACTTAGTAACATTATCATCCTATTTTTACCTCAAATTCAAGAATTCCCTCTCCATATATTATCTTTATGTGTGAGGGAAATAGTTTTATAAGAAAAGTTCCTTAAAATCCTTATATTCTATGTTTTTTATTTCTTATTACAACTTCATGTTTTATATTAAAAACCACTATTGAACTATATCTCCCTTGAGGTGATAAACTATCATGACAATCTTTTCAATTTAATTACTTCCAAAAGTGAAAAATATATTCTCTATGGAACTTATAAATTTCTCTACTACAAATGGATTTTTAGTCCCATTGAATGAAGGAGATTCTTATCTCATGATGTGGTATAACACCGTTCCTTCTCATTTTGGATTAGGATACTCCATATGGGTAATGTTATTGTTCATAACTTGAGTTAATTATCTCAGTATGGTTATAAGTTTTTCATCTCCAGTTGTAGCTCGAGTTCCAACATCATTATCTTTCATAAAAGGAACATCCCTATATGGATTACTTGAATTGATACGATTTCCATTCCTTCCATTAGGCACTATTTATAAATAATATAATACACTAGATTTTGTTATGAATCATGATGCATAATTTTAAACTAATAAAACACATAAAATAAAATAATTATGTATAACTGTTCTCAAAATCGTAGGCTTGATTACTTTGGGAATTTTTCAAATTCTGTTATATGGATACATTTACCTAATCTATATTTTAAAAATCTATTTTCCAAAGGTTCTTCTAAACTCCCTCAGATTACAATTATAAATACCCTAACCCCAGTGGCCCGGAGTTAGTGGTTAATTTATGAAATTGAACTAGATACAAGAAATATCATCCCAAAGGACCAAACAATTTATTAGTTTTGGAAAATTAGATACATTCTTGAATCTTATATTATTATTGAAATATAAAATACAATAATCCATTGAAAACACCATTATTCTCCTAACTTTACCTTGAATATAAATCATAAAATACTTATTAGAATCATAGGGAAAAATGAAACATAGAAAAGGGGTAAGATCAGGTGCTCAGTAATGTTATACATACATATGAATCTATAATAAATAAATACAAAAAATTAGAGAAAATTTCATAAATTAAATTCATGCCATTAAAAAATAAACTAAAGCATAATATGACATGGATAAATGTAGGTGAAATAATTCCACATTAAAATGAGCTAAACAAATCCATGAATACCAAAACTAATCAAATAATCACACAAGAATAAAAAAATAATATTATAATGATGGAATTCATAATGCGAGATATCATAAACATACCTTTAAGGATTCATCCAAGACACCATATGTAAATGGGTAAGGCCTTGGCCAATACCCAGACTAGTTTGTCTCATGAGACCTATCGATGCATCAAGGGGATATAGTGGGACCCTCCTATCAATTAATAATTCTAATTAATTCCTTATATAAAAGAAGTAAAACAACATATACATTCATATTAAAAACTATTATATGAAATGTGAATACTTTAACCATAAACCATTAATGGTATCAAAATAAGACATCCATAGTTAAGCTGGTCATAAAACATTCAATAAAATATGGAAGATTATATCATAAAATATCAAATTTAATTAATCATTATATTCAATAAAGGGTGTTGACATAGATAAAAATACTCTAAGAAAATAATTATCAATTTTTTGAGAGAAACACCCTTTTTTACTTTGAAATCATTTATTTTAAAAGTCATGAAATTATAAAAGAAAATATTTTATTTTAAGATCACCATTTAAAAATTTATAGGATGCTTCAAAATTTTAAGGAATTATAAATATGGGAAAATAATATCATTCCACATAAGATAGAAAAGCATTCCTTCCATATTTTTGTTGGAAAATTAATAAAGTACCTTGTTTTGAAAATGAAAAAAATAATCCTTTTAAACCATTTTACAAAAAGTAAAATGTGGATAAGAAAAATAATTTAAAAATTAATAGAAGAATATTAAAAACCTTTTTTAAAACATTTTTATAAAACATGTAAATTGAAGAGAAATATTCCCCAATGGATACTTAAACATAAACAATCCTGAACAATGACGAGACATGAAATAACCCTTACCTTAGGTATGATTTCCTTCATATGTGTTTGAAACTCCTCTATAGTGGTTTTAAACATGTTATTAACTTATATTAGAATATTATTAGTATTTGTAACATAGTACGTTATCTCTTTATAACATTTTTCTACTTTTTTACTAATAATATTTCATTCATTTCATTGTTTCGGGTGTTAATTGACCCATTTTTCAATGCTTATTTTTTATTGAATGTTACAGTTCTCCTGAATATGTTAAATATACATCATTTCCAGAATATTAATGTCACTAATATAATATTTAATCATTAAATACATTTTATAACCATTCTTTAATGTTGAACATAGATAATGAACCACATTTCTTCTTAGAGGTGGTAAGCCACACACACACACACGAGTGATGATATCATTTCTATATGGTTGAGAGGGTAAGTAAGTGGATGGTATAATAATTTTTTAGAATAAATATCATCTAATAATTAATATATTTATATTTTATTTCCATCATTATTATTATCCTAGTAAAATGGAGATGAATAACAAATTACACCACAATGTAGAGATAGTAAGTCGTACGTACGCATACAGGGTGCTTTCATTTTTTATTATATGGATAAAAGGTTGAATATAGTTTTATCATAATAATAATAACATCTAAGAATATATATGATACTTCAGTTATTAATTTATCATAGAAAAAACTCATGAATAAGAAGTAGAATAATAAATGTACTTGAATGAGTTAGTAAAAACCATCATCTCTTCTTTGGAAGATTTCCATTAGATCTATTCTTAATGGATATAGGGTTAGTATTTTTAGAAGATCATAACCTAAATAACTAGGATAATGATGTTGGTAATATAAATGGGTATTTGTTTTGAGATAAAAGGCTTAAAGTTTTGTGAATATTTGAGGGAGGAGAAGCCCTTTTATAATTGAGGTGAGGGGTACTTTAAGGAACTCTCAAAATATTAAATTAATATAAACTAATAATCAAATAAAAATGGATCAAAAGTGAGTTAGTCAGAATATATTATTATTTTGGGTCTAAATACTCTTATTTGATAATTTTTAGATAAATTTAGTTGACATTATTATCTCTATCATTTTTTAAACCTTATTTAACCCCTTTAACTCTTATCGCAACAACATGTATTTTACACTTTAAGGGTAATTATAGTTTCTATAAAATGAAAAAAATAAATGGACCATGTATGGAATGTTAATAATTATAAAAATCAATTTTAAGAGTTTTAGATTTTTAAAAAATTTACATCATTTAATACAATATTATTTATTTCAAAATACCATTAATTTCAATTCTGACACCACTCATTTATTTAACTTTTAAAACATATCAATACACTAGATAAATTAAAAAAAATATTTTAGTAGATTATTAGTATTTTAAGTTCATACATAAAATTCTTTAATGACATTAATTATGTGAAGGTATATTTATTTTAATATTTTTAATACCATTTATTTTATTTTTCCATTAATTAAATAATTACTCCATTAGAGTTGTGAAAGAATTTAAGGTAATTATATCTTCACTAAAAATTTAAAAATTTACTATATTGAATATAATTCCTTTATATTTTAAAATAATATTTATAGTCTAATATTTTATTTTTAGAACCCCATATAAAAAATAGTTATGTTTATTAAAATCAGGAATGTGAAAAATTTGGATTCTCTTTAAATAAAATATTATAAGGGTCATAATCATTTCCTAATATAAAAAAATTATCATATATCTGAACCTTAATGATTTTGGATGAAATTAACTCATAAAAAAAATTTGTGCAAGTGTTAGGGTCAATTTATAGTCCCTACAATATTACTTTTACCCACAATTACAATATTTACCCTTTACCATGGTAACAAATATTATTATTCTTAGTATTTATTTTGACCAAAAATTAAAAAGAAATATTTAATAAATTTGTACCTTCTAATTCCAAATATTTAATCAATATACAAAATTTAATACCCATAGTTGGAAAAAATTAATTTTAATATAAGTGCGTAAAACGCGGTAAAAATAACATTTTTATAAAACAATATTTTTAAGAAAAATAGGATTTATTCATATTTTATATATATTAAAAATATTATAAGAATGTTAAAACATTTTATAATATATAAATTTAATTAAAATCATTCACCAGTAGTGAATAATTTAATTTATTTTGATATAACTATATTACACACAAAAAAATAGTTTTCAAAAAAAAAACAATTGTTTTTATCATTATCATAAATATTTATTTCTAATTAATTGATAAATGATAAATTTTATTCTTTAAATATATAAAACACACACACACATATATAAATTTAAAATTTAGTTAGTCTTATTTATTTTCAGAAAATTAATGGTTATGTCATATAATAATAGACCACAATTCATTTGAACTCGGAGTTATGTACAACACAAAATATTAAGTTTATTTTAAAAGAAAATATACCATAAAATGTTGTGGTGTTTAACATAATGTGTTTTTAGATGCATTTTTTTTCATTTTAAATACTTGAGGTGTGTTTTATAAGTGATTCCCATGGTTGGGAGCACCATGAGTCTTAAGATGTGTCAGTTGTTGAGACATTATTGTTTTGGGGCTGACAGGTGTGGTTGGAAACCATCTTGGTGCTTGGTAATTAGTTTTTTGGGTTCAAATTAAAGTGAGAGTATATTAATCACATCTAGTTTTTATTTTAAGTAAAATACCAGACATGGGTAGTAAAGATCAGGTGTGTTAGTTTAGGGAAATGAGGGTAAGGATAATCTTATGACATGGACCATTTTTTAGTTGTGGATGTACAAACCTTGTGTCAGAGGGGTTACCGATGAAGTGAAACTTGTTAGTAGATGGTTGAAATTATAGTGGGGTTCCATTGATTGGTTAGAATCGATTTGGGAATCCAATTATAGGTTTAAGATGTTTTCGGGGTGAAACTAGGTTCATCACATGATTTAATAGTCAAATCACGTGTTGAAACATGATAAAGTATCATTTTGGGGTACCCGGTTCATTTTAGTGGACTTGAAAAATAAAATGGCTATAAGGAAAGGTTTCACCTTTCATTCAGCTATTATGGTCTCATAAAAACCCGTTGAAAGATACTCAAAAGTAGAAATAAATAATTGTAGTTTTTTTTGTGGATCCGATTGATATGGTTTATTGGAGAACAGTATAATATATACTTCTATATGGTGTTATATTGAGTCTATCTGTGGATATGAACTTGTGATTAGTGTTTGGAGTTGATGTATTGGGATTGAGCTCAAGGTTAGAATTGACATGATCTAAGGGTGAGTTTGGTTAGTAATGCATCGATGCTCGGGGTGGAGTATGATAGAAGATATGATCATTTGAAAAAATTATTGAATAATTACACAAAGTATCAGGTAAAAACCTTAGTTTGTATGTTTGGGTGATGCAGAGATTCCCATTGGAGTTGATGAATTTGTTTTGAGTGATATAGTGACACATCAGTGGGTGTGGTAGAGACATTTCTAGAAAAGTTATTTTTGGGAGGACTAACTAGAGTTGGAATGGGAATAGGTGCATTGAGTTGGAAAAAACATTGGAAATTTCATTCAAAATTTTATTGAATTGGTTTGAGGATCAAACCATATATTTTAGAGGAATGTTTTTGTATTTGATTTTGGTGTTTTGAGTTCTATAGAAGGAGGATGTTGAAGGTTAGAGATGAAATAAAAAGCATTTTCTCTAATTTTTAACCAATATAGGTCGGGACTTTTAGTTGGAGGATAAAAAAATTCATTAATATGATAGGTATTACAGTGGGAATATTGTAATTACTCACAAAATTACTCGTTGGAAATTATTGATGGAATTTGAATCATTCATTTAGTCGAAGGTTTGTTTTGATAATTTGAGGTTAGGATGGGATTCAAAACATTATAAAATCCTTAAAATTTGTTTTTAAATGGATTTTAAGAAATAGGTGATGTGTTGGGGGTTTGATCAGATTTTGGAGAAGGGATGGGTGTCCTGGATGTTGCAAAGTAGAATATATAGGCCATTCACGACATGAATGGGTCATTCACATTGTTAATGGAATTCATTGCATGAATATAGGCTATAAAAGGTATGAATGATTGAAGGGGGTTAATACCTCCAAAATTAATGGTGTGAACCATGAGGGATGGGTTTTAAAAAAAATTCCAAGGGAGTTTCAAAATTATAAAACGATGTGTTTTTTTCTTGGACGACTTCATGAAAAAGGGGATTATGAGCCCCCCTCCTTCCTTTAACTTCAATCCACATGGGCTATTTTTGGGTTTTCAATCCAATTTGAGGTAATATTTCCTAACATTATAACATTGATCTTACTTATTCCCTATATTTAATTTTGGTTCATATTTTCTATGATTTGGATGAATTATTTCACTAGAGTGTGGTGAAATAAATGGGCATGAAAACGATTTTGTACGAACCATTGAGTTGGTCATTAAAGGAGTAAATCATGATGTCATTTTCTGTTTATCATGATGTATGTTTTTTTTCTAGTACTATTTATTATTTTAGCCGAATTTATGTAAAATTGGACTTCGATTTTAGTACCTAATTTTGGTATTTTGTGTTTTCTAGGTTCTAGGGGGAATCAGGAGTGGATCACATCCATTTGGCCACAATTATGGCATAGTTGGAATGCCTAGTGACTTTGGAACCTGTATTCCACATAGGATTTTTAGTTTAAATCAATTAATTGATTAATTTAACTATGTTTAATCTTAATACAAGTTCTCATGGACTCAGTTGAGATCAATATAGACTTTAAGTGATTTACGAACCACCGATTGAGGGAGGGGGCCTTGGATTTATCTGATTCGCTTGGTTATTTGGTGATTTTATGTTTGTGTGCGCCCATTAGTATATTCTCCTATGTGTTGCATGATATTTGTGAGTTTACATAAGGTTAGTATGGGCTTTAATCAAAAGAATATTCAACATTGACAATATATCTTTCTAAATGGTTTTATAGTGGTACACTAGTTGAATGAGTATGTATGTATCTCTTTATGGTATTTCCATGTGATGTGTGTTGGTTTTTAAAGGGAAAATGGTTTCTTATTAAAATTTTATATTATAAATAGGATTTGAATGAAATGGAATTTAAAGTAAAATGGGTTATTTAATAAATGGACTTTGAAATTATGTTTTAACTAGAAATGGTATTTATAGAGGGGTTTTGATGGGTTTTGGGACAAGGTATTGATGCATGTAAAGTGGTATGTGGCACATTTTGAAATAGTTTGGAAAAATGGGTTTGACTTGGGTTTTCAAAGGATATAAAATTGGGCTAGATTGACTTATTTTGGTTTTCCAAACCTCATGATGGAATTCCACTATTTTCCAAATCTTTTGTTCTTGTTGTGATTCTCTTCTATGCGTGCTCATGGATTGTGTATCATGTATGCATGTTGTGTGGGTATCCCCATGAGAACATTTCTTATGGAATCAAAGAAATAGTTGGTCCTGATGAATGTGACAAACCCCTTTGGAGGGACAAAATGGGTCTCTAATGTGTTTGGGGCATTGTAATAGATTCTGAGGGATGAGTTCCCTGATGGTGAGTTGGTGAGCTATGAGATGGTTTGTGTTCCTTGTTTTTTTGATGTGTTCATGCTGTGTCATATCTAATGTATGTAGGGATTGGCTAGTGTGCTTGACTTTGTTCTACCTAGTGTCTTCAAGGATGGTTTAGTGTTCTTGATTGTGATCTCCATAGAGTCTAAAGGTATGGTTTTATGTGATGATTATTCCATGGTGTGGGTATTAGGTTGAGGAAATTTACAGATGTGGCTTGGGTAAGTGTGCATGAAATATACATTTCCTTAAGAGGTTTAGGTCTAGAACTGTCTTGGGGACTAGGTCATGGGATGACATAAAATATATATTATGGACCTAAATCAAGTTAAAAGGGAAGTTCTGAGGCTCATATACTTATGACCATGCCCAAATCCTTCAGGTAGTGGGTTGAGGCTTGGAAAATTCCCCACCATGAGTCTTCAGGTGTGGGATAGATATCATCCCAATTTGAACCCTACTCTACATCATCATGAATGGGTTGAAATTTAGTGTGTGGTAAATTCTTCTTTCTGACATGGAATCAAATAAGGTAGGGTTATGTGTCATGGGGGCCTGGTTATCACACTATGACCCAATTTTTGAGATTTCTTATGCATTGCATGTTATATTTATGGGTGGGCGTTTTACATGGAAAAAACTTTAACTATTTATATGTATTTCATGAAGATACACTTTATCACAATAAAAATCAATACTATTATGGTATTGGGATTACTACTTGGTCTTTGGACTCACCCCTACCTGTATACACGCAATGGGTTTTGATGTACGTGGGTAGACATTCCTATTTTCTCACTGGACACAAGTACCACATAAAGCTGGACTCATCATACAAGTTTAGTAGGTTATAAAGGATTGAGATTTAAAGGGAAGGTATGTGAGAAAATATAGTTCATAATACAAATATTTATGTCCATTATGTACATGAATCTATTGTTAGTTGTTATATGCAATTATGGTTAGTAGGTAGATGTATTTTTGGTTAGTAGGTTTTATGACATGTTCATCTACAACAACTACTCTATTTTATTTACTATATCACACACATATATATTTTACTAATTTTATATTATAGACTATGGGGGATGATTTAGTTACTTATTTTTTTCTTTAACAATTTTTTTAGATGGAATAATCTCCCCTTAACTCGGATAGCCCCCCACTACCAGTCATCAACCTTTGTCACATAAAGAGACACATCGAAGCTCGTGTGGTGCTCTCTGCATGGAAACCATTTGGGTTTAATTATTAGGGTAATTAAAAAGTTTTATTAGAGTTTGTATTAGGAAAAAATAGTTTAGTTTTATGTGGAGATAAGTTTTTGGGACTCTAGAGGTACATCGAGCTAATTCTTGGACAACCTGAAGTCAGTTGAAACTCAAGTCGCTAAGGGATGTTAGTATTAAGACTATGTACTATAGGATGAGTGAGGTGTTGGGTTATAATAAGAATCCCATGTTGTATGGATGAGACTCAAGAGGATTTATAGATCCCTTCTGGGATCTATTGGGTTATTTATGAATCATGATAGCGATATGCTAGGGGTATGATACACATGCTTATGGGAAATATTTTTTGGAATGATGCCACATCAGAATCCATATTAATTGAAAAAAATAATAATTTAAATAATTTTTTCTCAAATATATTATGAGGGATTATTGTATTAATATGAATATACAGGTATTTTTTGTTTTATTATGATGTTATTTCTTTTTCATTATAGGAAAATGGTTTTTGAGATGTGGGATGTGAAAAAAACCCAAAGGTTGGGAATTCGGTGCGGTGAGATCAAGGAGTAGAGAGATAGAGCCTAACTCCCATGGTTCTCACTCTCGATCTGTGCATATTATAGGATTTCCTACAGAATATCCTTGCGGATTTGGGGATGACACATCAACCCTTATCATATTTCTTTCCCCCTCATTGTCTCTCTGACGACTCAAGATTCTTCTATGTGCTTCCTATCCTCTTGCCCCTTTCTCTTTCTATTTTGAGTTCTCTTCTGGTTTTCAGGACAGTTCTATTAGTGTTTCAGAAAAATAAATCATTGAACTTCTTCTTTTATCACTATATCCATTGTGTTTTAACCCCATTTTGGTTTTACATGATGTCTATCATGTGATTTAGGATTGTGTTCTAGTAGTGTTTGGTGGTTTCTTTCATCTATTTTCTTTTTGATATTTTAGGGCATTAAATGCTTCCTCACTACTCTTATCACTTTACCCACTATTTTTGAACCCCATGATGGTTAATGATGATAGGGATTTAGTGGTCTGGGTTTTTGTTGGAAGTGGAATTTGGTGGTGCATATCTCATTGGTGTGATTTCCCTTTCCTCTTATCTTGCTTCTTCACCCCTTGTTCCAAACCCCATATTGGTCTTGTTTATAGGTTTTTGTGGTAGTTTGAGATAGTAATAGTGGGGGTGGTTATCATAGATGCTTGGGTCCTACTTCTCGAGGTTTTCCTTTTTCTTCTTACAGTGGTTTCCACTTCTGTTCATCCTTATCTTGGCGATCAACTTCTTTTTTTGGTTTTTTAGTGTTTCTTCCCTATTATACATTAGAAGTGGTTTGGTTAAAGCTCCATTTCTTGTGTCTGGTTCATTATTTTTGCATTTTTGTTCTTGGTGGAAATCTTCTTTGGGGTTTTTCAATGGTGATGATAGATTCCAGTCAGCATTTCTCACTGACAAGTTGGTGTCGACGAAAGATTTAGTATCGTTGGAGCTCTATTAGTATTGGTGCGGACTCTATTTATGGTGATCTTGATGGGTTATTTCCATAGTGGTGATAGAGTTCAAGTGATTGGAATGAGGTAGTTATGTTAGTGGTTGCACTATAACTGATTCACCTAATCTGTATCAGGTGGCACAGATGCTTTTGTATTTGAATTTTGAATTTTTGAATTTTGAAAGTGGGTTGATAGGGTTTTTATGTACTCAGTTTTTAGTTTTTTCTATTTGGTGGGAGAGGTATGTGGGTTCCCACTAGCCCAATAAAAGTGGTTTATTATGAAAATACCAAAAAAATCATTTCTGAGGTTTTTGGGATGTGTGAATTTTTGAGAAAAACTCAATTTTGAAAAGAAAACTCATGTGGTGGGATGAGTTTCATGTAAAATAGTTTTATAAGTTTTTTTTTACTTTAAATGGATCACGGATCCAATAATTTCAAAACGGTTTGGGGTTTTATGTTTTTTTGGAAATCTATGGAAATAGTTTTTGAATTTGAATTTCAAGTAGTTTTGGATTTTTTTAAATGGATTTTTAAAAATGTGATTTGTTTTTGGGAATGTTATCTATTAGGCCAGGGATATAATGATTTTGGTTTCAATAAATACCATGGTAGGCCATGATTTTTTTATAAATTTGGATGAGTGTTGGTGTATATAAAAAATAGCTGATCGATGCCTCTATAAACCAATCTTCTCAGTTTTTGTTTCTCATCTAAAAGTATCCTGAGTGATTAAATTATGTGGTTGACATTTATACCAATCATGTTTGGAATCCTCCATGTATGATTGGCGAGTGTGGACTTGTTTTGGTTGGGTGATGGGAAAATAAATCAGTGCTCATGCTGACCAGTTTGCTTCATCTTTAGTGAATGACTGGGAGAGAACCGAGTCATTGATTCATGTTTTTAATGGGTATTCCAAAGAATTTTTTATGGATATAATTTTAGTGGGATCATAGTTGTTTGTTTTATTTATTTATTAGGTATCCAAGTGTGGTTTTTTTGGGTTTATATATTGGAACCCTGATGTGTGTTTTCATTTTTTTTAGTTTAATCCACTTGATGTGTGTATGATAGGTGATTCCAAGGATGTGGAGAACCATGGACCTAAGGATGAGAAAATTATGAATAGTTGAATATTTAGATAATAATGGGTGTCATTGGAAACCATCTTGGTGCTTTGTGATTAGTGTTATGGGTTAGAATTTGAATGAGAGAAGAGTATCCACATATAGTCATTATATTTTTTCAAAGATGAGATTTGGGTTATAGAGATTAGGTGTTTTGGTTTAGAAGAACAAAGATAAGGATACTCTTATTGTGGGGAGAATCTTTTCAATGATGATTGTATGAAACTTGGGTTAAAAGGGAAATAGATGTAGTGAAACCAGATAATAGATGGTTAAAATTAATTGGGGAATCTATGAGTGGTTAGACCCGATTTGGTAATTCAAGTTTAGTTGTAGGATGTTCTAGTGCGTGAAGCCTAGTTCATCACATGATTTAAGGGATAAATTAGGTGATGACACAAGACATTTTTTTTCTAGAATCCAGTGTGTTTTGAGGAAGTGAAATAAGGAAAGAGGTATGAGGAAGGTTTCACCTCTCATTTTCTATTGTTGTTACATGAACATATTCAGTAAGAGACTTTGGAGAGGGAATTAGAATGTGAGTGTGTTGGTAGATAAAATGGATCCGGTGTTATAGAGAATACCAAAATGGAGATTTATAGGTAGTGTTTTAAAGAGTTCATGTGTGAAGGTGGACTCAGTCTTAGTGGTTGGATTCAGTACATTGACATCAATCTTTGGGTCGAATTTTACACTATTCAAGGGAAAGTTTCATCAAGAATGTATAAGTACTAGATGCGGAGTATTATGGTTTTTGTGGTAATTTGGGAAAATAATTGAGAAACTACAATTAGTTTTGAGGCTAGACCTAACTATTGAATTCTGAGTGATGTGGTGATACCACTTGGAGTTGAGGTGTAATTTTTGGGTGATGTGGTGACACGTAAGCGATCGTGGTTGAGTTCTTTCTAAAAAGTCACTCGAGGGAGGACTGATTGGATTTTTTGAGGAAATAGATGTAGTGAGTTGGAAATGACACCAAGAAAATAATTTTAAAAATGTTGTATATGGTTTTAGTATTGGACCAAAAGTTTTGGAGGGAATCTAGTATATCTGGGATTGTTGTTTGGAGTTGAAATATGGGGGCACATTGAACGTTTGAGATTAAATAAAAAGTGTGAAAATTGGTTTTAGACTGAGATAGACTTGGGTTTATTGTTATATGATTACCAAAGATTCTCAAGGATAAAAATAATTATATTGGGGAGTTTTTAATTACCCAATACATTATCGGTTGGAAATTTTTGAAGGAATTTGAATTTTTCATTTGGTAGAGGGTTCTTTTTGCGAACTAGGGATTGGTTTGATTTTTCAACCATTAGAATATCCTTAAAATGTGTTTTTGGATAGTGTTTAAGGATCAGGTGATATATCAAGGGTTTGGGAGGATATCAGGGATGAGATGGGTAGTTGGGCCACTGTAAAGTACCACCTATAGGACATTCACGATGTGAATGGGTCATTCACATCATGAATGGAATTCAAAGGGTGAATACAGGCTATTAAAGGGTTGATCATATGAAGGGGGAAACTACCTTGAAAATCATTTACATGAACAATGCAGGGTGTGTTTTTTAAAAATGGATGAAGTTGTTTCAAAATTTGAAACCCCTCATGGTTTTTGTTCTAACGACTGCATAAAAAAGGGGTGGCTGAACCCCAAGGAATCATTTATTCCCCTTATATTTGGATGGTTTCTTAGAAAATTTTCACGTCGTTTCAAAATAAAATATCATCCCCTCTTCCTATATCCATTTTCCTTCACTTTTATTGATTTTAATATAGACTATCTAGGGATTGGATGACTGATTTAATTAGAGTATGGATAAATCATTGTGCTTGAAAGGTGTTTTGTATGAGGTATACAGATGAGGTTTTGATATGATGAAATCAAGAAACCATTTTTCAATTATCACAAGGTATGTTGTTTCATAGGATTCATTATAGTTTTGTCTAAATTTTGGGTAAAATTGTCCTTTGAATTGGGTACCTAATTTTGGAATTTTTTGTTACATGGGTTCGAGTGTGCATTAGGAGTGGGTCACACCTAGTTTATCATGATTCTAGAATCATTGGACTACCCAATTAGTTTTTTACCTATTATTACACATTGGAGTTTTTGGGTTATATTAATTAATTGATTCATTTAATGACATTGGATATTGAGATAGGTTCTCATGGACTCTATGGATGTTGATATAGACCCATAGTGATTTATGGAGTGTGTGTTGAGGTAGGTTGCCTTATATTTATTTGATTATCTTGGTTATTTTGTAATTTTATGCTTGTGTGCCCTCAGTATTATATCTACATATATGTTTCATAATTTATATGAGTTTCCATAAGGTTGGGATTTGTTCATGCTAACATAATATTAGACATGGATCATATAGCTTGCTAAATGGTTCGATGGTGGAACCCTAGTTGAACAAGTGTCAATAGACCTCTTTATGGGTTTTCTTTATGGAATGAAGGGGTTTTGAAATGGAAAATGGTTTCTTTTAAAAATGTGATTTTAAAAAATGATTGGAAAGAAATGAAATTTAAAGAAAAATAGGTGATTTGATAAATGGGTTTTAAAATGATGTTTCAAAATAGAAATCGTTTTTCTAAAGGGTGTTTGATGAGATTTATGACAAGATAAATGTATGTGTAAAATGGTGTGTGGAACCTTCTAAAATGGTTTGGAAAATTAGAATTCACATAGGTTTTTGAAAGGAATCCTTATGGTCTTAAATTAAGTTGTTTTTGTCCATTGGACCTTAGGAGGATGATTCCAAGTTTTCCAAATCTTTTATGATTATTTTGATTCCTATAATTGTGTGCTCATGAATTGTGTTTGGTGTGTGTGGATTGTGTTGGTATCCTCATGAAATATTTTTTTATAGTATCAAATAAACTGTTAGTTTTGATTAATGTGATGGAACCCCTTGGAAGGTAGATATGGGTCTCAAATGTGTTCGAGATACCAAATTATATCTGGAGGGACTTATACCCTGATGGTGAGTTGGTCAACTATGATATGGGATACACACCCAATTTTCTATTTTTAATGTGTTATTGTTGTTTCCTCCTTAGAATCTATGAGAATGGTCTTGTGTGCTTGATTTTGGAAACCCTGGATTCTACAGGGATGGGTTAGTATTCTTGACTGTGAGCTCCTCAGAGTATGTGGGGATTAGTTGGAGTGTGACTATTTCCTAATTAGGGTATTGGGTTGAGGACCTTTCTAGAAGTCTATTGGGTTAGTGTTAATTAATTGGACCTTACGTTAGTAGACCCTAGTTGAGAACCACCTTGGGGGATGTGTCGTGGGATGACATGATGCATAGAAGATGGACATCCCTCAAGTGATGAGGGATGGGTCATGGATCATGGATGTATGATAATAACCTAATCATTTAGGTAGTGGGTCAAGGTTTAGAGGATTCCCCACCCCTAGATTTTAGGTACAGGTGGGGTATCATCTCAGTAAGCACCCAAATCCATGTCTTTGTGTATGAGTGAAGTTTTGGTATATAGTAACTTCTTTCTTTTGATATGGAGATAAATAATGTAAGGTGTGGTGTCATGGTGGCCTAGTTAGCACCAGAAGACCTTACATGTGTTATTGTAGGTGAATTAAATGTTATGTTTCTAGGTGGGTGTGTTTTTAGGTCCCAAATACAAAATTTTATACATAATTCATGCACATTTTATTGATCAAAATAACAATCAGTATTGTTGATGCATTGTGGATTCTAACTGGGTAATTATACTAACCCATTAATCATATACATGACATGAGTTTTAATTCATCAAGATATACTTTACTATTTTTCTCTCAGGACACAGGTATGACATGGGGATGGACTCCTGGTACAGATTTAAGATATTGTGTAGGCTGAGGATTTTATAGGGAAGGTATGTGAGAATTTATGGTTTAATATACATACAATTATGGATAATGGGTAGATGTATTTATGTTTAGTAGGTAGATTTGGTTATGTTTAGTAGGATATAATACCTTGTTTATTAGATTCTCCTACTCTGTTTTATTTACTACATCATATAATTTTTTACTAATTTTATATTCTAAATTCTAGGGTGTTGTTTGGATCCCTGTTTACATTTATATAGTTTGGTTTTATAGGTTATAGTCTATCCATGATTAGGTTAGTCCTCCATCATGCGTTTTCATCCTCTGGTGTATTGGGGGGAGTCTAATATCAAATGGAACTTTCTATTTGAGAACTATTTAGGCAACCTATGCTATGATTTTACAATAATAATCACTAAATTATCGTATAAAATATGCCTCGGAAACAATCAAAAGGGGCAGAAATGACAAATTATATTTTCATTAAAAAAATTAAACTTTTTTGTGACCAAATACCCACTTAATCATTTATATTTTTGATAAACACATGATATTAATTAATTATAATTTAGAAGCAATCCTTTCATGAAGTACCTTTAAAGTTATTCAATATAAACCATGGTTATAATTTTACCAAATACCTTATATTCATGGAAACAAAAGTGTAGAATTTAATATGTGTTTTCTCTAAAATAACCTTTGAAACAAATTCCAAAATGATTAATCAACCATGGAATACTATTTTAAATCCACCATAAATATTTGATAGAGGCATTATATATATATATAATCAATTTAAAATGGAAAATCCAAAATGGTTTTCTTAAATAAAGGGTAAATTATATAATCACCTATCAAAAATTACCAATTACACTTTAATGAATTCAATAAATATCATATAATTGATCATTGATACATATTTAAAAAATAATAAATCATAAACCCCACAAAATTTGCATGCAGAGAACGTCCATAAAATGGAAATCCCACTAGAACTTTACCGATGAAGTGTGTAGTGACCAAAATTCCTTCAACGAGCTGTGATAGACATAAATTAGTGCCATAAGTCCCTTTTAAGAAAAATACCAAATTTATAAAACTCAAATGACCCCAAATGTCACCTTAAATACCAATAAAATCCCAAAATAAACTAATACCATAAGAATAGGTATTAAAGTCCAGAAAAGTTCAAAATAAATACTAAAACTATTATAAAATGGGTTTAGTAAAACCTCATTTGTATACCTAAGATGAATATGGATGAAACCCTATGAAATTACACCACTTTTAAATGATCTTATTGAAATATGAACCAAATATCTAACATAGGTTTTAGTGTTAATACATTGGGAGTTCTGGGAAATTGATCTTTAATTTTTTGATAAATTGAAAACCTTATCACTTTAATTATTTTACTACAAGTTTTAATTAATTTATTACATATGCTTATTGTTTTATTTTTAAGCATAGTTTATTTTCTTTTATAAAATAATTTTTTGGAAGTTAACTATTATTTAATTATTCATTATTTATTCCTATTTTTATTATTATTTATAATTATATGTTTATTAATCATGTGAAAATTTAATTTTTTAAATCTTGGTTTTACCTTTATGTAAGAATTACAAACTTCAAGTTACCCTTAGATAATTTTTTTGATTACCCTTATAAAGTGTTTCTTGTTTTTGTGTTACATTTACATAAGTCCCTTTATAACCTTAACCATGCTTTGTATTTTTTTTACCTTTACATAAGTCGCATAAACTACTCTTTACTCTTACATAGCTTTTGGATTACCTTCATGTAATATATGTTAAATGTTGTGTACCATCACATAAATTCTGATGTACCTTTATGTGAGTTTTCTAAAATAAAATTTACCTTTACATATCATTTTATTTATCCTTATATAGACAATTTTAGTTTAAGTTTACCCTTACACAACTATTTTTACCTTTACACAATTTTGATATACCCTTACACATCTTGTTGAAAATTATATTTAACTTTAAATTTATACTTGATTAACCTTAATTGAACTATTCAAGAAGTAAGTTACCCTTATGTAGCAAACTATCTATCTTTATATGAGTTTTATAAAATGTTTATTACTTTTATGCAAGTCATTTAGGTTTACATGATTATGTTTATTAAAATCATTACCTTTACATGGGATATATATTACCCTTACAAAAATCATGAAAATGTGGACTAACCCTTACACAATTTCTTGTACCCTTATACAACACATGTTTTCCCTTACATAACCCATGAAAAATTGCTTATACCCTTATTCGAGTTCTATAACTTACCTTTACACTTGATTTATGAAATATGAACTAACCCTACATGATTTAACCTTATTAAATATTACCTTTATGCATGATTTACATAAATAATTTTACACTTAATATGGGTTTAGAGTTCCATTACAATCTTCATGCTAGAGCAGAAGTAGGTCCTTGATGAAATAGTTCCAGGAATGAAGCATGAGGATTAAAATGATGAATTTAAGTGTGATCTTCAAAATGTAGGTAACATTAATGTATCCATTTTCTTTCTAACCATTTATTTTAAATATATAATTGAAGAAATAGGAGACAACCACATGGATACAGTTCATAGAATTTATGTAGAGAACAACAATAGTTAGGGATTTATCTATAAATAAGGTTTGATGAAATTAGCGGAAAATATACATTAATAAAAGAATTAATAAAGTAATTTATCAGCAAGACACAAAAATTCCACTCTTCATATTTAATGATGGATTACTGGTTGAACAAAATTCCCCTATTCTGAATCATTTCCATATGGGCCAAAGATCACTGTTCTACACAAGATCTCTTCATCAACAACTTCTAATAGTCTAGTTAGTTTTATTATTTTATAGAGGTGTTTATATATAATAGTTTTAACACATGTTTATAACTCCTTTAAAAGGTATTGTTTTTTATTCTTACATGATCAAGAATTAGTCACATTGGTTTGGTCGGTCTTCTAAAATAGACTCGGTTTTGTCTGCACCTACAAATGACTGAGTCATAGGTTAAGGATTCTCCTTAGGAAATCATGGGTTCTTCTAGTTCTAAAAAAGGTTCAAAAATTATGGTATAAAATATAATAGTATAGGTTGGATGTTCTCCTATAAAATACTTCTTCTATCTTTGTCTTAGTGAGTAACAGTATGACATCCCGCCTTTTTATTACATAACTTTTCATTACATTTTACATATTGAGGATATTTAATGTCTAGTGTATTGGAAATCAGGAACAAAAATACATGAAAACATAAAACATTCTTCAAATAAACTTATAAGGATTAATAATATGTTCATAATAAGTACAATTACTACATATCATAACCTAGAAACTTACATCAAAGGAAAGGGTGAGAAGAAGGCTTAGTAAGGAAAACAAGGGAATCAATTTACTTGTGAAATCAATAAGAACTTTATAAAAAAAGACATGAGAAATGGAAGAAGAGGAATTTAGTAATGAAAATAAATTAAATCATAACATGAATATGTGGATAAAACATTTAATTTAGAAATTCATGCACATATCACCTTGGTTCATCCCCAAGGTGTCATAAAAATTACCAAGGTTATTCACCAAGGTATCATGAAACTTGTCATCTCTAGAGATTAAATTCTTTAACCAATGCATTAGAGAGATATCATGGCGCACCCTTAATATTTATTTAATTTCATGTGATCCAAATATATTATAATCAAACATTTCATAAATAACACATAGAGAACAGAAGAAATGGGTTTCATTTCAAAATTGTGACGTTTTAAAAGTTCTAAAAAAAGATCATTATGTTATTTATAACCCATAGAAAGGGATTGTGGGTTATATGTATGTCAATTACAAAATCAAATATATCATTTTTTTTGTATTTATGAACACCCATAGAAAAGAAATATTTATGGGTATTCACATAAATAAATCAAGAGAATTTCTTAAGATAAAGAGAGAGGAATTTTGAGATGGAAATTCTACAGCATAACAACTTCATAACATCCTTTTAGAAAATATTAAAAAGAGATGGTAAAAGGGTAACCCAATCCTAAATAACTCATAATATAGTATAAATCTATAATAAAATGGAGATAATAACATCGTATGGATATTTAAATGACATACCACCTGAAAAGGAAACTTGAAAGGAAAGATAAGATACAATTTCTTTTACAAAAAATTCGGCAGCCTAACAACATCACTTAAAAATTCAGTAAATCAGTTGATGAGAGAGGAAAGGGTATATCATCATTTGGACATGAAATGGTAAGTAGTAAATATATAGAATAAAAATACCCCACATAATAAAATGGAACTACAAGACATAACATAAAAAAAGTTATGACTTAAAAGAGGAGGGTGAAAGGATCCCTTACCTTGAAGAGTAACTTCGAAAGATTTGAGGCTGGGACCATGGGAGGATTGAGGGATCCTTGGAAGGAATATTTGGGAGTTAAAAAGACTAGAACATAGTTTAGAAGGATTTTGGAATGAAATGAATGGGGTAATGGATTGATATTTATAGGAAAAGTGAATGAATTAATTATCAATTTCCAAGGGACACCTCATCGGTGGTATTGGAAAAACCATGGGCTTTTCCATGGTATTTTCCTAGGGTATTGGCCAATTAGGACACATCATAACATATATTACTATTCAAATGTCGACCAGATTATTTACATCATTATTACATGATAAATTATGTCATTAAACACCCGAAACTCAAAAATATATTTTCACTATTCACCGAAAAATCAACTGTTTCATAAAAATCACAAAAATTCAATTTAACCTAATATTAATGCCCTAAATTAAAAAATGAACTCCATTTTATGAAAATAATCTTCTAAATATTTTTAATTTAATTTTTAAATAAAATCATTATTTATTCCAAAAATACTACGTTAAAACGATAACTCATTTTTTAACACCTTAAGAAAGTAATCTAGGTCCAATAAAATTATCGTATAACCATAAGACAATAAATTAACAATATATGATTAAATTTTATGAAAATAAATTTTCAATTTAAATTATTAAATTATATATAAAATTATAAATAAAATATTTATGTCATACAAAAATACCAAAACTCATACTATGATCGTTTTTTCACTTTTAAGATGTCTAAAATGTATTTATAAATTCATGAGTGAAGTTTAAATTTTTTTGGCTGATTTACTATTCATTACTATTCATTACTATTCATACGGGTATGTTTCTTTTCATACTTTACTATTAACTAAAAATTATGTTGATCTTATTAGACTCTAAATTTCTTACTGAACAGAATTGTAGAAGACCATTTTTTTGAAACTCCATTCACATTATTACTTATTTAAAGAATACAAAAATATTTAAAATACCCCATTTTTTCCAAAATTCATCAATAAAATGGAACTTCTATGAATTCATCCAATATTTATCCAAACATTTGAAATTAAATTTTTTTACCATAATCAAATGTGACAATTTTATTTATACAAAATGATTACAGAAAGTAACTAAGGCTTCATTACATAACCCCTTATAACACCTGTATAGGACCTAAGTGTAAGGTGTGCTATGGAGATTGAATCTTGGGGTGGCTCAGACAACATTGGTTGAGTGGTGATTTATATCAGCTTGAACTTCTCCCTTAGGTGATTTCGTTCGAGCTTCAAATGTTGAAGTTCGGCTTGGGCTTAGTCCAGAGCAAAGCCCAGGGATGCTATATCCTTCCCAAGCTCCAACAGATGGGATTCATATGGCCCGAGTTTACTAGATGATGCAATTGACTCTTCTTTATGTATTAATTAACCAATATCTCTTGTATTTATAAGAAATAATCAAAAAATTAAGAGTTTAGTTTCCAATGGTCATATGCTAGTCGAAACCCAATGGTATCACTTCATTAATTAATGGATATATCTTTGTGGAGTATAAAATGAAATAACACAAAAATTTAGGAAACAAATATTAATCAAAAGTTCGGGTCGTTACATTATTCCCCCCTTAAGAATTTTCTTCCCCAAAATTTTAACTCATACCCTCAGAAGAGAAATGGTGTGGGTACTTCTACCTCATATACTCCTCCAATTCCAATGTGGCTTCTTTGCATTTGTGGTTCCTCCAAAACACCTTAACAAGGTGGTTAGTCTTGTTGTGTATAACCTTGTCTCTATGAACCAATATATCCACCAGCTTCTCCTTATAAGAGAGGTCATGTTCCAGTTGTACCACCTCTGGGTTCAGTAAATGTAAAGGGTCAGGTATGTACTTTCTCAAGAGGGATACATGGAAGACAACATGAACTTATGATAGATTTGGAGGAAGTTCAAGTCAATAGGACACTGGTCCTATGTGATCAAGGATTTCATAGGGGCCAATGTACCTAGGGTTGAGCTTCCCTTTCTTCCCAACCCTCATGACTTGCTTCCAAGGTGAAATTCAAAGAAAGACTTTTTCACTAACATCAAACTCCATGTCCCTTCGACGGTTGTCGGGATAGCTCTTCTACCGACTCTGAGAAACCTTAATGTATTGCTGGATGGCATTGACTTTTTCTGTGATCTCTTGCACAAGATCAGACCCAAGTAGATTTCTCTCAACTGCTTCATCCCAACTAGTAGGAGTTCTACATCGCTTCCCATATAGAGATTTATAGGCTGCCATTTGAATGCTCAAGTGGAAGCTGTTGTTGTAAGAGAAATCAACTAAAGTGAGATGTTGATCCCATCCACCATTAAATTCCATTGAGCATGTTCTCAGAATATCCTCGAGTGTTTGAAAAGTTATTTTAGATTGGCCATCAGTTTGGGAGTGATAGGCCGTACTAAAATTCAATTCAGTACTCAGATCATGTTAAGGACTTCTCCAGAATTTTGATGTAATCCTTGGATCACAATCAGATATGATAGAAAGTGGAAATACATTTAGCCTTACCACTTACTTCATGTGAATCCTAGAAAGTTGATCAAGAGAGAAATCTTCCCAAATGGAGATAAAATGGGCAGTCTTGGTGAGACGGTCCACAATAACCCATATTGCATTGTTTCCTTTGGAAGTTCTCGGGAGACTAGTGATGATGTCCAGAGTGATATTGTCCCACTTCCATGGTGGTATGGGTAGTGGTTGCAATACCCCTTTAGGAAGTTTTCACTCCACCTTCACTTGCTGACATACCAGGCAACTTGAAGTGTAGTCAAAGATCTCCCTTTTCATATTATCCTACCAATAATGATCACAAAGGTCCCTATACATTTTTTTTTCTTCCAGGATGTATAGACAAAGTAGAGATATGAGCTTCATCCATCAGCTCCTTTATTTCCGGAGTAGATGGAACACATAGTCTTGTACAAAATTTCTATACACCTTCTTTATCAATATTGAACTTAGGAAACTTCCCATCATTCACAACCTCATACTTCTTCTGTAAAAAAGGATCTTCTTTCTGAGATTTCTTGATCATCTCTAGTAATGACAGTTGAGAAACCATTTGGGCTAGGGTTGATGATGTCCCTTCTCTTATAATTTCAATCTCTAGTTTTAATAGGTTATTGATCAAAGGATCTATTTGAATCCTCATCATGGAAAGAACTACTACGTATTTCCTACTTAATGCATCAACGACTTTGTTTTCTCTTCCGGGATGATAATGATTTGAAAAATCACAGTCTTTGAGAAGTTCCAACCATCTCCTTTGTCTCATGTTCAATTCCTTTTGTGTGAAAATATAATTCAAACTTTGATGGTCTATGTATATATCACATTTCTCCCCATAAATATTGTGCCTCCATATCTTGAGAGAAAAAATGACCACAGCTAGCTCCAGATCATATCTAGGATAGTTCTGCTCATGAATCTTCAACTGTCGAGATGGATAAGCGATGAATTTGTCATTTTACATGAGGATGCACCCAAGACCTTTCAGAGATGCATCACTAAAAATAACGAATACTTCTCCACTTGAGGGTAGAGTTAACATGGGTGCAGTAACCAATCTCTTCTTCAACTCTTGGAAACATTCCTAACAATCCTTTGTCCAAATTAACTTGACCCCTTATCTAGTTAACATGGTTAATGGATTAGAACGTCTTGAAAAGTTTTTCAAAAACCTCCTATAAAATCCCGCTAAACCAAGGAAACTATGAATCTCAGTTATTGTTGTAGGCTGAGGCCACTCCTCTATAACTTTTTTCTTTGTAGGGTCAACTGTGATTCCTTCATTGGTAAAAATGTTCCCCAAGAAAGAAACTTGTTGTAACCATAATTCAAATTTTCTGAACTTTCCAAAAAGCCTCTCCTTCCATATATTTTTCAAAATAACCCTTATATGATCCTCATGCTCCTCACGACTTTTGGAATATATCATAATATCATCAAAAAAACTACCACAAAGTTATCAAGGTAATCCTTAAAGACTCTATTAATCAAATCCTTAAAAATAGAAGGTGCATTAGTTATTCCAAAAGGAAAAACAACAAACTCATAATGACCATATCTTGATAAGAAGGCATTTTTGGAATATCTTCTTTCTTCACCCTCAATTGATGATAACCAGATCGAAGATTAATCTTAGATAAGAATTGATTCCCATGAAGTTGGTCAAATAAGTCATCACTTCTTGGAAGAGGGTATTTGTTCTTTAATTTGATTCCTTTCTGTTCTATATAATCAATGCATAGCCGCATCGATCCATCCTTCTTATTTACAAAGAGAATAGGTTCTTCCCAAGGAGACACAGTCTGTCAGATAAACCCCTTCTCTGAAAGATCATGGAGTTTTTTATTTAATTTCTCCAGCTCCACATTTTCCATCCTATACGGGGTCTTTGATATCAGATGATATCCAGATATGAGTTAAATGAAGAACTGTACCCTTCTTTCTGGGGGAGGTCTAGGAAACTCCTAACGAAATACATCAATGTGTTCCTAAACTATGGGTAAATTTTCAATCCTCAAACTCTCATTTCCTTCTTCTTATTCACTAATCAACTCCATAAAGAAGGATATAAGAGGTTCTTATAGTCAAAGATCAGGTTGAGATATCTCTCCTTGGAAGATAACTGTATGTTCTCCATTTAAGACTACTGATATGTCCTTTCTTATTCATTTGATCTTAGCATTTTACTTTGAGATCTCGTCCATCCCTAGTATAATGTCGAATTCCAGCATGAGAATGACTACAAGATTTGCGATAATATTATTCTAACTAATGTAAATACTAGAGTTTCTAAACACTGACGATTCTTGGATAATCCCACCAGGAGTCTTGACTGATAACTCTACTTTTATCAAGTCTAGGGTTGATTCTAAATTCATTGCAAACTTAGAGGAAATAAAGGAATGTATAGTACCAGAATCAAACAAAGCACTTTCTAGATTTTATAAGACAACAAGAGTACCTACCACCACATCATTCAGAGCTTCAAATTTGGTTTTTGTGATAGAAAAATCACGACCTTTCTCCCTTGGCCTTTGTTGAGGCTGATGGTGGTTCCCCTCCACTGACCTCAGATTTAGACAGTGATTAGAAAAGTTCCCAACTTGTCCACACTTAAGCACTGGACATCAAGTAGGTCCTGCACGATCTTCCCCTTGTATTTAGTGTTTAGAAGTTGATATTTCACCTCACAAAGACAATTCCTCAAAAAATGGCCATCTCTTCGACACTTGTATAATTTTCTTCTCCCAAGTAGGCAGTTCCCCGAATTCTTTTTACCACATTTATTACACATGGGATACTGCACTTTCTTTCCTCCTCTTCCCAGATCAAAGTTCCTCCCTAAGCTGGGATCCATTGATCTCTTCTAGTCATTTGATTTATGATACCATTGTGTCTCACCAAACTCCAGCTCGACTTTCATCGCACTCTGAACGATCTTCTGATAGATATCATTGGCTTGGTTGGATAGATTCTTATACAGATCAGGTCTCAGTACACTGAAGAATCTATCAACCATACCATTTGGATCCCTGAACAAGCTAGAGGTGTAAGGTGAAATCCTTGTAAAGTTCATCTCATAGCTTCCCACAGATTCATTCTCCTTCTGCTTCAGCTCGAGAAACTCCTTCTCCATTCTAGTTCTCATCAATCGAGGGAAATACTTGTTGAAGAATATCCCTCTGACCTCTTACCACTCTATAGCTTCAACTTCCATTCTTGGACTTGTGTTTTCAATCAGTTCCTACCACAGATCAGCTTCTCCCTCTAAGTGATATACAACCAGGGTAACCTTCTCTTGTTCAAAAAATCGGAGCATATAAAAGATCTTCTCTGTAGAGATGATCCACTGTTTATAAATCAATGGGTCAGTCGATCCACTGAAGGTTAGTGGTTATTGAAACATAAAGGACTCAACCAATTTTTTTTCCCTTCACGGTGAGATCAGTCTCTCTGCTTGATTCAAGTTATTTCCCATAACTTAAGTCAGGTGGTTCATCATTCGCATGAATGTTTCCATTCCTACTTCCATCAGAGGGCCATCAGCGCATGGTCCATTGTGATCACCATTTGCATGGTTCCTTCTATTGACCTCCACTTTCTAGAAGAATAAAACTTTAGTGAGAATCTTATTTAATTTAAAAATCTTTTAACTTTAAATGATTTTATGTCTTAAAAATTCATGCTTAAACAATTACATTTCTCTATAATTCCATCATAATGTTTCATAAAAAGCTTACAATTAACCAAACATATCCCGCGGGAGTGTCGTAACCAAGAGTGTAGCAAGACACATTGTCATGCACCAGTTCCAGTTCGAGTCTAGCCAAAAGTGGTGTTTTTGAGTTTTACCCCTATGTACATCTGTGCCAGAGCTGCCTCTACCTGCTTGTATCCAGACAGAGATGTATTTATTGAATAAACCACTTACTCAATACTCACCAAAATACTAGGAGTTTTCCTATATTTAAAATTTTATATAGTGTTCTTCCTAAAGTTTTCATATCATAATTTACATAAATAACTAATCTATCCTTTTATACCAACTATGACATCCGACATTTTTATTACATGACTTTTCGTTACATTTTACATACAGAGGATCTTTAAAGTCTAGTTTCTTGGAAATCCGGAACAAAAATTCATGAAAACATAAAATATTCTTATAATCCACTTGTGAGGCTTCATTTATAAGTTCATCCTAAGTACAATTATTTCATCTCATAACCTATAGACATACATCAAAGGAAAGGGTGAGAAGAAGGCCCAGCAAGGAAAATAAGGGAATCAATTTACTTGTTAAATCAATAAGAACATGAAAAAAACATAAAGACATGAGCAATAAAAGTAGAAGCATTTCATAAGGAAAATAACATGAATCATAACATGAATATGTGTATAAAACATTTAATTTATACATTCATGCACATATCACCAAGGTTCATCCCCAAGGTGTCATAAACATTACCATGGTTATTCACCAAGGTATAGTGAAACTTGTCATCTCTAGAGATTAAATTTTTTAACCAATGCATTGGAGTGATATCAGGGAACACCATTAATATGTATTTACATTAATGTGATCCACATATATCATAATCAAACTTTTCATAAATAACCCATAGAGAACAAAAGAAATGGGTTTCATTTCATAATTGTGACATTTTAAAAGTTCTAAAAAAAGATCATTATGTCATTTATAACCCATGGAAAGGGAGTGAGGTTTATATGTATGTCAATTAAAAAATAAAATATAACATTTTTTTGTATTTATGAACACCCATAGAAAATAAATAGGTCTGGGTATTCACATAAAGAAAACAAGAGAATTTCTTGAGAGAAAGAGAGAGGAGTTTTGAGATGAAAATTCTACAGCATAACGGCTGCATAAGATCCATTTAGAAAACATTAAAAATAGAGGTTACAAGGGTAAAAAACTCATAAATAAATGATAATACAATATAAATCCAAAATAAAATTGATACAATAACATGTTATGGATATTTTAATGACACACCACATGAAAAGGAAACTTGAAAGGAAAGAGAAGATGCGATTTCTTTTACAAAAAAATTCGGTAGCCTAACGACGTCACTTAAAAATTCAGAAAATTAATTGATGAGAAAGGAAAGGGTATCTCATCATTTGGACATGAAATGGAAAGTAGTAAAAATATATAATAACAATACCCCACATAATAAAATGTAACTATAAGATATAACATAAAGGAAGTCGTGACTTAAAAGATGAGGGTGAAAGGATCCCTAACCATGAAGAGTAACTTCTAAATCTTGAAGGTTGGGACCTTGGAAGGCTTGAGGGAACCTTAAGAGGACTACTTGGGAGGTAAAAATATTAGAAATTAGTTTATGAGTATTTTGGAATGAAATTAATGAGGTAATGGATTGGTATTTATAGGAAAGTGAGGGAATAAATTATTAATTTCCAAGGGACACCTCATCGGTAGTATTGGAAAAACCAAGGGCTTTACCATAGTATTTTCCCATGGTACTGGCCACATGGGACACATGATAACATATATTACTATTCACAAGTCGACCAGATTATTTACATCATGATAACATCCTCAATGATGTCATTAAACACCCGAAACTCAAAACTGTATTTTTACTATTCACTTAAAAAAATCCACTTTTTTAGAAAAATCCCAAAAATTGACCCTAACATAATATCGATGATCTTAATTAAAAAAAGAACTCCATTTTTTGAAATTAACTTTCTAAATATTTTTAATTTAATTTTTAAATAAAATCATTATTTATTCCAAAAATGCAACTTTAAAACTATAACTCCTTTTGTAACACCTTAAGAAAGTAATCAAGGTCCCATAAAATTATCGTATAACCATAAGAAATTAAACTAACAATATATGATTACATTTTATGAAAATAAATTTCCATTTTAAGTTATTAAATTAATTATAAAATTTTAAAAAATATATTTATGACATACAAAAATACCAAAACTTATACAATGATCATTTTTTCACTTTTAAGATGTCTAAAATGTATTTATACATTCATGGGTGGTGTTTGGTTTTTTGTCTGATTTACTATTCATTACAATTCACACATGTATGTTACTATTCACTAAAAATTAAGTTGATCTTATTAGACTCTAAATTTCTTACTGAACACAACTGTAGAAGACCATTTTTTTGAAAATAAATTCTCATTATTAATTATTTAATGAATACAAAAATATTTAAAATACCAATTTTTTCCAAAATTAATCAATAAAATAGAACATCTATAAATTCATCCTATATTTATCTGGACATTGGAAATTCAAGAATTTTACCATAATAAGAAGTAAAAATTTTATCTATACAAAAGGATTACAGAAAGTAACTAAGGCTTCGTTACATAGCCCCTTATAACACATGCATAGGACCTAAGTTTATGGTGTGCTATGGTGATTGAATCTTGGGGTGGCTCGGACAACATTTCTTGAGTGATGATTTCTATCATCTTGAACTTCTCCCTTCGGAAATTATATTCAAGCATCACATGTTGAAGTTTGGCTTGGGCTTGGTCCAGAGCAAAGCCCAGTAATGCTACCTCCTTCCCAAGCTCCAACAGATTGGCTTCATATGGCCCTAGTCTACTAGATGATTCCATAAACTCTTCTTTCTGTATTCATTATCCAAGATCACTTTTATTTATAGGTAATAATCACAACATTAAGAGTTTAGTTTACAATGGTCATATATTAGTCGAAACACAATGATAACACTTCATAAATTAAAGGATATAGTTTTGTGGAGTATAAAATGAAATAATACACAAATTTAGGAAAAAAATATTATTAAAAAGTTTGTTTTATTACAACCAGTCCTCTCACTAAGTTAGACAGGATTAAAGAGTAGTCTAGGTTCCTTGTCAACAGAACTGCTATAAAAAAGTAGGTGTTATTATTATTTATTTCTATTTAACTTTATAACTACCTGACCACCACAATCTAATTAATCTAGTGTTTGAATAAATATTACTCTGATAATTTAATAATCATGTTTAAAAATTTTAAAATTAATACTCACCCCCTGATAGTCTATCGTTTTATCCATATCTTAGCCAATAATTTGTATCAAAGCCTAGATCTATTAGACAATTAGTGCTAACCATCTTTTTTTAAATAACCTGATACCAAACTATTGGTATAAGATAATTTTCCTTAAAAGGATAGTTTTTTCTATGTTTTTTATTCAAAATTTATCATTTTTACTCTTGTAAGAGTATCATAGACTTAATAGTCTAAGGAAAGATATTTTTTTCAATGGAAATTTGTGAAAGTGTAGTCATATATCCTCTCACTCCACCTCACTTCAATGGAAGTTATTATTCATATTTTAAGGATTTTATAGAGTTATTTTTAAAGAATATTAGTATTGAATATTTTAATATTATTATTAAACCTTATAAACCATATAATTTAGATTTGGATAAATTGATTTGAAATGATGCTACCAAATATGTGTGTTATATATAAAGTAATGCATTTACTTTATTTTTATTTAAGAAGAAACATGTATAGTAATATTTCACTACGAAAAAGTTATTATGAAATTTTGAGGAATTTAAAATTCATTCACTATAAAACTGATAAGTTATTGAGAACTAAATCAGTAATACATCATGCATAACTTTAGGAATTCGTAATGCATGATCATGAGAACATAATTAAAATATAGAACCGATTTAACATGATTTTGATTGAAATAGTTTCTACTAGGGAGACTATAAACAATGAATTAATTATTGAGAGAATAAATTGATCATTAATTAAGAAGATGAACCAAAATAAGATTGTAATAAAATAAATCAAGTATTTAACCCAATATACCGCCAATGAATTTATTGGATCTCTTCTTCAAAATGAGATGGAAATAAATATAATTTTTTGTGAAGTATTTGATAACAATAAGTGAGTAGAATTTAAATATTATAATAATATTTCTTCTAACTAATATGATTAAAGTTTATGATCCTTTGTTATTTAAAAAGTAAATAATTTTTACCAAGTTGATAAATATTTTAATGATCTTATGAATAAGGAATAATTTTCAAAGGAAGGAATGCCAAATAAGTACAAGAAGGGATTGAAAAGTAATGGTAAGTCAAGTAAATAAAAATATTCTTCTCAAATAACATGTTATTAATGTACTAAGGTAGATAAAATCAAATATGATTGTCCAAAATTAAAGAATTAAGTGGAAGGAAAGCAATATAACAATGATCTAAATAAATCATATCATGATGGATATAGTTTTACTAAGGATACAAGATCAAGTAGTGAAAAATATAAAATTGAAAAGAAATGGGTAATATTTATTTGATGGGAATATATGACGAGGTACCCAAATAATTAATTTAACCATTATTAAAAACTTTGTTTGTTACTAAAAACTATGATTATGAAACAAATTCTAAGTCATATTTAATTTTTATGATGAAATAGAATCTAAAAGTGTTGGTTACAAGGAATTAAAATAAGAGAATAAAATATTACAAGAGGGTTATTTGAAATTCATAGATTTATTTGAAAAACTTAATGAAAAATATTTTATATTGAGAAAGTATAATATATGGTTGATTAAATAGAATAATAAATATTAAAATTCTACTTCATGTTCAAATTGAAAAGAGTTGGAAAATCTTAAAAAAGAGAATTAAAAGTTATGAAATGAGAATGAAATACATAATAATTTTATTACTAATAATAATAAATATCAATAAAGGACATTTGAATTAGTTTTAGAAGGCATATTTAATATTTTTAAAGAATTCAAGATGTTATAGGAGGAGAATACTAAACTAATAAATTCACCATCCTACTCAAATAGTGAAATCTCGATAGATTTTGAAAATAATAAATATGAAAATAAAAATATTGAAAATAAATTTTCTTATTTAGAATCAACTCTTTCAATTATTTTATAATTGAAATAGAAGTATGAAAAGATGATTTCCTTAAATAAACTAAATAAGTAAAAATATGGTTTTGTTATAATAATCAAATACCAAAGATATATAATACTTGTTTTGTTGAAATTACCGATGGTAAAACATCCACTAAAACATGTTTTAAGTGTTGTGCGGAAGGGAATTTTTAAAATGAGTATTCTCTTTGATTTTTAAAATCCTTGGGATTTTCTAAAGAAATTTTTTCTAAGGATTTATCTTTTCGGTCACCTTACACTAAATGTCATAAATATGTATGGGTCTCCAAATGATTATATTCAAATCCAATATATCCCAATCTGGTTTACATTCCCAGGTATGCATTTAATTTTTGAATAGTATTAATATTCTATTTATTTTATAAACTAGAATTCCAATATGCATCTAAATTGTTTATTCATATGACTTAAAAACTTATTTCAATAGTTTTTATTTATGGTCCTTATGTATATAATTTAAATTATTTAATAATTTTAAAATACTTATAAATTATTTAAAAATATTTTGGAATATATTCGTTGATTCAAGGGGAGCGAATATTTTAATTATTCTTGAAACTAAAGTAATCCACTAAAAAATTCAGTACATATTTAGCATGAGCTGAATATATTTAGCATGAGTTGAAATCATATGCTAAATCTGTATTTTCAATTCCTTTCAAATATATTTTAAAATTCCTTGAATATTTTTTAAGAGATTAATCTGTTTAGGGGGATAATTTATCTTGCATATATACTTAAATTTTATTATATTGAATCAATAT
This sequence comes from Viscum album, assembly GCA_963277665.1. NCBI lineage: Eukaryota > Viridiplantae > Streptophyta > Magnoliopsida > Santalales > Viscaceae > Viscum > Viscum album. Next base: position 869,078,472 of record OY728160.1, on the reverse strand, counting down.
TAGGGGAGTTTACTTCTTAATAATAAATTGAGTATTGTGCTTAAAAATATATTTATAATACATATGAAAATTTTAATTTGTGATTTTAGAATTATTTATTTATTTCAATGAGTGTTGACGGAATTTTGAATACAGATGTTTGATCCTCAATTCTTGTTTTAATGGGTTAAATTTTTATTATTTAAACACGTTCATGGATTTTAATTGGTTTATAAGATATCTAAATTTGTATATATCTTGTGATTATAATTATGTATATTTTATTTATTAAAAGAGGATGTTAATTTCAAATAAAGGGAATAATTTTTTAAAAATTATTTTTTGTTCTTTTAGATAAATTTAAAAATGTGGTAGAATGTTTTAGAGTTTTTGAATTAAATGTTTGGATTTTAAAATTTCAAAATGGGGGGGATTGTTACTCTCAAGACACTGGGAGTTTTAGAAAATTGATTTTTTTGATAAATTAACAACCTCATCATTTTAATTATTTCCATACATGTGTTAATTATTTTATTACATTTTTAATTGTTAATTATTAATCATGGTTTATTTTTATTTATAATAATATTTTTTTGAATTTAATTTTTATTTAATTTTTCATTATTTATTCATATTATTTGTTATTATTATTTATAATTATATTTTTTTGAATCGTGTGAAAATTTAATTTTATAAAGATTATTTTTTTCTTTATGTAAGACTTACAATGTTCCAGTCACCCATATGAAACTCTTTTTTTACCCTTATATAGAGATTATATTTTTTATTTTACCTTAAAATAAGTTCCATAGTACCCTTACACATTCTTTATATTCTTGATATTACATTTTCATAAGCCTTATAAACTTCTCTTCATCCTTATGTACCTTTTGAATTACATTTAGAAAACATATGCTAAATTTCATTAAACATTATGTATCATCTATTGTAACTTTATGTGTGTTTTAGAAATTTTATTTTAAATTTATGTATCATTGAATTTGCCATTATATAGCTAGTTTAAGTTTAATTTTACCCTTAAACAACTAGTGTTTACCTTTCTGTAATGATAAGATACCATTACAAAGCTTTTTGAATTTTTTTCTTACATTTAAATAGCTTATTGATCACTCTTTCATGAACTATAAAAGATGTAATTTACACTTATGTTGCAGACTGAATACCTTTACATGGGCTATATAAAATGTTTCTTACCTTTATTCAAGTCCTTTTCCATTTTGTGAGTACCCTTATGCAAGTCATTTCTCTTATTCAAGATATATATTACCCTTATGTAAGTAGTAAAAATTAGGGCTAACCCATACAAAATACCTTGTACCCTTACACAACATATGTGTACCTTTATGAAACCCATGTAATGTATTTTTATACCCTTTTGAAGGTTCTACATCTTAACTTTATGTATGATTTATTAAATATGAATTATCCTTATATGATTTACCCATAAATAAGATTACCTTCATGAATTCCTATCATAGATTGTTTTATAGTTATAATAAGTTTGGAATTCCCTTATTTTCTTCATGTCGTAGAGGTAGTATGTCCTTGATTCAATGATACCAAGAATGATGTGCATGCAATAAAATGAAATATTTATGTGTGATCTTAAAAATATAAGTAATGATAATCTTTCAATTTTATTTCTAACGATTTATTTTAAATATATGATTTAAGAAGTTGGAAACATTTAAATGGTGATGTTTTAGGGAATTTATTTGCAGAACCATATCCATATCGGATTCATCTATAAACAAGTTACAATGAAATCTATGGAAAATATATATTAATTAAGATGAATTACTAAAGTTCTGAATTATTGAGACACAATAAGTACACTATATATATTTACTTATTAATTCCAGGTTTCATATTCCCATACTCTACATGAATTACAGAATGGTCCAATACTAATATTCTTTACTGGATCTCTTCATCAACACCATTTTATATTCTGGTTAATTTTTTTTGGAGAAGTGACTATATTTCCTATTTCTCGCACATGGTTATGAATCTATTAAAATTTAATGTCTAGTCATGCTTTCCTATTCAAAAGTTAGTCAGATAGATTTTTTCAGTGTTGTAAAATAGACTAGGTTTTGTCTTCACCTAAAAAATACTGAGTTATGGGTTAGATATTCTCCTTATAAAATCTTGGATTATTCATGTTCCCAAAAAATTTAAGAAAGTTTTAGTCTTCCCTATAATAGAAAAGGTTGAGTCTACACCTATAAAATAATTATTATATTTTTTTAGTGAGTAGAAGTACTCTTATTGAGTTAGAGGTGATTTAAGAGTAGACTCTATTATTTGTGAACACAACTAAGCTAAAAATACAAGTGTTCTTATTCTTTATTTTTATTCCACTACCCAACTATTTGAACAACACACTCACATTTATCTATTATTATGTTTTTAAAAGTATTAATATGATAAATTTATAACTATTTTTAAAAAGATTAAAAGGACTATTCACACCCCTCTAGTCTATCTTTCTATCCATATATGGCCCAATAACTGGTATCATAGCTTGGTTCTGTTGGATAGTTAGTAAAAACCATATTTATTTAAATAACCAAATAATAAATAATTAAAATCAGAGTAAGTTCCTTAAAAGGATAGTTTTTTCTCTACTATTTATTCTTATTTTGTCATTTTTATTATGATAACACTATATAAGACATAACAGTAAAAGTAAGTACCATTGTTTTCAATATTAAGTCAGGAAACTGAATTCATGAAACCCCTCAGGCAACCTTACTTCAACAAAAGTTATTATACCTATTAAAAGGATCGTATGGAGGCATTTTTAAAGAATACAAGCATTAAATATTTTATTATTATGATTCAACATTATAAATTTTATGAATTTGATTTGGATAAATTGACTGGAAATGATGCTACCAAGTATGTGTTAAATTATAATGTCATGAATTTACTTTATTTTTCTTTAAGTAGATACTTGTATAGTCATATTTCATCATCTAAAATTTATTATGAAATTTGTAGGCCTTTAAATGTGACTAATCATGGAAATGATAAGTTACAAATATCCAAATTAGTGATACATCATAAATAATTTCAAAAATTTAGAATGTATGATCATGAGAACATTAGTGAGATGTACAATAAATTTACTAATACAATGAATGGAATGATTTCTATCGATGAGACTATGAAGAATAAAGTAATTATTGAGATAATAAGTCAAGAATTATCAAAGAAGTGACCCAAAAATAATATTTCTATCAAATAAAACAAGATTTACCTATATATATCATGATTAATTGATTGGATCTCTTCTTTAGTTTGATCTAGAAATAAAGATCAATTATAGTGAAATTTTTTGAAGGAATAAGGTTGTAAAATTAAAATATTATACAAATATTTTTTATAAATATTTTGATGAATGTGTAAGATCCTCTAGCAGTGAAAAATTAAATAATTTTAATCAACTTCCTATATATTTGAATGATCTTGTGAAGAGGGAACAAAGTTTGAAGTAAGGTTAAAGATGTACAAGAATGGATTCAAATGGAATGGTATTTCAATTAAATTCAAAAAACGCTTCTAAAATAACATGTTATGAATATAAGAAGACATGAATCACCAAATCCAATTTTACAAAATTAAAAAATGAAGGGAATGAAATGAAATATAATATGGAGTTGAATAAAGAATATCATGTTGGATGGAGTTGTATTAAGGATTCAAACTCAATAAGGGAGGAATCTGAAAGTGATATGAAAATAGGCAATGTTTCTTTTATGGACAAATATAATGAGGTACCTAAATATTTATTTTCACCAATATTATAATATCTCTATGTTGCAAATAAAATATTATTATTAAACAAAATTTGATCAAGATTTTAGGTTTAGTCATGAAATAGAACCTATAAGTATTAGTTATAATTAATTAAAAGAATAAAATAAAAGATAACTATAATGTTTTTGAAATCTATAAAATTATTTAAAAAAAAATTAGAAATATTTTTAGTTGATAAAGAAAAAATTAAATATTGAATAAAGAGAACGATAATTATAAAAATTCTACCACCGGATCAAATTTTAAAGAGATATAAAATCTTGAAAAAGAAAATGAGATGTTAAGAAATGAGAATGAAAGACATAATGATTTTATGTCAATGAATAATTAAGATCAAGAAAGAAGAATAAAATTAGTTTTATATGAAATATCTAATGTTTATATATAATTCAATATGCTAAAGGAGGAGAATAATAAACCTAGAAATTCACCATCCTTCTAAAATAGTAAAATTTGGAAGGATTTTGAAAATGATCAAAAGGAGAATGGAAATCATAAAAAGAAAAATTATTATTTAGAATCAAATATTTCAAATTTTTTTTCAATGTAAAGATAAGTATGATAATATGATTTCCTTGAATAAAAAAAATAAGTAAAAATTTTGTTCTTGTTATAATAAGAAGACACCAAGGATGTATACAACTTTTTTTGTTGAAAATAACAATTCTAAAACATCCACCACCACATGTTTTATTTATTTTATGAAAGGTAATTATAAAAATTATAATTCTCTTGGATTTAAATAATATTTGGGTTTTACTAAAACTATTATTTATAAGGGTTTATATTCTAGGTTACTTTACACTAAATGCATAAAATATGTATGGGTTCCCAAAAGGATCATATTCAAATCCAATAGGTCCCAAGTTGGTTTACATGCCTAGGTAAGTATTTCTTTTTTTTTCTAGAATGCATATCATATACTATTTAAAAATATTGTATACCAATATGTATATATTTTTTTTGTTCATGTGACCTGAAAACCTATTTATATAGTATTTATTTTTTATCTTCAGGTATGGACTGCAAATTATTTAATTCTATGGAAACAATTTTAAATAATTTGAATATTTTTTTTAATAGATTCATTGATTCAAGGAGAGTGGACATTTTAATTATTATTGAACCTAATTTAGTCCACTAAAATGTACAGTATCAAATTATCATTTGTTTTGTATATTTAGTATAGGATGAAATCATATTCTAAATTTGCAGTTATAATTCATTGAAAATATATTTTAAAATTTATTGAATATATTTTTAAGATATGAATAAATTTAGGGGGAGAATATATGTTTCATATATACTTAAAGTGTTTTTATAATGTAAAAATATTTTGAGGATATTTCCTCTTTGTATTAAACAATGTATTTCACTAAAAAAATATGTTTATAGTACATGTTCTAATTTTAATTTGGAATTTTTGAATTATATTTCTAATTCATTTAGTGTTTTGGGAGTTTGAAATATAGAGGGATGATACTCAATTCTGGTTTAAATAGGTTGTTTTCTTTATTTTATGTAAGCATGTTCAAGGCTAATAATTAGATGATGGCATTTCTAAATTTGAATATATCTTGAGATTTTAATTATTTATGTTTTATTTATCAAGAATATAATGTTTATTTGAAATAAAGGGAATAATTATAAAAAAATTTGGTTATTTTTTATTAATATTTAAAAGGGGGAGAATATTTTTGAGTTTTTGAATTATTTTTTTGGGTTTTCAATTTAATAAATGAGGGATATTGTCAATGTTGACATAGTATGTGTTAATTATTTTAGAACATGTGACAATTGATTTATTTTTTTAACAGGGTTTATTGTTTTTTATAATAAATTTTTTGTTGAATTTAATTTTTATTTAATTTTTTTAATATTTATTCTATTTATTTTTATTATTCTTTATAATTATTATTTTTCAATCTTGTGAAAATTTAATTTTATAATGTTTATTTTTACCTTTACTTAAGACTTACAAAGTTTAGTTACTTGTATGTGACTATTTTTCTTACCATAACACAATATTCATAATTTTTGTGTTACCTTTACATAAGTTCCATTTTATCCATACTAATTTTTTTTATTCTTGGTTTTATATTTATGTACGGATCATAAACTCCTCTTTACCCTTACTTAAATTTTTTCTTACCTCTACGTAACATATTTGAAATGATATTTACCTTTATGAACCTTATGGTTTACCATTACATGAGCTTTATAAATTTCATTTTATATTTAAATACCATTGAATTTATCCTTACTTTTACAATTTAATTTTATGTTTACCGTTACATGATTATTTTTTACCTTTATAAAATGCTAAGATATCCTTACATAGATTTTTGAAAATTCTATTTAACTTTATGTAGCTTCTTGATTACCCTTGTATGAACTATACAAGAAGTAAGTTACCATTGCGTAGTAAACTAGATCTATTTATGAAAGCTATATAAAATGGTTTTTAACTTTACAAAATTCCTTCAACTTTATATTGAAAACATTCATAAGTAACTACCCTTGTGCGAGATACATAATACCCTAATGTAACTTGTGAAAATGAGGTATGAACCTTATGAAATTCCTCGTAGCCTTACATAACACATTTGTACCCATAAAAAATCCATGTAAAATCATTTAAAACCTTAATAAATTTCTACATATTACCTTTACACATGATTTATTAAATATGAACTACCCTTACATTAGTGACCCTTTCACAAGCATACCTCTACGCATGATTTGTATAAATTTCTTCAAAATGTATGATAGTATTAGAATTACCTTATTTTTGTTTTGCCATAGTGTAAGTAGGTCCTAAATGCAATGATACCATGAATGATGTGTGGGTATTCCAATGATAAATATAAGTGAAATATTAAAAATATTTTTAATGGTAATGTTTCAGTTTTATTTATAACTATTGATTTTAAATATGTGATTGAAGAAATGAGAAGCATCCAAAAATATATGGTTCAAGGAATTTCATTGAATAATTGTAGATGTTAGGGATTCATTTATAAATATGGGTTGAGGCTGGCAATGTAAAATATATATTAGTCCAAGATTAACTAATGAAGTATTGAAATATTGAGAAAAAATTAGACTCTAACTTTTTGCTGAGGGATTTTTGGTTACCTAAAATTAATCTATTCTACATAAATTCTAGAAGGGCCAAATACCACTTCTCTACACCATATCTCTTCATTAACATCATATGATAGTCTGATTAGTTTTATTAATTTTTAGAAGTATCTGAATTTAATATATTTCACATAGAGTTATACCTGCATCAAAATTTAGTGTCTGGTTATACTGACCAGATCAAAAGGGATCCACATGGGTTTATTCTATCTTGTAAAATAGACATGGTTCTATCTGCACCTGAAAATACTGAGTGATAGATTAGGGAATCTCCTTAGAAAATCATGGGTTCTTCTTATTCTCTGAAAAGATAAGAAGGGTTGGGTCTTCCCTATAATAGGATAGGTTGAGTCTGCACATATAAAAAACTTATACTCTATTTGTTTTAGTGAGTACCATTACTCTCATTTAGTTAAAGGGGATTTAAGAGTAGGATAGTTTCTTAGGGAACTAAACTACTATAAAATTTTATTTATTCAGATTATTTATTTTTATTTCATTGTATAATGTTTTGAACACCAGAATCACATTTTTCTATTATTATTGTTGATTAAAATAACCTTGATAATTTTTTAATCAAGTTTCAAAAGTTTAAAAGGACTATTCATACCCCTCTTGTCTATCCCACCACTATATATGGGAAAATTATTGGTATTATATCTTGGATATATTGGATAGTCAATGTTAACCGTCATTTTTTAAATAAATTGATAACAAATAATTAGTATCAAATCAGGTTCCTTAAAAGTGTTATCCCATATTTTTTATTCTGATTTTATCATTTTTATTATACTGACATTATCATAGACCTAACAGTCTAAGGAAATATCATTTTTTTCAATGGAAGGTTTGTGATATATACAACCAATTTAACAAGATTGTGAATGGAATGGTTTCTCTTAGAGAGGTTATGAAGGGTGAAGTTACTTTTGAGTGGAAAATTTTAGAATTACATATGAAGTTACACTTAAATAGGGTTACAATTGTACAAAGAAATGACTTCATTTAATATACCATAGATGAATACAATATGTGAAATAATTAAAGATTAATGATGTTCATTTTTTACAAGAATAAAGAATAACCTTTAAATATCATAAGAATATTTCTTCTAACAATTATGTGGAAAGTGTAGCATCCTATATGAGTGAAAATGACAATGAATTAAATCAACTTACCAGATTTTTGAAAGATTTTGTGAAGAGGGAACAAATTTCAAAGGATTTAAGGTATGAAAGTATACAAACGACTTCAAAAAGGAAGGTATGTGAATAAAATAAAAAAATTATTCTAAAATAACATGTTATAAATGTAGGAATACATGAAATTTCAAATAAAATTTTCCAAAATTCAATAAGGTGAAGACAATCAATATAATAAAGTGGTGAAGTGTGATTATTCTGTTGGATGGTGTTGTACTAAAGAGTAAAACTCAAGGAGTGAGGGATATTCAAGTGAAAATAAAATAAGTAATATTTATTTTGAGGGATACACATGATTAAGTAATTGAATAATTTTTTTCATCATTATTAAAACATACTTTCGTTCCTAAAAATTATGATTATGAAAAAAATTCCAAGTTAGATTCAATTTTTGGTGATGAAACAAAATCTAATTTTTTTGGTTATAAGGAATTATAAAAAAAGAATAAATGATTACATGAGGGTTCTTTAAAAGATATAGATTTGTTTGAAAATATTAAATAGATATATTTTAAGTTGATAAAGAAAACTAAACGGTTAATTAAAGGGAAAAATAATTATCAAAATTATGCTTCTAGTTAAAAATTATAAACGCTATAAAATATTTATGAGAAAAATTAGAAGTTAAGAAATGATAATAAAAGACAAAATGATTTTATTTCAAAGAATAATTAATATAAATAATTAATATTTAAAATGGTTTTAGTTGACATATCTAATATTGGGAAATAATGAAAGATGTTAAAGGAGGATAATACTAAACTAATAAATTCACCATCATGCACAAATTGAAAATATTTCTTAGATTTTGAAAATTATTTAAAAGAGAATGAAAATACTAGAATGAATGTTTGTTATTTAGAATATGTTATTTCATCTTTTTTTCTAATAAAATATAAATTTGAAAAGATTATACAGATAAATAATCCAAAAAAGGGAAAATCTGATTTTTGTTATTATAAAAAAAATACCAAATATGTATAATATATTTTTTAAAATAACAATGTTAAAATGAATACTACATATTGTTTTAAATGTTGTATGAAATGTCATTATAGAAATGTTTGATCTCTTGAATTTTTTTTGGGTTTTACTATAACTACCATTTCTAAGGATTTATCTTCTTGGTTACCGTGATCTAAAAGTCTTAAATATATATTGGTTCCCAAAGGATCATATTTAAACACTATAGGTCTCAAAATGGTTTACATGCCTAGGTAAGCATTTCTCTTTGAATATAAATCATATTCTCTACTATTTTATAAATTGGGATACTGACATGCATCAAAATTGTTTTTTAATATGGTATGAAAACCCATATCAATAGTTTTTATTACTAGCATTAAGTCATGATATTTTAAATCATTCATTATTTTGTAAATACTTAAAAATTATTTGTATATCAATTTGAATATATTCATTTATTAAACAGGATTAGATATTTTAATTATTCTTGAATCTGAATTAATATACTAAAATATATATTAGTTATTTAGTATGAGATGAAAATATTTAGAATCAGTTGAAATCATATGATGAATATATATTTTTAATAAATTTAAAATCTAATTCAAAATAATTTAAATATCTTTTTTAGATATTCAACAATTTAGGGGAGAATATATGATGAATATATGATTAAAGTAATTTTATATTAAATAAATATTATGGGTATTTTTCCTCTTAGTATTAAATTTTCTATTTATAGAAATACTTATTTATAGTTAATGTGCTAATTTTAATTTTTAATTCTTCAATTATCTCTCTAATTTGTTTCATTTTTAGAGAGATTTAAATATAGCGGGTTGATCCTCAATTTTGGTTTAAACATACTATTTATTTTATTTTATATTATAATTTATATGTCTAGTAATTGGTTTATGTCATTTATAAATTTTAATATATCTGGAGATTTGAATTATTTATTATTAATTTGTTATGTAGAAGATGTTACTTTCAAATAGTGGGATTTTTAAAAAAAATAATTTTTGGTTCTTTCACTAAATTTTAAAATGTTGAAGAATGTTTTGGAGTTTTTGAAATAAATGTTCATTTTTTGAATTTACAAAAAGAAGGATATTACTAGAATCGAGAGACTGTGAGTTTTGGTAAGTTGAGTTTTATTGTTTCTATAAATTGAAAACCTCCTCTTTTTAATTATTTTATTAAATGTGTTAATTATTTTATTAGTTGTGTTAACTATTTACCCTTATATAGTCATTTTACGTTGTATCTTACTATTAAGAATGTATTTTTTAGATTTACATAATTCTAATACACCCTTACACAACTTATTTAAAATTATATTTACTTTCTTCTCGAATACCCTCAATTAAGCTATACAAGAAGTAGGTTATCCTTACATAGTGAACTAGATTCCTTTACAAAAGATGTATAAAATGTTTCGTACCATTATGTAGGAATTTTAGCTTTACTTGAGTACCCTTTAAAAAGTTATAACCATTATTCTAGATACATTATATACTTTCATAACTAGTGAAAATGTGGTATGAACATTAAATAATTCCTTGTTTCCATACACAACACATGTATACCCTTACACAACCCATGAAAAATCTTGTATACCATTATGAAAATTATACACCTTACCTTTACTCATTATTTATGAAATACAGAATACCATTATGTGAGTTAAAATTACAAAAGATTTCCTTTACACATGCTTTATATAAATTGTTTTACAGTTACACTAGGTTTAGAATCCCTTTATTTTCTACCTACTAAAGAAGAAGAAGTTCCTCAATGAAATGGTACCATGAATGAACATCGAGGATTAACATGATTAATATTAGTGTGATCTTCATAATATAGACAATATTAATGATTATATATTTTTTCTAATCATTGATTTTAAATGTAAGATTGAATAACAAAGAAACATTGGCACAGAGATGGTTCAATTTTTTGAAGAATAATAGTTGTTAGGGACTCATCTATAAATAAGGGTTGAAGAAAGTTATGGAAAATATACATCAAGTAATACAAATTAGTGAAGTAATGAATCATTGACAAAGAACAAGTCCAATGCACCAATTTTATGTGTGATTACTAGTTTTAAAAAATTCCCGTATTATGCATCAATTCCAAAAGGGATGAATACCACTACTATACTCAATTTGTCTTCATTGGAACCTTCTGATAGTCCAGTTAGTTTTATTATTCTATATATATATTTTTGTATTACATAGTTTCCACACACGATTATACCTCCATTAAATATTAGTTTTTGGTTATGCTTATCTTATTAAAAGGTTGTGACATAGGTTTGGTATGTCATATAAAATAGGAGAGGTTCCACATGCACCTGCAAAAGACTGAGTGATAGGTTAGGGATTATTAATAGAAAACATTAGGTAATTACTATTTCCAAAAAAGGTTAGAAAATTTAGATATACCATATAATAGGCTAGTTTAATTCTTCACCTATAAATTGACTCTTCTCTATTTTTTTAGCGAGTACTATTCCTATCACAGAGTTAAAGGGGATTGAATAGTAGACAAGGTTCTCCTTTGAACTGAACTACTATAAAATCTGGGTGTTCTTATTATTTATAAAAATTTATCTTCATATCTATTTGAACACCATAATTACATTTTTCTATTTTCATGTTTAAATTAATATTATTATGATAATTTTATAATTAATTTTAAAAAGTTTATAAGTGTTATTCACCCCAAGTTCATATTTATTTCCATATCTGGGTGAACAATGAAAACTATAAATGGATAAGAAGAAAATGTAATACCTTTTAATGGTAGTTCTCAATACTATTAATTAATAAAAATCATCCACGAATGAAGGAAGAAGAATCCAGAAGAGTAGGAAGAAGGGTGCACCGACCTTCGGTTTCCATACACAAGCATGTATCCCTTGGTCGAATACGTATATAGGTGTTTTATTTTCCCCCATGGAATTATCGATCCAAGTCCTTATTTCCCATTCTAAATATCATTATTTACTAATAATAATAATAATAATAACTATATCACAAGATCTTCCATAATAATAATAATATTAGTAGTAATAATAATTATTATTACACAAATAATTCCATTCAGATAATAACAAAAAATTTAATTACAAACACACACAAAAACATATACATATTTAGTATAGGTATATATTATAAAATTTTTTAATCATCATAATAATGAAATCATTATTTCCAACAACACAATTCATATAAACATATATGTAATGACATGAAAATAATAATAATTTCTTTAAGACTATATTATATATATAATACCATTTTAATAATATAATTGAAAAGAAAGAATATTAATGCATCTCATGTTGTTTAATAACAACACAAATAATAATAATAAAAATTAATTACTAGAAAAAATATTTTTATTTTAATATATTGTTAAAATAAGAATCATCCCAATATTACATATGAATACATGTGTATTTTACAATATAAGAATAATAATAACATATTTCTATATATGTATTCATTATTTAATAACCTAAAAGTTTATAATGAAATAATTTAAGAAACATCTTAATCATTAATTTATACATTTCCACAATTATAAATTTTATGAAAGACATCATTTATTAGCTGATAATTTAATTTTATCTCCAACCATATCACTTTGATCATATTATACTCCCATCACAAGTCTTAAAAATTTTCAAAAACAATTAAATCTTAATTATAAATATTATCATCCTCTTAAACAAATCATTTAAATCATATTCATAGAAAGATTCAAAATAGCCATTAAATTTTCAAAATTCAAAATTCTCACAAAGATACCTAAAAAATAAATATATTTTAAATAAAAGAAATAAAGGAAGATTGTTGAAATTCTCTCCACTATCACACTTTTCATTCCTATAATGTCCCCTTAAACTCCATTCATTTTAATTTAATTTCTATTTAATAATGAAAATAAAAATTTCATTGAAATATCATGAATGAGATAAAAATACATATACTTTATCACATAAAATATTTTTACATAATATCATACATATAAAATTCTCATCCTTATCCATGTGGGAAATACCCCACCATAATTGATTTCTATATATTCAGGATTTTATTATCATAAACCCATTATTCAGTTCACATTTAAATAAATGTTTATCAAGGACTACGTTTTGACATAACATCCCCCTCAAATGACCTAGTTTAATGTTATTTTTTTACTTGAAATACATACATGTACTTGAGGAATATTAACTTATTTATAAAATATTTTCAAATACCTAGTTTTCAGCTTTTAAAACTTTAAAACATTTCTAGAAATATTTCCAAATCTAGGCATTGAGACGACATGCCATTCTGAGGCTTGGTGTTCCCAAAAATAATTTTACAAAAATATTAAAAGTTTTTATACTATGCGTGTGGTGGAAATGGGATATATCTTAAATAGTAGCTTGGATCATAAATTTGAAGCCTATTGAGTCTGAAATGTTTCATTTACCCTGGGTGGGGAATAAATTTTGTCGGCACAAGACTTATGTGAGAAAAGTCAGCCAGGGGAATATCATAAAGAAAATAATTAAACTTAATTTTCTTACCCTTGACACTGAAGTAAATAACTTTTGAATAGGGACTCAGATCGGAAATCCGAGACTGCTATTGAGTTCAGAAAGGGGTGTTTTTTCTAGGTGAAAAATAAAATGAGAGGGCATAGAGGTTTCAAACTCTGCACAGAGCGAGGCTCCTTTAAATAGAAGTTTAGGGAATTAGAAAATGGGTTAGACCTATTTTTTTCTCTCTCTACTAAGCCTCAATCTCTTTATCTATCTACTGTTCTTCATCCATTCTTCATCAAATTGAGGCAATTCCTTCAACAAAACTTCGACAGAATGAAGAGGAAGTGCTGTCGGGGGAGTTCATTGACCGAAAAACGAATCGAGGTAGGATTTATTTCCTTTGAACCTCCGATTGAAGTTTTAATTGAAAATCTGTTTGTTGTTAAAATTGTTTTATTATTTTCATTATCTTCATTGATGTCCGTACTAACATGGTTATCGATCCAAGTTTGAATCCATTTTATTTTATGCGTTATTCATCTTCTCTTCGCAATTATCAGCGTACAATTTTGGGCATATCAATAGACAATTGGATCCTCGATCAGAGGCAGGCACTACAAAGGTCTCATAGTAGGGATCATTGATCTGTTGTTGGATCTATAACTGGGCTTTCCGTGAAGATGCGATTGTCCATGGAAGGGACCACTGGATAAAGACTAACAACTGTGGCGGCACACGGTGGCTGCAGAAGCGGCACAACGGAGCGAACATGAGGAGCCAAGCACCCCATGGTGAGACTGAATGAGGTGCATGTGGGGGTGGGGGCTCTAGCACGCTACGGTGTCAGCGGAGCAGAACAGAAAGACTAGGTGGTGACGGAGTGAAATGACCACAGAGGGTGGCCCAATAGAGAGACCGTGAGGAGCCAATTAGCCTGACAACACGACCTTTCAAGGAGAAGGGGATAGGGCAGACCAGGATTTAGATTTGGAAGTTGGGCCTGCGACTCAGTAGGAAGGCGAGCCCATAGCGGAGTCCTGGCAGGCAGCTGACGACCAGGTGGGATAGAAGTTGTGGCGTGCGACCCTAGGTGGTAGTGACACACATGGAATAGGTCACTATGGTGAAGAGGGGGCTGGCGAGCTGGCTAGGTCAAGGGTTATGCAGGTCAGGATAACTGCTGGGTTGCGGGCTTGCTATAATGGACCAGGCCAGCTAGGGCAGGCTAGCCCGGGTGAAGGGGGTCTGACAAGATTCTGGAAAGACAAGCCCAAGTTGGTAAAAGACCATTTAAATAACTGTACCTCCTAAACAACACGTTCGATTGATGTGGCTTCTGTGGATACGAGTCCCCCTCTTAAAGATGGATATTTTTAGACTAGTTTGGGACTTTTAAGTCATGGTCTTGGGGTTTGGGGGAATGAAATGACTAAATTTAAGATAAATAATTTGATTATTATCATTCAAGGTTCTCATATCGGACCTATATTCTAAATGGGATATCCGTTTGATGCGTTGTTAGAAGTGGAACTACCTCAGCCATTGTGATGAATTTTCAAGACTAATTTTGGGTTTTTAAACAAAAATCATGGTGCGGTCCCCATGAGGCCTGTTTCACATGTGTTGCGGTGAAATACAGCCTTTTCACTGGTTATACATTTTGAACGATTGAGTATTCCATCTCATGTGTTTTTCCATTAGGATCATAATTGAGTGATATGTTTAATTTGTTTCAAGACCGAGGCATGGGACCCATGAGATGACTTTCCAGCGCAATGTAGTGAAATACAACATTTCCATCGGATTTAAGTTTGGGGTGGATAAATAGTCAATGTTTTTCAATTTATTCAAGGATCATAAAGGTGAAATCCATTTTTATGTGCCGAGCCTTTTCGTGATCTCATTAATTATAGAAATAGGAAAGGAATATCAGTGGAAGATCTTTTTTCTGTGTTTGAAGATAACCCATGAATTGGGTCAGCTTCCACTGTAGTGAGAGTGGAAAGATGTATGAAGAGATGCGGTCAAATGTTTTAGGGCCTTTTCAGAAGTCGTGTTAATGAAATTACATTTTCACCCTTCGAATCAACATTGAGCATAGTGCGTTTGATAGCCTTTTGGATAGATATGTCGTGTACTTTGGGAGTACACTAGCATGCCTAAGGGAACTTGATCATAGTTTATTACCCGATAATGGTTAGGTACACGACCTGGTGATGTTGTGGGGACACACATCATGTGGTCCTCACGCTGATCACAAACCACTTTAGGAATCTTAGATCCCTCATATATCCTTCTTTTGGACTCATATTCTAGGTTGCGAGTATCTTATCCTAAGCATTCTTCCACATGGAATGCAACGATGCACTCCATAGTGGATTATGAGATATGATTTGAGATGGTCCGGATATGATGCATATTCAGGAGACTTTCGAAGGTGGTAGTGATCAGGTGCTGAAATATGAGTGCTTTCCGAGAGGTACCATACAACATGGATGGCCAGTGTAATTCTCCAATACCTTCGTATTGGAATCCACCTGATGCACAAGGGTGTGGGTACTCTACTTTGGGTTTACTCTTTCTCGCTAGGGAATAGTGTAGAGACATGTTTTGATATTAATTTGGACTCACAAGTAAGAGGGGTGCTTTTACCACCGAGACACATCCTTTTGACATGAGCAAAACCTGTGTGGGTGAGACAAACCCACCTAAAGTGAATAGTATGAAGGTGTGGTGATTGGGTCCCTTTAAATTGCGTGTTCAGGGAAGACAAGAGGGATGCTATGCATCATTGGTAGTTACTCCTGGAACTTTTGGTGACTCTTTTCTTGGGTTGAGTTGTGAGATGGAGATCACCTTACTCTCCTTCATTTTGGTTTCATTAACCAAGCATGCATTTTTATCCAATTTCAGTTCCCACTCTTTGAGTTTTGGTTTCTCTCCTTCTATGATAGGTGCAGATGAGTAGGGAATGTAACTTGATTTCACATCTATCTTCTCATGGTTGGAATAGTATACTCTCTTACTATATGTAGTGAAGACTATATTAGAAGTTTATCTTCTCAGCGTTTCTTCCTCCTTGTGTTTTGTATGAGTTTTTTCCGTATCTTATTAGGTTGAGTTGTACTCTATTACTACACCTTGTTCTATCTACTGATCCCCTCTTCAGTACATCTTTTTCTCTACCTTGAGTCTTCAAGATATTCTACTAAGAATTTTTATACTCACCCCTACTTGGGTTTTTCCCGCACATGGTGTGCCCTTACAGATGACAAATAGGTTCATCCTGACTACATAGGATCTTATGGATATGTGGTGCTGGGACCACATGCAGTGGTCATATGTTGGGATCCCGGAGCAGGGCTCTCTTAACTATTTTACTTGTCCAATTGTTTCCAAGTTGTGCTACTTTCTTAGTTATGAGTGTATTTTTCCCCTTTTCCTTTTCAATTTAATTTTCTGTACTTGTACTGTTTAGAGGTCGATGCATATTTGGAGTTTATTTATATTAATTTTGTATCTTTTCATTTTTACTCTATACGTTTTCATTTATTTGGTTGTGTGGGTGTAAAGGTACTTATGCAAAGGCCTGCCTGAGTTTTTTATGCCATCAGTGCTTATTGTCATCCCCTAGCCTTTGGAAGGGGCCTTGGGGTAGTTGTGGCTCGATCCATGGAATGGGTCATGTCATTAAAATATTAATCTTTGCACTATTTGAAATTTGGTTGAAGACCACACACCTATTTCTATGGTCAGTCATAACCATGGATATAAGGGGATATATCCATGGTCGATGGGTGACTATGGTAATAGAACGACCCATGCTTTCCCATGGAGAATTTGTTTTACAGGAGATATATAGGAAAGTCCTAAGGCTATGATAACCGTTAGAATATATATTCATGATCTATATAGGAATCCTAACTCTATGGTCAAATGGTTACTATGGCCATGGGCCCTACCTGAGAAACTTACCACCATGTTCATCATTTGATCGTGGTGGATGACTTCCCAAGTAGGGCCTACGACCACAGTCTCCCTATAACTATGTTCATAGGGGAGGGGGATATGGCCATAATCACTATTTTTAGGGGTTTATAATAATAGTAATTATATATTTTTATATATTTGTACATATATGTCAAAATAGGTGAGTGGTAAAGAGTTTCTCATACTTCATATGAGTTATAAAGTTTGAAAAATATAGAATTCATTTTTCCAGAAGCTATGGCCACAATCAACATTGACCATGGTCGTTGGATGGTCATAGGTTGATGAAAGGTCTATGAACATTACCATGGAGCGTGGTAGTAGGGTTGACCCCAACCAAAATACCAGTTTCCTCCACAATCACATTGATCATGGCCATATCCTATGGCCATGGTTAAATGGATTATTTCCATGGTCGATGATTATAGAAATAGGGGAAATTTACTATAGTGTTTTAAAAAGTATTAAATTATAGTTACCATGGGAAAAAATATCAAATTAATGTTTTCATAAAAACAAATAGAAAAATATAATTAGAAGCCTTCTCCAGTCACATTTTCATGGTTCAAACATGTCTTGTTTGTTTTAAGTTCATTTGAAATTTAAATAAATAAAAAACCCAAAAATATCATGAAATAAACTTAAAATATATAATTTTAGGTCAAATACAACAACCCAAAAACATATTAACAAATAATATCAGTATATATATCGAATTAATTCAATATGAATTTGAAAACAAAATAGAATTAATAAAATACATCTTCTTCCAATAATTTAAAATTTAAAATTCTTCAAACCCAATTGTAGTTCATTTTATAATATTATTAACAAAAGGAGTTGATTTTTAACATAAATACTGAATTTTAAATTTTGAATATATTCCAAGCCCTTTACAAATTAGAGAAACCTTTATCAAAACTAAATAAACATAACCACGTAAATCACAAACCAAAACACCACTAAGATTAAAATATTTAAAAATTCGTTCAGAAAAATAATGTAACCAAATATGGCCTTACATATTAATATTAACAACATTTAAAAAATTTACACATAACCATTTTAAAACCAATCACTCTTTTGAAAAATTTCCCAAATGAACCATAAATTTTAGTTTAGAAAAACTATTTAAACCTTTTCATCGCAATTAAAACTACCAAAAAACCAAACAATAAAAAATTTCAATAATAAATTCCATCAAAAAACATTTACTAACTAATTTAAAAAAATAATTAAATAAATTTGTGAACATATACACAATTAAAATAATTTAATCTCATACAAACATGGATTTATATTAATAAAATTACATATTTTCAATCTTAGAGGCAATTTAAAACTTTATTTTAGACATATAAAATTAAAATCAACCTAAAATATAATTGTAAAACTTTTATACAATTTATAAAAGTCTCTTTAGTTACCCATTACACACAAAGTAAAATATTTTCAACAATTTTTATTTTAAAAATTTCATATTGAACATAAAAACTATAACACCCCAAACCTGGAGCCACTAAAATAGTGCCCCGACCCGATTGGTCACACAGAATCAAGCATACCTCCCTATACGCCAGAGGATTCCAACTAGTAGTTAGGGTCTAACAGAGATACAATGGGGATAATATAACCTTTGGATCAATAGTAAATTGTGGAGTAAATAAATATTTAATATAAATAGTGGAAGAAAAGTGAATCCCAAAATGATAATAACAACTAATAACCCATATAGGTTTATATAAACATCCATGCATGAAATTTATGAGTCATAGTACATGAAGACAACGCAAAAAAAATTAATATAATAGTATTAGACTAAGAAAGTATAAAAAAAGAACCAAATCTTATAGGCATCCAAATTGCATGATCATCCCCCATCTCTATGTCCAGTCCTTGTCCATAACGTGTAAAAATAATAACACACAATCCAAGGTGCTACCTGCAACTAAGAGATATGTCTGGGAACCAAATTGTGGGCTGAATAGGGAGAAAGTAAAACTCTATAGACCACAACTAGTGGTTTCTAATGCATATCTAGTCCATTAATATAAAATGATAATGTGTCCAGTTATAATAATGGAAGTAGAAAAATAAATAGACCCTATTGGATTGGGTTTCTCATGAGATATCTGACCAATACAAATTTCTTCATCCTATGAAAAAATGTCTATGAACCTATTCATTTTATATAAATAGGATTGGGACCCATGGTCTATAACCACTATGTTCATGTGCAAAGATAATCATAAGTTTTTTCATACCTAAATAAGGGGAATCAATCAAAACCTCTAACCAAGTGAGAGTGGGTGTCATGACCAACAATTCATAGTAATTAATAAGGGAGACCATGACCAACCATTTAATAGACAATAATAATAATACTGAAATTACATCCATGTCAAACATGTCCAATATGAAGTAATTATAAGGGGAACCATGCCTAACATTTCAATAAATAATGATTAGGGGATACAAGACTAACAATTCACAAAATAATGATATAGGTCTCCATGAAAAACTTCTTATAATAATAATGGTAAAGAATTTTGTGTCTAGGGTATTTTAATAATATCAATACAAACATCGTGTCCAAAAATTACAAATAAACAGTGACAAGTACCATGTACAATGTCACTCATTGATTTATAATTCATCAAATTTTAAGTTCCCTATGAGCTCATCCATTTCATTTAAAATAGAGGATCAAGTGATTCTCAAGGAAATAAATATATTGTCACATTTAATTTAACAAATAATGATATTCCATGATAAAATACCCCCACCTATTAATAAATTAAACACACATTTTAAAAAACCATTTACAAGTTCCAAAAGGGGCCAAGGGTATTTCTAATTTTAGCGGTAAAAATCTAACTTTATAATTAACAAAGGATATGTAATAATCTTTTAATACATAAAAATCATCATGTTTCACTTAATTAAATCTTAACCATTTAAATTCTATTAACAATATTAACCAAATCAAACTTTTTATTGGCCCTATGGGGCCAGTTAGTGGAATTCAACAATTTAGGTGTTCCTTTAATTCAATTATGGGTCCCATTAATTTGGTTGAAAATCAAAACATCACAAGGGTAGTTTAATTACATAATAATGACATAGTATTCATGGAATTTATATCAACACACCCAAATGGGTGGTTCAAGAGGGGGATGGACTACCTCATATGACAGAATTGGGTCTCAAGGACAACCAATTTATAGTGATAACATTTTATTTAAATTAAATTATCATTTAGGGGGAAACACATTGAAAATATAGGGCACAACACATTCAGACATTTTATAAATAATGAAATGTTAAATTAAAGTTATATAGACCTCATAACTCATTCTTAGAAGGATTTAATTATATAATAATAGGATTTGATTCAATTAGGAAAGAGTGAAAACCAAGAAATATAGATACATAATAAAAATAAAATTACATCAGATATAATAAGATAAACTAAGAAAATAATCTCGGAAAATGATAGACTAAATAAGGGGGATGCAACACATCCAACGATGTTTTATTAATAGACCTTATATGGGAGATCCATCAAATACTAAGTGGAGATACAAGGGGAGTTTGAGCGGATGGGATATTGTGCATGAATGATAGAATAAAGGAGGGTTAAGGGTTAAATTGATTGGAGAAAAAGGGTAATTTCAATACCCTTTAATGAGATGCATGATTTGGATGTATGGTTTGGAAAACCATGTGCCAACGGTGTGGTTCCAATGTTGAAGCATCCACCATGTCACATGGCCACCTCACATAGTTTACTAACCATGAACTAGCCATTAGAACCTGTCTACAATTTTTTTACTAATATCTCACATGGCTATGTAGCCTCAAGTTCATGATTTTATAAGTCATGTGACACCCCAATAGAGATTCATGGTTAAGGTGCACAATTAGTAATAATGGCATGCTAATCATGAACCTCACCCTGTCCTTCCATGAACTGGGATTTTAAAGCCCAATATTATCCAAACACAACTAAGATCCAAAAACACCTCTAGATCCATAAAACCCATATAAAAAATATCAGTTTTGGTGTTCTACCCCTCATAATTAAATTCTAAATATTGTTTTATGATTTTGACCATCAACCAAATGAAAAACTGAAATTGCTTTGAAAATTTATGCCCATATAAAACATGGTGTGTTATAACTCTCCAACTTAGAATTTTTCATCCAAAATAATTCATGGTGGACAATAAAAACATCACCCAACCTACTTGGGTTGATAATTTCCCATTAAAATGGCTGCATTTCATTTCCAAAAGTCCAAAAAACCCATTAGAGTCACTTTAAACATATGGTATTAAAACTGCTAAAAAAATATCCCATGATCATACCACTATCTAAAAATTAATATGACACTTAATCAACCCTTTCTAAAATCCAAATATTATCACACCATAATCTATTTGATCAACTATCTTATAGAACTTTCCACCATAGGTTTTAGATTTAAACAACCAATTACAAACCATGACACTTCCATAGTTATAATTTCTTGATAAATCACATCCATAACAATATAGGGAAGTGCTTGACATGATTATTATGTTGTTACCACCACTCACATATGAGAACATTTCCTTTATTCCTTAAATTGATTTAAATGGTTGATTTATAATTGGACAGGCTAGTGTAATCCGACCTGCTTTTCCTTGAAAATCCCTGACTGACCTTTATATTTCACTCATCTCATCCCAAAGGTGTACCCAATGTATTTCCCCCAAAACCATATCTAGTTACAAAAAAATTAATTAAAACCACCTAAGACAGACTATTTTTAGAAAATAATGACTTAACTTCTGACGGATCACAAATACTAGATTTCAAAGCCTTTATCACAAGGCACACCAATATTGTTCTGAGGATGATCACTGAATCCCATCCATGAATTATATTGATTTATTCTATCCAAACCATCCCCTATTCAAAAATATCAATGTTTCGTGACATAAGCATAATTACATTTCTCATAGGGAATATTTGGATCTTCATAAGCTTTTCTAGGATTAATGCCTATACTCATACTTTACCCATGTATGTATTAGAATATGTACCTAAGATTTACTGAGAAAACCAAACATAAATTGATCAATTTATCCAATGTTATTTAAAATAAAAAATTTTGGCCACATAATAGGTCTTAAGGTCCTATAACCTTTCTCATGTGAGGGTTTCCCACCAATGACTAACATCTCACTCCCCAAATTAGGATAATCATTATCTTTGCACTAGAAAAAAGCGATATTAATTACCACAACACATGGCCCATCCATCCTCATACATAAATACTAGAATGGATAAGAATCCACTCATTCATGAGTGTTAAGTCAAACATCACCCATCACCCATTCTCACTCCCTCAGAATGGTCCTAATGATTTTTCTAGTTTTCAAACTATAATAAGGGTCACTACCCTTAAAAAGTCAATATTGTACTATGAACTATGTATTAATTTAAAAAAATCCCCTATCACAACTCTCAAAGAGTATTTTCATAAAAAAATTATATTTTGATAGGGTTTTTGGTTTATAGATGACTCTCTCTTACCATACTCAGGACGATTTCAAGAAATTAGACATGATCATCTATAAATTCGGAGTACACCAAGACTCCATTGGCAGGTCTGTATCACACCTCTTATGCCATGCTCACATCCAACTGGGATATAGTTGAATTTAATAAAATCCTAACACCACATATCCGAATAATGTGTGTCAAATTCCAAGAAAATTCAACCATTTGGTGGAACCCAATTTATTCTCAAATTAGCCCTCATTATTAGGAACTTGGCTTTAAATTTTCCCAAATATTTGGGTCACCATGACCGAAATAATATTATTCAAAACCATTGATCCTCATATCAATCCTAGTACCTAATCAATATTCGATTCTAAACAATTTCCATATTCAACCTATGTGAACTAAACATGTTGTATATAGCTAGTTTACATGCTATACCACCCGGTTCAAAACCTGACTCACACTACTATGAGTTTTCTATATTTAAGGTGATGATGACCATGATAAATGAAACATCGGTCTCATTAATCATATATTACCTTGGAAATCATTGTTATAATCAGGAAAAAACTATTCCATGATTTATTGATTGACCTCCGCCACAAAATGTCTTTTTAGAAATTTAAGCATCAATCACATGATCAATAGTCAACAGGGCCAGGCACCCAAATAGTCATATCCATTAATATGAGACTCAATAATAGAACTATAGGTTATTTAAAATAACCCAATGGTATCATCATTCATATACCTCAAAACTCAAGAACCTCCCATTCATTGGTCTTGAAATGAGTGTAAAACTAGGCTCATTTTTTTTAATTAAATCACAATCCCCAGGAAAAACTATCTAACAAGTTTTACTTAATCAAACAATAATAATATGACCTACTAGGGTCCAACTAAAACTAAGGTCTTATAGGTCTCATACCTAAACATATCGATCAAATGTCAAAACATAGCCACTAGGTCCATCCACCTAGCTTGAAGGTCTATCGCATGGGAACCATATCCCACTTAAGGGACTTTATTACATAACCTTAAAACTGAGTATAAAATATCCAACTAAAGTGGTAAACTAAATCATGTAAAAAATCATCATTCTACAAGGGTGAAAAACTATTGAAATAGGCATACCAACATCACATACCAAGCATCAACCTACCTGAATCTGATTATTTACGAGCATCCTCATAAGGGAGTGATCCTATGATAGTCACCATGAAAGCGTAAAGGAAAAGGAGATACCACTCATTGATCATCCATTTATGATAATACCTCCTTGAGTTTTAACTTACCAGACAACCACCTTTCCACCCAAGGTTATTATTTCATCATTTAAGAGTCATATGAAAGTCAAAGGGTTAAATGGACAAAAATACTATGCCTATAAATCAACTCAAAAGTATATAAATTTCCCATATCCAAGGGTGATAACACAATTGGAGAACCACTAACTTAACATAAGGTTTATAATTTAACTAGATTCATTCCCTAAAGGTCTCTTTCCCGTACTTCCTATCCTTCAGTTTCAAGAAATAGTTGAAAAGAATCCAATTAAGACTTATGGGAAATGCATACATTCTCATCCAATAAATCTCTCAAGGAAAGTATTAAACTAACCCTAACATGAGGGTTATTTTTTTATTAATACAAAAAAAGTTTTAATTCATCCATTTTCACTAATTTACATTTATTATGACCTTTTAAAGAATCTTAGACATATGCGACGTCAAGTAACAATGGTAAAAGGAATAATTTTTCAAGTATACTTAGCCCCTTATTTAGGTGACACCATGTGTCACTATTGGGAAATTATCTCACAATTTCCTTTCAAACCCATAATTTAGCTTTATATTCTCACAATCAGGCTTAGTTAAATAAAATTTCAATTCCAAGCTATAGTGTAAAATACTCTTTAGGTTGTAACTGTCATTTTGATTAACTAATGCCTCATTATAATAAATCTCAAAAAAATAGAAAAAGGTATATTATGAATTTAAGGGTATTGATCAACCATAAATTTATACATACCTCATATAAGTGTATACTTACACTTTAAATATCCATCCCATATAATAGAATTATATCCCCAAGGGGTGAAGTACTAAATCATGTAAAAAGAATATAACAATCCTACAAGGGACAAGCCAAGACAACCTAGGTTATGTCATACATGTATCTATTCCCAATTTATGGATTCAATGACCTATAAATTAAAATTTGAATCCCATTTAAATTTATCCCATCCAATTATTTTAATCAAAATTTAACACACCCTTAATGGGTTTATGTCTTAAGAATACAATGCTACAAATCACATACAAGGGTTGAGTGAAGCATATAAGGATTCAATTATATGGGTTATAATTCCCATTTTATAATGGTACATGCATTTATACATTGAAATTGACATAACATTTTAAAAACATCCATAAAAATGATTTGATCTTTTCAAAACCAATTCAATTTCATAACATTCTAAAATTTCATTTAGGCTAATTCATTAACCATTTCAAAAAGAATTTTATTTCTTTAATCAATTCAAGGCTGGTTAAATATATTTCCACCATAATGATATTTGGGAAAAACTATTTAGTTTTATGGAAAAAATTATTTAAAATATATATCATGCTATAAATATAACCAAGGAAGTTATCACATAATCATTGAAGATGAGAAAATATGTAGAAAATCACACTAGAAAGGTATATAAGTAAGAATGATGATGAAATGTGAACCATAAAAGCCTAAAAATTATTCATGAACACACCCATATTTTTATATAGTATTCTAAGAGGTAGATATCATAAATCAATATCCAGTGAAAAATTACACCAATCGCTAAAGGTGAAGTCATAATCAATTGAAAAAATGTACACCATGAGTAATAGTCCCATCCCTAGAAAATTGATCTACCCCCCCGTGCATTGGTTGGTCAGACACATAATTGATCTATAAACCAAGTTATGAAACATTAATAGTCTCCTATTTATCATCCCAAAATACTAAGATAAGGTAAAAAGAAACCTTTTATACCATGTTCTAACATCCTGACCTAAGAGCCACTAAAACAGTGCTTGAGCTGGTTGGCCACACAGACTCAAGCATGTCTCCATGTATGATATATTATTTCAACTAGAAGTGTGGGTCTAATATAGGTTAAATAGAGATAATATACCCTCTATATCAATACTAAATATTATAGGAAATAAATAATTAATATAAATAGCAGAATACATATAAATATCTAACAGATAATAAAAACTGCTAACATGGCCAGTACCAAATAAACACCCATGAGTGAACATGAAAAGTCATAATACAATCGGATGACACAAAAAAGATGTATAAAATAGGACTATACTAAAAAAGGATAAAAAATAACCAACTTATATAGGTATCCTGAGTACATTCTTAACCCCAACTCCACATAAATTTATAGTCTATAAAGATTAACAACAAAGAGGTACAATCCAATGTTGTAACTGAAACCAAGAGATCCATCTGGGTACCAAAAATATCCCTAAATATGGATCATGTAAAACTCATTAGGCCACCACCACATGCATCTAATGTATATTTAGTCCCTGAAAATAAAATGATAACGTGTTCATGTATAATAATGGAAGAAAAAATTGACCATGTCTGGCAGATTGCCTCACGCGATACCCATCCAATACCATCTACTTTGACCTAAGATTAAATGTATCTAAAACATTTCATTTTATATAAATACACTTAGGACCCATGGTATATATCCAAGGTGTCCGTGTGAAAATATAATCATAATGGGTTTCCTACATAAATATGGGGCATCAGTCAAAACATATAAACCAATAGAGAATGGGCTTCATGTCAAAAAATTCCCAATAAATGATTAGGGATACCATAACCAACCATTTAATAGAAAAAAACAAAAACAATAACAATGAAAAAGGTCCACCATGTCAAAAACATACTGTTCAAGTAAATATATAGTTCACCATGCTTAACATTTAAGTAAATAATAATATAGGCGGTCTTTCCCAACAATTCAATAAATAATGATATGGGGTTCCCTGCCTATATATTTTAATAAGTAATGAGAAGGGGCACCAGGACCAAATAATTTTAATAATAATGATAACGAATGTTGTTTCCATGAGGTTATAACAACATCTAAAAGGATCATCATGTGTAATAAGTTATAGAAAAAAGTGGAACATTATGTCTAATAATATCAACTAAATAGCGATGAGCACCATGGACAACATTTCTTAATGGTTTATAACTCATTCAATTTAAATTGACTTATGAGCCCATCAATGTAATTCAATATCTATATCCATGTGATTCTCATGGAAACAAATAGATAGAAAATTTTCCTTTAATAATTAAACACAGGACCTGGGAAAGCACGCATACCTATTAAAAAATTAATCACAATTTAAACATTTTATTTACACATTCCAAAAGGGGGGAAGGGTATTTTTAATTTTAGTAGTTATAAACAAACTTAATAACTAACAAGGTTGATGTAGGACTCTGTGATAAAATATAACTCATCACATTTAAATTAATTAGATGATTCCTATTTCAATTCAATTAAGACTACTAAAAAATATCTCTTTTTATTGGACCTAATTGGTCAATTCATGGTAGTCAACCATTTAAGAGTTTCTTTTATACAATTATGATTTTTAATAATCAAGTAGACAATAAACACTTAAAAAGGGATGTTTAATAATATAATCATGAAATAGAATTCCTGGAATTTATATCAACACACAAAAATGGGTGGTTCACATTGGGGTAGACAACCTAAAATGATTGAAATGTTTGTCAAGGGAAACCAATTCATGGTTCCAATAATTTATTTATATCATGTTAAAATTTTAGAGGTGACACAAGGAGAATATAAAATGTGACATAATAAAGTTTTTTATAAATGACACAACTCTAAGGAAAAGGAATATAAAAAAACTACCTCATGCTTAAGAGGTTTCACTCATCCAATACTGGGATTCTATTCAATCCAGAATGAGATAAACAAAAGATATAAAAAAACACACTGAAAATATGACATATGATCTCAAAAGGAAATAACATACTATATGTTAATATAAACTAACAAAAGAACCAGGAAGAATGATAGACTAACTAAGGGGGATCCAATGCATTTGACAACATTCAATTCAAATCATAGACAAGGGAGATCCATTAAATCCTAGGAGGATAAACAATTGGAGAATGAGTGGAGGGGATATTATAGATGAATGGGAGAATAATTGAGAGTTAATAGTTAAAAGGATAAGAGTTAAAAATGGTAATTTTCTGTCTCTTTAATGAGACACACGATTTGGCCGCCCAGTTTGGAAAACTAAGTGCCAACTATAAGGTGCTATTTTCCAAGCACCTACGAATTTATATGGTTGTCTTGAAAGGTTTACTATCGTGCATTAAGTAAGCTCACCACACTAAATTTTTTTTCAAACATCTCACATGGCTGTGTGGCATCATATGACCAATTTTTTGAACCATGTGACACCTTAAGGTTTTACAATTGAGGTTCTCAATTAGCATTAACCATTTGATAAATGTGTTTCTCCCTTTTCATTCCAAAAAACCAGGATTTTGGATCCCTACATTCCAATAACTCATCCAAGATCTCGAGAAACCTCTCGAGCCTTAAACCCCATCTTAAAAAAAATACTTTTATGTGTTATAACCCTTGGAATTCCATTTTGAATCTTAGTTTATGATTTTACCTATCCATTAAATGAAAAAATAAATTTCTTTTTAAAATTTTATCCCGTCCAAATCACGGGATGTTACATTATAAAATCCTAATTAAAATACTCATCAAACAACACATTATAATTTAAAAATAACAATACCCTATAAAAATTTAAAAAACACACTTCCATCACAACTTGTATTCTAGTATTTTTTTTAAAAAAACTCATTTATTATATGTGTAGGATAATTTAACTCCAACCAAACATGACTTTATCAAATGCTACACATGATAAAATTTTTATGTTCATATTGAAACAAGTAAATTTAAGCAAGTTCAACTTAAGCATATTTTTTATAGTTTCTATCCTTAAAACCAACAATTAAATTATACTAAAAACTATAGACTACCAATTATTTAAAAAACCTTAATTTATGTATTCAATTTTTTTCAATTAATTTTCAATAAATCCATTAAATAATAACTTAACAATTATTTTATTTATAATATCTCAGAAAGTAAACACAAATAAAATTTTAAATTTCAATAAAAAATTATAATATATGAAAAATTCAAGAAATAATTAAATGAATTTATAAAGACTTTGACTTTAAAACACATTTTTTCTTTATAAGAAAGATAAATTAAATATTTAGTCATTAACAAAAATTTAAATTTTATAGTACATAATAATAAGCCCACTAAAATTTTCTTATATGAAAAATACGTTTGAAAAGACTTATAGTACATATAAAAAATATTCTTTCATCCAAAAAATAGAATTTAAATATATGTACACAAATACCATTAAACCACAACAAAATACACTTAACCTAGTAAATTATAAAAATTACATCAAATATATCTATCTATGAGACACACTAATCTATAAAATTAAGTTATAATTAATATTTTTTTAGCTTGAACCAAAATGTTATAGAAATATCACCATGGAAAAAGGAAGTGGAAACCCAATAAATGGTTAATGAACACCACTATATACTAGAATGGAATGGTAATTTTAGATTACAATTTAGAGAGGGATATTAATCCTATTTATGGATTACTTATCAAGTTGTAATGATACCATCTCCACCTATTATTGAACAAACTACCCACTCATTTTTTGATACCATTTTTTAGAAACCGGCTTGAGTACTTGGCCACTAGACATGAGACAGTGTAAAAGAAATCCCGAAGTGTACTCCCAATTTCTATAGTCTGTAAAATAGTTTCATGGGTATCACACATGTATGGGATATTTTCACCCTTTAACACAAAATAAAAAAAAATCAAAAAAAAATAAAATTTATCTAAATAAAAAACCACGGAAAAACAAAAAATGTTTAAAAAACAAATAAAGTATATATAACCATGAAATTCCATTATGAAATAAGATATACACCACATAACCATGTGTCACACAACTAAAATTCATGACACTTTATCCATATCTCTAAAACCCAAGTCAATATACACACCTATAATTTGGGGAAATCAATCATACCTATAAAATAAACCAATAAGAGAAAATGATACATACAGAAAAAGGTGTGTATATATAGTGGAAGGTAAAGCTCAATAGTATCCCATTAAGTATTCTATAAATTCCATTTAGCTGAGAAAACATACATTCTAGTTTGAAAATAAATTTATGAAAATAACCAAGACACATATTCATGAAAAAAACATAATATATCTCTTTTATCAACTAAAACTATGATGAAAACAATGAAAATTAACCTCTAAAAACATGAATCACAGGAGTTCACTCTAAGGTCACTATGTCCAGGATCAACTAATTAATAACATCGCTATCAATTAAGTGGAATGGATAAAATACCTTCACCAGATTGTGGAAATTTGTGTGACATTACTTCACTAGTTAGGATGTCTCACCTAACATATGTGGAGGGACCTTCAATCTATTTAGGATATCATACAAAATTTTCTGTGGTCCCATAATGTTTTATCAATATAAATCACCATTTAAAAGTCAAAAGTTTAATTCAAATATTCATAATAATCACTTAATTATAATATAAAAACATTTCTTGGAAACCATCAAATGAGGCATAAATGAAAAATGTTTTTCTTATTGGAAAATTCAAATTTATAGTAAACTAAAACCCACTTAATAATTAAAATATATATAAAATAATGATGGTAATTCATCATAATTCCCATGAAATAATTTCATGAAGTCCCAATCAATTTATTCAAGTAATATTACTCATGAGAGTTTATAAAATACCTTGTTTGCATAGAACGTAAAATGAAAAATATTTTTATCTAAATAAAGGGGAAAATTTTGAATAACCTACCTAAACTCTTTGATTCTACTTTAATACCTATAATAACCATCCAATAATTAATCATTGATACTTATTTGAACAATAGTGCATCAAAGATAATTCAAAATAAACGATCATAGAAAGTTTAAAAAATGGAAATCCCATTGAAACTATACTGAGAATGTGTGAAATGAACAAAATTCTTTTAATAATATGTGATGGACCTGAATCAGTTTTCTAAGTCCCTCCCAAACAAAAGACCTAATTTATACAACTAAAATGACCCTAAATCATACCCCAAAAATTAAGAAATTTCTAAAATTCACTAATCTTATATGAATAAAAATAGTAGTCCTAAAATATGTTAAATCAACATTAATTCATTATGATTGACCCCCACGATTCTATCTAAGAATAATAAGGATGAATTCATATGCAATGACATATTTTTTCCAATATCTTCAAAAATCTGGACCCAAATCCCTAATATGAATATTTGAAGTAGAGATTGTGAACAATGAAATACATTTTAATGGTAGTTTGTAACAAACATATAAAACTATAAATAATTAAGGTATGTAGGAGGTAGTCACTAGAAGAGGATGAAGATGGGTTTGCAGGTCTCCGACTTCCCTACTCATTTGTCACACCCTTAGATGAAGATCACTATATGTGTTTTCCCCATGGAATTACCCCTATAAATCCTTATTTCCCATTCTAAATATAATTATTTACTGATGTTAATTACACTCACACACACTCATTTAGTAAATTTATATTTTATAACATTTTTAAATCATAATAATAACAAAAAATTTATTTTCAAAATAACTTTATATATAAAAATATATGTAATAACATGAAAATAATAATAATTTTATCTCATGTATGTTATATGTAAAATACCATTTTAATAATATCAATAAATAGAATAATACATATGTATCTCACGTTATATAATAATAGCACTGACAATAATAATACTCTTGACTTACTAATAACAATATTTTTATTTTAATACATAATTAGAATAATAATTATCTTTATATTATATATTAATAGAAATTTATTTTATAACATAAGCATAATAATAATATATATATATATACATTCATAATTTAATAATATCACATTAATTAATGATACATTTCAATAAAACATCTCAATAATTTATTTATACATTAACACCACTAATAATTATATGACACACATCATTAAATAATCGATAATTAAAAGTAATCTATAACTGTATCATTTTGATCATATTATACCCTCATCACCTATCTTATTTTTTTTTAAAAATACCAATAATTTATTATCAATTTTAGAATCCTATTATAAACCTCATTTTAATCACATTCATACAAATATATAAAATGGTTATAAAATTTTAAAAATTTAAAATTTTCACCAAGATACCTAAATAATAAATATATTTTAAATAAAAAATAAAGGTGTGGTTTTACACTAATAGAGGGGGGGGGGGGGTTCATAACTTTAATAATTTACATGGTATTCCCACCAAGATACACACTTTCCAGTGAAGTAGGAATACTCAACCCACCCACTACTAATCAACTAGCCAATTAGATATAAGTTATAAAAAGGTTTTATATTTCCTACCACTAAGCCAACCATTTTAAATACATCACTTAATCCATTTTTTTCATTTTCAAGAAACCAATTTTAACATTTAAGTGAAAAACCTTATATAATTTCCCCCATATAAGGCCACAATCGAAACATACACAAAATTGAATCATATCACAAAACTCCCAAATCAGATGAATGTAGGTACTAATGAAATTTGAAATTCAAATTTCAATGGCTGACCAATAAGTTAAAACCCATGAAACCACAACAACTATCCACCTCAGTCCATTAACAACATGATATTCACACCACCAAATACCTAAGATAAAACCATCTTGAGACACATGCTTGCTGAAGTTAGCAAAATACATAGTTTTCATCTCTAATGAAACCTATCACAAACCCAAAAACATATTTCCTTCATAGGGAATCACCTCTCTTGTATCCATCACAACTATGTCAAAATGTTATCATTGAAATAATCTGACATCGCCATACCAAAACATCATCACCGAACCATCACAACTCAAAATAATTTCACCAAACACTATGAAATCTCCACCATTGAAATAACCATTAAAAACAAAAATAGATCCATGATGACATGAAAAATCACCAAATTAGAAAAAAATGGTACAATAACATGAACCGAATGAAAAATGTACTGCACGAAATCCAAACCAAAATAAGAGACCAAAAAATGAGAAAAAGCAACATCCTCAATGAATCACCTGAATACATAAATGAAACCACTATACACTATGACATCGTCAACACCATAATCACCATTATGCACAAAAAATAGAACCATCTCCCCATGAAGCATCATTATTACCCAAACCCATCCCTAACATGAGGGGAATAAGAGAACTTAATTCCATGGACCACTATATTTTAATTACCAATGTTATATCACCCTCTATTCCACATACCATGTGTCTCGCATTTAAGGTTTAACCCTCACCGATCAGTGGAAAAGGCATCAAGTGTACGAGTCAAGGGTTACTCATTCCATTATATTATTAAAAATTAAATAATATCATTTAATTTTATGTTTAGTTTTTATTTCACATGAGTGGTGAGACCACATATCCCATATACCAAAGAAAAACCATAAATCTTAGGAATTTTTTTTGTACCACCAACCATGATCCATTGAATTCCCCATAATTAAATATGTTTGAACAATTTTGTTTTTGTATGTGGATATCCCAAAATATATAAAAAACAATAATTTAGGGTGTAAATAACAGAACACATTGAAGAAAAAAATAATTATATCAGGTATGTAATTAACGTTATAGAGTCACCTCTATCTATCACCTAAGATGAAAAACATAAAAATCCATGCACAAATAAGTGAAATCACCTCTTTAAAAGAGAAAAATATGAGGGAGGATGAGGCCAAAATTTTTTTTATTGAAACTAATAAAGGATTAATCATTTATTATGTTTTTAAATTTAAAATCCTTTAATTTAATTAATAAAAAATAGTAAGGAATATACTTTGTTGTGTGACTATAATGGTTAGGGTGTAATTCCCTAACCGTGATTTCCATTGTGGCTTGGCACCACAGGTCAAAATACAATTCCCTATAGCTAGAATAACCAAATACCTAAACTCCATTACTTAGTTCATGTTATGGTAAGATTATCTCTATAAAACCCCACTCCTTTTTGAGTTATGAATTTTAAAATGGATTTTATTTTTTGAACTTGGTGAGGGGTATGTTATGATAATTGGTGTTTATAGCATGAATCCAAGAGTCTAAAAATATCAATAAGGTGTTTTTTGGATGTGTAATGAGGTTGGGGAGGTGGAATGGGTGCTCGAGTGTGCTATTGAAATGAATAGAGGGAGTGATGAATTTTATCAACTATATAAGGTCACATTTCAACCCATTGATTTTTCCTTGACTGCCTATAGAGAGGTGGCCTAAGGATTTACTAAAATAATTCACAAAATGTTCTTGGATGGTTCATACTATATTGAATTATGGATGATGTTTTGGTCTCTCTACTAGGTGGGTCTTCCTCATGAAAGGAATTGGGCCCTTGGCACAAAACTATGAAGGTGAAAGTCCATGGATGAGGACCTTTACCTTAAGGTATTTTATTTAAGGATTTATCATGGTACAAATATTTTTAGGAGAATCTTCCTTTAACAACATTAAATTTATTGTATCATTAAAAATTAAGAATATGTTTTTCAGTCTGGGAAAACCCTACATTTATAGGTCCACCACCATGGGGTATTGGGGACCAGGGTGTGTTTGAAAGAGGACATTATTTCAGATCTCCCCCGATATTCTACTCATTTGATCTCTGATGTTGGGGAATAGTTCTTGAGGACTTTTTTATGGAAGTTCAATTTAAGTTCTTTCATTACTTACTTTTTTTAATTTCCCATTATAACCACTATTTTTTTAGATTTGGGCAAGGGTTTATTGAAGATTTCCACTAGATCATGGTGGAATTTATCCTGATCAACAGGGATCTCATGTGGTATCAATAGAGTGAATCCCAAAATGGTATTTTAATTTCATCACAATATGTTTATATGGAGATATGTTATATTATGATTTTATTAGGGTTTTTGGATTAATTTGGATGAAATTTCATTTTAAAAGAATGTCACTTGTTTGGGATTTTACTCAGGATGGTGTTAAGAGTATGCCATGGGCCTTTTATGAGTGGTTGGTTTCGATTTCTGTGTTAAGAGGTGTCCCCATGAGCTTGTTAGAAATTATTCATAATTGTTTTATTCTATAAAATTAATTATAATTTTTAATTAATTATAATTTTATTATAAATAATTATTTTTGATGTTTTTTTCTTGAGAAACGACCTCATGATTTTGGTTGATGGACAACTAGACTTGGATGAGACAATATGAGAGATCTCTAGTAGTGAAACAAAAAGAATAACTCCATGAATGAGATAGTTGGTCATTTAGAATTATACAATAGTAAACATATTCTATTTATGTCTATGTGATATGTAGTCACTCCACCAAAGGTGTTCAACCTTTCATTTAGATAAATTATCTATTACCACTTATGGATAGAATGAAGTGCTAATGACCATTATAGAACCATGACCACGGGTTGAGGCCTCCACCACTTATGGCTGAGAAGATGATGATAAATAGGTCCCATGTGATTTCTCAAACTTGGGAAGTGAGTAAATTAAAATAAATAAAGTGAATGAGATATAGAAAACCAAGTGATAAGTGCTCTTCGTCACCTCGAAGTAGACTTGATTGATGAATTGGGAATAAATAGCCCTAGTAATCCTTAGTGGACTGTTGAGATTCCATAGATCCATTGGGCTAGTTGATATGAAATTCGGTGCAAGTATTCCTCCCACTTTAGTAATTAAGAATTTATTAGGAATTCCTATGGTGAGATTTCTAAATAGGCTGTGCATGAGGAAAACCCTAGGGAGACTTTGGAAGTGGGTGGGATTAAGGCCATATTCCTTATATAATACAAATATAGGATTAGATATGAAGAGAATTAGGTTATGCAGTGATTATGATGTTTTAGGTGACATTATTTCCTTTGAGTGATGGGTGTTTACATGAGATACAAAAATAAGAATAAGGAACCCATATGAGGGACCATGTTATGATGTGATCTAAGGGTACCTAATGGGTTACCCAAAGATAAACTGACCTATGAGAGGGTTTTTATGGGAAATGGGTAGTGATGACTATGAGTGTCCCTATATAATAGGAATTGAAAATGACCCTATTATGGTCATGATAGTGATTGGTCAGACACTTTAGAGGTCGTCCTCAATTATGTGAGATGATTTAGGTGAGGTTCACTACCCACTTAGAGGTATGAGATACATGGGATTCCTTAGACAATTTCCTTAGATCCAAACTTTGAGACTGCTACTATGGAAGGCTTAGGATATCACCTTAGGATTGGGATTGAGTCTACTTCTATGTATTTCCTTGTATTTCCTCCTAGGAATTAAGGATGAAACCTAATGACCATTTATTTCATAGGATTACCTCATAGGGAATGGATTTATTCCTATTTATTGTTGATCTCATAGGATTTACATATAGGGATCAAATTTATTATTGATAAAATGGATCACCTAGGATTACCTCTTAGGGATCAGAACTACACCAAATGACTATTGATCTCCCAGGATCACCCACATGGGATTAGATTTCAACCTATTAATATTGGGATTCTATTGGATTAATACAAGGTTCCAATAGTTAATATTTATACTATATATCCATTGGGCATCATATTAGTTGGAACGGTTTTTGAAATGCTCAGAGACACTCCAACAGTATTTAAAAGTAGGTATTGTCAATCTCTGATGTCACATTAAAACTCAAGGATCAATTTTGTTTATTTATTATTAAATTTATTTTATTTATTTTATTAAAATCACTTGACTATAATTTTAATTTAATAGTTATGTATGATACCATGTTCATGGTTCCCTACCAAATTGTACTCACACCATGTTCGGGTGGCCATGACCCTTAGACACTCAAGAAAGTCTTCACTATTTGTATGGTTAGGTTCTGTAGAGGCCCAAAATAGTTTTATTGTGTGGGATAACTCATATGGAATTAAATATTGGGATGATTTGAGGCTTGGTGATGGAAGTATAGAATCAATTTATTTTATTATTTTATGTATTGTATATGTTATTAACCCGATGGGTGATTTGTATTATTTTATACTAGCATGACCATGAGTATTTTTGATTTTATACTTCTTCATGTTCATTAATATTAGATTCTTTAGTTTTATTTTTATGAATAATATGATTATTTATTGATATGTATATTTTTTCTTTTTTTCTAATGTTATTGTGCACTCTAATATAGGGAACAATCTCCCTATAGTAACACCCCTTATGCCCACTACTAGTTGGAAGCCTTTGAAATATGAGGAGGCATGCTTGAGGTCATATGTTGACCCACTCTAATTACTATTTAGAGTGAATTGGGATACATAAATAAAAAAGTAGTATCATAGTATTTATCTGATTTATATAACACAGTGTGTGAGAGTTTTTATTTTGTCTTAATATTGGGGGAGGTGGAAGACAAATGATATAGGAATTTGTCAGTTCTTGTAAGAATATTGAATTGGTGAATTACAAAAAACTTTTCTAGAAGGAATTATAAGTTATGATAGATATGGGAATTATATTCTAGCTGTCTGATTTTAAGGTTGTATGATTTCACCTTGTGTGACACACTTTCATTTTTGATTTTTGATTTATTAGTTTTTTGATATTATCTCATTGAAAATAGTCCAGTGTACAAGCTTTATTTTGGAACTTAGGAATCACCTGACATACAAGGGTCATGTGTGATTTATTTCATGAATGATAGAGTTTATTTGTTTACAGTGTTAATAAAAACTTATATGTAATTTTATCATAAAACTTGGTGGATAATTTCTGCTCAGCTAGACCACAATGTATTTTCTCTAATGGAAGTACACACAGAT
Source organism: Viscum album (assembly GCA_963277665.1). Taxonomy (NCBI): domain Eukaryota; kingdom Viridiplantae; phylum Streptophyta; class Magnoliopsida; order Santalales; family Viscaceae; genus Viscum; species Viscum album. The sequence continues at coordinate 869,040,139 of OY728160.1, read as the reverse complement.
CTACATTGATATGATCTTTAGTAATGAATATGTTGTCCCTCAATAATAGGGATGTATAGTGAGATCTAATATATCATTACATGCATATGATGCGTTAGTAATGGACACATTATGGGTAATTATGGTAAAATTTCAAGATAATGGAAAAATGTGTTGAATTATTTAATGTGTCAATAACAACCTATATGGAATTTATCTATATATCATCTTGGTGGAATTATACTAATTCAAAGAATATGTTCATGGTGTACTTGAAAAAAAGTTGCGCGATGATGTTGAATGCGATCTTCAAAGGGGTAGATCATGTATGTGGAGGACAACTAAGGAGTTTCATGATATCATTATAATGACACTATCCCTTTATACATATTATTACTGGATTTTAACCATCAAATACAACAAAGGATCATAAATTCAAGTGTCTTTGGAAGATTAGGTACATAAAATTGAAAACATGAAAAAAATATTTTATTTGAACTCTATAATTAGATCCTAACTTTCTTTTAGCCCTTAAATATACATAGGATAAACTGGGGAATACATGAACAATGATCTATGCTAAAAATACCAATAAGATAATTATCATATGAATAAAGCATAACACATTGGATAGAAGGCATAACATGATGGCATAAAAAGGAATCAATACACATAAGAAAGAACAACATATGTAATCATGGTATCACAGGAGATATAGAAACAACATAAAACATGAAATAATCATGAGTCATGGATTATTGTATATAGAGGATCATGAGTCCAGGATAACCCCTAAGACAATTTCAAATGGAGCACGAGTCAAGCCGAACCACCAAGACCGTTGAACATGGAGCATGAGTCAAGGTTAAACACCAAGACAATTGAACATGAAATCAAATGAGAATAAAAATTACCCAATGCATTGGAGTTCTATCTGGGTTCACCCATAATTACATGTTCACGAATATGTGTTCCACATGAATAATCACACACAAAGAATCAAATATAAACATAAGGGATAGACATGGAAAGAATTGGTCATCATAACAATGTAAAAAGTCATAACAAAAGGTAATATCATAATGGTGTCCATAAAATAATGAATTTAAATTTTAAATGGACTTTTATAAGGTAAAATAGACATAGATCCTGATATATGAGGTCAAACTAGAGTGAAAAATATAAAAAGAGTGTTTACGAAACTTTAGAAATAAATTTTTTTAGTTCGGTTTAAGGAAAATATTAAATAAAATTTAAATAGGAAAAAACAATATTTTATATAAATCTATAATTGAACAATTTTAGTTCTTCATGATAAAATTATCACATTTATAAAAATAATGATGGCTTAAAACAGATTATGGAGTGAACTTGAAAACATGCAATAAGTTAGGAAGTTCTGTTTAATCTGGCTTGATTATCAGGAATAATTGAGAATGAAACCTTTTTAAAACCTGTATTCCCCCATTAAATAAATATTATATGATATGGATACATGATATTGGAACATAGAAACATAATTTAGAATAATTACATAAAAATAAAGAATAATTACATTGGAGTAAAGAGAAATAAAGACTAACCTGGAAGAAACACTATTGGAAATGGGGGCTATCCCCATGATCCTATCCCAAAGGTTATCTTTAACCATTGGGATAAGTATTTATACTGATGTATATCCCAATGTTTTTCTATAAACCATTGGGATATCCCCCCCAAAAGTCACCAAAAACCACCACTCCCCATCGCGCTCCCCTTCTACCATCCCAACTCTTACAGCGCAACACCGCTCCCCTCCTCCCATCCCAAGTTCTAGAAACGCAACGCCACTCCCCTCCTCCCATCGTGAGACGTAGAAGGGAAACACCACTCCCCTATTCCCATATTGAGACCTAGTAGTGCAAAACTACTCCCATCCTCCCATCCCAAGCCATAAAATTGCAGATCCCCTTAAGATCTAATCCCGAGACCCCAGTGTCGTGTGCCTGTCCACTCCTCCCATCCAGATCTAATCCATAGCCCTTTTAACATCTACATTTGATTGCATTCTCAACTATACACATGATGATTTTATTTGTTTCTTTTAAATAATTTTCAATATTAAATCAGTGGGCTCAAAATTTTTGAGGTATTGTTTTAAAAATCCATTATTATTTTTTTGATCAAAAATTTCATGAAATTTTTTAATTTTTTGGAATTTAATTTATTTTGATATTGTGGTTTGATTTAGGGTTTATTATATCTGGTTTATGTGTGTTTGGGTTAGTTTAGACAAGTTTGGATTGGGTTGGTTCTATTAAATTTTGGATTGGTTCATTATTTTATTTTGTGATTCATTTTGGTTCCTGTTAGTTTAGTAAAATATATACATTTTATTTTGAGGTCATTATCAATATTTTATTTGTTTTTAAGATTCATTGAGATCAAAAAAATAATTTTTGTTAGGTTTATATTTTCTAAATTTTTTCATAATTTTGGAATAATCTTTAGTAGTTGATGTTATAGGTGGTAATTTTTCTGAATGTGCATCATCATATTTAAGTGATTGAGGAAAATCATATAAATAGACTATTTTTTTTGAAAAAAAAGAAGACTCCCACAATTTAATTTATCATAAAGTATGTATTATGTGATTTTTCTATCAAGGTTACATATTACCCATGTATGCATGTTCTATAGAAATTGTTCTCTCTATTAATATTATATAGTTCATATAAAAGTATTTATCTATTGTAGTTTAAAATTGATAAGTATTACATGTCATTATCCACTAAGTAATTAGTCGATATGATGAGTAATAATTCAAGTCAATCTTTGATATTATCATATAATATATTATGGTGTATACATTAATGTTCCATACTAGAAATGGTAACGAATAATACACATTTGAGTGCTACGAAGATAGTTACTAATTTTTCCATAGTGGTTCTATTTGAGGGAGATGCAAGAATGAGTTCGGATTCTAGAATTTTATTGCTTGATGTTACACCATATACATGAAAGTAATTGAAGTAAATAGAAAAATTTAATATAACCTTGAACTCATAAAAATCATGGTATAAAATAATAAGAATTCATATACATATTAGTCAATCTTGGATAATTGTGCAACATGTCAGAGTCTTATTGTGGTATAGCAGTGGTACAGATCACATCATGGTCTCTTTTATGTCTAATTACATATCAATTAATTGTATTTAAATTACATAATTATATATATATATATGTATATATTTTTTAAAATAAAAAAAAATAATAAAAAATTTTAAAGCACCCAAATTCATAATTAAAACCACACATAATTCATCAAACACAGGTCCAAAAAATATAATGATTCTATTTGATAATTAAACAATTTACATAATTATAAAAATTTTAATTTTAGAATTCAAAAATAAATAAATAAATAAATACAAATTGGATAAAAAGAGACTAAAATGGAAAAATACTATGAAAAAAATTCATAAAGTGAATTAAATTTCAAAAAATTAATTGATAAAATAGAATCATAGAAATATAAAAAAATAAAACAGGTGGAAAGAAAATAAAACTGGGGAAACAAAATAAATAAAAAAGAAAGAAAATAAAACATGTAGGGGTTCGAGGGGATATAGAAAAAAGAGGGGCATGAGGGGGTGTTACGAGTTACATGGTGTCTATGGGGGGGGGGTTGACAGGTTATGAGTGGGTTGAGTGAGATCTGATGGTTTATGAGGGAAAAAATAAAAAATAAAAATAGAGTTTTACTAGGCACCAAATATCAACATGATCACAGTGCATCAAAGACCATCGAGATCATGGGTGGAGTGGTGAGATTTCATTCTTCATGTGATCTGAATTCCAGACACAGTTGGGAACTACTACGCACCACGCCACTGAGATCACAACCCCCACCACTTTTTCAAAACAATGTTCATGGATTTAAGTTTAAAGTTTTATTCATAGAAATAACTATATTAAATAAATGATCTTGGAAGCCATACTGTAATTATACCACTTAGGGTAGAGTCACTAAGACACCCATCTAAAGGTCCTTTATGCCTTATCTATTTATTCCCTCAATTACATCTCATTTCAATAAAACCGTTTGGTATTTATATTCTACAAAAAGAAATTTCATAATTAAAGCACTTAATCTTAATGGATTTGGTAAATTATTACTCAATGATATTATTTAATTTAATATCATGATTTTAAATTTATAGTTTTTTATAATATATATAGTATTTTTTTCTTTTATATTATGATTCTTATATAGATCGGTGTGTCAGTTAAGGTTTTATATAAATTGAAGAGTTCTCATTTTATTGAATATATTTTAAATTAAACTTCAATATTATTTAATTTATTTTATGAAATGAAATAATTTTTTTATATAATTGATATAAGTTGGATATATGAAACTGATCAGATCTCAAGAAAATTTCAAAACAATTTGTAGAGATTTTTAGATTTTTCATTTGATAATGAATCAGATAGTGGTAACAAACATTAACCATGTTATAATTGTTTTGGAAGAACTTTGTTGTGTAATAAAGAAGTTAGTAAACATATAACAATATATGGTTTTTAAATAAACTAATATGTGTTATATCATAATGGTAAGAGAATGAAATCTCAAAATGCTCATGATCCAAATGAGAGGAATGGATAGGAGAAATTATTAGATGACCATTTTCTGTTTATTCATCATCATGAGATGGAAGGGATGATGACCCCAGAAGACTTCGATATAGGAAAACATGATAAGTCTAATGAAAATGATTATCTTTATAGGATGAAAAAAATTGAATGATATTCCCACTACTCCAATATATCAACAATGTGGTAAAATGAAGAATTTAAAAACTTTAATCTGATTGTTTCATAAGAAAACAATGTATGAAATTTCTAATATTTCAATTGATTAAATTCTTATATTTTTGAAGGAATTTATTATAGATGATGCATATATTACCTCATACAACTATATGTCATGGAAGTTTGTTGTAGAAATTGTATATTTAGAAAAAAAAATGCATGACTGCCTGAAAGATTACAGCTTATTCTTGGAGGAAATTGCTAAACTAAATGTTTATATAAAATTCAAGACATCCTGATGGAAGCCAAAAGCTAATGAAACACCATCCCGTGCGCAACATAAAATAATGTGGAACATTCCATTGATCCCCAAACTCCAGAATCTTTTCATGTCTAATGAAATATCAATAAAAATGTGATGGAATGATACTGAGAGAACGAAGAATAATGATGAGTTGGTTCACATTATATAATTATTTTCATGGAAAATATTGGATGCTTGATATACTTATTTCATATATTATGTGTGTAATGTGAGGATGGGTCTTTCATGTGATGGTTTTAATTTTTTTGGGTACATTATTTCTCCTCACAACAAATAACCAATTTTCTTTCGCATTTATAGACTTCCTCCATGGATGTGTTTGAAAAAAAATTTCAATTTCAGTATTATACTTATATATTGACCTTCTGATCTTGGAAATAGTATAGATGTATATGAGAAACCATTAATAAATGTATTGAAACATCTTTATAAAGTGGGTGTGAACACAAACAATGCAAGTTCAAAAGACATATTTCAGATTCATGCTATGCTTATGTGGATGATCAATGATTTTATTATTTATGCAATGATGTATGTATATATCAAGAAAGGAAAACTATCATTTCCTATTTGTGTGATGGATACAAGATCCAAAAAACTGAAATATTTCTGTAGTTTTAGTTTTATGGGACATCAATGATTATTTTGAATGGACCGTACATATAGGAATAATTGTAGAATATTGGATAACACCCTGGAGACTAAAAATAAACTACAATGTATGTTTGAAACTGATGTGCTTAATGAATTACAAGATTTCAATTTTTCATTCAAGATAGGTTAGACGAATTCTAAAAAGATGAAGAATGTTTCTAATGAAACCTATTACAATTGTAAGAAGATGAGTATCTTATCTAAGTTTCTTTATTTGTCAACCAATTTGCTACACCATTTCTTAGATGTAATTTACACTAAAAGTAATATATGTGAAATGTTTTTTTTCAATTCTTATAAATGTTAAGGGAAATACAATGCATGAGTACCAAGGAAGATTATTTTATGGATGGGGTATTTTCTCACTTCAGGTGTAGGTTCTAGTAACATTATATTGGAAAAATCTAATGAATTGGTAGAATATGATAAGGATAAGGTAAAAAAGGATAAAAAAAGGCCATACTGGTGGAATAATAGACTCAAATGAAAAATAATGAATTTATAAAACTAATGGAAGTTTTATGTCCATTACTTCTACTAGAGAACTCCATGGATTGTGATTCATATATTTCAGTGACGCATATGTTATATAGTGCACTAGGTAGTATTCAAAGTGGTTGTTTGGATGATGAAATTCCTAGTGATGGAGATGGTGAGGATGACCGTGATGAATAATTTGGGGATGTTGGTGAGGAAGAGGGTGGGGATGGTGGTGAGGAATAAGGTGGAGCTGAGGTCGAGGCCAAGGATAAGTATGAGGATGAGGATGAGGAAAATATTATAGTGATGGTGATGAGGGAAATATTGATCCATTACATTTTGACTAATATTTAAGATATTTTATGTTTGATGATTGGGTGTAAATTAATATATGTGATATTTTTTATATTTTTTATCATTGGGTAAATTCATCAAATTATTTCCTCTCTTTTCATTATTTATGAATATTTTTGTTGCTATTTGATGATGCTATATTGGTTTCATTGTAGATTTTTTATATTGAGGATATTATATTGGTTTCATTGCAGGTAGAGGATGTTATGTTTTCATTGTAGGTGTTCTATTTTTATTATAGGGTTAGTGGGCAGTTAGTTTCATTATTTCCTATGTTCTGTTTTGATTGTTGGTAGTTTTGGTTGTTGGTGTAGTGTTATGTTGGTTTGATTATTTCCTGAATTATATTTTGAAGTTTTTATTGCAGGTGTAGTGGGAAATAAGGATACTATTGGCTAGGTATTTGTGTATGTGTGTGTGTGTGTGGGGGGGGGGGGTATATACCAATAGTTTCATAACCATTGGCATACCTCTATTCCAATAGTTAAAAATGGTTCATAGTGGATCGTTGGTAAAAAACTTTACCAATGGTTTTGAACCACTGGTATAGCTCTATACCAATAGTTTGAACCATTTTTAAATCTATTTCCCAATGGTTTTAAACCATTGACATATATCCATCCCAATTATTCACAAAGAACCATTGGTAACATATAATTCTAACCACCCTATATGAACAGTTCATTGTAAACCATTGGCATATGACTTTCCTAATGTAACTATATCCAATTGTTTAAAGAACCATTAGTATAGGATATACCAATTATTTTACATACTATACCAACAGTTTTGAACTTTAGGTATATCCTTCCTTTCCAGCAGTAAAAAATGGAGGTTTGGATAGAATCCCTTACCTTATGTTTGAAAGTGTTCTGTACTTGATTTCAATCTCCTAGATAATATAATTAAATCCTTTAATAAATTAATTAATAACCTTTTATAAAGTAATTTTATTTATTAAAATTTTATTCAGTTCATTTATGAACATTTTGCTGAGTCATAATATATAATTTCATCATTTGGGAGTGTTCATTTCCTTTTTTTCATGATTGGTTCACTTGTATACATGTATAGAAAATCATGTAAAATGAGAATATTTATCTAGAATTTAAATTAAATGTTATTAATGAACTTCTATAATATTAATAGGTTTTATATATCATTTTTTATCATATGTTAGGATGATTCATTTTATAAATCTTTAATGATAATCATTTCGATTAATTTGGAGTTTTTTCGATCATTACAGACCAGTTTTGTTTCATGATTTAATATCACATATATATACTGGTTCCAGAACATTAAATAGGTTTTAATACATATATTATAATATTTTTGTACCAAAAAAATGGTTTTGTGACTATCCATGAATGCGGGATTGAAAACCAAAAACACTTCATCCACAAAGGTGGTAAATCGGCACCTCATGGACGATGTTTTCATTTAAAAAAACGGAGAGGAGAAGAGACATGATGGTGGATTTTACATTAAAATAATAAAAATTTTAGTATATATAATATAATATATTTACTATTGATTTTTGGAAAGATGAGGTGTGGAGATTATAAGAAAATAAAAGAATGTGAAAAGAAAAGAAATGAAAGAGTATTTTACCTCTTGAATCCTTCTCCTTGAGATCCTCTTTAAGGGTATTGGTTTTCATCTTTTATTGATATCAAAGGATAATAGACATGGGGAAGAGGATTCAAAATATAATTGGGTAGAATTTGGACAAGGATCAATGCTTGGTAGGTGTGAGGAGAAGAGGTGGTGAAGAGTGATATTTATAGTGGAGGAGAGGGGTGTTTTCTCATTATTTTATTCATTAGTCTATTATTTTGTCTCAAGACTACGAATAGTTTGAGAATTATCACTAAATAAATTAAAATAATGAATGGGAGTTCTATATTATGGTACTTACATCATCCATGACTCAAGGAATAGTGTATTTAATTTACAATGTATATATATCGTAAATTACATTATTTTACAATTCACGAGAAATTCAACTATTTTAGAAAAATCCCAAAAATTCACCCTTATCATTTTTCAATATATAGAATTAAAAAATGAACTCCATTTGATGAAAAAGTTTAGTAAAATGATAAGTTTAATTTTTAATTAGAATAATCATTTATTTGGAAAATAACAATTTTAAAATTATAACTGCTTTTATAACACTTTGAAAAAGTAATAGTTGTTTCATAAAATTATCTTATAATAAATAGAAAAAAATATTCATTTATCAATACATTTTATGAAAATAAATTTTCTTTTAAAAAATTGTTTTAATTATAAAATTTAAAATTTAAATCTATGTATTATAAAAATATCAACACTTAAATAATAATTTATAAAACATTTATTTAGTTATACTGTTATATAATTATATAATATTTTAATTTATCAGATAATTAACTTTTATTTATACATTCATGGGTGATGTTTCTATCCTATTTTTTATTTTACTATTCATAAGGGTCATATTACTATTCCAAAGGTCAAGTTACTATTCCATTAGTATAGGTTCCTTAATTTCTAGAAATACATATTATTTCATTAATTAGTCATTTATAAAGTTTGAATTGAGTTATCTATGTGATTTTATGAGTTTTATACAATATAACATAATTATAATAAGGGAAATTTCATTGATAAAATTTTGGGTCAATACTATCATGATTATCAAGTGGTAGTCCTATAAGAGGATGCTCAATGAGAATTAGTTCCCTAGTAGGCTGACGAATTGGAATGCGATGTCGGGTATATATATGAGAATCCATGAGTGGGTGTGTTGGAATTTGAGTTATTGTGTGACTTTTTTAGTGAGAACAAATATATTTTGTCCGTTGGCTATTATTTATATGAGATAAGACCTATTTGTTAAGTGGGAGAGCCTAGTTTTTTAAAATTAAACTCAGAAGATTAGTGAGCAGGGTATTGTGGTTGATATGAGATTTGATATAAGAGGGTAACCCAAGTGTGGGGTTAGCTAATATTATAAGTGACTATAAAACACGAATCATGGAATATTCCTCAGGTTCAAATCAGTGCTATTAGGTATACAACATAGGCTTGTGAGGTTAATTGAACTTAGTGATATAAACCACTTAGAGTGATTTTGGATTCAGGGTTTGGTCTTAAAGATAGGATTGGTAGGGAACCTACCTCAGAGACTCCAGGTGTGGTTCCAAATGAGATAGTGAATTATGTACCTAGATGGTCAGATCTAGGATGAGTATAATATGAGAATATGCTTTAAGATTTGGGAATGATGCCTATGCTGGTGAGTGATCATCTAATATACCATGTCATAGGTAAAATTCTCAATTTTCTAGAGGTTAAACAAGGTTTATTTTGGTTATATAATACTAATTTAAATGAGATAATTTACATTGTATTAAGAATGTGAGCTTAGGTTTTATATGATATGAATCATGGGTGTGTGATTTGGGTTCTTTGACTGGGTTGTACAAGAGGATACATCAATTATGTCCAGTTGAAATTAGTATGGATTAGTGAGTAGCTATGTGAGATATGAGGACTGATGTTTTTGGATGAAATGATTATGATTTTGGCCATCTAAGGTTTTGATGAAACTGGGAAATGTCCCTCTATGATTGAGGAGACATCAAGTTAGAATTGAGTGTTATGAAGAAGCTGATTCAGGTTTGATCTTTATTAGGCCAACATAATGAATTAATGTGGATTAATAGGAGTGATACAGATGGGATATTAGAACCCAATTAGTTTTTTCTCAAGGAGTGGTGTTTAAGGCAATCCTTAGGGTGGGAAGTAAAGCATTGGTCATTCGAGTTTGTGATCCTCATTATGGAAGAAATTCAGAAGATACTAAGGATGATGTTCTGGGTGAGTAGGGAACATGAAGTTCTTAGTGCTTTATATTATAACTAGGGTAAGAGTGGGATGAACACATCCAATAATTACATGTGGTAATGGAAAAGTGTGGTTTACCTAGAAATGAACCTCATTTTGGAATTTTTGTGGATGAGAGGGATATGTCATTAGAAATTCAAGTGGCATTTGTATACCCATGACAAGATTGATATAATTATATTTGGTTTCATCAAAACTACCATATTTTCATTTTATTTTTAGTATGGGATGGTTTTTAGGCAATTGAATCATGCTCAAGATGGGCTGGGTATGATCTGAGCATGTAAAAGATCGATAGAGCATTAATTATTGGGGTGAGATAAAGAAATCATATTTGTTTGGTTGGTGATTCAATAATTAAATTAAAATGAATTTCATGTCCATGATTTAGTTTTGGTGTTTGGAATATCTCAGCATGCCTTTAGAAGTCATGTAATTGTGATCATGTGATTGAGATAGCACATAGGTGGGTGTGGATGAGAATTTTTTTGAATAGTTTGATAGAGGAGAAATAAATAGTGTATCATGTTAAATTTGGTGTGGTGTTGTAGAAACCATAATATGTAGGTTGATGGACCACTAGAAATATTTTTTTAGATTTCAATTTAGATGGCGGGGAGTACCAAAACTAAAAATCATACCATATGAGTTGAGTTATATGGTGGGAACCACCTTGAACCTGATGGTAAATTAACTAATGACACTATAGTGTCTTTGGTAAGATGGGTGTGGTTGAGTGTCACCTTAGTGTTTTTGAAATGTTGATAATGAGTGGTGGTTATGTTTTTGATAAATGTATTCCCTTGTATTTAGATATATTCAGTGAAAGCTCATTAAACATTTCTATGTAGAATGCTAGAGGTTGATGATGAACTAATAACTAGGGTAGGCTGGCGTTAGTGGTGGAATGACCACCAAGTCATTTTGATGATGATAAGTTTTATGGTGGGGGAATTTTACAACCCCACTTGTTTTTGGGTTATGTATCTCATATGGAATTTTAATTTATGACTTGGTGAGGGGTTTGTTCCATAAATTGTGATTCAAAATAGGAATCTAATAGATTCTACATCTCATGAATATTTATATGGACATGGTATGTAGAATGAGAGGTGGAATGAGTGATCAAGTGATCCAGAGAATGGATCGAAGGCCTTACTGAAATTTGGCAGTTACAATAGGTTGTTTTATGAGGCTTTGGTCACATCCTAACTACATATAGTGTGAGTGTCTGATGTTATAATATCATAATTCATGAAGTGACCCAAGATGGGTTACAACTTGATAAATGATATTTTAGGGTTTGGTCCCTCTACCTAGTAGGTTTGTGTTGGGAAACACAGAGGGTGTAGAGAATCATTCCATGAAGGAGATAAACTGAAGACCAAACCCTCTACCTATGGGTTTATATCATGACCCTTAATCACACAATGATGTTTTTGGGTGAAGTTTCCTTTCATGTCAGGACCCTTCTAATCACATCATTAATGAGGCCTTGGCCTATTTTTTAGTTGCGGAAAGCCCATATTTTCTGAGTTGAACCCTAAGGTTATTGGAGACTAATGTGCATCTGGGAGAGGCCATTCAACCATCTCTCCTCCCCCACTATCATTATTTGACCACCCATGTTTTTGAGAGGTTCATGAGGTGTTTTCTAGTGATTTTTTATAAATTATTTCATAATTTCCCTTTTTTAGGTTTAAAATTATTTCCCTTGATTTAGTTTTATTTTCAAAGGGGTTCATTGAAAATTTCATCTAGATCATAGTGTAAATAATCTAGGTACACGGGTTTCTCATGTGGCATAGCTAGAAGATTTTACTAGATGATATATGCATGCCGTCACACATAGTTTGGATAGATTTATAACTCTATACAATTTTTATAAAATTTTGGGATTAATTTAAATGAAATTTCTGATTTAAATGATGATCACTTTAGTAATTTTACCTTGGATGGTTTTAAGGGCATTCAATGGGCCTTCTATAAGTGGTTGGTCATTGTTTTTGTGTGATGAGGTGTCCTAGTGAGTTATTTGGTGATTATGGCTACCTGATTTTTTTTAAAAATTAATTATAATTTGAAGTTAATTATAATTTGATTATATTTAATTAATTTGGAATTTTTGTCTTGAGATATGGCATCATGATGATGGGTGATGGATAGTTGGAGTTGTATTAGCCCAATTGAGAGCTATCAAGTGGAAATTCAAAGGTAATAAGTCCATGGGTAATGTTAGTGGTCCTTGAGAATTCTCCCAAGAAAAAAAGTATTTTATTTATTTTCATGTGATATGTTGTCTTAAAATAGAGGGAGATCAAATTTTCATTTAAATATATTGTTTCTATTTCTTGTACATAGAATGAAGTGTCAAGGGTCATAAGGGACCCTTGAAAACTAATTTGTTTCTAAACCAAAAAATGGCTGGGGAAGTGATTGTAAAATTGTACAATGTGATTACTTAGATCTTAGAAGGGTCTAAATGAAATGAAATAAATGGACAAGATATAGAATACCAAGTTATATGTTCCCTTATTGTCCTTGAGGTGGAGGGATTAATTTATAATAAATTTCCCTATTAGACCTTATTATATCCTTGAGATTCCATAAATACATTGAGATAGTTGAGATGAGAGTATGGGTGAATGTTACTCATCCTTTTTTAATTTAGAACTTGGTTGGGATTTCATGGGTGAGATTTATGGACAGGTTGGGTATAAGTATCATCCTAGGGTGACCTAGGAAGGGGTAATGCTTGATACCATCTCCCTTATGTTATACCGATATGATATTACTTATGAGTCCAATAGATTATTAGAATGATTCACATGACATTATTCCATCTAGGTGTTGGGTGTTGACCTGAGGGACAAGATTGAGACTAAGGAACCCAGGTGAGGGAACATTTTATGTTGTGACCTAAGGGACCCCAATGGGTTTCCTAGTGATACAGTGACCCATGATATGGTGTGTATGGTAAATGGATAGTGATGATTGCAGGTGTCACCATGAAATAAGAATAGGAGATTAGTCTATTAGGGTAGTAATAGTGACAGGTTATTCACTTGATAAGAATAAGTTGGTTTTGTGACATGATTTGGGAGGTATGTACTACCCACGGAGAGGTAAAAGATACTTGCAAATAATTAGTCTAGCTCATTGGATCTGGATTTTGAGCCTTCTACTATAGAACACCCAAGATATCACTTGGGTTTTTTCCTTGACTTTGATACTATGGTTTAACTTGAATTACCTACTATGAATCTATAATAATTCTTAATTACTATTGGTCACCTAGTATTACAACCTAGGGATCATCTTTATGCCTGATGATTATTAATCTCTTAGTGTTATCTCATAGGGATAAAAATTATGCCTAATTCTATATAAAACCTACAATTACCTCTTAAGGATCAATGCTATTCGTGATGACTATTGGTCACTTAGGTTCACTTCCTAGGGATTTTCTTGTAGCCTGGTACTATGTGGATGACTTTGTGTACTTCCAAGGATATGATGTTTATGCCTACTACTCTATGGTTGTTTGGTATATTATTAGTGTTATAGATTAATGAAATTCTCATAGACACTCCAACATTGACGAAAATATATATAGTTTTTCCTAGGTGTCATGTTAAAACCTGAGGATCAATAATGTTTATTTATTTATATTTCAAAACTATATTATATTTATTTTGAACAAGCTACATTACCTTACACTATAATTTATCTTACTTTATGGAACCATGTTGGTGGTTTATACTGATTTTTACTCACACCCTAATCAGGGATCCATGGATCTTGGGTACCCAAAAAGATATTCACTATTCATAATTTTAGGTTAGATAGAGGCCCTATGTAGCTTGATTGAATAGGAAATCATAAAAAGGGTTGGAGATTAGTTTGAGGTGACGCATAGGGACAGTAGTAGAGACTTAATGTCTTTTATTATTCCATGTATTGTATATGTGATTGACCCAATGGGTAATAACTATTGTTGTATGCTGGCATGACTATGATTCTATATGATTGTATACTTAAACATGTTCATTTATTTAACATTTTTTGTTATATTTTTATGTGAACTTTGATTATTTATTTATATATATGATTTTTTGTTCTTTTCCACTATTATTTCACACTTTGATATGGAGTTATAATCTCCCCATGGTAACACCCTAGATCTTGTTTCTAGTCAGGAACCTATGGAGTATAGGGGGAACTCCCATGGTCACATGGTGACCCAATCAAGTCACTCTTTAGAGTAAACTAATATGGGGATGTTACACTCCATATCATAGTTTAGTTCCCCCTTTTTAGTAATGTAATCATAGAGATGGTGAATTAATTCTCCATTTCCCTTGATTCATGATGGAGGCTCCCCTGACTACCATCCTTCATGGTACATCCCCCTTTTGCATCATGAAACACTCCCCCTAGATCAATCCTTCGCGATACATCCCAGAGCTTCTCTAATTTTCCATCCATCAATATATAAAAATATCTAATCTTATATATAAAAAAATAACTCTTATGAATGCATAAAGTTAATCCTATAAAAAAATTATCACAATAAAAAAAATTATATTATTTTGTAGTTTCTATGTACTCTAGAAATTCAATATTTCATATAGGGTTCACTAAATGGTCCACTTCCATCACAGTGCAACCCACTTTTTTACCTTTAAAAATTTAATCCCATGGAACCCTCATAACAGTGAAACCACTATACACTATGGCAATACATTTCCCTAGATCCATGAAATTAATATTGTAGAGATGGTTTGTGGAATGATCCCCATCCTTCATGGTGTATCCTGTTCTCTTTCTCTAAAATATAATATCATAAAACACATGCCACATGATAATTTCCCATAGTTGTAGCATGTTTTGTCTCCTGCAATAGAAAGTTGATGTAGGGTCACCCTAACAATTCTATGATTCTCACATAATCACCAAAGACACCTCCTATTCCTCAAAACATATCCAGAAACATCACTTATAGATCTTCCTCCTATCATTATCCCAATATGTGTCCCAATTAAAAAAATCCCATACTCTATGACAAAAATTCAAATCTCCCCTCATTTAACAAACCATTGATAACTCATGTCATTAAGAGGCTCAGTAATAGAAAAAGTAAGCTATGTGATCCACATAAATTAGAATGAAATTAGTATAAAAATATCAATTCTCAAAATACAATAATGTATATATACCTTTTTTAACTCAAAATTAAGGAAACAACTCAGGTTGGGATTGAAATGAGGTGATCCAGTTGTAAGTTCCATAGAAAATCCACAATTAAGAGTGAGGGTACGAGAAATTTCTCTAAATAGAATAAACTGGTAACCCCTTCCAATAAAGATGAATCATACACTTATATACCATTTATTTTAATTTTCCATGAGTCCCACTAAATCTAGGACAATTAGGTGGTATATAATACACATGAAGATGCATGTGGTTTACATCAGTCATGCATGTTTATCCTATACATTGGCATTCTATAGGCTCCTATAAATTTTAACTTGGATGATAATCCATCAAAAAAACAAGTATAAATAACATAAAAAGTAACACTAATTCATGTACTTTATAGAAAGTATCTATTTACAATGTGAGTAAGATAATATATAGAGTTGGGTGGTGAGGAAGCTATAATTGGTTAAATAGTTACGGATAAATGGGAAGAATACATTGAACCCATATATGTTTTATGATAATATATAAATTTTTCATTTCAATATTTTTTTTATAGAAACAAATAATATTTATGAACTTTATCCTTGTAGAGAGAACATAGTCCATGGGGACATTAGTGGAATTTCCCAAGCACATTTAGTGTCATATCCATATTACATCACATTGGGAAGTCCCATTATGGGAGAGGAGGTATAAGGTAATCCACTACTAGATAATATATATTTTAATATTGTGGATTAACTCGAATCAATGGAGGTTAATCTATTTCCCACTTTACCTATCCTAACATAGGATAACATTGAAATTTTTTAGAAACATTTAAATGAAAACATTGGAATCAAGGGTATATTGTAATACTATCAATTCTTCTTCGAATGGGAAATTGGGTTAATTCTAAAATGTATTTATCATTCAAAATTTTATACTTACATAAAATCCCCTACTAATTATAGTGTCTTCCTTTTCAGAGACAAAAACATTTCAACCACTTTTCTTGATAAATAGGTGAATCTATCTTACAACATAGCTCCATCATGTACTGGGATAAAGTCTATAATCATTGAAGTAGATATACCAATAATGTGGAAATAATTCCTTACTTACACTTTGTAATCTCTAATCTCTTGTGTTGATGCTCTGATTTTCAAGAAAGAGATATCAATGATTGATGAGGAAGTTTTAGAGGGAGATGTGGAATCTTTTAGGGAAAGGGATAAAACACCACATTTTACTATACTTGATGCTCTTATCATATGGAAGGAGATACTTAATTTTTTTATTAAATGTAGTGTTTAATATATTAATGAATACTAATTATTATTTTACAGCTGGTTATATATAGTTTTTTGAGACAAAAAAAGGAATAATAGTTACTAGTGATAAGAAATAAAAATTATAAAGTATATCCAATAGAATAACACAAAGATTTTACCTTATAATTATAAGGATTTGATTCCTATATAAATGTTTTAATTTTTTTTATATATTTAAATTAGATTCAATAATTTGGATACTAGATTTATCTATAACTTCCAATAGAAAATATAGGTAGAATCATTCATGACCAAGAAATCATGAACATTACATGTATACTATTATAACTTCCCATTTCATAACATTTGAATCTCAGTGTTTCCTAATATGATCTATCATAGGTAGTATCTAAGTGTTGAGAAAGTGGGGCACCTTGAGAGATTATATTGTATAGAAAAAATACAGAGACTATAAAAGAGGAAACATTAGACTCTTTAATGGATGATGGTGAGTTATTATAATTTCATTTATTAATTTTTCATGTATCCAGTACTTGAAATATATATTTTTTGTTGGTTTTAGAAACATCTCTAATGATTTCCAAGAGAAAGATAGATGAAACAATTATTCCAGTACCACAAGTTATTTGGTCAATGATAAAAATAAATTCTTCATCTCAAGATGATAAAACATTAACTTCATTAGAGTATATTGTTTAATCCCCATTCTTTCTAAGAATTCTATATCCAAGAATAGATTATGATCTTAGTGGTTGACATGAAATCAGAACTATAGGATGCTTTAATCAGTATAGAGATACCAATGAAGGCGTGGTGAAGAATTTTAAACATAATAACATAAATTATCTTAAATGAGATGGTTCCCTAGATTCCCCATTTTCACTATTTTTTCATCAACACGGTATGTATAGTATTTTATTACTATTAATACATAAAATAATAAAGTATATAAAATTTTTGTATGATTGGTAAAAGATAATTTCATCAAATAATATTCCAACACAATCTAGAATTAATTTTTTAGAGATCTGCTACTTTTTTACTTCAATAAACATCTCTACCTGTTATAGTGGTGATTGAATATCTATCCCCATATGATAAAGAGATGAATCTTGTAGACCGTATTTAACAAAAATTATTAGAAAATGATGATGTAGTGGCTGGAAAACTAAATTCAGTAAATAATCATATAAAGTAAAATAGGATTTTCGGAAAAAGGTATATGAACTGCATCTTGATACAGTATATAAAACATCAAGGATGATAAAAAATTTCACAACTTTTAAGAGATTTGATAAATCATTGTTTGGAATTTATGTATCAATTCAACATGAATTATTTTAGTTTTCACATTGACCATTATTTTCCAATCATCTTTGTAATTGTAAAGGAAATGTTCCACGATATGGATGTTCATTCCTCCATGATTAATCACTTAAATTATATTAAGATGAAATAATTTGAGTCTATTTATTTTGACCCCCTGATATTTTATTTTAGTAGGAAAACTCATAATCTGATAAATTTGTTTTAGTAAAATTATTCTCTATGTTATAAAAAATATAGATTACCCTACTATGACTTGTAAAATTTCATAAAGAGTGCTGTAAAAATTAATTACACCCACTTTGATTTGAAAGGGTGATGGATTTTGAAAATCATGATTTAAAATTATTAAGATAAAATGTGTGGGAAATTATTAATCAATTATATGTACTATAATTTTCTCTCAGATAAGTATAAGAGGGTTATATATGTGGTGAATGTATGATAAATGTGAGTTAAGGTTTTAATTATAGATAAAATATGAAATAGATTTGGATTCCTCTATGATGGGTCCTCTAAAATAGGTATAGATGGGTTTTTTATGTGTCTCATGTGTTTTCACTATGAATTTAGGACAGTCTATTCAACTATAATAATATGATAATCTTAATAAAATTTAAACTATTTATAGATGTTGGAAATCCAAAAAGATTCATATTGGATTCATTGACAATAAGATTGTTCATGTTGTTATTGGAAATATGTTTGTTCAATGTTTATGTACAAGATTTGAATCAGTATATCAATGAAGAATGTCACATTCGTTGAAAATAGAATTATTGAAAACATATTTTGAAGATGACCAATGTGTTTAAGTGATACTTGGAAAATTGGTAGTTCCTAGAGAGGATGTGAAAAGTATGTTGTTAAAATAATGTTTTAAATATATAAATGCTGGAGGTTTCAAAAAAGTGATGTTTGTTCAAGTAGAAGATGTTCAGATGCATACTATAAGTTATTTTCATAGAGTATGTTGCACAAGAGTAAAAAAAACCAAAATGGTTATGGACATTCCCTAGTAAAGTATGTGGTGGGGATGAAGAAGAAGGTTAGAAGGGACCACACCAATTTCATTGGGTGTGTTGTGAATGGAATTCCCCAAATTAATAAACATTTATAGGCCACTCCCTAGTGGTCCCATGTTTTATTTCTAGAATTATTGGAAGAAATTTACAAGGGGGATGGACCCTACCCACAATGAGTCAATATATGGTATACACTGATAGGTGTAGTCCAAAATGGATAGCCTTCCCGTGGTTAATTATATGTTTGAAATTTTGTAGGAAGATGGAAAAAATAAAAATGCTATATCGTGGTGCTATATCATAGTGTGAACGATGAGGTCAATATTTGGCAAGAAAAATTAGGATTATTTCACCTTGGTGATTCATGAACTCATCTTTAATATTTTTTATATCACGGATCTCAAATATTGATGATGAATCCAAAAAATATTTAATGAGTTTACAATATTTTCATTGTTGAATTTATTTGGATTAAATACATATCTCAAAATATTTTTCTAGGTGTCTATAAGTTGTTATTTCTCAAACGTTTTGGAGAAAATAATGGAAGAAATTAGTGGGTATTTAGGGGTGATTTTAATTTTTTATTAAGGAATGAAAACAAGTGGATTATGATTGGAACATGATCTATTATTTATCAAGGAATATCATGAAGGATAAATAGATATTTCTTGAGAGTCTCTATGAACATTTTTAATATCCAGAAAATTGATAGAGAGAGGGACACTTGAGCCTACATTAAAGATTTGATTCTATAAGAGGGGATTTGATCAATGCGAGGGGCTAAAATCTTGAAGGTGTTAACATCCATCAAAGATCTTTCCTAGATATTTTTTTTATCTATATAAAATAAGAATTTATTCCTGATATATTTTGGAAAGATGGGTGCTGAAATAATGTGTTTTGACTATGGATAAAAAGTAGCATAATGGGACTAAAACATATCATCTAACCATGCTTTAAGATGTATTCAGGGATGCTGATGAAGGGTCCCACATGTCCATACACTAGGTGTGGATATTTACTAGAGTAGTGAGAAAAATTGGAAAAAAACTTTGCAGTGAGGAAATAGTAATCCTTAGGAAATATTGAGTCAAACATAACAGTTATAATTCAGTGATCTTGGGTGAGGAGTTACAAAGACCAACCACTTTATAAGGGGAGTGACCCATAAAATTAGTGATCATTTTAGTTGATTTTTTTACATGACACAACACCGATGCATGATCCTTGGTTGTATCATAATGAGGGTGAACCAAGTAAATAATCATCTCCACATTTACTTTTTACATACACACTAAAACAGATAAAGAAACCTTACCCATATTAGGTTAAAGATAATAACAAATGTCCCTCATGTTTGAGTGGTAAATATACTTCAAGTTTCTTTAGATTAATGGTTCAAGTGGTTTTTAGTTTGTAAATTTATCTTCTCACACTAATTCACCCTACCTATCAAGGTATTCTCACTGTAATATTCATTGTGTTACCCTAAAATTGGTATCAAAGGGATATATTCATTTTCGGATTTGTTATTTCTCTAACTTGATCCGAAGTTGTGGAAGAAAAATGATGTCCTCAATGAAGGATCCTTTATTTTATTGAAACAATTTCAAAACATAGAAAATAATTTCATTCATTTCAATGAATATTATCTTAGAGTTCCTCAAGAAGTAGTTGAAGATTATTTTTCTCTATCAATCCAACACTAGAAATAGATTAAAAATTTTAAATTCATTCATTAATCAAAGATGAATTAAAGGAGGCTCTCTTGGAATACTCTTAGAAAAAGGTGAATCATTACAAGTTCTAAAAATACATTTGAATTCAACTAGAGGTTTAGGTTGGAATTGAATAAATTCCACGTGTGAATTTCCTTATGAAAAAGGATTTAATAAGAATAATAAAAATTCCTCTTAGAAAATGTGTTCTCAAACTGAGGTAGTTTCTGAACATGTTGTTATAATAGATTCATAAAATACAAGGGAAAAATTATATGGTGTTTTTAAATCATGTTTGGATCTAAAAATTAGATGCGATGTGAAGGAAATAACATCATCTTTTTATTCCCCAAGGTTATCCTGTAATAAAAATGTTGTTAACTAAGAAGTCATGCATGGAGTTTACTACATAATTAATGAATAATTCACAAGGAAAGAAGAGTTTGAAATAGGTGTAAGTGGCCTTGAATTTTTTTTTTGAAAATGGTAACAAATATGAAATAGGAAAGTGATATATATGAAGAATGTTTACAAGATATTGGAAAAAAATAGCCATAGAGAAGGAATTTAAAGAAAGTGTTCTTACAATAAGAAAAAAATCTAAAGAATGAAAATGGGATCTAAGTGATTCTAACTCAGAGTTGAAAAATTTGTACCAGAATATATAATTGAATGATAATAAGATAATATACATTTAGTAATGTTTGAACATCTCAAATTGGAAGATAGAGATCCCTCTAAATTATTTCTTAATTTGTGTAGAAACAAAGAAAAGTCCAAATCTAAAATCTATAATTAAAATATTTTTACTTGAAAAATATAGAGGTATGATTAATTTAAATTAGGATTGTCTAACATATTTCTATTTTGGAAAATCTGGTCACATCATGGATAAATGATTCAATGATAACAAGCCCAAAGTTGTGAGAATAACTTCAACAGTACCAATATCTTATTCAATGAGAATGTAAATGAGGTATGATTATTATGGAATATGTTTCATTTTTTCTAACCTTAGTCATGTGTAAAGGTATTTAAATTGGAATAATTCATGAATGGGTACATAAACCATATAGATACACTCAAATATCATGACTTAGAAAGAAAATGATTATCTAGAAAAAAGAATATAATGTTGGAAAGTAGTTTTAAAGTTTTGGATATTGAGAAAAAGATTAAATTATTGGTGTATCAAGCACTAAGATATAGGTAATCTAAATAATTATTTTGGAAAAAATAATAAAAATATAGAAGTGAATGTAATATTTTTTTTCCACTTGTGAAAGAGGTTTAAATAAAAGAAAATCCACCCATAAAGAAGTAGTATTCCATGATTAAAATTTTTCTCTCAAGGAGGATTGAAAAATTGGTCCTAATAAAACCACTAATAGGAAAAACTAGAAGATGAAATGGGAAATAAATATGGAGGAAGTATCCAAAAGTTATGCTTCACAAGATGTTACTTATTCAAGTGTGATTGATTCCAGAATTGCGGAAAAGACGAATATCAGGAAGAATGATAATGATTATAACCATAAAGAAAAGTGTTCTAGTGGTATCATGCAAGGTGCATATTTTGGAAATATATTGAATAGTTCAGCTATAAGATATGATGAGGAACATGAATATATGATTTTATTCGTTTCCCAAAATTTAATGAAGGGAAAATTTAAGTTGGTAGGTAATGGGATGGTTCATCTTAACCACCCTTATTCCAAAACTTGAGGAACTTCAATGAACCCCTTTCCCAATATGTTTCATTGTTTCTAACTATTTTTGAATAGGTGTAGTATTAATGGTATGAAATTATCTTTGGGGTTATTCTAATATATAATCATAAGTTTATTGAGTTGAATTTAAATATTGAATCATTGAAGCATATGAAGAAATCAAAGTCATAGAGTTTAAGTGGTATCATTTTTTCAAATTGAACCACTCTCGCAGCTGGTGGTGTACGTTTTTTTTTGACAATTGTTATCAATTACTACATCATGTGGTATTTTTATCACAATAAATTGATTTAATACTATTATGTAATTTTTTGTGTGAAGTAATTATTATTACATATTGAGTTTTAAAAGATGGAAAATTCCAAACCTTCTATGATCATTAAATGGAATTCATGAGTGAAATAGAATGCCTTATTATTTTTTATAAAAAATCATTCTATGAACCTCTTGAGTTATATACAACAGGGATTGTTTTTTTCTTATGGAGAAATGAGAGATGAAAATATATAACAATCCTCCCTATCCTTATAGGTGGAGTTAAATCCCCTAAGGAATCCCTCTTAAAAGTTGAATACTAATATGGATATGACATTTCATTGCGAATGTGGGAAAATATTTGGAGTAGTTTATGTTCCATCTAATAATTAATAGAAAAAGAAAAATAAATCCATTTATTTTAAAAAGGAATTTTGGAAAGAACCTTTACATTAGAAATTTCCTTTATATTTTATTTAAAATAAGGTGGGGGAGTTATCTTAATAAGAATAATATATCATTAAGGTGGGGAAGATACTTAAATGGGTGCATTTCTTAAGAAATAAAAATTATTTTATGTATTTTCAACAAAATACAAAGGGTGATATTATTAGGAATCCCAAATGATTGATGTTGGATTTTTTAAAAATAAGGTTAGTCAAGGTTGTTGAAGTTAATGATGGTCAAGGTTGACATCCAAGAAGCATGTTGAAATCTCAATGAAGAAAATTTTATTTCTTTGCAATAACAGTTTTTAAAAATCATATTTAACATGACTTAAGTTTTAAAGTGGTCTTTGGGACATTGGTAGTTCCCAAATAGGATATAAAATAAATGTTTTTGACATTAGGATTTAAAGATATAAATGTTTGAAGTGTCTAGAAAGTGATTTTTTGTCATGTAAAAAATGACTAGAGGCATACTGGAAGTAATGTTCAAAGAGTGTATTTCCCAAGAGTGAAAAAAGGACCAGATGAGTAGGTCGATGTTCTAGTGGTTTCCATGGTAGATATGAATAAGATGTCTAGAAGGAACCACACCCATTTCCTTTGGTTTTTTTCGAAACAAATTTCCAAACTGGGAAAATTATTAGGGGAAATTCCTTGGTGGTCTATGCGGTGTATTTATAGCGTTCCTTGATAAAATGGATAAGGAAGTTATATCACACCTAAACCGTGAAAAACCATGGTATAAAATGATGTGTGCATGCTAAACCATACATCCTACACTTGTTTAATTCTTTTTTGTTTGGACTTTTGGAGGAAAATGAAAAAAATGATATACCATTGTGTGAAAGACATGGTTGAGCAATTTTACTGGGTTGAAGATAATCATTTTCAAAGTGGCTGAAACAAGATTTCATACAAGTATAGTAGGAGAGATCATTATTGATAGTTTAATTCTCAAGGAAAAATGGACTGTAGAAAGTGGCCATTCCCATAGTGGGTTCTATTTTGGACACAATACGAAATATGTTCTTACACCAAGCCATGGTGAAAGATGTGTCGGGATTAGGTATAGGAAATCAGGAAGAGTTCACCCTAGAAATTTATGAACTGATCTTTAAAGTTTCATATATCTTGGATCTTTAATTACAACCATGATTATAACTAATATTGAAGTAGTTTTCTATATTTATATTACTGAATTTATGTGTACTGAATCCATGAATGAAATGGTTTTTCCTGGTGTCCACAAGTGGTTAATTATCAGCAGTTATGGATAAAATCATCATGGAATTTTGTGGGTATTTATCAGTATTTTTATTTTACTATTAAAGCATGAAAATAGAAAGATTGTGATTTTCACATGATCTTATATTTATCAAGGAATATCATAAAGGAAAAGGAGAGGTTTTTCAGAGAGTCCCTATGAACATTTTTCATATCTGGAAAATAGATAGGGAGAAAAACTTGAAGCCTCATTGAAGATTCATTTCTCTAATAAAAGTTTTTGTTTCAAGTGAAGGGATAGAAGCTTGAAAGAGTTGTAATACATCAATGATTGTTACTTGATATGTTTATTTTATATGTCTAAAATAAAGAACACTTTTTTCTAAAGATACTATGTAAATAAGGGTTATTCATCATGGTGTTTTCACATATGTGAACAAGAATCCTAGTGGTATTATAACAGAGTTTCAAATATTGTTTGATGGTGAATTAAATGATAAAAATTATGGGACCTATATGTCCATAAACTATATGTGGTCCATTCCTAGAGTAGTGAGTAAAGGAGGTATAATAATTGGATGTCAAGGGATAGTGTCCCTTGGGATATAGTATGTAAAACTAAAATTTGTAAGGTTGTTAGCCTAGAGAATGAGTGACCAATCCCCAACACTTTTTAAGATGTCTGGAACCTAAAAGAAATGAGATTTATAATGGATTTTTCTTTATGAAATGATGTTAATGAATTCTCCTTGCATGTATCCCATTGAGGTTGAATTGAGTAAATTATCATTTCTATATTTAATTTATACATGTACAGAAAAATAGATCAAGAAACCCAAAGAATATCCTATTAGTGAGAATAATAAGTATCCATCAAGGTTGAGAGTTCAAGATCCATTAAGGATAGTGAGATAAAAATTTCAAGTAGTTTTTAAATGTTTAAGTCATTTTCTCACCAGGATTCACCCACTCTCACAATAATCTCAGTCTATGCCCCATTAAGGGACACTACAATAGTTTTGGTGTGAGTGAAACAATTTTTCGAGGGTTAAGTACGACAAAATTACATCACTGTACTTATTTTATAAGTTTCCCAAACCAATACCTAAATAAATTCTAGGAATTTTATATGATTTCATCCATAATATTTGTACCTAGTGACCATAAATTTTACATTTTCCAGGTCTAAATGTCAATCCCTATTATATTTTTATCATTTTACTTTCTTTTGTGCTCTTATTTTTTCCCAATATTTTAATGGATTAGTCGTAGTGAGTGAAGTATTGAATTTTAATCAAGAATTCCTTTATGTATTTTTAACCTGGAAATATTTATGCCTCTTAATTTTATGATCAAAATTTTCCCTAATCCTTGAAAGGATTAAACTTAGAAAATAGAGAATTGACATTTTATCAAGATTCCCTTTACAAGTTTTAAAACTGAAAAGTTTTATGCCTCTATCATTTCAGAGATTGAGGTTTTGTGTTTTTCAATCAAAATTGAATGTATGGAGTTTAATATTGGTTAAAATTGACCAAACTATGGATCCAAGTTGAAGGTCATATAGCTCATAATATTAGTGATCTTTATTTCTTAGTATGATCATAAATAACCCAGTGTGAATAGATTTTGAACCATCAGTCCAAGAAACCTGAGTTTTATTATAAATAATGGTTGCTTAAAATTAAAGGTTATATAACTTTAAAAAAAATTAGTTCTCCTGTTAAGATAATGTGAAGTTTATAATAAATAACCAAGGAAACAAAATATTGATGCAATCCACCATGGTTTTAATAAATGTGGGAAACTAGATTAAATTTTAAGGTCACACAACATGTACCAGGGGGTCATACAGTTTATGCTCATGCGCATTGGATAAAAATAGTGGTATGAGTAGTTCAAATAATAAGAATAATTACACTAACAAGAACTAATAATGTTTTTTATATATAACCATATTATATTCTATTTTAAGTATGAATTAGTTACTAGTTTATTTTGATAATGTGAAAACCAATGGAATATTTGAGTTCTAAGAAAATTTTGGATATGGTGGAATGATAATGAATAGTCTTAGATAACCCTTGATCACATTAAAATAATAGGGTTGTTATTATTTCATTTAACAAATATACTATATATATTATCACTGGATACTTTCGAATGGTACATTCCACCAAAATATTATTGAAGGAATATGGGGTTAGAGAATAATTTCCTTAGGTCATATATATTCCCATTGGTGGGAATATGTCAGATGTATATTTGGTGAATATTACTTCACCATGCTAAGATGGGTACCTAAAGACTAGGTTTATTAATTAAAAATATCCATAAATGGTTTATTGTAATTAAAAAATTCAACAAATAATATATAGTAGATGGAAGGAATTTTCGGTAGTTAACTAGTGTTGAAATTCACTAGACATGCTAATATAGTATCGAGTTAAATGAAAAAATTAGTTCTACTTTTTTGGTCAAGTGGCTTCCTATTTTTTTTAGGGAAGTCATGTTTGACATGTATGTTTCCGTTGATAAATTCAAAATTGATCTAATCTGGTCTCTCTATTTTATCCCTCAATTAAGAAAGTTTTTCAACAAAAAAGTGACCTAAACATTCTATGTTGTTGGGTTGACTAACGATGTAACAATTCCTTTTCCTTTGTCTTTATTAACATCTGTCCAAGTGAATGATAATAAAAAACAAGGATTATATCTTAAATCATATTATTTCAACCAATATTAGATATTTAATCCTTTTTTTGTACCTCCATGTGAGTGACAATCCCCCAAGACGTGTCTTAATTATCCTTCTCATTATCATCATCAATCATGGTAGTGTTATTAATGTCAATAGTTATAATGTTTTTTGATGTGAATCAAGTGGTAGGAACTAAGTTTTCATCTACATCTGATCAGTGTGGTTCTTTATTAGCTTTAGTGTATTTATCAAAATTATGCTCATAATCAACCGTATTTGTTGTCTTCTTAGGATGATCTATAGATTTTTGGTCCATTTTGTATTTTAATTTATAATTTTTATACCCTTATATGGATAAAATAATAGGATTATCATAATAAATTATTCTAAAGGAATTTCCTCATACCACCACTAAGTAAGACCCAAGTGAAAGATTTGGTTTGTGAAACATTTATGGAGTTTCTCCTAGCATTGAAAGTGTCAACTTTATTAGAGGAGGTATATCAATGAATGAATTATCTTTTGATTGATTTATTGAACTAGGAGTAATCGTGTGGGGTTATAATTATTCTATTACCATGGTCTAGGATTTCAATAATGCTGTTGGGGTGAAAATTGGGGATCTTTTCAATTATCATTATTAGTAACTAATAAGTAATATATATGATGTTTCTTTTAGAAATATGATAATTATCCACTATTAAAGATGTATTCTTCTTCATAGGTAATGTAAAACTCATATTTGACACTTGTTTTCCATTTTTATAGACATATAAATTATATAATAAATCACTTGATCCTTTTAGTTATTTATCTCTAACGATTAAGAGATAATAAAACTTCATTAAATTATCTAAATGATGTTTTCATATCTCAAATTTTGGGAATAATATTTGATGATGACATTTATGTTACCTTTAAATTTTAATTATATTGATAAATTAGTGAGCCAAATTACAACAACCCAAATTCTTCCAAACATATTATGCACACATAAGGGGAAGCCTCTTTAATGATTGGGAAAACCACTATTTGGATACTTAGGTAGGAATATAAGAGAAGATCATTTTATTTTACAAATTTAGGGTTCCATTTTAGTTAGAGAGAAGTGAGGTCCACCTGGCAAAATTTATCATCTAATTATTTGAAATTATATACATACCCATTATAAGGTAGGAACATTTATCTGAACTAGTTAAAATTTACCCATAGTTTGTGAAAAATATATGGTATTCATTCTTACTTGGTAGACTAAGGAATATCATACTATGATGAGGCATGTGGAAATTTCATTATTGGAATTTTATTAGGATCCAGAACCCCCCACATGATATTTTAATGTTTTTCACCCTAAATAAATGGTTCATCAATTTTTTCAGGAGAAGGATTTGAAGATGAAAATTGTCTCAACTTTCCCATTGACTGGAAGAGATCTTCACCAACTAATCCTAGAGTATATTTGATGCTATGCATGGATTTATAATTTTATTTTAATAATAGATTTATTTTAGAAAAATTATGGAATTAGAGTAAATCTATGCTAATTTGATATTTCATCATAAAAATGGAAAAAATTGTTGTTGCTTTATTGATTATCATAGGGATGACCATTAGGAATGTTTTTTTACTAATTCATGAAATGATAAGGGACTTTTTGTCATTTATTTATTTAATTATGAGGAGGTCCTCTAAGGTGGGAACCTTGGTGAAGATCTTTTGGGTTGCTTAAAGTGATTTCTATAAATGTATTCTCCATGGTTACTTCTTTGTTGATTACCCAAGAGTGGGCATATATGGTACCTTGACTATTTATTTTTATAGGAATGAAATTTATGGTGGATTTATATATTATTTTTTTGGGGAGGACCATCATTTAAGGTACTATGGGAAGTGACATCGTGGTTTCTTGATTGTATATTTCTATAGGGAGGACCCTATAGTATATTTATTTATTTCCACATGATAGACCTCTATGTAAGGGTTCGTGGGGAGAACCTCCATGGTTAATATTTTGATGATTATTAAAGATAGGATATTTGTGGTGTATTTCTATATCATTATAGGTAGGGCCTTCATAGGAGGTACAATGAGTATCATCTCTTTATATTCTTGAATATTTATCATTGTATATAGGATCTATGAAGTAAGAACTATAGGAAGAACCTTTATGCATTCTGGACTATTGATATACATGGGGAGTGCCTCCATAGTTGGACCATTGAGGAGGATATCCATGGTGTTTCTATGGTATCGTTATCTTCACTATGGTGATGAAATTTTTGGTTGGATCCATAAAGAGGAACCCCTTGGTTACTAATTATATCAATATTGTGGGGGATATACTTTAAAAAAATATTATTTTCCATAAATTTTGAGGGATTAGTTGATGTTGATGAAAATGTATACCCTAATGATTTTTGAGATTACCTATTGAGGGTGACCTTAAATATTCAATAGGATACCATCACGATTTAATGAAAAGTTTTTTGGAATGATAATAGAAGCATGAATATTGAACT
This sequence comes from Viscum album, assembly GCA_963277665.1. Taxonomy (NCBI): domain Eukaryota; kingdom Viridiplantae; phylum Streptophyta; class Magnoliopsida; order Santalales; family Viscaceae; genus Viscum; species Viscum album. The sequence goes on along the minus strand of OY728160.1, from coordinate 869,010,218 downwards.
ACTCCTAGGTTTAAAAGATTTATCACCCTTGATGTGATTTCCTCCTAATTTCCCGTGTTGAGATAAATGGAGTTAATAATTCACCACCAATTTCCTAAAAATTTGGGGTCACACAATGGTGGAAATGATCATGATCAGAGAGAATAATCTAAGGTGACTTTGATGTAATTAGATGACATTTTGAGATATCATTCTTATATTTCTCTAAGTAGGGTATTTTCTCATTTCAGGGAGAGGCTCCTGAAATAGTTAAATATTGAGAAAGGGTCCACATTACCTAACTATACTATCAATGTGATATTGAGATTTATATCTTAAAAAATCCCTGAAATTTTCTTTTTATTTTCAAATTTGGGATGATAAAACATTGAAAGTACTCTATCTCCCTTATTTATGTTGGTGAGTAAAATTTTTGGTAGTTTTAGTGGTAGTAAAACCAATATTGGTTTATAGTACTAATAGTTAGAAATTTATAGCATCTATGGCTACCATTAGATTTCTAACAAAATGGTTCAAAAACCTAATGACATACTTGCTATTGATTTTAGTTTCTCTTTGTATAATGTGGGCAAATTTATTAAAAAGAAAACCATTATTTTTTTATCACAAGTGAAAATTCATTTAAAATCAATCAATTTCTTAGGTAAAATAATTCCTAATAGGTTTTTCATTTCTATTTTTCTACCATTTTACTTGTTCTCCCATTTTTTAGTTAATTTCTGTGTGTGTGTCTCAAAACAAATAGGAAGGGAGGTCCACTCATCTCATTAAGGACATTTTTTCCTAGTATAAGACTCTTATATATGTAAGAATATTTATTAAATCCATAATAATTAAAATCATTTTTTTTACCATTGGATGAATGTAATTGGTTTTTAATGATTCATTTTAATAAATATTATAAAATGTATTTTATTTATCCCACATTAAATTCACAAAGTTATATGAAAATTATTAATTATGTTGTAGTTTAAATCCATATAGAAAGTCACTTTAGAGTTTAATGCCACCTAAGGAATATTGATGTTTTATAAAGAGTTAGGCAGTGAAATGGTGATGGGATTAGGCCAATAGAGGGATTCTTATATATCTCCATATGAGAAATAAAAATAAATTTATTTTATATAAAGGTTTAAATCCATATGACATGGATGATTCCCATGTGAATCGGGATTTCACGTTTAGTTTGAGTAAAAAGGTTCAATACACAATTTAATACAATAGTATCATAGTGAATATCATGCATTTTAAAGTCATGAAATATGATTAATATTGTCCCTTTTAATGTTTTATAGAGATAATCAATGTTATTCATTTTAAATTCATGCAACTAGAACTATGTTTGTGGTTTTTAAGGTCATGTAGCTATGACCGTTATGAATTGTAGTTTGATGTCATATGACTTGGACCATTAGTGAAAAGGTGCCTACAAATAGATTTAAATGTAATGTTTTTTCATAAAAGAACGTAGTAATTAAAAATTGGTTGATTAATTTAGTGAAGGTATGTTTTTTATAACAATTAGTCTATAAATGACGAGGAATGTGTAGTATTGACTGAGGATAAAAATATTCTGAGTTTGATGAAGGAGGAAATAAAATTACTCAAGGCCAAGATAATCCCAAACAAAACTGTGGGGATTACAATGGAATAAAATGCTTGGATGGGAAAAGATTAGTCTCTAATGGTGCTGACAATGCTGGGTGTTCCACCATGAAAGGCACCCAAATTTAGTAATAATTTAAATGGGTATGTGTAAGATCTACATGAAGGTGTATGGATTACATTGGAATAACAACCCTAGAAAAAAAGGACACCTCAACAACCACATTGGAATAAATTATTGAGAGGTATGTCATGGATCCCTAAAATTAGTGGATCCACATAATCAAAGGAATATATGTTTGATAACCCTTCAAGGATCTATGACTGGAATAGGAACATCATGGGGGTGAGATTTTGAGGGATGTGGAGTTCCTATTATCAAATAAATATACGATCATTGGGGTTGCATGAATATACAAAGTTATCCAGTCATAGAAGTAGGGTAGTAGAGGTAAAGGATTATAATTTTTTTTCCTTCCAAGGACTAGTTGATGGAAAATAAATTCCACTAATGTATGATAGGATACTAGACTAAAATGAGTGTTCTTCACCTAGTTGGGTGAACTTGGTGAAGGTTTAGCCTAGGGTAGGCCAATAGGGTTGGGTGAATTAAGATTAAGTGGAAGGGGGTTGGATCTAATTACCTTCGACAATAATTCCTTGAAATACTTACCATTGAGTTTCCTTTACACTAGTTTAGACTAAATATTAGTTTTAAGCAGTATTTCAAGAAGGTTGTACGCCTGAAACCCGCAGATGACTCAAATACACTTTTTTCCACCTCTTCCCGTAGGGCTTGATTATGAAATCACTTGTGGGTGTAGAAAAAGTCTTGGAATGATAGACCTGAAGTCTTAATTCACTATTTATGTCCTTTATTTTTTCTATATTGATATTGTAAGATTAAGGATCTATTTATTGTTAAACTTACCTTTGGCACCCAAAAATTATCTTGGAATGAGCACTCTTCTTTAAAGATGGTACTTGTGCTCTTTCCAGATTCTCAATATTGAGTATGGCATGCACCAACCATTGTGTGGGGTACAATATTAACTTTTATACAAGAACATAATTTTTATTTAAAAAAAAATAATAAATTTTTCTCAGGATTCATAAACTTATGAATAATAATTGTTAAGAACCAACACTAACAATAAATTTATTCTATAGAAGTTGTAATAAAAAAGGAAAAAGGATCATATTACATTTACTATCAAATTTTGATCACATTCATGTAAAAAATATAAGGATTTACTATATAAATGTTATCAATATTTTACTATTGTGTTTATTAGAAATTTTGAAAAACCCCAATAATTTATATTTTATTTTATTATAAAAATTCACTTGTATTATATTTATAGGATAAAAACTCTTAAATAATTGACATGAAAACTCATTTTCAATAAGAAATAAATAAAAACTTATAAAAACAATATATAAAATATAATATATTTTATAACTATTCTTTAATAAGTTTTTATCAAATACAATTCAGAGCCTATTTTATAAACCATCTGAAATCATTCTTACAAAAGCATCACCCATTATAATTTTTTTTCAATATTATGTTTGTTTTGTATAGTTATTAAAAAAATTTTTACTTAAAATTAGAAAAACACATTAAAAAGTAATATAAAGGAATTTTTTTAAAAAATATAATTATATTATATAATAGTACAAATAATAAGAAATATATGATAGAAGTTTTTTGAAATAATTTTTTAACTATAGTCTTAATTTATCCTTAATTAAAATGGGGAAAGGTTTTGAGTTGATTAGAATTCTTCAAAATAGAAAAAATTATAAATACTCTAGCACATCTAAATATAGGAAAAATCTAAAATAATTATAAATTATATGTTAATTAGGTACACTATGCTTCTGTAATATTCAAATCAATTTTTAAACACATATATAGAATTAATTTTCACACAATGATAAATGAAACTAGAATATTTTAATTATTGTTAATAAAGAGATGATAAAAATTCTAAAAAATGAATTATGCCCAAAAGAATATTTTTACCAATTATAAGTAAATTCCATAATACTTTTTATCCTTTTTTAATACAAAAGAAATAATGTTAAAATAATTAAAATAAAAGTACCTTTTAGTATGAAATTAAAAAAATAAAAATTTATTTACCATAAATGACAAGATTTATAATTTTTAGGTGTCATAAAAAATTGTGTCATTCATTTAAAGGTCAATAATTAAAAATTATCTCAACACCACTCATCAATGACCCTATTAATTTTAGAATATATAATTTTTTCATAATATAATTCATGATAGTGTTATAGTTTTTTCAAAATTACATATATAAAATTAGATCAATGAATTAAATTATGAAATGTACTATAATATTAATTTCACATATACCGTGGTTGGGATTCAAGTTTCTCCATGATGATGATGTAGTCTATATATCTCATCAAAAAACATCCCCAATTGATGATTTTTGATATGTTCAATGAGAAATTTATAAAAAATAAAAATTAAATTAATAGTTTTTAATAATATATTTATAAACTACAAAACATTAACTAATGTTAATTCTTTAACCTAATTAAGTGATATATTTTTAAAAGTTTATTTTCAAATCATCACCTAAATTATTTTTCGACTACAAGGTTTTTGGAATTGTTTAAACTAAATGAAGAGAAGTTTTATTTGTGTATGGTATACCCACAAAAACCTAAAAATAGTTATAAAAATTTTAATGTATAAAATTATATAAGAATAAAAAATATGTTAAATTTCATATAAAAAATTTTTAATTGTAACATATAAACATTTTCCTTTTTATAGTTCCCTATTACCTAAATTTGCCAAAGAGATCCATTTTTTATTCAAAGATCTAGTTTAAACTTTTCAACATTCAACTCTCATGAAATTTTAAGTAAATAGATAAAATAAATTTTAAAAATTTCATATTCATTATTTTTACCCTTTCATATAAGGTAAAATAAATATGATATAAACATTAACCCTTTTTATTAATGTATCACATAATGTTTGTGTTTAATGGTCTATAATTATTGTGTAAGTTTCATGGTATGTTCCAACATCATATAGATAAATGAATACAAAACTATATGTGAGGTTCAATGTGACAATAAATGTATTTTATGGGTGGTAATAATATTGAAATATCAATAAGTTATAAAAAAGTTATTAGATAAAATAAATTCTAACTTTTGTGAAAAAATACCTTATAAAAAATGATATTATATATGCTACTCATTACATGTTAAAGGTCCACATTCACCACTTTAGGTGTAATCATGCGCATTCTTTCTCTAGCATACTTGTGATATTTAAACCACACTAGGATCATGATATCATGACAACTTTACATATATGAATATACTATGAAGCATAGTTTGATTTTTTTCATTGTTTAAGAACATATATTTACTTTTCATTTTTCTTCCCATTTTGTAACTTTAATTTTTTATTCATTTATTTACCGTTTAGAGATAATTTTATATTTAGTATTTGTTTTAGTATTAATTATGATCCAATTGATAAAAAAAATAAAAATAAAAATATTTATATGATTGATATATTCATACAAATATGGTATTTCCAATAAAAACTAGATTAATAGGAAAAGCTATAATTTTTTATACAAGATATACTCCTATAATTTTGACTCACTTTTGGTTTTATACACAATATTTTTAAGTTTTAAGAGTTTTCTATTCAAGTTCCTAGGTTTTGGAAGTAAATTTGAGTTTTCCTAGTTTTGTGTAGGAATCTATACCATTGATAGTGTGGTATGAAGTATAGAGTTTGCTCACTGTGGTGTAGTCTAGTTTTGATATGGTGTAGTTTTCTAGGGGAGGAGTTTTGGTGAAACTATAATATTAGGTATGACTTCAATGTGGAGTAGGAGCTATGATGTAAATCTTATATTCAGTTGGATTCTATGACTTGGAGGCATATGATATTCCATGGGTGTCTTGAGGGGGGAGTTTGGGTAGTTCTATAATAAATGGGGTAGTTATACCATGTGGAGTAGGTTATAGAATAAAAAATCTTTTTCTATGGGCCTTTATGGAATGATGGTCTTAGTTGTGTCATAGACCACTCTCTTAGAAAATTGGACCTACAGTCATGGATATCAAATTTAGTTTTGACCATAAGGGATGTAGTATGTTCTCAAGCCTTGTGTTTTAGTCCTTATAATGTAATCCCATCCCGCTCTATGGTGGTGGTGGTGAGGGGTGTCGAAGTGTGGAAAGTCGCACCATGGTCGAGGATACAAGTTTTTTGGTAATCTATTTTGAAGTCTGGATATAAATACCTAACAACCCCTCCAAAACACCCATTTATCAAATATTATATCTCAAAATATAGTCTCCACAAAGATATTTTTGATGGATTTTGAATCCCTTTTCAGATAAGAATTAACCCCGGACTTGGGAGATTAATCCTTAGTGCATTATCTCTATTCTTAAGGTAGGTGTATCTATTAAAAGGTTTTTTATTCATGAATCTCTAAAGGTTATTGGATAATTTATTTGGAAATTTTATGAAAAATATCGATATGATTTAACAGAGGATTTGTTTTATGAAATATTGGTTGTTAAAGGGTTCTTTGTTTAAAAATAGAATTGCATTAAGTGGAATGCCTTAGAGGTGTATATATTCTAAAATATGTCTTTAGGCATGAAAAAAATAATAATTCAAAATGATAACAATTTATAAATTTGGGTTAAATTATAAGGGGGTTTTAAAATAATGGGAGTGGTGATACTTTTCTTGTGGAAATATTTTATAAGTTGTGTGTTTGGATAATGTTTTTCTTGAGAAAAATATGGCACATGAAGAAATTTGGGAACATTGGGATTGAATAAAATAAACTTTGTAAGTGTCAAACCAATAGGGGTATTCTATATATGTTCATGAGGTTTTGGAATCAAATTGGTTAGCCTTATACAAATAGACTAATGATAGGAATTGGTGTCATTAGGATTCACTTTTCAGCTTAGTGTTCATAGCTATTCTTGTTATTGATTCTCAAATGCTAGAAAACAATATGTTTTTTCTATGATGATTTCACTTGTTAATAATTTGTAATATACTCATTGGTTTATATTATGGTGTATCCAAGGATGGTTTTAATTATTATATTTCTATATTATACATATTTCTTATATTTTTTGTTGTATGAATATGAATTTCTTTGATGAAAACCAAAGGATTGTTTTAAAAAAATTATCATTTAGAAATAATCTATCACCTATTTTTTTAAACTAGAGCTAAATTTTCACGATATTAGACTTTTTATAGATTATTTAGTGGAATCCTATTAATATCTATGATCACACCATACTTTTTTCTTTGAGAATTTGTAGATTTGGTTTTTTTGGACATAAGTAAAAAGAAATATATCATGTATTTCATTGGTTTCTCATGAATTCCATCACCTTATTTGTGAGATAGGTTGGTAGTGACAGATGGTCACATGAAGTTTTCACATTTTGGATTTTCTCATAATTCTTGAAATTTTAGCCACTATGGAGTGATGCTTTATGTATAATGGGTATGATCTCTTGTAGACACTTTTTAGTTTTATGGTTTAACTAATTGCAGTTGTTCACAAGACTTGATGATCTGTTTTAATGATACTCCCTCATAGAGATCCCTTTCAGGTGATGTCATCGAATGACCTGGGAAGGTTTGTTAAAAATTGGTTTCAAAGGGAATAACCATCCTTAATTGTTGTGGCATTACCTTTTTTTAGTTCAGGTTATTTTGTATATAGAATTTAGATTCATCAAAATTTTGGAATTAAGTTTTGGATGGTTCCAGTCCAGCCCACTCCCATGTTTAAACCTGAGTTACCATGGGTGTTCAAGGGATTTTTTTTTCTATTCCTTATGACTAGGTGTTTTAGATTATTTTAATTAATTGGATTTAGAGTTTATTTAAATGAACCTTTTCCTTCATAAAGTGTTTTTTATTAATTCAAAAATTCCAAAATTGGTTTAAATTATTATGGTTTAAATGAATTTATATGGATTCTGGAAGTTACTCTTCTGATTTGAGAATTTGATATTATGCTGATTGTTTATGGTCTTCTGTTTATTAGACAATACCTTATTGAGGATCTATTCAAAATTTGATAGAGGAAGCTATGAGAAAAGTTCCACAGGAAAATCCACTATTTGAACCTTCTTTGGTGGAAGCTATAATCCGAACCATTCAAACACTAGGTTGAATGAGTATCAGGAACCAGGTATGAGAAGTGGATCATGTCTTGAAATTTACAATGAAAAATCCATCCATATTCCATGGTGATAAAGGAACTTCCGAGTTTGGAGAGTGTCTTTAATAGATTGAAAGTATATTCCACTTTTTGAAAACCCTAGAAGACTCAATGGGGAGTTTTTCCTTATATATTCTTGAAGAACAAGGAAGGAGATGAAAGGACCCCCTTGAGCATGATAAGTTTCATGAGGAACTCACCTATAATTATTTCAAGAAAATAACCAACAATTTTATCCTAATACTCTTCATATAAAGAAGAACCGAGTGATTATGACCTTAAAGAAGAGGGAGTGCACTATTTTAGAGTATTCTACCCATTTCACTATGTTGGTTAACTTAGTACTCAACCTCATTAAAAATTATTACCTTAATGGTTGGAGGTTTAATATCGGTCTAAGAGCTGATATTTAATATATATCTATTCTCTTATGCATTCCAAACTATTTATAAGTAGATGATAAGGAAGCTATGGATGAAGTAGACATTGCTTGGAAAATAGGTTTTAATGGAGCTCTGGTTTCTATAGTTTTTATCTAGGGAGTATTTTATGGACATAAAAGGAAACACAAGGGGACTGAATTTTCTTCCCGACCAATTTTAGGGGTTTCATTAAGAAAAAAATAGATTGTTTGATATAAGCCTGGAGGGTCGTGTCATATCAAGCTTAATTGAATGTAACAACCCTAATATCATAATCTTTATAGAAAATATGGTCATATGAATCATTTTTATGGATGAATATCCCAAGGTATTAAGTTGGACCCACTCCCACTAAGGGTTTACTGGTTTTTTTTGATAATTTTAGGAGTAGTGGGTCCTATTCTCATGGAAAGGGGAATGTTAATACAACTAAAAAAGTCTTAGGGAGTAGATAAGACCGTACATCTTTATGAAGAAGAGTATACACCATAGGAATATGGGACATGACCTACTATTGTTTGAGGTACAATGTTTACTCATCCTTTATGGAACTAGATTTATTTGATACTAGATATACTCATTATTTTATCTCATCAATTTTGATCGATGTTTTGGGACTGAATTAAATACTTATTTAATTCTTTTTGGATCTTTCCTCACCTTTGGGATAAAGGTCCAAATAAGGTTTCAAGTTTCCCTCATGTTAGGTGATGATAGATGGCTTCAAAGTGGTGTGGGATTTCTTAATTCTTGATTTTTATATCTCTAATGTAATCATTGTAATTGGATGAATGATCAATGATAAGGCCTATGCCATTTTTTATCATCATCCAGTCCAATTTCTATCTTCTGATGGAGTCTTTCGTGCCTTTCAGGGTGAGGGAAATTGTTAGTCTAGGTGAGCGGTGCATATTGTTCTGTATGTAGGGGTGATCTCAAGCTAGTTTTTTGAGATTTTCCTTGATACTGTTGATCTTAATTTGGGAAATTTACCTATTATAATGGTGATTTCATACTCCTAAGGTATTTGTTGATGTTTTTTCTAGGTTATCACCACAGTGGGAGGTCAAGTTCTCTATTGAACCACTCCACTATAAAAATTCTCATTTCTCTGCATCTTACTAAATGGAGCCGAATAAGTTGATGGAGCATAAATAATAACTTGTAGAACCCAATTCTAAGGTATTTACCCATATAAACATATCCCCTTGGGCTTCACCCAACATATTTTCTAATATGGAATAGTTCATCCACATGCTTTTCATGGATTATCAAAAGCTAAATCATGTTACCATTAAGAACTTTTATACCTTTCCAAGGGTTTTTGATCTCCTTGATCAAATTATATGGGATAATTGGTTTTCAAATATTGACCTATGGTTGGGGTACCACCAGTTTAGATTCCAAGAAGATGATATACCTATGATAGTGTTTAAGAGATGGTTTGGGCATTTTGAGTTTCTGATTACACCATTCAGTATCACTAATAGATCTAGGATATTTATGGAATTGATGAATCAAATATGTCACAAGTTATTTGTGTCTTTAATCATCATGTTCATGGATGATATTTTGGGGTACTCCATGTCAGAGGAGGATCATAAGAACCATTTAGATATTATCATTAGAATCCAGAGTGAACATCATTTGTATGATAATACTTCAAAATTCATGTTTTGGATCAATGATGCAAAATTTATAGGGTATTTTATATCTCAGAAAAGTATCTCAATAGATCCTGAAAGGATATAGGCAGTAATTTCCTGGGAGCAAACCTAAAATGTGTTTGAGTTTCAGAGAATCTTGGGTTTGGGTAGTTATTATAGGTGGTTTTATCAGGACTTTTCCAATCTTGCATCCTTAATGACAGCTTGGACCCACAAGGGTGTAAATACTGATTGGAACAACAATTATTAGATATATTTTGGGGAATTGATGGGAAGGATGACTTCTAATATTGTAACACCCGAGACTTTTATGTTTTATAAATCATAAAAGGAATCTTTTTCTACACACAACACTTGCTTGGCTTGCTTTACACGAAATCGCGACCTTCCTCGATATCTTGCGTCGTATGTAATACCGAGTTTCACTAAACAATGATATGGTATTAAAATATTATTAAAACTAGCCGTTATGAATAGTAATAACCACTTTTTGAAATTTTATAAATTTTATTTTTCAAAATGGACTTCATTTTTGGATTTGTAATATCGAAATTAGCCTAGGGTGAAATTTTGGTATTTTTCTGAAAACTTTCAATTTTTGATGAATAGTGAAACCACTAAGTGGTAGTTAAAAAACTAAAATTTTCATAAAACTTAATTTTACCGCTTCTGTGAGTGTAATTTCAAAAATCCGAGAGACATGATTGATGTCAGTAAGTAAAATGTGGTTCAATGAGACGAAAATAATTTTTGGTGAATAATAACTTTTTACTTTTATTTACCACGGTTAAAAGTAAATAGGATAATTAAGGGTAAAAATGATATTATTATTACACTAACACATGTCCTAATTCTATTGGACAAGTGTAATTTGACCAGAAAAAACCTTAGGAATAAAATATGACCATTTAGGCCCACTTGGATTAGATTAGGACATTTATTATTAATTTATTTAAAGAAGGGTTAAAATAGTTAAAATCAATGTTTAATAACTAAATCATTTTTAATATGGGGTTATACATAAGATAAATTAGACTATAAATATTCATTAGAAATCTAAAAATATTTCCTACATAATGGTAGTTTATTTTTAATTTTTATAAATTAAATAATTTAATTTATTTATGACACAACGATGATGCAGTAATTATCTTATTAATGAAATATTGACATAATTGATGTTATAAATACCCAAATAAATATAATTTGAGACTTTTTATGAATTACACTAATTTTATAGGTTAATATGACATGTTAGTATTGATTTAATTAATTTTTTCGAACTTATCATTCTGTTATGATTTTCACAAAAATCAATTACTAAATAGTGTCAAAATTGACATAAAATAGTTTTTAAAATAAATATTATATTATTAATTGTTATTTTATTCCTAAAAATCTAATGTTCGGCCAAATGACTTAGATAAGGTTATATATATTAATAATAAACAACTTGGGGTTCTTTTGGCTGCTTATAGTATGTTTATTAACCTTATAGTATAAGAACACAAGAAGACACGGTAAAAGTAAAATTATTTAACTTAATGTTAAATCTAAATGATAAGGTTAAAATAGGAACCTAAAGTTGTCTAAATTCTTTTGGATAAGAGGATTTCGACCCATCCCCACCTTATCCTAGAAATAAATCAATTTGGAGCTATTTAAAACCGAAATTGACTTTATAATAAAATAATATTTTTAGTTATTCCAAAGGTGCCCCTCTCCTCCCTTATAAAAGGGCACCTCCTCCCTCTCTTCCTCACACCACTTTGAGCCTTCATGCTCGGCCAAACCCTGCCACTTTCTCCTATAAACTTCCCTAGAGACATCTTAGAGGTTCTGTTCTTCTTCAAAGACCTATTTTAGTTCCCTAAAAGGAGGTCTCAAAGAAGCACTTCAAAGAAGAGGTAATCTCCGTTACCGATTCATTCATCTTTATTTCTTCTTCCAATTCTTCTTATTTAGTTGTTTCATTATGAAGTAATAACATCAGTATCACTCATATACTGATATGTTATTATAAGTATGAAACAACCCAATTTCACCATCTATCCATCCTATAGAAAAATAAATCACCACGCGTGCGTACGTACGGAATACCGTCTCCACGCCGTGGTGTAATATATTTTCCACCACCACCTTACTTCGATGGGTATAATGGTGTATATAATTACTAAATATGACTATTATAAAGTGATATTGATTATGAAATATTATACATACACTCCAATACAATTCCATGATCATAGGAACGATATCATCACTCGTGCGTACGTACGGAATACCGTCTCCACGACGTGATGCGACTCGTTCTACATGATCTTTATTTAATAATGATTATATAAATGAATTGAATGAATGAATATGATATATATTACACTAATACCATTATGTAAATGAGGTATCTATAATCTAAAGATAAGAATAAGAATTTATTCAACAACACACGCATAAGAACAAAAAGTTATAAACACCCGAATAACAAGTAGCAATGAAATATTACTACTAAGAAGATAAGAATATGACAATATATGATATCATAAAAATAATTATGATTCTGGAATAAGTCAATAACATTATTTAAATCATTATACAGGTGGTTCAGACACATACAAAGAATATCAGACCTAAGGTAAGGGAAATATCACAATCTCATTTTTATCCAAGATTGTTTATACTTTGGTATTTAATGGGGTGTATTTTATCATCCACATCCATGTTTCCTGAATATGTAATATTTATATCCTTCTACAATAGTTTATATCCAATTTTACCCTTCGGTGAGTTTTTAGTAAAGTATATGAAAGGAATCTTTTGTCGTTTTTCGTACGAGGTACTTTTTGACTTTTCCGACAAAAGTACGAAGAATGTTTTTTTAACTTATACGGAATGAATGGATTTTTAAGACAATATTTCCAAGAATCTTCCATTACATGTTTTCAAGTTTATTTTTAATCAACTTCTTTTAGTTTAAAATTGTATGACATGTTATGAAAGGAAAAATGTTTTTGAAGTATAAAGGATATTTTCCTCAAGAATGGAGTTCAAGTGTTTTATCAAAATTATTTTCCATATAAGATAATATAGGGTTCTGTTTCTATCCCTATTATTACATGGATTTGATTATGTTGTGATGGAAATATTTTTATGAATTCCTTTATCTTATATGAATTGTTTTATGATGTCATGTTGTTTAAGAATCCCATTTTTACTACATGGGTTATGCAATGATGTATGATTTATGATTTTGTGGCACACATAAGAATGGTATCATTATGAGATGGGTGGTACCTATATCTCCCTCCAATTCATTGGGTAAAGATTTTATATCTCATGAGATAGACATGGCTGGAACGGTAGGTTATACCGGTTCAGTGAAACATGACTTAAACGAGGAGTGAACTCAGTTCAGAAATGGACTTTGTCCACTAAGATAGTCTTGGCAATGAGTCTTGACTAATAAGAAATGATTCTCTATGATTATATGTGTATGCCACAAAGTTTCATGTTTTATGTTATGATTATTGGGATTACATTTCACTACTATGATTTATCCCATGTTATGAAATTATGATCTCTTTTGCAGGTTAAGAATTCCAAAAGTTATGTGCTTATGTATATGATGTGATTGATATTTATTTTGTTTACCCTTACTGAGCATTTGAGCTCACCCTTTTGTATGTTTTATTTCCCCAGGTCAGGAAGAAGGTTATTAAGTAGAATATTCCAAAAAGGGACTCTAGATATGATGAAATAAATGGGAGGCAAAGTAGATGCTTTATGAACCAGTTGTTTATGTTTCATAGTTTCTAAAGACACTATACCTATACGGTCCTTTCTTGGTTTTGTTATATGTTGTAATAAGTGTGCTTAAATTCTGAAGTAAGAACAATGTATGTAAAGTATGGGTCATTATAGTTGGTATCAGAGGAAAGGTATAGTCAACATTTGGAAACTAGGATGTGAAATCCTTAGTAAGAACCCTAAGGATAAGTCTAAGCATAGAACACAATCTTAGTGTTTTAGAAATGGCCATGAATAACCTAGGATAAGACCTTAAGTGTGAAATTTTATTCTTGATTATGTCGTTTTCCTATTATAATTAGTGTTGCTCACACTATTCTTCTTGGTTTTAGTCAATGGCTGGAACCCGAAGGAACCGTGTTAATATGGAATGCGACGGGCAATGAAATGATTGTCCCCCTGAGCAACCAAACGTTATGGGAGCTAGAATGAAAAATCTTGTAGCCATGATCACACAACTTTCTCAAGATATGAATCATGCAAGACTTCCAAACGAGCAAAGGAAGGAGCAACATTCTGTTGAATCCTTCATGAGACAACGTCCACCTTCATTCAGCGGGTCTACTGATCCATTAGTTTCTGAACAATGGATTAGTACTACTGAAAAGATATTTTCAGTTCTTCAATGTTCTGAACATGATAAAGTCATCCTAGCAGTGTATCGTCTGGAAGGAGATGATGATCAATGGTGGAATCTTATTAAGAATACGAGGCAAAGGGATGAAATTGAGTCCATGGAATGGGACGAGTTCAAGAACTTATTTTTCAATAAGTACTTCCCTCGTATTCTCCGAACAAAGATGGAGAAAGAGTTTCTTGAACTGAAGAAAAAGGATGATGAATCTGTTGGTACCTATGAAGCAAATTTTACAAGACTTGCAAGGTATTCTTCTGGTATTATTATCCAACCTGAGAGTAAGATCGATCGATTCTTTAGTGGCTTAAAACCAAGTCTTCGAAGGGAATTAGCCATAAGGGACTTCAATAGCTACGAGGAAATCGTTCGATGTGCTCTCAAAGTTGAGATGGAGATTGGAGTAACCCATCAGTCATATGGGTTTGATAAGAAGAGGAAAATGGAATTCAAAGGAAAATCTAAAGAGCACATTGAAAAGAAGATGAGCTTTCCCTTATGCTCAAAGTGTGGAAATTAACATGGAGGGAGTTGTCTTAAAGGGACTTGTAAATGTTTCCAATGTGGAAAGGAAGGTCATCGTGCATTTGAATGCCGCGATGATGGGAGGAAGATGTCTAAGGATGCAAACAAAGGAAGGGATACACATAATGAACCTACTACACTACAATGTTTCAAGTGTAAGGAGATGGGACATTATGCCAATAAATGCCCTAATCCAAGGGTTGATGATGATGGTCGATGTCAACAAACTCTTAAGGATAAAGACAAAGGAAAGTCACATGCAATTTCTATCAGCGATGTGGAGTACGATAAGGATGTGGTGAAAGGTAAAATTACCTTACACTCTAAAGTATCAAATGTTTCATTTGATTCTAGATCCACCCACTCCTTTATTTCTGAAGAATTTTCTAAGGATATCACCATTTTACCTCAACAGTTAGATGTTGAGTTAGCTGTGACAACCCCTAATGGCACAACAGTCGCATCAAAAGTTTATAATTATTCTCCGATTGAAGTTTGTGGGAAAGTGCTTCCTGCAAATCTTGTGATCCTTCCTATAGTGGAATTTGATGTGATTCTTGGCATGGATTGGCTTTCTCTACATGGAGCTCATATCAATTGCCAATGAAGGGAAGTCACATTTCATATTCCAGATCAATATATGATCGTCTATCGATGCAAGGATGAACACAACCTTCTAGTGGAAATTTCTTCCATTTTATGGGTATTGATTCCACTAAATGAAGTTTATTTATCTCAAATGGTTGGTGAGAAACTCACGATTAAGAATATTCCCATTGTACGAGAGTTTGATTATGTCTTTCTGGAGGAATTACCGGGTCTTCCACCGAATCATGAAGTTGAGTTTTCAATAGAACTCGTACCAGGTGCTTTGCCTATATCAAAGACACCTTATATAATGGCCCCTATTGAGTTACGAGAATTGAAGAAGCAACTCCAAGAGAATCTTGATAAGGGGTTCATATGCCCTAGTGTGTCACCTTGGGGAGCACCTGTTTTGTTTGTTAAAAAGAAAGATGGATTAATGAGACTCTGCATTGATTATCGAGAACTTAACAAGATCACTATCAAGAACAAATATCCTCTCCCGCGCATTGATGACCTATTTGATCAACTACACGGAGCTCAATACTTTTCCAAGATTGATCTTCGTTCAGGGTATCATCAATTAAGGGTCAAAAGGGAGGATATACTAAAGATGACTTTCCATACAAGGTATGGACACTATGAATTTATAGTGATTCCATTTGGTCTTACTAATGCCCCTGCTATCTTCATGGATCTAATGAATAGAGTCTTTAGAGACTATCTTGATCAGTTTTTGGTAGTCTTTATAGACGATATTATTGTCTATTCAAAGAGAAAGAAAGAACATGAAGATCACTTGAGAATTATATTGAAGACCCTGAGAAAGGAGAAGCTTTATTCCAAATTTACCAAGTGTGAATTTTGTCTTCAAAAAGTTGCATTTTTGGGTCACATAATCTCAAAAGTGGGGATATCTGTGGATCCAGCAAAAATAGAGGTTATCGAAAGATGGTCGAGACCAACAACAGTAACCAAGATCCGAAGTTTTCTTGGTTTGGCTGGATATTATCGACGTTTTGTGAAAGATTTTTCACGATTATCTAACCCACTCACCAAGTTGACTCAGAAAGGAGTTAAGTTTGTTTGGATGGAAGAATGTGAAGAGAATTTCAAAGAGATGAAAAGAAGGTTATCCAGTGCACCTGTGCTCACACTTCCTTGTAGTGGAGAAAGGTTTGTGATCTACAGTGATGCATCCAAGAAGGGATTGGGGTGTGTTCTTATGCAAAATGATATGGTGATATATTATGCCTCATGACAGTTGAAAATACATGAGCAAAATTACCCAACTCATGATTTGGAGTTAGCTGCGGTAATCTTTGCATTAATGATTTGGAGGAATTATCTTTATGGAGAAAGGTGTGACATTTATACTGATCATAAAAGTTTAAAGTATATTTTCACACAAAAGGAGATGAATATGTGCCAAAGAATATGGTTGGAGCTGATTAAGGATTACGACTTCTCAATCCATTACCACCCTGGGAAAGCAAACAAGGTGGCCGATGCATTAAGTCGACCAGACCATGCCAGTTTATCCATGATGAGGATCACAAAAGATCCAATATTTAAGGATTTACAAAGGATGGATCTTGGAATTATAATGGAAGGGGAAAAATATTATCTTTCTCAAATGAATGTTCAACCATCTATACATGTGAAGATTAAAGAGGCACAAAAAGAAGATGTCGAGTTACAAAAGAAGGTGAGAAATATTCCTGAATTCAACCTTGATTGTGATGGGATAATAAAGTTCAGGAATCAGGTTTGTGTTCCTCCCATCCCCAAATTAAAGAAGGAGCTGCTGGATGAGGCTCATAGTTCTTCATTCTCTATTCATCCTGGAAGCACGAAGATGTATAGGGACCTGAAAGAGTACTTCTGGTGGGATGCCATGAAAAGAGATGTTGCTGAATATGTCTCTAGATGCTTGGTTTGTCAACAAGTTAAAGCTGAGAGACAGAAGACTAAGGGGATGTTACAACCATTACCCATACCCGAATGGAAATGGGAAAACATCACTATGGACTTTGTCACAGGACTTCCTAAAACATCCAAAGGCAATAATGCTATCTGGGTCATAGTTGATAGTCTTACAAAATCTACACACTTCATTACTATTAGAGAGGATTTCTCTCTAAATTAGCTTGCCGGGATATTTGTAAAGGAAGTGGTAAGATTGCATGGAGTACCAATTTCTATTATATCTGATCGGGATCCGAGGTTTACCTCAAAGTTCTGGCGAAGTCTTCAGTATACTCTGGATACAAAGTTATGTTTCAGCACTACTTATCATCCTCAGACAAATGGTCAGTCTGAGAGAACAATTCAGACTCTAGAAGATATGTTTAGAGCTTTCTCTATGGATTTCAAAGGTGGTTGGGATCGACACCTATCTTTTGTGGAATTTTATTATAATAATAGCTTTCAATCCAGTATTCAGATGGCTCCTTATGAAGCTCTCTATGGAAAGAAATGCAGGACTCCAACTTGCTGGGATGAAGTTTGGGAAAGAAAGCTATTAGGACCCGATCTCGTTGATGAAATGGTAGAAAAGGTCAGATCTATTCAACAACACATAAGAGCAGCTCAGAGTCGATAGAAAAGTTATGCCGACAACCGAAGAAAATACCTAGAGTTTGAAGTGGGTGATAAAGTGTTCTTACGAATATCTCCCTGGAAGAGGGTTATGAGATTTGGAAAGAAGGGGAAGTTTAGCCCTAGATATATTGGTCCTTTCGAAATACTGGATCGTGTTGGGAAGGTAGCTTACCAATTGGCGCTTCCACCGAATCTATCTCATGTTCATGATGTGTTCCTTGTATCTCTCCTGAGAAAGTAGATACCTGATCCTTCACATGTACTCAGCTCATAAGTTGTACCGCTGGAGAAAGATCTTTCTTATAAAGAACAACCGATAGAGTTCTTGGATCATAGTGAAAAAGTCCTACGAAACAAGACCACTCGATTGGTGAAAGTTTTATGGAGGAACCACCAATTATAAGAAGCTACATGGGAGCTTGAGGATATGATGAGGGAGAGGTATCCTCATCAGTTTGTTACAAAGTGACGAATTTTGAGGGAGAAATTCATTTTAAGGGGGGTAGAATGTAACACCTGAGACTTTTATGTTATATAAATCATCAAAGGAATCTTTTTCTACACACAAAACTTGCTTGGCTTTCTTTACACGAAATCGCGACCTTCCTCGATAGCTTGTGTCATACGCAATACGGAGTTTCACTAAACAATGATATTCTATTAAAATATTATTAAAACTAGCCGTTATGAATAGTAATAACCACTTTTTGAAATTTTATAAATTTTATTTTTCAAAATGGACTTCATTTTTGGATTTTTAATATCGAAATTAGCCTAGGGTGAAATTTTGGTATTTTTCTGAAAACTTTCAATTTTTGATAAATAGTGATACCACTAAGTGGTAGTTAAAAAACTGAGTTTTTCATAAAACTTAATTTTACCACTTCTATGAGTGTAATTAAAAAAGTCCGAGAGACACGGTTGATGTCAGTAAGTAAAATGTGGTTCAATGCGATGAAAATAATTTTTGGTGAATAGTAACTTTTTACTTTTATTTACCACGATTAAAAGTAAATAGGGTAATTAAGGGTAAAAATGATATTATTATTACCCAAACACATGTCCTAATTCTATTGGACAAGTGTAATTCGACCAGAAACAACCTTAGGAATAAAATATGACCATGTAGTCCCACTTGGATTAGATTTGGACATTTATTATTAATTTATTTAAAGAATGGTTAAAATATTTAAAATCAAAGTTTAATAACTAAATCATTTTTAATATGGGGTTATACATAAGATAAATTCGACTATAAATATTCATTAGAAATATTAAAAGATTTTCTACATAATGGTATTTTATTTGTAATTTCTAAAAATTAAATAATTTAATTTATTTATGACACAACGATGATGCAGTAATTATCTTATTAATGAAATATTTACATAATTGATGTTATAAATACCCAAATAAATATAATTTGAGACTTTTTATGAATTACACTAATTTTATAGGTTAATATGACATGTTAGTATTGATTTAATTAACTTTTTTTGTACTTATCATTCTGTTATGATTTTCACAAAAATCAATTACTAAATAGTGTCAAAATTGACATAAAATAGTTTTTAAAATAAATATTATATTATTAATTGTTATTTTATTCCTAAAAATCTAAGGTTCGGAAAAATTACTTATATAAGGTTATATATATTAATAATAAACAACTTGGGGTTCTTTTGGCTGCTTATAGTAAGTTTATTAACCTTATAGTATAAGAACACAAGAAGACACGGTAAAAGTAAAATTATTTAACTTAAAATTAAATCTAGATGATAAGGTTAAAATTGGAACCTAAACTTGTCTAAATTATATTGGATAAGAGGATTTCTACCCATCCCCACCTTATCCTATAAATAAATCAATTTTGAGATATTTAAAACCGAACTTGACTTTATAATAAAATAATATTTTTAGTTATTCCAAAGGTGCCCCTCTCCTCCCTTACAAAAGGGAACCTCCTCCCTCTCTTCCTCACACCACTTTTAGCCTTCATGCTCGGCCAACCCCTGCCACATTCTCCTCTCCACTTCCCTAGAGACATCCTAGAGGTTCTGGTCTTCTTCAAAGACCTATTTTAGTGCCCTAAAAGGAGGTCTCAAAGAAGAACTTCAAAGAAGAGGTAATGTCTGTTACCGATTCTTTCATCTTTATTTCTTCTTCCACTTCTTCTTCTTTAGTTGTTTCATTATGAAGTAATAACATAAGTGTCACTCATATACTGATATGTTATTATAATTATGAAAAAACCCTCTTTCACCATCTATCCATCCTACGGAAAAAGAAATCACCGCGCGTGCGTACGTACGGAATACCGTCTCCACGCCGTGGTGTAATCTATTTTCCACCACCACCTTACTTGGATGGGTATAATGGTGTAAATAATGACTAAATATGACTATTATAAAGTTATACTGATTCTGAAATAGTATACATACACTTCAATACAATTCCATGATCATAGGAATGATATCATCACTCGTGCGTACGTACGGAATACCGTCTCCATGACGTGATGCGACTTTTTCTACATGATCTTCATTTCATAATGATTATATAAATGAATTGAATGATTGAATATGATATATATTACACTAATACCATTATGGAAATGAGGTATCTATAACCTAAAGAGAAGAATAAGAATTTATTCGACAACATACGCATAAGAACAAAAAGTTATAAACACCTGAATAACAAGTAGCAATGAAATATTACTACTATGAAGCTAATAATATGACCATATATGATATCATAAAAATAAGTATGATTCTGTAATAAGTCAATAACATTATTTAAATCATTATACAGGAGGTTCGGACACGTACAAATCATATCGGACCTAAGGTAGGGGAAATATCATAATCTCATTTTTATCTGAGATTGTTTATACTTTGGTATTTACTGGGGTGTATTTTATCATCCACATCCATGTTTCCTCAGTATGTAATATTTATATCCTTATACAATATTTTATATCCAATTTTACCCTTCGGTGAGTTTTTAGTAAAGGATATGAAAGGAATCTTTTTTCGTTTTTCGTACGAGGTACTTTTTGACTTTTCCGACAAAAGTACGAAGAATGTTTTTTTAACTTATACAACATGAATGGATTTTTAAAACAATATTTCCAAGAATATTCCTTTACAATTTTTCACTTTTATTTTTAATCAACTTATTTTAGTGTAAAATTGTATGACATGTTAATAAAGGAAAAATGTTTTTGAAGTAGAAAGGATATTTTCCTCAAGAATGGAGTTCAAGTGTTTTATCAAAATTATTTTCTATCTAAGATAATATAGGGTTCTGTTTCTATCCCTATTATTACATGGATTTTATTATGTTGTGATTGAAATATTTTTATGAATTCCTTTATCTTATATGAATTGTTTTATGATGTCATGTTGTTTAAGAATCCCATTTTTACTACATGGGTTATGCAATGATGTATGATTTATGATTTTGTGGCACACATAAGAATGGTATCATTATGTGATGTGTGTGACCTATATATCCCTCAATTCATTGGGTAAAGATTTTATATCTCATGAGATAGACATGGCTGGAATGGTAGGTTATACCGGTTAAGTGAAACAGTACTGAAACGAGGAGTGAACTCGGTTCAGAAATGGACTTTGTCCACTAAGATAGTCTTGGCAATGAGTATTGACTAATAAGAAATGATTCTCTATGATTATGTGTGTATGCCACAAAGTTTCATGTTTTAAGTTATGATTATTGGGATTACATTTCACTACTATGATTTATCCCATGTTATGAAATTATGATCTCTTTTGCAGGTTAAGATTTCCAAAAGTTATGTGCTTATGTATATGATGTGATTGATATTTCTTTTGTTTACCCTTACTGGGAATTTGATCTCACCCTTTTGTATATTTTATTTCCCCAGGTCAGGAAGAAGGTTATTAAGTAGAATATGCCAAAAAGGGACTCTAGATATGATGAAATAAATGGGAGGTAAAGTAGATGCTTTATGAACCAGTTGTTTATGTTTCCCAGTTTCTAAAGACACTATACCTATACGGTCCTTTATTGGTTTTGTTATATGATTTAATAAGTGTTATTCAATTATGAAGTAAGAACAATGTATATAAAGTATGGGTTGTTATAAATATATTTTTTATTTTTCTAGAACTTGGTTCCGGATATGATGCTTTTTTTAATGCTTCTCGTATGTGTTTAGGGTGTGTAATGTTGCAAGGAAAGAAGTTGGTGGCCTATGGATCTTTCTAGTTACAACCTCATGAGAATAACTTCCCTACCCATGACCTTGAATTAGAAGTAGTTATGCTTACACTCATAATGTGGCACCACTATCTCTTTGGTGGGTGGTTTACTATATATATTTATCATAAGATAGTGAAGTATATTTTCACTTAGAGTGATACGAACTTGTGATAGGGATGTTGTATTGAGTATCTTCATACTTTTGATTTTTATATTGGTTATACTATTGCAAATGGGAATGTGGTTACTGATGTATTGATTAGGAAATTATGGACTCAAGATGTGAAATAATTAGTGGAGGAGTGGTTTTAATGAGTTTTTTTACTGATATGATCTTGAGAATGAATGAGGATGGTGGGAAGGTGTTATTGTCCTCAGTGAAGGATAACTCATTATTTGATGAGTGGGTTCGTCTTTAGAAAATTTTAGACACTGATTTCTAGTGCTTGAGAAAAATCATTAATGGTGGGGAGACCTTGATTGAGTCGTCTAATTATCCCATTGGTGGTTTTTTTTGAGATAGGTTGGTTTTTTTAGTTTCTCTAATGAATGTGTATATAGATAGTAGACATGAGTCTTATTGGTTCGTATAACTTGGGACTACCAAGATATATCATGATCTAAGATATTAATATTGGTGTCCAAGGATGAGATAGTCGATTATAGTTTCCATTTCATGATGCTTCTATGATCACATGATTAAGGCGGAACACCATAGACCCACTGGTTTTTTTGGCAACATTTACCCATTTATTTATGAAAGTGGGGAGAAATATCAATGGACATCATCACTGGTTTTCCACAAAATTCTTGTGGTAAGGATGTAATTTGTGTGATGATTATTAAACTAATGAAATCATCTCATTTCTTATATTTCAAGAATATGAAGAAGGTAGAAGAACTTGAAGACATCTATGTCCAATAAAATATGAATCTTCATAAGGTTACCTATGCGATTGTTTCTAATAAGGATATGTAGTACACAGCTAGGTTTTGGAATGGTTTTCAAGAGGTGATGTGGTTCTAGATGAAATTTAGAATGTCATATCATCTAGAGATGGATTGATAGATAGAGAGGGATATTTAGGTTCTGGAGGACATTCTATGGGAATACATGATTGATTTGGGTGCTTCTTAGGAAAATAATATTCCCATGGTTATGTTTTACTATAGAAATAGTAATCATACATTGATAAATATGGAACCCTTTGAAGTACTGTGTAGGTATCCATATAAATCTACCTTATGCCAAGAATACTTGGGAGAGTGGTATTTAGTAAGAAATATAATTTTTTAGGAGATAAAGGAAATGTTTCAGTTTATTTAGAATATTTTGGTCATAGAACAGAGTCATCATAAATCCTATTCAGAACTTCGTCATTGGCCACCAGAGTTTGAGGTGGGTTTTGGGGGTTTTCTCAAAGCTTCACCAAAATTGGGACACCATCTGTTGTGAAAGTTTACATAGAGGTTTTCCCCCTTTAATATCATCATATAAATTTTAAGGGTGTTATATATATTTTTATTTTCATATTTATTTCCATCGATTCATGATGTGTTTCACATTTTCCAACCAAGGAGGTATCACTGGACCCTTCCCATGTGATTGAATGGGTAAATGTTGATCTTGAGCATATCACCATTGTGGCTGAGAAACCAATTCATATTATGGACTGGAAAGATATTGTACTACATGAAAAAAACTATTTCTATGGTTTCGGTACTATGGTAGTGATAATAGGATAACTACGAGACATGAGAGCAGGAATTGTGGGTGAGGCAGTAATGGACTTCTCTCTTTGTCTGTCCAGAATATTGAGCACTTTTTAGAGATATAAATCTTTTATAGTGGGGAGAATTGTGATACACTATGGGTTTTTATATTCTATCCTTTCAAGGTTTAAATGTTTTCAATTTGAGTTCTTGGGTTTTATAGGTAATTTAGAGATTTATTGGTTTTAAATAGGATGATGCACCGTGGAGAGAAGGGGATATGGCATGGAGTGGGATTATTATGGTATAGTCCAATTGGTTGTGGCGTAGTTCGCCGAAGGGGAAGTTTTATTCTCACTTATATATTTGGAATGGATGCTTCATGGATCAAGGGATGCAATGTTGGACTACTATTCATTTGGAATCTCTGATGTGGAGGATGAGGTTGCAGCGTAGGGGTCTTTTGGGGGGAGTTCATGTATATCTCAATTGTTGTATGAGTTGTATTTATTATCAATGGTTGTCATTTGTTATCAATAGCGGTTAATGAAATAGATTCCTTGACATAAATATGTAAAAGAATACAGAATGAAATAAGTTTATAAACGTTTTCTAAACTTTACAAGATATCCAAGCTTGATAAGAATGCTGATATATATTTGATGTTTGATTGAAGAAGAAATGAAGTGAATTACTCAAGTATTAATATTTCAAGAGATGTATTTAAAGGCTTTGAGTTTTTTATGATGATTTTTTCACTATTATTATGTTCATAAGACATTTTCCACTAATTTAATTTACTCGAAACATTAGTTACAATAATGAATAATATCTTTATAAGAATGATTGGATGATGAGGATCTCTTTGGCATTGATATTCTAATAGTAAACGAAGAGGAATTGTAGAAAGGGATGCATATATTTATTATATGAGGAGATTATTTGAATACCATGAAAATATTATTTTTTTATGAATAATAATTTAATTAAGATCATGAAATATATTATTTTTCATATTGAATAACAAGAGAAAATTAATAATAAGTCCATGCAATATCTTATTATTTCATGATTTTTTTAAATTGGGGAAGTGGATAAATGAGTTTTTCTTAATTATTATACTTAGAATTATTTTAACCAATATTTTTGGAATGAATTTATTAAAAATAGAGGGAAAATATAACCACCTAAGGAGAGAAATCTCAGAACACTTATGGGAGATAAAATCAACCACATGGGAGATAGCACATGCATAAAACCCACATGGAGTGCTTGGACAGGATGGTGGATGTAGAGAAGCAACAGAGTGTGCATGGTGGTGCATTTAGAGGGAGAGGGTGTCAGAACACCCCATGTGGGTGTGTTATGTGTTGAGAGTTCCAAACCTTATGTTGGATGAATGAAGCAATGAGAACATATTAAGTTATTAAGTGTGGATCAATTGAGAACCACTATAATATTGTATGAGAGATAATTTATTACATTTTATCAGTTTAAAAATATACAGATAGAACAACCACTATATGATTAGTATAATATGGTCCATCTAATGGATCACACAATTCAGGTATTCGAAGTGTTTCTACCTTATACCTCTAGCCTCATTGGAAGTAATGTTCATCGGAGTTCATGGTCGAATTTCTGATGATAAATTTAGATTATTCCATGAATTTTATAAGCTTAATATTTTGAGATGATGAAGGCAAAAACCTTCATGCATGTATGATACACTTTTCATGAAAATAAGAGATCAAATAACATGATTTGGATTATTGAAAACAAAGTTGATGAGGCCATTTTCAATCATGGAAGAGTTTGAGCCTATAAAGGAAGAGCACCTAATTGTTATCACATGGACATGAGGTACTCACCATTAATGAATAAGGGATCATTGAATAAGAAAAATGATACACGTTTTCTATGAAATTATTTTAGAAACCTAAATTAAAATATTTAAAATATCAAAAGACTTGATAGTGTCATGAAAAGATATAATTTTCTAGGATTTGAGGTGGTGAAAAGGAGGTTATTATCACTTATAAAAGGAGAAAAACCTAGGAATGAAATATGATTCTTTCACTCACATTTTCCTTATTAGTTCCCAGTTTTTTAGAAAACATATCATTCTCGATGGTTTATTTTAGGCGATGTAGAAAGGATTACCATGATCCGATTAGATACATGAATAAGGGGAGATATGCATATGATTTTACATGAATATGAATAACTAAATACATTGGAATTGTGTTAACACACACATGAAGTGTTTTCATGATGAATTATTTCAAAAACTAATGTTATTGTAATAATAACTCACTATTTAATGCAAATGATTTGATTTTTGTATAAAACCATTCACGGTGAACTAGTTTTGCACAGTCACATTCGTGTGAAGAAAATAGAAGAAGGATTTTCACATATAAACACTATTGAGCATAAGGATATTAATTAAGTCAGCAATCTTGAAGCATATAGGAGGCGTCTTACTTCTTTTTAAATGATGTAGTGAACATAAAAAGGAAAATATGTGTATATAACTATATATGTGAAGAAAAAAAGTATAAAGTGAATAGTGGATTCATCCTTGCATGCATATGCGAATGTTCATGCACTTGTAATTGATATGAATTTAAGGAAACCTGGAACACAATATTTAGACAACACAAAAAATAATAAACCAAGGATTATTATATTACAGGGTTTTCTAATTTTATAAAATTTATGAAATTAGTTATAATTTCAAATGATAATGTGACATATTCAGTGTAATGTAAGTACTATTTACGAATAATTAATTGTATTAAGGAGAAATTTATACTGTATTCAATTATTGATATTACATATCTAGTAAAAGATAATATGACACTACTACACTATTAAATATTACTGTGCCTTGAAGAAGAAGTGAGTGACCAATCGTTATTCAGTTTATTATCATTTGGGTTGAATAATAATTTTTAGATACCCAATATAATGCACATTCATGTCATTTTGGCTAAATAAGAATTAATTGTTATAATGCAAATATGAACATTAATTATTTCAACAATCAAAAAGGTAGTTATGGATTTTATCTGTAACATCCCAGGTAAATAAAGAATAATACATTTTCATATTTATTAATATTTGTGAATTAAATAGTAATTTTATTTTAAAGGGGTTTTATTGTTCGATAGCGTACCCGATACGCAACAACGAGTTTCTTTGAAATCTTACGTTGCACACTAATAATATAAAAATATTATTCTAAATGGTAGTTAACACGTAGCTATTATATTGGTAAAAATGAATAGAAATAACTAAAATATTATTATATATGTTTGGTAAATGTTTTTACATTTATCCAATAAAAGATAATGTCTTAAAATAATAAAAGAATTCAATTTTAAGCATAAATACTCTAATATTCACTAAAAGGTCGATTTATCACCTTTTGATGGTGAACCCTCTTTAAAAATAGTTTTGGTCACACTTATACATTTTTTTGGAACAAATTAAATCCTTCCTTAGAATCAGGACTTTAAAATTTACTTTGTGTATGTTTTTGTTATTTTTTCGATAAAGTTCATTTTTAATGAATTAATGAAAAATGTTGTATTTTAATTCAAAAAATATTTTTAATATAATTTATTTATATTATTATATTATTTTTTAATTGGTTTTAAATTGAAATTAGAATATATTTTTACCATTTAATCTAATGGTGGTCATTGAAATTAATTTCACTTTGAAATTGGACTTAAACTAGTGTCAATCTTTTGATATATTTTGTTTCTTAAAAACACGTTATTTGTTTTGACAATGGGAATTAATTATTAAATTAATTAATACAACATATATGATTTTAATTTTTTAAAATAGAACTCATTTTTGAAATTGGAATATCAAATATAGCTTAGGGTTATTTTTTGGTATTTTTCTGAAAAACATCAATTTTTAATGAATAGTGAAACCACTAAGTGGTAGTTAAAAAACTGATTTTTCGTTTAAATGAAACTTTACCACTTATGTGAATTGAATTTAAAAAATATAACATACATTGTTTTCATTAGTATGTAAAATTTGGTTCAATGGGATGAAAATATTTTTTTTGTGAATAGTAACTTTTAAGTTTTATTAATCGCGATTAAAGGTAATTAGGGTAATTTAAGGTAAACAAATGTTATAATAATATGAAATTACCTTGAAACATGTCCTAAAATTATTGTATAAGTCATGGCCGACCAATACAATCCATGGGTCATCTTGGGGAACCCATGGATCCACTTGGGTAAGAAAATGACAGTAATAACTTTTTATTTAAAGTTAAAATAAAAATGTCACAAACATGTATTGTTTTACTAAAACAATTTTTACACGGGGTTATAAAAGTCATATTTTTGACTATAAATATCAATTAGAAAGATAAAAATATTTCTTACGTCATAGTATTTTGATTATAATTTTTAGACAATAAATAAATTAATATATTTATGACACCTTGATGATGGAACAATTATCTCATTAATGAACGATTTAAATAAAATGAGAAGACAATGTAAAATCAAAGACTTGTACTTGTCAAAAAAATATTGTATGGGTGGATTTATAACCCTTATCATATTATACTAGAAATATATCTTTGTGTAACCTTTAAAATCCGAAACTCATTTTATAATAAAGTAACATTTTTTAACATTCCAAGAGTGCCCCTCCTCCCGCTTATAAAAGGACCCCACCTTTACCACCTTACCCACAACTCTGAAGCCTTTGAATCTACCAAAATATGCTCATTTTATCTCTCCACATCACTATATTCATCATATAAGACTTACCTTAGGCAGAAATCTCTTCAAGAAACCCTTTTGGTTGAAACCAAAGGGAGTTACCCGATTTAAAGGTAATGTCTTCTCTTATATTATTTTGTTTTATTTTGCTTCTCCAACTCCTTAAACTCTTTTTATTCCATTCTTTTGTAACAACACAAGTATATTAAATATACTAGTATGTTTTTATGAGAAGTATTAGAGATACACTTACACTCACCTCAGTCTAATGGTTAAAGAACACACTGTTTCCGTGGATAGCGAATTACTGCCTCACAAAACGATGATTTTCTATCTTCTCCTACCACCTCTCATGGTGGCCATTATGATGGAACAATATTTATTTATGATATATATTATATTTATATCCTCTATATTCTTCTGTATTTTATATTTAAAACATACCTTTATGCTTTTCATGTTGTGCAAATTCAATAATTTCATTTGAGGAAGTGTGGACTACCGCCCCCTAAAGTGATGTGACTCGTTCATGCAATACATGGAATGTATAAAGAATTAAATTAATGAACTTATTGAAATATATAAAATATTTATTATACTGGAATTATAATATATCTTTATATAATTATGATTTATTTCCATTAAATACGAAATAGAAATGAAAGTTGTGTTCATGCGTACGTACAACTAAGCGTCTCCATGCACGGTGCATTTAATTTCTTACCTATAAATGTTATGTAATATTATAAATGCATGTATATACTGGATATATATGATATAAATGATATCTACATAATGAATATAATTCTGGATATAATGTATATTTTACCACATGAAAAACCTGTAATTATAAGAAGTTTATTTTTGACTCAAGTACCAATGATTGACAAAACGACCGTTATTAACTTAAATAATTACATAATGTTCATAACATGGTAATAAGTGATATAAAAGAAATAATTAACTTCAAAAAGGTTTTTAAGCAAGTATAAATTAACTCTAGTTTATTATTAATGAGATTAAATAACGATCGAGTCAAGTCAGACACGAGGTAAGGGATCCTACCTCTCTCTTTCTTTTTAAGTACTCTCTCTTATGTCATTTATTTTAAGCTCCTATTTATTTTGTTGGGGTATTTTATATTATATTAATTTTAATGTAAATTTTATTTTCAGATGATTTGAGACCTTATTTGATCTCTTCAATCCATTTTTGGAAGTTTTAAGTGGTGTCGTTAGGCTGCTGAGTTTTCATAAGGGATTTTTCATCTCACTTTTATTCCTGTGAGATTAATGCTACATTTGCCACTATTTACTTTTGTGTGGTGTTGTACTGTCCATGATTGTATTCTTTTTATAATATAATTTAATTTATGGGTATTCACATCTTCATTGTATGACCCTTCTTTCATGGGGTGTACGTTTCAGAAGTTACCAAAATCAGTAAGGGAACCTTTCACCCTCCTCTTTTTAAAAGACTTCTTTTGTTATGTCTTTTAATTTATATATTATTATGTTGGGATATGCTCTTATATATCCTTATTGATGTAAAATTTATTTCTAATTGATGAGATACCCTTTTTTTTCTCATCAAATCATTTTCTGAATTCTAAAGTGATGCCGTTAGGCTGTCCAATTTTTACATGGGAACTTCTTAACCCAATTTCGATTTATTTGGGTTCAACTTGTAGTTATTGAATATGTCATCCTATGAATATGTGTGAATGACCTATTATTTTTTTACACTTAATATACACTTATATTGGGTGTATTTATATTCGTCACACATAATTATGAGATTAAGTTATCTTTAATTTAAGGATACCTTCTTTATAAGGGATTTCATCTCATTTTACATTTCCATTGAGACTTCATTGTTGTTATACACCAATTCAATCTTATATGGTGTATATACTATCCTTTTTAATATTATATCATGAATCCATTTATTCTCAGGATATTATAAAGTTATTATTAAATTTTATTCCTCAATTATTTGTATTTAAGTGTCTCTCATTTTGTTAAAAACACTTTAACTAAAATACCATTTTAAATGTTTTAATGATTTATTCTTATAAATATTTCTCATTAATATCCATGTTTCAAAATGGTTTTAAGGATTTATTTATATGGATAGTAATGTTTTAAAATGATAAAAGCTTCAAAGTGTATGGGACACTTTCATTAAAAAATATCTTTATTAAATGTTTTAAATGGTTTTGAAAATGGTTTTTAGAATGGATTCATTATTTGAATAACTTGAAATGTTATATTGTTATTTAAATGTGGTAATGTTATATTTCCATTATACTTAAGTTATGTGTTATTATTATGTTATGTTTCTTGGACATTGTTACGTATATTGGTGGTTTCGTTATAAACCTAGGGTGGGTGAGCCCGAGATAGCTCTTCAATGCATTGGGTAATGAGATGGAGGTAAATGTTAATGTTTCTCCTAAGATATTTAGGGAATATATTGTGATGGGTATTCCAAATGTGATAGTTTTGTTGACTACTTTTCCGATGTGGGGATTTCAATGAATTTTCCAAGCCCAATTTTAAAACTATGAGGAGGCAATTCCCAAAAGGGAGGAAGGATGAAACATCCTAGGTAAATAAAGAATAAGACATTTAAATATTTATTAATATTTGTGAATTAAATATTAATTTTACTTTAAAGGGATTTCTATGTTCGATAGCATACCCAATACACAACAACGAGTTTCTTTGAAATCTTACATTGCACACTAATAATATAATAATATTATTTTAAATGGTATTTTACACGTAGCTGTTGTATTGGTGGGAATGAATATAAATAACTAAAATATGATTATATATGTTTTTTAAATGTTTTTACATCTATTCAATAAAAGATAATAGATTAAAATAAGAAAAGAATTCAATTTTAAGCATAAATACTCTAATATTCACTAAAAGGTCGATTTATCTCCTTTTGATGGTAAACCCTCTTTAAAAATAGGTTTGGTAACTCTTATAAATTCTATTGGACCAAATTAAATCCTTCTTTAGAATCAGGAAATCAAAATTTACTTTGTGTATGTTTTTGTTATTTTTTCAATAAAGTTCATTTTTAATGAAGAAGTGAAAATGATGTATTTCAATTCAAAACCTCTTTTTAATATAATTTATTTATATGATTAGATTATATTTTTAATTGGTTTTAAATTTAAATTAGAATATATTTTTACCATTTAATTAAATGTTGGTCATTGGAATTAATTTCACTTTGAAATTGGACTTAAAGTAGTGTCAATCTTTTGATATATTTTGTTTCTTAAAAACACGCTATTTGTTTTGACAACGGGAATTAAATATTAAATTAATTAATGCAACTTATATGATTTGAATTTTTTAAAATAGACATCATATTTTAATTTGGAATATCAAATATATCTTAGGGTTAATTTTTGGTATTTTTCTGAAAAACGTCAATTTTTGATGAATAGTGAAACCACTAAGTGGTAGTTAAAAAAACTGATTTTTCTTTTAAATTAAACTTTACCACTTATGTGAATTGAATTTAAAAAATACGACATACATGGTTGTCAGTATTATGTAAAATGTGGTTCAATGGGATGAAAATAATTTTTTGGTGAATAATAACTTTTAAGTTTTATTAATCGCGATTAAAGGTAATTAGTGTAATTTAAGGTAAAAATAATAATATAATAATATGAAATTACCTTGAAACATGTCCTAACCTTATAGTAAGATTCATGGCCGACCAAGAAAATCCATAGGTCAACTTGGGGACCCCATGGAGCCACTTGTGTAAGGAAATGACATTAATAACTTTTTATTTAAAGTTAAAATAAAAATGTCACAAACATGTGTTGTTTTACTAAAACAATTTTTACATGGGGTTATACAAGTAATATTTTTGACTATAAATATAAATTAAAAATATAAAACAATTTCCTACATCATAGTATTTTTTATAATATTTTGACATTATATTAATTAATTTATTTATGACACCTTGATGATGCATCAATTATCTCATTAATGACCGATTTAAATAAAATGAGAAGATAATATAAAATCTAAGACTTGTAATTGTTAAAAACCTATTGTATGGGAGGATTTATAACCCTTATCACCTTATCCTCGAAACATATCTTTTTGGTACCTTTAAAATCCGAAACTAATTTTATAATAAAGTAACATTTTATAACATTCCAAGAGTGCCCCTCCTCCCTCTATAAAAGGCCCCCACCTCTACCACCATACCAAAACCTTTCAATCCTTTGGATCGACCAAACTATGATCATATTATCTCTCCACATCCCTATATTCATCCTAAAATCCTTACCTTAGGTAAAAATCACTTCAAGAAACCCTTTTGGTTCAAACCAAAGGGAGTTACCCGACTTAAAGGTAATGTCTTCTCTTATATTCTTTTGTTTTATTTTTCTCTCCAACTCCTTAAACTATTTTTATTCTTTTAATTTGTAACAAAAAAAATTATCATAAATATACTAGGATGTTGTTATTAGAATTATTAGAGCTACACATACACACAACTACGTCTAATGGTTAAAGAACATACTATTTCCGTGGATGGTGAATTACTGCCTCACGAAACGATGATTGTTCTATCTTCTCCTACTACCTCTCATGGTGGCCATTATGATTGAAAATATTTATTTATGATATATATTATATTCATATCCTCTGTATTCTTTTGTATTTTATATTTAAAACATAACTTTATTCATTTCATGTTGTGAAAATGTGATAATTTCATTTGAGGAAGTGTGGACTACCGCCCCCTCAAGTGATGTGACTCGTTCATGCAATACATGGAATGTATAAATAATGAAATTAATGAAATTATGTGTCATATATAACATATGTATTATAATGGAATTATAAAATAACTTTATATCATTATTATTTCATTTCATTAAATATGAAATAGAAATGAATGTAGCATTTATGCGTACGTACGGCTTACCATCTCCATGAACAGTGCATTTCATTTCTTACCTCTAAATGTTATGTAAAATTATAAATGCATGTATATACTAGATATATATGATATATATGATATATACATCATGAATATAATTCTGGATATAAGGGATATTTTACCACATGAACAACTTGTAATTATAAGAAGTTTATTTTTGACTCAAGTACCAATGATCAACAAAACGACTGTTATTAACATAAATAATTACATAATGTTCATAACATGGTAATAAGTGATATGAAAGGAATATTGAACCTAAAAATTGTTATTAATCAATAATAAATTAACTCTAGTTTATTATTCAGGAGATTAAATAACGATCGAGTCAAGTCGGACATGAGGTAAGGGATCCAACCTCTCTCTTTCTTTTTAAGTACTCTCTTTTATGTAATTTCTTTTAAGATAGTATTTTTTATGTTAGGGGATGTTATTTTATTCTCCTCTTAATTTAAATTTTATGTTCATATGATGAGAGACCTTATTTGATCTCGTCAGTCCATTTTTGAATGTTTTAAGTAGCGCCGTTAGGCTGCTGAGTTTTTATAAGGGGTTTTTCATCTCACTTTTTTTCCCGTGAGATTCAATGCTAAATTTGACACTATTTACTTTTTTTTATGGTGTTTTAATGCCCATGATTGTATTATTTGTGTAATATAATTTAATTTATGGGTATTCACATCTTCATTTTATGACCCTTTTTTCAGGGAGTGTACGTTTCGAAAGTTACCCAAATCGGTAAGGGAACCTTTCAACCTCGTCTTTTTAAAAGACTCATTTTGTTATGTCTTTTAATTTACATATTTTTATGTTGGGATATGTTCTTATATATAATTATTGATGTAAAATTTATTTTCAATTGATTATATACCCTTTTTTTCTCATCAAATAATTTTCTGAATTTTAAATTGACGCCATTAGGCTGTCGAATTTTTAAAAGGGAACTTCATAACCCAATTTAGATTTCTTTGGGTTCAACTTGTAGTTATTGAATATGTCATCCTATGAATATGTGTGAATGGACTCTGATTATTTTACACTTAATATCCACTTATATTTGGTGTTTTTATATTTTTCACTCATAATTATGAGATTGATTTATCTATAATTTAAGGATACCTTCTTTATAAGGGATTTCATCTCATTTTACATTTCAATTGAGACTTCATTGTTGTTATGAACCAATTCACTCTTATATGGTGTATATACTGTCCTTTGGCATATTATATCATGAATCCATTTATTCTCATGATATTATAAAGTTCTTATTAACTGTTATTCCTCAATTATTTTTATTCAAGTGTCTATCATTTTGTTAAAAACTCTTTAACTAAAATATCATTTTAAATGTTGTAATGATTTATTCTTATAAATATTTCTCATTAATATCCATGTTTCATAATGGTTTTAAGGATTTATTTATATGGATATTAATGGTTTAAAATGTTAAAAGATTCAAAGTGGTATGGGACACTTTGATTCAAAAATCTATTTATTAAATATTTTAAATGGTTTTGGAAATGGTTTTTAGAATGGATTGATAATTTCAATATATTAAAATGTTATATTGTTATTGAAATGTGGGAATGTTATCTTTCCTTTATGATCAAGTTATGTGTTATGATTATGTTATGGTTCTTGGCCATTGTTACGTATACGGGTTCTTCTGTGATAAACCTCAGGCGGGTGAGCCCAAGATAGCTCTCCCATGCATTGGGTAATGAGACAGAGGTAAACATTAATGTTTCTCCTAAGAGATTTAGGGAATATACCGTGATGGGTATTCCAAATGTGACTCCCTATGTAGCTGTGATAGCTTCAATTCATGTTTGATATGGATGCCATAAGTTACATCTATGATTTATGATTTCTGTGTGTTACTCATAAATCTTATGATTTCGTGAGGTATGTTATGAATAAAAAGTTCTGGTTTCATTAATTTGTATTTATTAATGGGTTAATATTTCCTTTTCTTATTTTATAACCCTTACTGAACTTTTTGTGCTCTTCCCAAGTTTCTGAATTTTTTTTCACTGTTCAAGGGTAAGGTACATGATGTGATGATAGTGTCGAGGAAGTGTCAATAAAGAATCCATGATTTATTTTAAATATATTACATTTGATGGAAAAAAATGAATACTATCTTTGTTGTAACCACCTTGTTTAAATGTGGAATGTAATGCATGATTTTATGACCTAATTCTCTAAAACTCTAAACCTAAAAAGATCGTCAATGTGAATTTTTGAATAACTCAATATTAAGTAATGTTTAAGGATGGGGCCTTATACTATCTAGAAAGATGGATATTCAGTGATGTTTTTTTTTCACTGAAGAAGATGGAAAATAAGATAGATATGTGTTCTCCTGTTAGCAAAAAAATATGATAGATAGGGAAACATTCTATTTACTACTGCTGTGAGTAATAAGAAGAGTTACTTGTATATTTTTGTCAAATTATGAATATATGGAAATAAATACAGTGACATCCATCATGAGTTTCATCTAGTGGAAGAATTTATTGGTGTTTCTAAGTATTGTACAAAGAATGTGATGATTTTATTTATTTGGCTATATAAATAATTATCCATGACCTATAAAACAACCAATGTCAATTGGCTATAGTACAAAAAAATTGAGAGGTTATTACACAATTGTTGTAACCACCCAAAAAGGATTATATTATAGCAGTTTTGTGGTATTGGATTATTTCCAAACCATGATAAGGACTAGATACTCTAATTGAGTAGTGAACCATGCAAAAATACCCTGTTCCATATTTACCTACTTTTATATAGATTCTTATAATAAGGAAAAGAGAATAATATAATTAATATCCTGATAGGTATAAATGTAAAGATGCTTAAAAATTATAAAATTTTAAAAATTTCCCAATACTAATCCATCCCCTCTCGGTTTGGGTGGTTCTGTAAAAAACAGGGTAGCAGTGCCGTGGGGAGTTAGCTATGGTGTAACCCCTCTTTTGTAGTGGGGATCTATAGGATATTGGGGTTTACTACATTGTATCCCCCTCTCCTAAAAAATTGGATATGTAGTTATGGATATCAGGCATTATTTTTACCAAAATGGTTTTGGCGTGATCCAATGCCTTGTAATGTAGTCATTCCTAGGTCATCCCTTTCTACGCCATTGTGGTGGGAGCCTATACTATATTATGGAAGGCTACATCATGGTCTGGGAGGATGTGTCATGGTATTCTATTTTGAATCATGGCTATAAATACATAGAAACACCTTCAAACAAACTCTTCTTCCTATATTCTCTCACAAACCACAAGTGACACAAAGAGTTTTTAAAACCTTGAGAACCCATTTCAGATATGAATCAATCCCAAATTTTGGATATCAAACATTGGTGTCTTCTATCCCTTTATGAGGTAGGTGTATCTATAAAAAAGTTTCTGATTCATTATTTCTTTATTTTATTGTATAATTCCTTTATTATGTTTACAAAAAGGATATATTTGATACTAAATCTAAGTTACTTCATGAAATATTAGTTTTTAAAGGGGTATATCTTTAAAAATTGAATTATGTTTAGTGAAATGCCTTAAAGCTGTTTTTATTCTAAAATTGGTTTTTAGGCATGTAAGTGGTAATGATTCCCTATGAAAATGATTTATAAATGTGTATTGTATTATAAAGGTGATTTTCAAATCATGGGGGTTGTGAAACATAGAATGTGATTTTTTTATAAAGTGTGTTGATGATTTATGTTTTTTTGAAAAATATGGTGCATATGAAAATTTTGGAACCTTGATCTTAGACATAAGGAAACTTAGTGAGTGTTATACCACTATGGGCATTCTATAGGTTCTCATGAGTCTTTGGAAGAAAACTAGGAAGCCTGACATTAAAAAAATGGGGAAAGGACTTGGTATCATTTGGATTCACATTTTTGCTTAGTGTTCCTAGTTTTCCTTGTTATTGATTCCCATAGGCTAGATCTCAATATGTTTCATGAATGATGATTTCAATTGGGTATAATGTTTTATATTCTCACTAGTTTATCTTATGTTTTATCCATGAATGATTTTTCTTATACTCTTTATTTCTTATACAAACATTTCATATTCCATATTGTGTAAATTTGAAAGAATTTGATGGAAACCAAATAATATTCTACAAAATGTTTATCTTTTATAAATTATTTATAATTTTTTTTAAACATTGAGCTACTATTTTCATAATATTAGGATTTGTATTCATTTTTTGGTGAAACCCTACTGGAATTTATTATCAAACCCTACTTTTTTCCTTTCGGTGTTTGTAGATTTGGTTTTTA
This sequence comes from Viscum album, assembly GCA_963277665.1. Classification (NCBI taxonomy): domain Eukaryota; kingdom Viridiplantae; phylum Streptophyta; class Magnoliopsida; order Santalales; family Viscaceae; genus Viscum; species Viscum album. The sequence goes on along the minus strand of OY728160.1, from coordinate 868,972,060 downwards.
GGACACATGTAAAGGGAATGGATTGATATAGTTCACTAAATTATCGTGAGTGTCATTCCCTAATTTTTAATATAGGGTGGTGGTAATCGATAGTGGAATGGATTTTTTATTATTTTGGCTTGTCGTTTTGTAAATTCTGGTTTAGACTCTTGGGATTGAAATTTATCTATCATAAATATATTCACTTTGATATATATATTTTACTTTGATTGTTTTCCAAATTTTAGTTTTTATTACCATTTTTTGGGTTTTTTATGATACTCCCTCGTAGTGGGGAATTTCATGCGACATCTTCGACCAACACGTGCTGGTTCATTACAATCACATAATCTTTAGTGCATTTATAAAACTTGTAAATGTTATCCCTATAATAACTTTTGAAATATTAGGTATGTGTAGAATTTAATTTAAATGAAATTTATTTTAATGAAATAAGTTTTTTTTAATTTTTAAGGTATAGAAAATATAGAATAGTATTTTAGAGTTTTTAATTAAAAAAAATTAATTTATGGCTTTTAGGTGACACTAATAACATAGTGGGGGATATATTGGGGTTTAGTGAGCCATCCAAAGGCATTACATTCCTCTAGAAACCCCTAAAATACTAGAGGTGAGTCACCATGAACCAAATATTCCATTTGGAATCCTATAGAACCTAGAGGGATCAGAGTGTTTCAGCATGATTCCATTTTTAATACTGTAATTTGCATCAATTATAGGTTTGTATTTTAATTTGAAAATTACATTATGGGATTTGGATGAATAATAATATGGTGGTTTTATTATTCAAAACCAATCTAGATCCTTTTTTTATTTATATTCTTTCTTTCTTGATGTATTCAAAATTTGTCAAATTTATTACACCTATAAAGGCAAAAAAACCAAATATCATAAGGTTTTTATCTTTCAATTAGGTTCTAAATCTACTTCATTTGAATTGAAAAATTTCTTCTAGTTTGGGGAGAATTATTGATTTTTGATAATAAAAGAGTAAGAAGACATATATTTCTTGTTTAGATTATTGTTAGGATATCATGTGGGCTATCTCAATAATTTTATTGATTTTTATATACTTATTAATGAGTATATATATAATTTTATGTGTGATTTTAAGAAGAGTTTTTGGATAAAATTTAAATGAAATATAAACTAAATAATATTTGTTTGCACTAGTTTTAAATATTTAAATAAGTACAACATACATGATTTATAACTGAAATTATCAGCTAAATGAATAAACATTGAATACATTTTTTGTTAATGTGGAAAAAAATGACTTAATATTTTTTGATCTGAAGAAAATATAAAAAACAATTATGCTAAAACCCCACCTTGTGTGATGGAATTCAATTTTGATTTAAGATATTGGGGTTTGAATAAAACATCATTGATATATTAATGATTTTCATTAATTTTAATGACTTAATAATTAATTTAAATGAGGTTTTACATGGGGAAATAAATTTATATGTGATTTAAAATTTTTATAAATATTAGAAGATGAGTATGTGTTGGTTTATAAATGTTAAATAATTTTAAAAGGGGTTTTGTATTTAATGTAATATTGAGATATATCAGTAAAAATTGTGTGGTATATTGGAATTGAAGCTATGTTTTTGGCTAAATTGTTCTCTGGTAAATAGTATTTTCAAAGGCCTTTTGTTTTTCTATTATAAGGGGTATGTAATTATTTTATATATTGAGTCTTAATCAAGGTTTTTATTTATTACATGTGTCTATATTTAAATAGAAACAATCCATGGGTTTAGATTATTTAAGATTTTGGATAATGGGAGAGATATTCATCTTTTTGGCTATGTTGTTGATAAATATTTTGTTATTCTTTTACATGATTTGAAAAAATATCTAATTTAAATAGATAATGGAAAAAATAAGTTCATAATTTTTTAAGGTGTCTTCATAAGCACATGACTAGATATGAATTTTTTAGATTTAAATTCATTATATGACATTAAGTGATACCTATATGATTATTTTAGGATCTAAGTAATTTTTGAGGTGTTGGTAAGTAGAAAAATATGTTTATTAAAATATTATAAAAATAAATATCTTATATATATATATATATACACATATTTCATATATCTTAATGGAGGTAAGGTAAATGACTATGTATATCTAGGATTTAGTGGATAAAATCATTATGGAGATTTTAATAGGGGTTTTAGGATTATTTAGTGGGTTGTTTTCTATATTTTTAGTTGTCTCGGTTGTATTGTAATATTTATTCTTTTACTTAGGTTATATATTTCACATGATTTGGATATTTAACATCATGATAACTATTTGGAATAATTTAGAATATTATGTAATGAATCTTTTTTAATATTCACTACACGTGTTTTATAATATTTTTGTCTTTATTTTATTTTTTGAACAATTAAAGGGTAAATCACTCTGAAAGAGATATATTAATACCGTCGATTCAAGTCTCTATCCTTTAGTGATCATATAGTATAGTTTGGGGTATGTGGTTTTCCCCCACAACAACATGACTGTTTTGAGGGAGGATATTACAAATTAATATCATATTCATTTATTTTTATTTGATTTTGATATTTTGGAAATGTAATAATGGAGATAATTGGTATATAATTATGTATGAAAATTTTGTGTGTGTGCATGCTTGTTCCTGTCCAAAGGAATATATTACTCAGGACCTTTAGGTATAATATAACCCTAATTTTAGAATATATGTTCGATAAAAATCAACTAAGGAATGATATAAGAGAATTATAAATATCTTTAATATTATTGATGATTTTAGGAACTGAAATTTAAAGTTGGTTGTGTTTATACTAGAATGGTTAACAAGGAGATGGTGGGATATTCATGTGTAGACCAAGAAATATATTGAATTTTCATAGGATCTATTTTATGAGTTTTTTATGAATGATTCCATATTAATAGATTTAGGATCAACAAGGGATATGGGTTTAGATAATTGAATTAGTTGATATATTTTTTTGGAGTTTGAATCTAAATTCATTGTTCTTCTTTATTTTTCATCTACAATAGGATGTGATTGTGATTTTAAGGCTTAAAAGTTTGAGTATGTCTTTTAATCACATCTTCAAGACTTGGTGATACTTATTTTTTTAGATACAATTAATAAGGTGGTGAAAAAGTACTTATATTGAAGAAAGATCTAGGGGTTATCTAGAGATATTTTTTGAGTACCAGAAGATTGGTGGGTGGAGAAAAGTGGAATTTTGATGACATTTTCTAGGGAATTTAGCGGTTGGGGAGCCAATAAAAATATTTTCTTATTATTTTCTATAGCAAATATTTATATTGAGTACTTTCAATGTTGTTATGAATTCTTTATTTTTTATTTTTCCCCTAGTGAATTGAAGGAGTGTAGATGTTATGGTAAGATTGGGAATATTCAATGTTTCTTTTACTGAGAAGGATATTGGATTGGATGACTAGTTATTTATTTGATTTAGACACCTCATTATTGGATTGGGGGATAAAAATAAAAAAAACAATTAGAGATACTTTGGGATAGTGGAGGATGTTAATGGGGATGACCTCAATGGGGTCATACATGATAAAGAAAATTAGATGACCTAGTTTTAGGACTATAGAGTAGGATATTTTAAGTTGTTTGTGGTGGAATTGTTTTGTGGATGTCAGTGATGGATATTTGATAGTCTAAAATGAGATACTAGTGAACTTTTATTTTTATTATTTCTAATTTAATATAGGTAAATATCATTCCCTTATTTTTTTTATAAAAGGTAAAGGCTCTAGGAATTTTATTATTAAAAAGTGATACAAAGTACAAAGGGAGGATACCATGTCCATAATTCAAAACCGGATTTAAAGTTAAAAAAAACCTTAGTTACCTCGTGATCGTGTGTGCATTCTATGGCATGATGATCACCCTGACCCGCCGCGAGAATGACGACCTCTCCTTCCAGCAGTAGCTTGTGTCTATGGACCTCCACCATCATCTTTAACTCACTCAGCAGCATTTTCCTGTATCGTTCCAGCTTGATGCTTGTTGTCACATTGTTGTAACTTTGTTATTATGTTTTTATTTTTTATTTTAATTTGAAGTTGTTATCTCATATGATGAATATGTTTATGGAATGAGGGAATAAGATAAAATCAACAAAGATATGCTTATCAATTATGATTATCATTAGTGGGTATGGATTCTAAATTAATTTTGATACCTTGAAGATTTTAACCTTTAATGTATTTTTCTGATTGGATTGATTGATGAATTTTTATGCTTTCTTTGATTTCTTCTTGAGACACGAAACATTCTTTACTTATGATGGTGTATCTTTAACTTGCACTGGAAAATGAAATTTTTAAGAAAGTAAAACTAGTTTTTATTTTACTGGATAATACACAATTAGTTATTACATGGAATGAGTGGTTATTCATTTGGTTATGATGAATGTTGGTGTATTTTTCTTCCTTTTATTATTTATTTTTTGGGATTTGTTTCTTAATGAAATATTATGATTTAATCTAGAGAGAGGTTGATATCATGATATGTAAAGACCCGAAAACTTCAAGGAAATTTTTTTCTTGATTTTCTTTGGAATTTTACAAGAAAGCAATTTCTGACGGCGCCTGATTCCGAGGCCCGGTGTGCCCAGAATCAATTTCCGAAGTTTAGCTTGGGTACGTTCAGTGAACGAACGGGCGAGTTTTTCTAACTTTTGAACCGATGCTCGGAATCAAAATCCAAGGGTACCGATGGAATCACAACGCTGGTAAATGTTTAGGAACACCTTTTCCGGAGTTGCGTTTGCTTGGGTGTGGTTTTTAAATTTTTGGGTTATGTAAAGGAATAAAATAAAAGTAGTGCAACCAATTTTATTTTATTTTTGTTTAACCTAAGCTAAGTGGATGAAGTGGGACCCAAAATATCCTACCCACTCGGTAGGATAATTGTGCAGTGCGACCCAGATGAGCCCCACTGTTTCTTTTCTTCCTAAACCCCTCCTTTAATAAGGTAATGCACCCGCACCCCCATTAATTGGAAGTCAACCCTTGCGTTTATCTGTTTATGAAACGCCTCTATTAATTGGGTGGTTTAAACTTTGCAATTAATTCAATTAATTGTTTGATCCATTTTTGAATTTCAGAACTCTTGGCTTGAGAAATAAAATAAGTCAAACTCTTATTTTATTAGAGTGGTTTGGTTGTGAGAGGATTGGGGGAGAATTTGCTCAAGTTCTTGAAGTTCTTCTTCCTCGATGAAGAATGCGAGGAACATGAAGAACGCTATCCTCCGACGACGGACGATAGTGAGAGACACCTTCCTCAGAGATTGACGATCCGACGCTCACCCTTTCGTTCCTCCTTCCCGCGTCAAAGGAAGGGAGACACCATTCCTCCTCGGACGATCTCTGTCAAGTGTGCGGAACCTTCTTTCCACGACGTCCCTTCCGCGACGAACCTTCGTTCAACTACGCTCGAGGTAGGGGTTTTATTGTTGTTTTTGTTCGTGGATTCTTCCGTTGTTGTTCCTCATTTAAAATTGGACCTCTTTCTATCGATTAATGGGACGGGGTCGGACCGCAAATAAACGTCTGAACCTCCTCCCTTATCTTTGTGTTGTTGCGGTTCGAAGGAAAGTGACGTGGTGCTACGACACCGTGTGGGATCATGCGGCAAGGATGCACGGCACCGTCGCGCTGCGCCGAAAAACCCCGAAGGGACGCGGTTTTTTATTTGGCGTGCGGATCGACGAGCCAGGGAAGAACGGGCCACTGCCGCATTTTGAAGGCTCCGAAGTTTGATTATTTTACGGCGGATCGATGGGAGACGACAAAGATGGACGCAATGGTGTTTTGAGGTCTTCGCAGTGAAGAGCTGGTCCCGGGAGGACCACTGGCGAAGACGGCAGGCAAAACGGACCACCGGAACGCGTCCGGTGGTCCGCGGAATACCCCGCCGGCACCCGGAGGCGGCGGGTCCCATGGCCACACTGGACCAAGGACGACGCGACGTCGGGGCGCGTCGCTGGCAGGGAGCGGGCCCCACGCGGGGGCCGCAACTTCTTTCACGGGGGGCAACCGCACCCCCCTGTTCCGCTCAGCCGGACAGCCGAGCGGCCACACGGCCGCGCCAGCGCGGCAGGCCAACCGGCCGGGCCACGCCCACCGGACCGGGCCACGCCCTATGGGCTGGACCTGGACCCGGTTCGGGCCGACCCAGGGGGTCTCGGGCCAGGTCGGACCGGGTCCGAACCCCCTATTTTCGGGCAGTTTCCGTTCAAACACCCATATCTTGGGCTATGGACCTCCGATCGACACACCGTTATTTGCGTAGCGATCCTTGGATCGAGGCGGTAGTTTCGGTTTTTTACAATCATGGTTTCGGAGAGCTTTGGGTACAATCGGGTTGGTTCAAACACAAAACCAACCGGTCCCTCGGAGCAGAAATGCTTATTACTTGAGCTCCGGACGTCCGATTGACGTGCTGTCAACTTTGTTGGATTCTTCTTGATGAGATGGAACTTTTGGAATACATATCCTGAGTTTTGGATGTAGTTGGATAGTGGCCAGGTTGGATTGTACCCGAAATCCAACCGGGCCGCTAGAACGGAAAAGATGATAACATTCAGACCAGACGTCCGGTTGACGAACCGTCAGCGGCGTTGGTGATCACATTGAGAAACAATACCTATGAGCATACCCTATGAGAGTTCGGGGTACAGCCGAGATACGACCGGGTTGGTTCACACACGTAACCAACTGGGCCCCTGGGACGAAAATGTTAGTAACTCACAGACCGGGCGTCCGACTGACACACCGTCTGTTGCGTTGAGACCCCTATGATGAGGCAGATATTTGAGATACTTCTTCATGGGAATTTTTGATATTTTGATTATTGATCAGTAGCTCGTTGAGAAGACCCTCCCAGTGACGAGCTAGCAGAGTGCAGAGACCTAGAAGATGGCTGAGACTTGACGACTGCTGATCTATCATCTCGGTGTGTTTCGGATAGCCCAGTGGAGAGCGCTTGGTTATAGAGGCAGACCCACAGCGGAGGAGCGCTTGGTTGTAGCAGTAGACCCGCAGTACTCAACATAAGGAGTACCTCTAGAGGCTATGAGGGGGAGCGCTTGGTTGTAGCGGCAGACCCACGGCGGAGGAGCGCTTGGTTGTATGGACAGACCCGCAATACTCAACAGAAGGGGTACCTCTGGAGCCTATGAGGGGGAGCGCTTGGTTGTAGCAGCAGATCCATGGTGGGAAGCGCTTGGTTGTAGCAGCAGGCCCACAGTACTCGACTGGTGGAGTACTACAGCAGTCCAAGGTTAGTGGGGCGTGCTTGGTTGTAGCGGAAGAACCACTGTACTCGATAGAGGAGGAGTTCTCCAGCAGCCGTGGTTTCGACTTCATGATTAAATCCTGGTTTAAGCTGAGTCTATGACCTTTGTGTTTACCCCATGATTGAGATGGGTCACTTAACAACTTAGGTATATGTATGGGAATATACCTGGGTATTGGTTATTCGTTGATTTCATAATCTTTGTGTTTCCTCATGATTGAGAAGGGTTACTTGATAACTTAGGTATATGTATGGGCATATACCTAAGTAGAGGTTATCTGTTGAGATCTTCTTTGTGGTTATCCTTGTTGGATTTAGTGAGACCTTGAGGGTATCGGGGTCCCTAATGATTATCGTTATACTCACCCCTGCACGGGCTATGCCCGCACCTCGTTGTGTTGGTTGCAGATGATGGGCAACGCTGACAGAGGCCGAGTGTTCAGGGACTAGATAGTACCCGGAGGTGGATCTCACGACGAGTCAGTATCCAGAGGTGGACTTCATGACATGAAGATAATCGGAGGAGGTTGACGGGTGAGAGCGTTGTAGAGGCTAACTGTTCCCACCCTTCAGGTAGGATCCATGGTGGACGATCCAGGAGCGGCACTATCTGTACCTACCATTCAGGTAGGATTCGAGGAGGGCGACCCAGGAGCTGCTTCCATTATTCCAACTGTTTGTCTTTTTCTATTTTACTTTCGTTCAGTTGTAGCTGTACTTTTAGTTGGGTTTGTATTCTGTCCCACTTACTTTTCAGCACTTTCTTTTGTACTTAGTGTATCACTTCCACTTGTACTCCGTGTTGTTTTGTTTACTATTATAAAGGAAATTCCTTCCCAGTTATTGGATTTTTTACACATTTGGTGCTAGTCGCTAGCCCCTGGCCTATGGAAGGCGGGATTGGGGTACTCACGACACGGGCCCTGAGGACGGGTCGTGACAAATTGGTATCAGAGGAGTCGGTTCTACCGAAGGACTTATAACTCTGATATTTTCTTTTCTGTGAAGTAATAGTGTTAAGGGTACCAAGTGTGGTCTTCAGTTCAGGGAGTCCAGTGTTGGTGTGGAGGCCGACGTATCCGTACACCAGGACCCTGACTACTGATTTACGACTTTGTGGACGAAAACACTGATTGCGTGTGTGTTTCCAAAAGTTTTAAAGTTAGATCAAACCAGGTCAGCTCACCAGGTATAAAACGTTGACCATGTCGCATCTGTTCAGGATGTCTCCATGCATAAAGTCAGTTGGAGTTCCGAGAGATTAGTCGAAGACCGCTCACCGAGTGACAAGGCTCTAGTGCAGTGCCCTTTTTACTATGTTGGCACCGTCGGGTGGTGTACCCGCAACACCACCACCTGTTGGGAAGCAGATTCCACCAGCTAAACTAGTGAACTGTGCATGCTGGAAGAGCGTGTTGCACAAGTTCCAACAGCAATGACCTCCATGGTTATGAGGCGAGGCAGATTCTTAGACAGCAGAGGACTGGATGGAGGCGATTGCTAGAGTTTTCTGCCTAGCTGAGACACCAGTGGAGTGGATGGCAGACTTGGATACTAGTTTTTTCCAGTGAATGACCATGAGGATGGTCCGAATAGTGATGAGGCTTCGGTACGTGGACTGATGCCTTAGATAGTGACTTCACGTAGTGTGTCAGCTGTACATCACTACCTGTTGGTCAGCAGTTACAACCGGCGGTACCGGTAGGTGACATATGTAGGCTTACTAACTTACACGTGTACCAACATCAGATACCCTCAAGTTCCGAGGCCATCCCGACTCACAGGAAGTTGAGGACTGGCTTGAGGAGGTGGCTGAGAGTTTTCTAGAGCTTATACAACTTCGGCAGGATGACTTGTCAGTAGCTGATAATTCATCAGGGCGTACCACACCATTCCTGGTACTCGATGAATGTGATTAGATCAGTGCTATAGGGCTCGGATCTCTGAGCATTTTGTGTTTAAGGAAATTCAAGAAAAAACCTTTTTCCTCTATGAATTCCTACTTAGGTTAGGGTGCTAGAGAGAACCTTGAGGTTGAATGTTCTTTGGCTGAATGAATACAGCTAGAGAATGTTTGAAGTTGAAACACTGTGAGCTGGTGCTAGTCTTAGAGACTTGGGCATGAGAATGTTTCAAGAAGAGGAAATGTTAAGGACAGATGAGTCTGCAAAGCAGCAGATATGGAGGTAGAGCTGGGAGAGCAGCATGAGGTGGTGTAAATTTCAACATGTTACAATCACCCGCCTTTGTAGCCCCTGCTAGGCTCAGGGAGCTGGAGGGAAGGGGAAGAGAGTAGCTGTATGCGGTCAAGGAGTGTAACCGAAAGGGCTCTAAGGATGATTCGAAGTGCGGACTTTGTCTTCTACTAGCTGCTATAGCCATAGACATTGATACGAATCATCCCTTCCTTCCATGAATCTAGTCCCAGACCTAGAGTTTCCAGTTAAGCCATTGACTTGAACCTCACGTCTGGAGATAACTTTGGGAGGAGACTGGATAGTCACACTTATGCCGACGGTGTGATTTGACCCTTGAGGCTAGAGTCTCGATTGGGACCTCTTGGTGGCAGCTTGAGGCCTTACGAAGTTAGTTTGAGTATGGATTGGGGAATCACAATTCATACTCAAATTGATGGTATTAGGAAAATGTCGGGATGTGTTTTCCTTGGTCGGCGAAAAGGAAACCCCAGGCAGCACAAGATAAAATCGTGCATGGGAGGGTGTAGTCGATCCTTCATAGGTCGGCCAACCTTACCCTTGTGGCAGCAGGAGTTTTGAGTTTCAGTTCTAATCAATAAAGGGAGACCTCTCGAGTTCGAGGATGGCGACCACGTTCTTATACGGTTCTCACCTTGACAAGGTTTACAAAGATGTTGCCGAGGAAGAAAGATATCTCCGAGGTTAAACGAACCTTTCTAGGTCCCCAACAGGGTAGGCGAGGTGGTTTATCGCTTCACCTTTCCACCTCAGTTGCACCAGGTGCATGAAATCTTCCACATACCTCGGTTGAGGAGATACGTTCATGATCCTTCACATATCATCGACCATGGGGAGCTAGACATTGGTGATGGGGTGACTTTTTTAAAGTTCCAGTAGAGGTTGAGGATCGATAGGAGCGGGTCCTACGAGGACGATCGAGTCCTCTTGTGCGTTTTCATAGGCAGCACGGGAACCTCCAGGTGAGCACATGGGAGCGGAAGGCTCAGATGCATGCTAAGTAGCGATTTTGTATCCCTAGTTTGTGTTAAAGATTTACGGGGACGTAAAGCCCTGAGGTGGGAGTAATGTAAAGACCCGAAAATTTGAAGGAAAAATTTTTCTTGATTTTTTTTTGAATTTTAAAAGAATGCAATTTCTGACGGCGCCTGATTCCGAGGCCCGGTGTGCCCGGAATCAATTTCCGAAGTTCAGCTCAGGTACGTTCAGTGAAAGAACGAGCGGGTTTTTCTAACTTTTGAACCGTTCCTCGGAATCTAAATCTGATGGCACCGATGGAATCGCAGCGTCGGTAAATGTTTAGGAGCACCTTTTCCGGAGTTGCGTTTACTTGGGTGTGGTTTTTAAAATTTGGGTTAAGTAAAGGAATAAAATAAAAGTGGTGCAACCAATTTTATTTTATTTTTGTTTAACCTAAGCTAAGTGGATGAAGTGGGACCCACAATATCCTACCCACTAGGTAGGATAATTTTGAGGTGGGACCCACATGAGCCCCACCATTTCTTTTCTTCCTAAACCCCTCCTTTAATAAGGTAACACACTCGCACCCCATTAATTGGAAGTCAACCCTTTCGTTTATCTGTTTATGAAACACCTCTATTAATTGGGCGGTTTAAAAATTGTAATTAATTCAATTAATTGTTTGATTCGTTTTTGAATTTCAAAATTCTTGGCTTGAGAAATAAAATAAGACAAACTCTTATTTTATTAGAGTGGTTGGGTTGTGAGAGGATTGGGGGATAATTTTATCAAGTTCTTGAAGTTCTTCTTCCTCAACGAAGAACGCGAAGAACATGAAGAACGACGACCTCCGACGACGGACAACGGTGAGAGATGCCTTCCTCGGAGATCAACGATCCGACGCTCACCCTTTCATTCCTCCTTCCCACGTCAAAGGAAGGGCAACACCATTCCTCCTCGGACGATCTCCATCAAGTGTGCGGAACCTTCTTTCCACGATGTCCCTTCCGCGATGAACCTTCGTTCAACTACTCTTGATGTAGGGGTTTTATTGTTGTTTTTGTTCGTGTATTCTTCCGTTGTCGTTCCTCATTTAAAATTGGACCACTTTCTATTGATTAACGGGAGGGGGCTGGACCGCACAAACACAGCCGACCCTCCTCCCTTATCTTTGTGTTGTTGCGGTTCGAAAGAAAGTGACGTGGTGCAATGGCACCGTGTGGGATCATGCAGAAAGGATGCCAGACACCGTCGCGCCGCACTGGAAAACCCCGAAGGGACGCTGTTGTTTATTTGGCGTGCAGATCGACGAGCCAAGGAAGAACGGGCCGCTGCGGCGTTTCGAAGGCTCCGAAGTTTGATTATTTTACAGCGGATCGATGGGCGATGACAAAGCAGGCCGCAATGTAGTTTTGAGGTCTTCGAAGTGAAGAGCCGGTCCCGGGAGGACCGCTGGTGAAGACGGCAGGCAAAACGGACCACAGGAACGTGTCCGGTGGTCCGTGAAAGACGCCGCCGGCGGCGCCCGGCGCGCCGCCGGGAAGGGCCGCCGTAGCTACAGCCGCGACGGCAGGCAGCTGGTCCCGCGACCACGCAGGACCAAGGAAGACACGGTGCTGGACCGCGTCGCTGGTAGGGAGCGGCCCCCACGTGGGGGCCATGACTTCTTTCAGGGGGGGCAACCACACCCCCTCTTCCGCTCAGCCGGACAGCCGAGCGGCCACGCGGCCGCGCCAGCGCGGCAGGCCAACCAGCCGGGCCATGCCCACCGGGCAGGGCCACGCCCTATTTGGCTGGACCTGGACCCGGTTCGTGTCGACCCGGTTCGGGCCGACCCAGGGGGTCTCGGGCCGGGTCAGACTGGGCCCGAACCCCCTATTTTCGGCCAGTTTCCTTTCAAACTCCCATATCTTGGGCTACAGATATCTGATCGATGCACCGTCAGTTGCGTAACGATCCTTGGATCGAGACCATCGTTTCAGTATTTTACACTCAAGGTTTCAGAGAACTTTTGGTATGGCCAGGTTGGTTCGAACACGAAACCAACCAGGCCCTCGGAGCGGAAATGCTTATAACTTGAGCTCTGGACGACCGATTGACATGCCGTCGACCTTGTTGGATTACTATTGATGAGACGAGACATTTGGCATACATCGCCTGAGTTTTGGATGCAGTTGGATAGTGGCCGGGTTGGATTGTACCCGAAATCCAACCGGGCCCCTGGAACGGAAAAGCTGATAACTTTCAGACCGTACGTCCGTTTGACGAACCGTCAGCGACATTGGTGATCACGTTGAGAAACAGTCCCAATGAGCATAACCTATGAGAGTTTGTGGTACAGCCAAGATACGGATGGGTTGGTTCGCACACAAAATCAACTGGTCCCCTAGGACGAAAAGGCTAGTAACTCACAGACCGGGCGTCCGACTGACGCGCCGTCTATTGCATTGAGACCCCTATGACGAGGCAGATCTTTGAGATACTTCTTCGTGGGACTTTGTGATACGTAGAGTATCGACCTGTAGATTGTGGAGCGGACCCTCCCGGAGACGAGCTAGCAGAGTGCAGAGACCTAGTAGCTGGCTGAGACTTGACGACTGCTGATCTATCATCTCGGTGTGTTTCGGATAGACCAGTGGGGAGCGCTTGGTTGTAGCAGCAGAACCACGACGGAGGAGCACTTGGTTTTAGAGGAAGACCCACGGTACTCAACAGAAGGAGTACCTATGGATTCTATGAGGGGGAGCGCTTGGTTGTAGCGGCAGACCCACGGCGGAGGAGTGCTTGGTTGTAGCGGCAGACCCGCGATACTCAACAGAAGGAGTACCTCTAGAGCCTATGAGGGGGAGTGATTGGTTGTAGCGGCAGACCCATGGTGGGAAGCGCTTGGTTGTATCAGAAGGCCCATAGTACTCGACTGGTGGAGTACTACAGCAGTCCAAGGTTAGTGGGGTGCGCTTGGTTGTAGCGGCAGACCTACTATACTCGACAGAGGAGGAGTTATCCAGCAGCCGTGGTTTCGACTTCATGATTAAATCCTAGTTTGAGCTAAGTCTATGACCTTTGGGTTTACCCCATGATTGAGATGGGTCACTTGATAACTTAGGTATATGTATGGGCATATACCTGGGTATTGGTTATCCGTTGATTTCATAATCTTTGTGTTTCCTCATGATTGAGAAGGGTTACTTGATAACTTAGGTATATGTAGGGGCATATACCTAAGTAGAGGTTATCTGTTGAGTTCTTATTTGTGGTTATTCTTGTTGTATTTAGTGGTACCTTGAGGGTCTCGGGGTCCCTACTGAGTATCGTTATACTCACCCCTGCACGGGCTATGCCCGCACCTCGTTGTGTTGGTTGCAGACGATGGGAAGTGCTGACAAAGGCCGAGTGTTCGAGGACTAGACGGTACCCGGAGGGGGATCTCACGATGAGTCAGTATCTAGAGGTGGAATTCACAATGTGATGATACTCGAAGGAGGTTGGTGGGAAAGAGCGTTGTAGAGGCTAACTGTACATACCCTTCAGGTAGGATCCGTGGTGGACGATCCAGGAGCTGCACTATCTGTACCTACCCTTCAGGTAGGATCTGAGGAGGGAAACCCATGAGCTGCTTCCATTCTTCCAGCTATTTGTCTTTTTTTGTTGTACTTTTGTTCAGTTGTAGCTGTACTTTCAGTTGGGTTTGTATTCTTCCCCACTTACTTTTCAGCACTTTCTTTTGTACTTAGTGTATTACTTCCTCTTGTACTCTGTGTTGTTTTGTTTACTATTATAAAGGCAATGCTTTCCCAGTTATCAGATTTTTTATGCCTTTGGTGCTAGTCTCCATCCCCTGGCCTATGGAAGGTGGTCTTGGGGTAGTCATGACATGGGACCCGAGGACGGGTCATGACATGATAGACTTGGTGCATAGTACCAATCCAATTTTTATTATTTCTTATAATGTTGATCTAGTTTATTTGTGAGTGTAATATATTTTGTTGGAGTATCTTGAGTTGAATGGGTTTATGATGTAGGGTTTTTGTCACTAGGGCACCCTGATGTTATTTGTTAAGAAAGTAGATGGAGGCTCAAGAACACTACTTGAGAATCCTTTTTTTTCGTGATGAAACATTTACAATGAACTTATCATTTGTGACAAATGGTCACTCTGAAGTGGCTTTTTACAATATAAGTATTAGGATGTCTTTAATAATATTTTTAGAAATGGATATTTGGGATATGTGATCTGTCCATACCAAATAATTTTGGCAGCAATGTACATGTACTGGCATAAAATAATTATTTGTGACATAATTCATACTTCCCTGAAAAAAAGTCTTTTTATGAAATGCTTATTTGTGATGGACTTATAATACCATTAAAAAGTGATTCAGCAAGATTATTTTTAATAGAATTGATAGTCCATCACAAATAGGTCTACATAAGATTATTTTCAACAAAATGTTTTCATCACAAATAAATTTTTGATAACTAGGGAAATTATTTATGGAGGATGAGTATTTTGATATATTTAAACTTTATCACAAAATTCTACAACAAAGAAGTAATTTCATCATAAATAACCATTACATAGAATAAGTCTATAATTATTATTCATATCATCCCCTCATTCTCATTATAAGTCTTAGAAATACATCATTCTCTCTCAATTTTTTTAAAATTATTCAAAATATTGATTTTTGGATTTTAGATATACTACTTACGTTCCAAACAACACTCTATTGGTATTTTTTATTTTATAAATTCTTATTTATTTGATTTATTTTTTATTATACAATTTATTACATAATTTAATTTATCATTATTTTTTTTCATTTAATTTTATTATTTTTTAACTACCATATTATAAAATATTTAATTTTTAGAAAATTTTAATATAAAAAAATTGTATTATTTAATTTTTTGGTTATAATTATTCATCAAACATTTTAGTTAATAAACAATCAGAAAAGATGTAGTTTTAAGTAAGCCTTGTCCTAAGATTTATTTTTGAAAATCTAAAATTTTCGTCACAGGTATGGATTACAGATGCATAGGTATGAGGCACCTAAAATTTTTTCATTTACAAAAATAAAATTTAAATAAGGAGTACCAAAGGAGCATGTCAAACTGTAACATCCCTGATAATTACACAATATAAATTTTTTATATCTATTAATATTTATCAAAAATATATTAATTTTACATTAAAGGGGGTGATTTTCTCTGAAAGTATACCTGACACGCAATAACGTGTTTTTTGGAAGTCTTACGTTGCACACCAGACATAGTTAAAGAAACAAAATTAAACATTATTATTATTATTATTTTAAATAGTAGTTAAAGTATAGAAATTCTGTTGGTGTGAATGAATATAACTATCTATATGATGTTTACATAAGTTTTTATATATGTTTTTACAATCATCAAATAAAATTTAGAGGCTTAAAATGAAAATAAATTCAATTTCAAGCATAAAATACTCTAATATTTTTAAAAGGTAGTTTTAATGCCTTTTGATGGAGAAACCTTTTTTAATATTGTTTTTGACACTTTTATAGGTTCTATTTGAAAAAAATAAACTTATTATTTAGAACAATTACATAAAAATATATTTTGGTTGAAATTTTGGTATTTTACTGATAAAATTCATATTTTAGGGGATAGTGAAAAATTTGGTATTTTAATTCAAAAAAACATTTTCATATATTTTTTTTATTGTTAGATTATAATTTTAATTTGTTTTAAATTATATTTATATTTTTTTATTATTTAATCAAATTGTGGTCATTAGAAGTAATTTCACCTAAAAATATGATATAAACACATGTCAATCTTTTGATGGTTTATAACTTTTAAAAACCGGTTTTCTCATTTTGACAATGAGATTAATTTTTAAATTTAATATTTCCACTTTAATGAATTGAATTATCAAAAACTAACACTAATTTCTGTATTTAGTATGCAAATTTTGGTTTAATAGGATCAAAATAATTTTTGGTAAATAGTAACATTATTATTTTATTTACCATAGTTAATACATAATTCATTAAAATAACGGTAAACATAATATTATAATAATATAAAACTATGATAACACTTATCTTAATTTAACTGGGTGAGTTATGGCTGACCAGGATAACCCATAGGAAGAAAATTTGGCCTTGGGAAGCCACTTGGGCTTGATATGACATTTATAACATTTAAATTAAAGTAAAGGTAAAAATATCACAAACAAGTCTCTTATTACTAATTTTTTTTAATATGGTGTTATATAAGTGATATATTCAAATATAAATATTATTTAGAAACTTAAAAATATTACCTACATCATGGTATTTTATTTATAATTTTTATACATTAAATATTTAAATTTAATTATGACACAATGATGTCACAATTATTGCTTTATTAATGAAAGAATCAAATAAATGATAGTATAAATATTATAATAAATATTATTTGGAATAATTAATGTCATACAATAATTTATAGGTTAATATAAAATTTTATAATACTATTAAATGGTTTGGTTTGATGTTATCTCTATGTTGGATTTTATTTAAATTCAATAAAATGAATAGTGTCATAATTTATATAAATGATATTTTAAAGAAATATCTATTTATTAAATTATTCAAAAATATTGAAAATATTTTGAAATTAAAAAGTATCTATTATAATGTAAAAAAGTTCATAAAGTATCCATTTATGAAAAATTGACTCCATATAAGTAAAGTTTATAGCCTCTTAATAATTAAAATTTTGTTACCACAATTCAAATTAAAAGATTATAATTTGGGTTTGTCCAAAAAGATATGGATTAAAAATATTCAAAAATTGTCTAATTTTATTATATGATGGGTATTAGACCCAAAATCATTTTATTTTCTCAATAAATTATCTGGTGACCATTTTTAACTAAAATTTAATTTATTTTAATTTAACTGTTTAAGATTTTCCAAGGGTGCCCCTCCCCTCTCTTATAAAAAGGTACCCACTCTTCTCGAATACTAAAACTTCCAAATCCTTTAGGTTTGTCCATGATCTACCCAAAAAAATTAGTAAAAGCCCTCCCACATTGTTAAATCCTCATTTTATGCATACCATAAACTTTAGAGGTGTTAAGGTTTAATTCAAAGGCGATCAACCGAAGAAGAGTTATTTTTTTCTTTAAGTATTTCTATTTTATTTCTTCTACCTAATCCTTCAAATATCCTCCAACCATGATGATACAATAAATAAAATATCCTGAATATAATGATATGTTATTACGTTATTATCACCACTAAAATCAATCTACACTTTTATTAAATGGGAATGGAATTAATCATTCATGCGTATGTGTGAAATTTCACCTCACAAACCGATCTAATTCGTTTTCCATAACCGCCTATCATGATGGGTTATAATAATGTAATTAATTTAAATATATGATATTTATGATATCTTAATCCTTATAAGATAATAATATATTGATTATTTTCTTAATTCCACATGCATAAAAATGATAATTTCATTCATGTGTGCGTGTGAGCTATCACCTCAAAGAAGTGATGTGACTCATTTTTATTCATAATATCACTTTTATGATATATATAAGTATATTTAAAAAATTAATATAATATTAATTATGATATTATCATTATAGAAATATTAAATTATAATTATCTTACTTTCATAATGATCAATGAAAAATGAAGACGTTACTCATGCGTACGTACATCTTAATGTCTCTATGAATATAACATTGTTCATTTTTAATAACCAAAATTCATGGTTTTATTTAAAGGTATAATTTGTGTATATAAATAATAAAAATTTCATTAATATTATTCTATAGATGATGGAATTATGACCACATGGACTAGTAACTTTAAAACATGTTCATTATTCACTCAAGTACTAAATTTCAACAAAACATCATATATGAACGTAAATAATTATGTAATTTTTATAACATTGTAATATGTGATAGAAAAAAAAACATGAAAAATTATATCAGGAAATTATAAATTAACCTAAGGTTATTTTTCACGAAGAACAAGGAACATATGTGACAAATTGAACTTAAGGTAAGAGACTTTGTCTCGATCTCTATTCATTGAGTCATTTCATAACAATATGCAACTTTATTCTTTTATAAGGTGTATATACAACAAATATTACATTTCATATCCATATTTTATCTATAACAATGTTATTTAATGTTTTGGTACATTTATTAATTCATGGAGATTAATATTTAAATGTTCAAAGTGGTGTGGGACTCCATAAACGTTTAAATATTTAATTATAAAATATTTTTCTTCATAATATTAATTTAATTATTTATTTATATGGATATATTAGGTTTATATAGGAAATTTTATGTCTATCCTGAAATTTATTAAAAAATTTCAAAAGGAATCCTTTTTATAATAATCATTTTACTTTTTTAGAAAACAACAAAAGGAATTTTTTTGTTTAAACTTATATGATGACAATGAATTCTCCACCACCATAACTGTTATTTGATATTTGGATTTCTCTATAATCCTTAGTATTTTTAAAAGGAAAATGAAATCCATTATTCAATTTTTTTTGGTATTAAAAATTGTTTTTAAAGTGGATTGCCTATTTCAATATCTTGAAATGATATCTTGTGATCGAAAATGAAATTTTATGAGTGAAATGTTGATAATTTTAGTCATTTATATGTTATGATTATATAATGGTACTTATAATTTTGATAGGTGGTTACCTGATAAACCAAATATGGGTGGTTATGTGATAAACCAAAGTTGGTTGGTTCCATGATAAACTGATGATGTGTGGTTAAGTTATAACCTCCAATGAATTAGGTATGGAAATCTTCTATATGGATATTCCATTTAGTGATATGTGTGGAAGTTGACCATATGGTTATTATATTTTAGTATGATTATGTACCATGTTACCATTATATGTTATATTTAATTTCTATGGGTTTTAAGGTCATATTTTTATTACAACAAGGGTAAGCAATGAACTTATATTCAGTGATGTGTATTTACTACTTATTAAAGGTAAAAATTATTACTTTATGAGAAATTATTACTTTAGGATAAATATTCATGGTTTAATTGTTTTGAAACCATCATTGTGTATCCTATAATAATATTTCTATGATCATCAAAAGTTTTGAAATGTTTTTCACAGGATTTAAAGTAGAATAGAGTTGAGGATGCGATACAAGAAAATTTATGATGTTTAAACATGAAATGAGACCATGTTTCTTTATAATTTTTTTTGGTTTATGAAAAAATGGATAGTGAGTTGAAGTGTCTACTTTATATTATTTAACATGTTATGTATGATTAATGTCATAATTATATAAATCTATAAACTTTAAAATATCCTCCATGTGAAATAATTTCAAATTATTGACCTAATAAAAGATTATATAATGCTTATGGACGGGTTCTTATAGTTGGTATCATAGAATGTTTTAGACAAATTTAGAGGTTAGGGTGATATTTAACCATAAGTTACAAGTTATATATAACCAAAATATTTAGAAAAATAAAAAGATTCATAGTTATTTTAGATAAATTAAATTAATTCGCGATAACATGAATAAGTATATATTATTGTTTATCTTCTATATAAGATAGTATATAATGATTTTATTTATATACTCACACTAACATTTTTGGTTTTAGTAAATGGATGGATCCAGTAGGAACCAAAGTAAAAATAGATGTGAAGGAAATTGTGGTGGTTCAATGAATAATAAACTAAATGAAACGAGATGTGTAATGAGAACTCTCTTGGTTATTCTAAACCAACTATCACGAGTTATGATTTACCACTAGAACCTTGATGATTTTTCTAGTACATCATATAAGAGATAAATTAATCCCTATGGAAGTTTAGGTAATGTTCATAAAGGTAAGAATATTAATCAATATATGTGTCAAAAATGTGGAAAAAAAACCTAGGAGAATGTTTCAAAGGGATGATAAGGTGTTATAGATCTAGAAATGATGGTAATAAAGTTAAAACCTACCCAAGAAAAAGGAAGCATTTAGTTGACTTTAGGAAAGAGAAAGAAGATCTTTATGAGTTATCAATTAAATGTATTAAATATTGGGAGTATGGTCATTAGGAAAAACAACATCCTACTGAACAAATATATGTTTAGAAATACCAAATGTCCATCTAATTGAGGATAAAGAATCTTAAAATGACCTATGAAAGAAATGGATTATTTCTTGTCTTAGGTTTTGAAAATTTTGAGTATTAGGACATGATTCATGTTTTTGCTTTTAGAAAAGATGTATTATAGAATAAGATATAAAATCTGGGGTAAAGGATCACGAAGAACACCAAATTATTAAGAAGTCTATATATAAAGGATTAATGAGTTATGGTAGACTATAGAATGATGAAATATTTAAAAGTATTAATGCTCTTTTGAATATGGGATTACTTTCGAAGACTTTTTCTAGTATGCGTAACCCTGAATTTTTTTATGTAAAATTTTTACTCGTGGAAGTATTATAATTTCTCATGTGAACATAATTATAAAAAACCTATAGGGTTTTTTTGATCCTTGATTTTGAGTAATAATGGGGTATTACATTTTGGGATGAAAAATTAAAGGCATGAGATAAACTATGAGATAAAAATATGTTTTGGTTATTTTTGAGGATTTTATATCATTTTGGCAATGCTATAAGGATTATATAGTTTTATAAAAAAGTACAACTTGTAGGAAGGGTGACAACCCATCACGTCAGACGTGGCTGTGATAATCGAACTGACAACCGAAGTGCAATTTGGATTTAACACATACCACTAGCCTATATAAATTCCATTGTTATAATAATATTCTAGTTATTTAAAAGATTTTATGTAATAAAAATATGTTTATTTTAGAAATTTATGTTTTATCAAATGGATATCCTTGGTATAATAAAATGAATTTGGGGATTAAGTGATAAATTTTATTTTGAAAAACATTCAAAATTTTGGGAACTTTATATGATTAAGATAAATAGAATACTATGGGATATTATTTTATGAGTAATGGTTTAATTTTATTTTGAAATAATCAATGATTTTATTTTCAACTTATGGTGATTTGGTTTATTTAAGGAAATGTTTATCCTATCTTGGATAATATGTGACTAGGTTAATTACTTTGTGGTATGAGACAATAATAGTGGTTGATGTTATTTGGAGATAAATTTTAAAATTTATCCTAGAAGTATATGAGATAAAACCTTTAGGAATTTTTGGTTTAATTATTAGTTTGGATAATTTTTTATTTTAAGGATATTTATTTTTTGAATGGACTATGTTGAATTTTGGTTATTAATATCGTATTTTTGAGATTAAAAGTAGTTTTTATTCATATAATGGTTTATTGTTTTTGGGAATTAACTTATCTTTTACTAAACCATTCTATTTTGGTTAATGTTTCAAGAAAGAATAAATATATAGTAAATATTTTTGTATTAATAAGTTGATTCATCTTAAATACTCAACATTTAGAGAAAAAGATGAGTTTACGGTGGAATTTCATTAAAGAATGAAACTCTAATTTTCAAGTAGGCATATTTCTTTATGGTCTTAGTCCAATTAATAATAGAATTATTAAACTATATGAAAATTATCTTGAAAATAAAACCTTATAATCTTACTTTTATCAATATACTTTTACCCATCACATTTTTATGGTGTTGTGATGGTTAACATTCTGTGATCGAGTTCTCTATCATTATCTATTAGTCCATGAGAGTTAGTTTGTACTTAATATCCATATTTTACTACATAAAACCTAATATTAACATTGTAATTCACTTAATTAATCTTAAAGTGTAGGTTTTATTGACACTTTTTCTGATGTGGTATTTCAATGAAGTTTCCGAGTCCAATTTTTAAAAATGCGAGGATGCAATTTCCAAAAGAGGGAAATGATATAACATCCCTGGTAATTACAGAATATGAATTTTTCATATATATTAATAAATATGAATAATATATTAATTTTATGTTTAAGGGGATGATTTTTACTATATCATATCTTAAATGAAAGAATGGGTTTTTCGGAAATCTTACGTTGCGCACAAGAGTGAGTTATATAAAACAATAATAGATTTTTAATATAATTATTTTAAAAGGAAGTAAACATCTAGTCATTGTATTGAGAGGAAGAAAAAGAAATAAATATTTTATGTTTAAACATATTTTTTATATCTTTTCTACATTTAGAAAATAATGTTTAGATGCTTAAAATTAGAATAAATTTAGTTTTAAACATAAGTTACTTTAATTTTTTTAAAAGTTAGTTCTACCGCCTTTTGATGCAGAACCCTATTTAAATATAGTTTTTGTCACTTTTATATGTTATATTTTAAAAAATAAAAATTTTATTTTGAATAAGGATATCAAAATTTACTTTGGTTGAAATATGGGAATTTTTACGATAAAATTTATATTTAAGTGAATAGCGAAAAATACTACATTTTAATTCAAAGTTGCCTTTTAGTCTAATTTGTTTGTATTGTTAGATTATAGTTTTAATTGGTTTTAAATTAAATTTATATATTTTTTATCATTTAATCCAATTTTTTTCATTGAATGTAATTTCATATTAAAATCTGATATAAACATATGTCAATCTTTAATGGTTTTTACTTTTTAAAAACGCGTTTTCTCATTCTGATAATGAGATTAATTTTTAAATTTAATTATGCATCTTATATGAATTAAATTTTTGAAAAATAACATAAAATATTTTAATAATTATAAAAAATGTGGTTTAATAGGATCAAAATATTTTTTTGTAAATAGTTACATTAGTATTTTATTTACCATAGTTAAATGGTAAATCAGGTAAATAAGGGTAATAATCATATTATTATTATATAAAACTATCCTAACACTTGTCCTAATCTTATTGGATGAGTTATGAACCACCAATAAAACCCTTGGGATCAATATTTTTTCTATTTAAGCCACTTGGTTGTGATATTATATTTATAACATTTAAATTAAAGTAAAGACTAAATTATTAAAAACAAGACTCTTATTACTAAAAGAATTTTAATATTTGGTTATATAAAGGATATATTAGACTATAAGTATTAATTAGAAATAAAAAATTAGTACCTACATCATGGTATTTTATTTAAATTTTTACAGATTAAATAATTTAATTTAAATTTTACGCAATGATGATGTAGTGATTTCTTTATTAATGAAAACAATAAAAAATATGAAATTATAAATATTAAAATAAATATTATTTGACATAATTTATGTAATAAAATAATTTTATAGCTGAATATGACATTTTATAAGACTATTATTGTGTTTTTTCGATTTTATCTCTCTTTAATATTTTATTTAAATTCAATAAAATCAACATTTCAAAATTGACATAATTGATATTTTATAGAAATAATAATTTATTACATTATTTAAAACACATAAAAATATTTTAAAATTAAAAATAGAATATTATAAGGTCTAATTTTTCATAAATATTCAATTTATGATCAATGGTATACGTATAAGTAAAATTATATCCTTTTAATATTTAAAATTTTGTTACCACAATTCAAATTAAAAGAGAATAATTTGGGTAAAACCAAAAAGATAGGGATTAAAAAATATTCAAAACTTGTGTAATTTTAACTAGATGATGTTTATTCCACCTAACACCATATTATATTCAAAATAAATTATTTTGGGACCATTATTAAATGATATTTAATTTATAATAATTTAATAGTTTAAGAGTTTCCAAGAGAGCCCCTTCCCTCCCTATAAAAAAGTACCCACTCTTCTCTAATAAACACACTTCCAAAGCATTTATTATTGTCCAAGATCTAACCTAAACGATTAATATAATCCCTAACCACATTATTGAAGCCTTAATTTAGTCTTAAGACCATCTTTATAGGTGTTATGGTGTTTTTCAAGGGCAATCAATCGATGAAGAGGTATCATTTTCATTAAGTATATCTATTTAATTTTTTTCTTAAACTTCCTTAAAATATCCCCCAATAATGACGAGATAATAAATAAAGTGTCATAAATTTACTGATATTTTATTATGATAATATCATCACCAAAATCCATATTTACTTCTATTAAATGGGAAAGACAATAATCGTTCATGCCTACGTGTGAACTATCACCTCCATAAACCGATATTATTCGGTTTCCATAACCCTCTATCATTAGTGGTTATAATAAGGGAATTAATGTTAATATGTTATATTCAGGACATATTAATCATTATAAGATAATTATATATCAGTTATGTTCTTACTTACATGTGTATAAAAATGATAACATTGTTCATGCGTATGTGTTAAATATCACCTTCATTAAGCGATGTGACTTGTTTTATTCATTATATCACTTGTATGATATATATAAGTATAATATAATCATTAATGTGATATTAATTATTATATTATAAATATGTAATTTTGAAATAATAATTACCTTACTTTCATAATGAAAAATGAAAAATGAAGCTGTTACTCATGTGCACGTAAAACTTACCATCTCCATGAATATATCATTGTTCATTTTTCATAACAACACATCACAGTTTGATTTAAAGGTATAATTTTTCTATAAATATAATAATTATTTCCTTAATATTATTATGGTTATGATGTAACTATTACTATAAGTACTAGTAACCTCAAACCATGTTCATTTTTGACTAAAATACCAAATATCGACAAAACATCCGATATGAACTTAAATAATTATTTAATATTTATAACATGGTAATAAGTGATATAAAATAAATAGTAAAATTGAAAAATGTTCTCAGGAAAGTATAAATTTACATAAGTTTTTAATTTATAATTAACATGAAACAAACAAGATAAATCATACTTAGGTATGGGACTTCATCTCAATATTTATTCATTGGGGAATTTCTTGATAATATGCACCTTTATTCTTCTATAAGGTGTACATATAGATGAAGTAACATTTCATATCCATATTTTATCTATAAAAATGTTTTTAATGGTTTAGTAAAAGTATTAATTAATGGATATTAATATTTAAATGTTCGAAGTTGTATGGTACACCATGAAAATTTAACAATTTAATTATAAAATATATTTTTTTTCATGATTTTAATTTACATATTTATTTACATGGATATAAAAGGATTATACAAGAAATTTTATATCTATCTGGAATTTCATTAATTTTTTTTGAAAGGAATATTTTTTATACTAATTGATTTAATTTCATTATAAAATGAAAAGGAATGTTTTTGTTTAAACATATACGATGACAACGACTTCTGTATCGATGCAACTGTTATTTGATATTTGGATTCCTCTATAAGGCTTATTATTTATAAAAGGAAAAGAAATATCTTATTACATTTTTGGGTTTTTTGGTATTGAAAATGGTTTTGAATGTGGATTGGATTTTTGAATATCTTGAAATGATTTCTTGTGATGGAAAATGAAATTATTGACTAAAATTTTGATAATTGAAATCTTTTATATGTTATGATGATATAATGTTACTTGGAAATTTTGTGGGTTGTTATGTGATAAAACAAGACATATGGTAACATGATAATCCAAATATGGGTGGTTCTGTGATAAACCAAGGATGAGTGGTCACGTTATAACCTCCAATGCATTGAGTATGAAAGTAGGATATATGGATATTCTATTTAGTGATATGTGTGAAAGTAGACCATATGGTTATTCCATTTAAGTATGATGATGTCCCAAGTTACATTTATATGTTATATGTGATTTCTATATGTTTTAAGGTAATATTTTTATTCAAAAAAGGTAATAAATGAGCTTACATTTAATGAAGTGTATTTAATCATTATTGAATGTAAAAAGTTTTACTTTATGATAAAGTATTCATGGTTTATATGTTTTCACAAGACTAATAGTTTTTTTATTTGTGTATCCATTACTTTTAATTTTATTCTAATCCACAGTTTTTAAATGTTTTTTCATAAGATTTAAATAAAAATAGAGTCAAGGATGGGATGAAGGAAAAGTTATGATATTTAAACATGAAACAAGATAGTGTTTATTTTTAAAATATTTTTTTATGAAAAAATGGATCGTGAGTAGAAGTGTATAATTTTTAATATTTAAGTTTTTATGTATGAGTTATGTCCTAATTATCAAAATCTATAAACTTCAAAAGATCCTCATTGTGAAATAAGGTCAAATTTTTGACTTTACTCAAGATTATGTAATGTTTAAGGCTGGGTCCCTATACAAACTCTCCTCCATAACTGTCTTATTAGAAAAACTATCAGTATCTTGATTTTCCTCTTAAGAAACATGTGATACTATACTTGGATATCTTCTGGTGTATATAAAAAAACATACACATTCTTAGAGCATCCATTATGGCACATTTCATTATCTCATTTTTTTATGTCCGCCACCAGTGTAGATTCACACTTTATTTATATCATCCTCTATCAAAACTACATCGAATATATATGATATCCCTTATAAAACCCTAATATTTTATGAAACATTTCTCTTAAAATAAATTTAATTTCTTCGATATATTGGGATGCACAAAACTCGGAGTAAAAATGAACCATTTCATAGTATACAGTTATATCCTAGCTCTTAAAATCATAGGTATAGATAAGAATAATCACATTATAAAAAATATTTATAAATGTCCTAATCAATACACATTTTTTTATTAATTATTAGAAAATAAACACTCAATTTTTCAGTAATTTCATTTTATACTTCAGTAATATGTTTTCATAAAAAATGTTTCTATTTATTTTTGTTAGAAAATATTACAAATATCTTATGGAAAGTTTAAAAATTTTATTTGATAAAACCGATATCATTATTTAAATCGTCATTTCAAAATTACCTTAGGATGAATTTTTTAGAATTTTCTAAAATGTTTTATTTTTCAACGAGTACATAAAAATACAAATCTTTATTAAAAAATGTATTTTCTATTCAAGTATTTACAATGACTCATTATATTTTGGATTTTGTAAATTTTATTTATATCATTACAATTAATCATAATCCAATAAATGTTTTTATAATTAAAATTTTACTTGAATTTGGTATAAATACATTTTTATACTTAAGTAGTATTTTTTTGGGAAATTACTTTTTATCGGGATTCAGGTGTTTAATTTTAAATTAAATTCTATAACTTATGTAAATTTAATTTTATAAAATGGTTTCCATATTTGGAATCTTGAGTATTAAATTTGATAAATATTTCCCTTTTATTATTTTCATTCAGAATAACAACCTTGGTAAATATTTCTCACCCGAGTAAGGATAAAACTGCTAAAATACGGGTAAAACCAAGGGGTTATGCATTAAAATTACTATAAAACATTAATTTATCCTATTTAATGAGTTTATATTGATCATTATCATCAAATTATCAAAAATATGGCCACTTGGTGCCATTTTTTTGATATTGGACTTTATATAATTTTAAGACAAGAATAAATACAAAATTTCACTCTCATGACATTAGTTTCCCTAATATTTTTTTCATAAGGATAAAAAGATGTTAGGTTCGGTTTTAAATGTGTTTTTTAAATATTAATTAGTTATTTTTATTATTGTAATTTATTTTAATATTTAGTGATATAAAAATTACCTTACGATTTTATACAATGCCAATATAGTATTTATTCAATTAATAGAAAAATAAAATAAATGATTTATAAAATATTAAAAGTAATACAATTTGGGTGAATTATTATGTTTTAATTATTTTCATATTGATATAAGATAAAATTAATTTTTTTAAATTTATATTTTAGTTATATTTTTTTCTTTTATGTATTTAAAGTCAAATAAAATGAATAGTGTCAAAATTGACATTAATAGTATTTTATAAAAAATAATATTTTAATAAATTATTTAAAATTCATAAAAATACTATATTCAGAAAATGTAAGATTAAATAGTTTCAAAAATCAACGAGGATCTATTTACGGGTCATTTTCCTTTTATGGAAGCATTCTTGACCCTTAAAGAGTAAAAAAACCTTGATGTTATATTAATAATCAAAAGAGTTAACGATGAGTTAAATCTAAGAGATAAGGGTTAAAATATAATTGAAATTATTATAAATATTATTTTATGATATTATTTCAATTCATTACCATACTATCCTATAAATATATCAATTTGGATCCACTTAAACTTAAAATTTAATTTACATAAATTTAACACTTCGTGTAATTCAAAGGGTTGACCCCTCTGCTCACTTATTAAAGGGAACTACTCTCTACATTATTTAAACCACATTGATCCATATAAAAAAACAAAATACTATAATATTATCTTCTAAAATTCCAAATAAATTAATTCGATGTTATGGTCTTCTTAAAATACTTTTCCAACAGTCCTTAAGAAGGAATATAATGTAAATCTGCTGAAGAAAAGGTAATCATCTTACACAACATCTTTCAATTTATTTATTCTTTTACTAATAAAAATCAAGGGTGTTAATCATAAAATAATAACTTTAGTATTAAAAATATACTAAAATGTAGTTATGATTATGTAATGACCATTATTATACCATTTTCCATCCAATGGGAAGTGAATGCATCACTCGTGTGTAAGTGTGGATTACCACCTCCACACAATGAAAAAAATTCATTTTCCATTACCATAATTCATGGATTATTATTTTGAGGAGTTTAATATTTATATATTAAATTTATAACATGATAATGTTTTTTGATAATAATATCATATATACCTTCTTACTTTTCCACCCATTGGAAAATGATAACGTCATTTATGTATACTTGTGGACTACCACCTCCACAAAGCGATGTGATTTGTTTTTTTCCCTCTTTACATATACGTTAATATAGATATATTTAAATAATATATATCATAAATTTTATATAATAATTAGTGTGGTTGTTTGGATTATAATTTACTTTTTTGTGTTTCATCTGTCAAAAAACAAGAACAACGTTCATGCGTATATACAACCTACAATCTCCATGAACGATGTAACTCATTTTTCTATCTATACCATATATGAATTACTATATATATATAATTAATATATATTATAATTATATAATTTTTAAAATTCTATAGATAATGGATCCATGATAAAATTACAAGTTTCATAACTACCATACCGAAGTTCTCACGAAAAACAAAATGGTTAATACCCATAACCAATGATTCTTCTAAGAAATTATTATTAAATGGGAATTTGAAATGTTATAAGTGGATAATATATGTTATTATAAGTATGTACATGAATATGGTATATAATTATAATAAATATCAATTTATTATATTGTAGGTTTAAATCACTTATGGGGAATGTTGAATTTTTGGGAATGGATTTATTTTACAATCCCATTATATTTCGGGATTATTTGTTTTTAAATGTAAATTGAATGAAATTATAAGAATCTAATCTAAAAAATTCCTTTTATTTTATTCTCCAATGGTTATTCATCTAATTATTATGTAACAGTACCATTTTCCTCTATTAGGTACTTAGAAATATCGAGAAATTGTTTTTTAAGAAAATCATACTTTATTTCCTTTTTTTCAGTAATATATTTCTTCCTTGTCCATGTTTTATAAAAATATTTTCTAGAATGATTTTAATATTCCAATATTATTATTTAAAGTCATTTTCCCATGATTTATATTTTTCATATTTTTTATGTAGAATATTTTTGTGATTCTTTGAACAAGTTACTTTTGACTCTTTTACAAAAATATAACAAGAGTATTTGTTTTAACATATATGGAATGAACAGAATTTACTGCTATAAAAACAAATCAATGATTTTAAGGTTAGTTTAAAAGTTTCCAAAATAATTTTCAAATACTTTTTTTATTCAATAATTTAAAACTTATATATTTTAATAAATTTTCTCAAAGTGAAAGTGCATTTTCCTCAAAAAATTTCTTGTTATCATTTAGGGGTATTTTCAAATATGAAAATACGCATTTATATTACTCAGGATATGATACAATGAAACCATATTTGTTCTTTCTCTATAAGTTTTATGATGATTATGTATTTATATTATGTATTCTTGATTAAATATGAATAAGTTTTGAATTATAAAACATTTTGGGAATTAATTGTATTGATCATTCATAATATAAGGAATGCATAGGATGTGAAAGTGATCAGTGGGGACTAGTTATAAATAGACACTCAACTAATCAATAATTTTTAGGAGAAAAAATAATTATAATCCCATATTACATGTGTATTTAGTTTACAATTATTCATTTATTAAGAATGACATCTTGGTTGAGAGGCCTTGATGGAATGATTCTTAATATCTTGGCGGAGAGTTCATGATCATTAATGTCCAAAATTATGCATTTTATTTATTAAGAATTATTTTTTCATACTCCATGTGTTTTATATTATGGTATTATCCATGGATACTCATTAAACTCAAGTGTTGATTAATTGGTATGTGTTTTTATTATCCAACTTATCGTATTGATTATACCTTTTTTACTCAAGATAACATCCATTGTATGTAACCCTTACTGATCATATAAGCTCACCATTTAATTGTATTCCATTCCCAAGGATTTGAAGAAGCATATTATGAATGAAATAATGGATGTAATAAGGTTTCCTATGATTTTTTTATATTTACAATGTAATATGGGAATCATGTATGTATCTCGTTTTCCTATAATACTAACCGATCAATCAGGAATGGAGATTTTACTTATATATAATAACAATTTAATAAAGAAAACATTGGATCTGGTTTATTGGATTTAAGGTTTCAATAACTGGTATTAGAGAATGTTTAATAAGAACCTTTAGAAAAAGATTTTAAATGATCACATCTAACATTCTAATTATGAAAACTACTTATAGTAATTGAAAACATTTAACATTATAAGTATTTTTATTTTATAGATCAATAATCAAGATGATTTTGTGCTAACATAGTGTGTTACACTATTTAAAGATATCACCCAATAGAATAAAAGGAATCAAAACCCCTAGGTAGTATAGGTATTTCTCTACTAAACCATCCAATACAACTAGAATTGGAACAAGGAAAATAATGGCCATATTACAGAAACTAAATCATTATATGATGAATAACCTTTCTCATATATAACAACTTATTAATCCAAAATGTAATTCAAATATATTGGATCTTTCCATGTGGTTGATGCCTCCAAATTTTAATGGAAATAAAATCCTCTGACAGCTGAACAATCTATCATGTCTCTCGAGAAGATATTATTGGATTTAAGAAGTAATGAAAGTGAAAAGGTTATTATGGAATTTTATTGAGTAAAAGGATATTATGATCAATTATGGTCATTGATCCATATTAGTAAATTGGTTAAAAAAATATAAATCCTATAATGGATAAATTTTAATGTTGTATTTTTTCTGAAACACTTCCCTCAAGAACAACGAGTTGAAATGGAGAGAATGTTCCTCAATTTAATCCATAAGGAAGATAGAGTGGTAGAATTTGATTATAACATTAAATTATTAGATATAAATTCTATAAACCAAATATGTATTCCATAAAGTAAGATTCAACATGTCTTTTACGAGTTTAAATAAAGTCTTTAAAGCTAAATAATTTCCCAAACATTTTCATCAAATAATGATATAGTTTCAAGTTCTAACATGAAAAAGAATGAATTTTAATGATCTTATATCCTCAAGGGAAGTCGTGAGAAGAAGTGGCCGATCAGAATTAGAGTAAAAGGAACATGTCAAAGAATAAGAACAAAATTATGAGGTTTTTAACATGTGATAATTCTTGAAAAAAACTCCTATGTACTTTCTTAACATGAACATGATTTTGTTTTAAGTGTATAGAAAGGGGTAATAAGGCTCTTGTATGAAATTTAAAAAAAACACTACCTTTATCAAGTTATTCAACTAAAAATATATATGGAATTATTCAAAAAAATAATTCCCAATAATCAAAGGAACTTAAGATAGAAGAATCCAGGGGGAGAATACATAGCTTATGAAACTACTACCCCCGAAGGTGGAGATATTAACAATTTAGTGAAAGATACACTTATTTCCAACTATAAAAGTGAAAATGTTTTATGTGATTTAGGTTATAACAAATCTTTTATATCTAAATAATTTTCTCAGGGTAACACATCAATACCGCAATTATTAGATGTTGATTTGTCCATGAAAAATATTAATGGTAAGTTTATCGCATCTCATTTCTACAGAACTTCTTGGATAGATGTTTTTGGGATTATGATAACAAAAAATATTATTATTATTTATATAGTTAAATTCAATTTAATTTAGGGAATGGATTTGGGTCTCTCACTATAGATCCAATATCAATTGTTGTGGAAGGGATGTTACATTCGATATTCTGAATCAAACTACAATCATCTACCATTGTGAGGATGAACCTGAAGACCTAATGGAAATGAATTATATCGTATGGGGTTTAATATATATTAATAAAGGATATTTTTCTCAAACATATGAGGATAAAATTAACATTTATTACATACCTATTGTAGATAAGTTTTTTGATATCGTTCTTGTAGAGTTTCTTAGTTTTCCATAGAATTTTAAAATTATGTTTTTAATTGACTTCATATATGGTGCTACACATATTTCAAAGACTCTATATGGTGTGAAAATTATTGAGTTATATGAATTGTAGAAGAAAATACTAGAGAATCTAGATAACTGATTAATTCATCATAGTGCTTCACCCTGGGGTACACATGATATTTTTTTAAGAATAATTATGTGTCAATGAACCTTTTCATTGATTATAGGGATCTTAACAAGATCACCCTAAAGAAAATTATAATATACCCCATATCAATGATTTTTTGATTAATTACATGAAGATGAATATTTTTACATGGTTGATCTTCGATCTGGATATCATCATCTAAAGTTAAAGAAGAAGGATATTCCTAATGAATCATCTCGTATGAGGTATAATCATTATAAATTTATAATCATTCCATTTGGTCTTACCAATACTGGTGTTATCTTCATGGATTAAATGACTAATGTCTTCTGAGATTAATATGGTTAGTTTATTTTAGTATTTATAGATTATATTCTTATATATCTAATTATCAAGGAAGATCATGAAGAACATTTGAGGATTTTGTTGATTCCCCTTAGGAAGTAGAAGCTATATTATGAATTTACTAACTTTGAATTTTGTATGAAAAAATCTCATTATTGGGTCATATAGTTTCAATTGAGGGTATGATTGTGGATCCTTAAAAGATGGTTGTTATTAAGGAATGTCTTAGAACAAACATAGTAATAGAGATACATTATATTCTTCAATTGGAAATATACTACCGATGATTTTAGGAGATTTCTCGTGACTATCTAGTCCACTAAAACAGTTAACTTAGATATGGGTCTTGTTATTTTGAAAAATTCAGTGTGATAAGAATTTAAAATAACTAAACAGAAGGTTGGTCATTTCATCTATGATTACACTCCCACATAGTGGAGAAGGGGTTTTGATATAAAATGATGCATTAATGAAGGTACTGGGATGAATCCTCATTAATAATGATATAGTGATATCTAATTCCTCTTATAAATTAAAAATTCATCATCAATGGTAGTTGAATAATAATTTGGAGTTGGTAGTGGTATTTTTTGAATTAATGATATAAAGGAATTATCTATATGGTTAATGGTGTGATATATTAAATACTCATAAAATCTTGAAGTATATATTTAAACAATTTTTTTTGAATATGCGATAAAAAATATGGTTAGTGTTGATCAAATACAATGAATAATCAATAAATTACCACCTTTGGAAGGGGAACAAGGTGGATAATGCTCTAAGTTGGAAAGACTATGCTTAGTTTTTCCATGATAAGCAACAAAAGAGAACCAGTATTTATTGAAATTCAGAAGTTGGATATTGAAATATTGAGTAAAAATGACATATCATATCTTTGTCATATGATTTTTCAACCATACATCCATGATATTATTAAGAAGGAACAGAAAAAATATGTGTAATTATAGGAGAAGGTGAGGAATGTTTCTAAGCTCAACTATAATCCTGCTAAAATCATAAGTTTAATGGACTTAGTATGTGTTATTTCAATAACACAATTAATGAAGGATTTATTGGTTAAATCCCATATTTTACCATTCTCTATTTATCCTATAAGTACAAAGATTTATATGGATATGAAAGATTATTTTTGGTGGGTAACATTAAAAGTGTATTTTTGGAGTACGTATCTTAATTCTTGATGTGTCAACATGTTAAGGCTAAGAGACAGAAGTATAAGGTGTTTCTATAATCATTAGCTATACCAAAATGGAAATAGGAAAACATTATAATGTATGTTATCATTAAACACCACAAAATGTTCAATGACCATAATGATAATTTGTTTGTATTCAATCACCTGATGAAATCAACACATTTTATTTATATTATAGAAGATTTATCTCATGATCCGCTTACTTGGTTATATATTATGTATGTTGTGAGATTTTATGGAGTTCTAATCTCAATCATATTTTATTGGGATCCAAGGTTTATCTTGATTTTACGAGTAATTCTTATGCATACTCTAGATACATAGTTGAGTTTTGGAAATTCTTATCAACCTTAGATAGATAGTCATTGTGAGAAGACCATTCAAACTCTAGATGACATAATGAGATATTTCTATATGGATTTCAAATATATTTGGGATCAACACCTTCCATTGATGTAATTTTATAACAATAATACACATGACTTGAGCATTAAAATGGCTCCTTAAAAAGCCCTATAGGGAAGGAATTGAAGAAATAAAGCACGATAGGATGAATTTAGAGAAACAAATCTATTAGGATATGATCTAAATGAGGAAATTTTATAAAAGGTTAGAGCCCTTGAACAACATATTATGGCAACCCATAGTCAACAAAAAATTTATAATGAAAATCATCAGTGAGATCTAAAGTTCGAAGTTGGTGACAAGGTATTATTATGAATATCACCTTAGAATATAATTATGATATTTATAAAGGAAGGAAATATAAGAAATAGATATGTGGGTCCCTTCAAAATTATTGATCATATTGGGAGGGCTGCTTATCACTTTTCACTTCCATTGAATCTCACTGAAGTTCATGATGTCTTCCAGTTTTATCTCTAGAGGAAGTAAAAACCTGATCCATTAAATTAATGGAACACATAGGTCATATTTCATGAGAAAGATCTATCTTATGATGAATAACCAATAAAGATATTGTATCATTGAGAGAATGTGTTATGACACAAGACCACTCACATGGTCAATGTTTTATAGAGAAATCATATACTTAAGGAAGCTACAGAGGAACCCATGGATGTGATGAGACAAAAGTATCCTAAGTTGTTTAAATTAGAGTGATGTAATTTTTAGTGTGAAATTATTATATGGGGTTAGAATGTTACACCCCTATATTTTATGATATATTTCACTTCAAATAAATTTAATTTCTTTGATAGATTACGATACATGTAACCTTGAGTCTAAGAGAACCTTTATATAGTATACCGTTATAACATAACCATCAAAAATAGGCATTATCTATAGGAAAAATAAAAAATGTTAACATATATACAAATTTTTACTCAATAAAAATATTTTTATTAATTCTTTGGAAATAAGAACTCAATTTTTTAGTAACATAATTTTATCCTTTGAAAATATGTTTTCTTGAATAATAATTTTTATTAATTTTTTTAGAAAATATTATAATTAATTACCAGAAATACAAAAAGTTTTATTCTATAAAAAATAAATAATTTTTAAAATCATCATAAAAAAATTAGTATATGATGAATTTTTGAAAATTTTCTAAAAAGTATTATTTTTCAATGAATATTGAAAAATAATAATTTTTATTGGAAACTATATTTACTTTTTAAGTATGTAAAAGGTAAAATTAGATTTTATATTAGTTTTAAAATTTAATAAGTCCCTTTTTATTAAAAAAATCTAATAAATGGTATTTTAATCAAAATTATATGTGAATTAATTATAAAAACATTTTTATACATAGAAGGATTTTTTCTGGAAAATCATTTTTTATTGCATTTCATGGGTTTTATTTTTAATTAAATTATACCAATTATATGAATTGAATTTGATAAAGTGGATTCAATTTTTTAATCATGATTATAAAATAAATTTAATATTTACCTTTTTATTTTTTGTCATTTTGAGTAAAAATATTGGTAAATATTTGTCATCTTTATAAGGGTAAAACGGGTAAAACATGGTCAAAACCATGGGATAAGGATATAAAATTACTATATAACTTATATTTATCCTATATTATGAGTTTAGTTCAATTATTATCATCCATTTATAAAAAAAATATGAATACTGGGTTCCATTTTGCTTTGAACTGCCCTTTATATTAATTTAAGAATATAATAAATTCGAAATGTCACTCTCTAGACTTTAATATCTATAATATTTTATTATATGTACATAAAGAGGTTAAGTTTAGTTTTAATTTTTTTTTAATGATGAATTATTTTTTATTCTGTAAATTTATTTTTTGTTTTTAGTAATTGAATAATTACCTTAAATTCTCATGCAGTACCAACACAATATTTATTTAATTAATAAGAAAATTAAAATAGAACATTTATAAAATGTTAAACGTAATATAATTTGGATAACTTATTGTGTTCCAATTTTTTTTATAAAAATATAACATAATAGTGATGTTTTTAATGTAAATATTCCTATTCCATATTTATCTTGATTCCATTAAATTTAAATTAAATGAATACTGTCAAAAAGAAAATTAATAGTATTGTTTGGAAAATAATACTTCATTAAATTAATTTAAAATTATAAAATACAATATTTATCCAAGTGAATGGTATAAGGTTTAAAATATAAAAAATGGTCTATTTAGGGGAAAATTTTCCTTCCATGGTAACAATCTTTACACTTAAAGAGTAAAAAACCATCATATTGTTGTAATATTCAAAAGGGTTAATGGGGGGGGGGGGGGTTAAAACAAAGAGACAAAGGATATAATATAACATAAACTTGTATAAATATTATTAGGTGATATTATTTAGAATAATAATCATCATATCCTAAAAATATAAAAATTTGGATCCAATTGAACAATAACATTAATTTTTATTAAGGTAATACTATAAGTAATTCCAAGGGTTCCCCTCCCCTCACTTATAAAAGGACACCGCTTCTCTCTTTTATTTTAACCACTTTAATCCATATATATTGAAAAAACCGTATAAAATTCTCCTTTAAAATTCCATATACATGAATTTTAAGATCTTATCTTATTAAATTACTCTTCAAAGGGTCATTAAGAAGTGATATAAAGGAGGTCTATTGAAGAAGAGGTA
This sequence comes from Viscum album, assembly GCA_963277665.1. Classification (NCBI taxonomy): domain Eukaryota; kingdom Viridiplantae; phylum Streptophyta; class Magnoliopsida; order Santalales; family Viscaceae; genus Viscum; species Viscum album. Next base: position 868,934,155 of record OY728160.1, on the reverse strand, counting down.
ATAATCCCACCCAACATATTTAAATTTAGTTATTCATCATTATCCTATAAATATATGGTATTTATAATAAAATAATAACTTCATTATCCTAAATAAAATTAATTTTTATCATTTTTATTATAGAACCAACATTATTCACCCTCTTTTCCATCAAATGGGATGGGCAATTATCGCTTGTGCGTACATGTGGACAATCGCCTCCATTTATTGATACAATTCAATTTCCACCACCATATTTCACAAATGATTATTACGAGGGGTTTAATATTTATATCTGATTTTTATGACATTATCATTATCCGGAAAATATATTCTAATTTCTACCTTTTGATCTTCCCATTAATTAGAAAATGATAATGTCGCTCGTGCGTACATGTGGACTATCACCTTCATGAAGCAATGTGGTTTATTTTTCCTTTAAAATTTACATGGATTTAAATAAGGATATATTTAAATAATAATAAAAAATATATATTATAATTATTATTATTATAAGTTTAATTATTATTTACCTTTCTTTTTTTCCATCCATCGAAATGTTGGAACAACCTTCATGCATATGTACAACCTACTGTCTACATAAATGGTGTAATTCATTTTTCTATACCTACCTTATATAGATGAATATATATATATAATGAATTTATATGATATTTTTATAATTATTATCATTATGGATATTATGTAACGATGATCAAAGTACAAGTATTGGAACTACAAAATGAATGTTCTCATGAAAAAACAAAATGGTGAATACACAAAAATAAATATTTTAATTTAAAATTATTAATAAATACGAAATTGAAATGTCATAAGTGGATCATATATGAAATTATAAGTATTTATATGAGTCTTTTTTGTAATTATAGTAAATCTAAATTTATCATATTGAAGGCTAAAATCAATTACGAGGAAAGAAGAACTTGGGGTAATAGATTTCTTTTACTATCTGATTTTTTACACGATTCTCTATGTTTAAATTTCCATTAAAAGAAATTATATAAAACATATATTTTGAAACTTTTTTAATTTTATTCTTCAATAATTATTCAATCATTTTTATGTAATAGTAATATTTTCCTCTCTTGGGTACATATAAAATCAAGAATTGTTTTTTTAAACAACGGTTATTTTCTCTATTATCAATAACTTTTTATTCCAAGACTGTGTTTTATAAAAAAATTAAAAAATGTTTTTAATATAGCCCTATGATTTTTTAAATTAATTTTATCCTATGATTGAATTTTGAAAAGATTTTTAAAAGGAATGTTTTTTGAAATTTATGAAAGAGGTACTTTTAAATTTTTACCATAAATGAAAAAGGAATCTCTATTTTAACATACATGGAATGACTAGAATATCCTACCATCACGAACAATCAATGATTTAAAGATCACATTACATGTTTTTTATTTTATTTAAGAATTTATTTTCTTTAATATTTTGGAAATTTTTATTTTTTAATAATTGATTTGCTAGTGAAAGGGTCATTTTCCTTCAAAATTTTCTTGAGATATTTTTGAGGCATTTTCAACTATGATAACACACATTTATATTTATGGGCATATGATCCAATTATAGAATATTTATTATTTCTATACATGGTTTATGTTAATTTAGTATTTATGTTATCAATTATTTATTCAATATGGATACTTTTTAACTTATAAGGCATTTTGAGAATGAATTATATTTATCATTAATAATATAAGTAATGCATTAGACTTGCAATTAATTATTAGGGACTAGTTATAGACATCCTCTTGATGAATTGATGAGTATCATGAGAAAAAATAGCTCACATTATATATTATTATGGTATTTGGTTTACACTTACCCTTTTATTTAGAATGATTTTTTGACTGAGAGACCATGATGGAAAGCTTCATGATATCTTGGTTAGGAGGCCTCGATCATGAATGTACATAATTATTCATTTTCAAAATTAATAATTCCTTCTTATTAATCCAGGTTTTTTCTAGGTTAATATTAGCTACGTGTAATCATTGAATTCAATTTTCGATTAAATGACATATGTTTTCATAATCTACTGTACCATGTTGATTATGCATTATTTAATCGTGATAACTTCTAATGTATGTAACCTTTATTGAGAATCTGAGCTCACACATTATTTTTTATCCTTTCCCTAGGATTTGAAGAAGGATATTATGAATGATATCTAGGATAATATAATTTTTCCTATAATATTTGTTTTCTATTCACAATGAAAAATGGGAATAATTTATATATATAGTTTCCCATGAATTATAAACTAATCAATAATGAATAGTGATATTACTTGAATATTTTACCATTATAAAAAAGAAAATACCAAGTATGGGTTACTGAATTCAGGGTTTCTATAACCCACAAATAAGCTTATAATGATAAAAATCTCCCCAATAAGTGATAATAAAACCCTTAAAAAATTATTAAATGGTATGCAAGTCAAATATATATCCAAAAAGACCAAGTTCTCCTTTCAAAATGCCATCAACATTGATTTTAATTCAATTTGTTATTGGGTTATCCATATCATTAAATTTAGCTCCATAAGTTTCTTGTATTTACCAACAATACCAAAATATTTCCATGTTAAAAGATCAAATAAATCCAACATTTTAATTAATTTTTAATGTTATCAGTATCTCTCACATCCCAATGCTATGATATAATCACAACCTTAATAAAAGTTTTTTTCAGATAAAAAATAACACGATTTCTAGTATTCTATGTAATGGAGATAACAGTGGAATTTAAAACCATGTAAAGGTTGAATTGTTTCTCAATGATAGAAGCTTCCATTATCGAGTTCATGAATGTATGTATATCATATTGTAGGAATTTAGTGGTCATTAAAATTCAATATAAGTAGTTATAACGAGTATCAGAATAAAAACATTTAGTAAAGATATATTTGTAATTTTCAAGGGTATTATTACAGCTATAATAAGCTAAGGTTTTGAGGACCTCAAATTTATATAACTGGTCATCAACTGGTGATTGATTTCTCCACATGTTCTATAAAAGAAGATATCATCTGAGAGAAATGAATGGATTTTTAAATCTCATTAGACACTTTAGAACCTAGAAAATGTTATTCTATTTTAATCAATATAGGTCTCTATTTTACATTGTTCTTGAAATATTCCCCACCCAGATCAAAGTATACATTTCAATGAAATTATAATTTCTAAAGAAGGTTTATTGTCATCAGAAATCAGAGAAGTGAATTCAATGATGTCCTACACAACATCAATGATCATCATATTCCTTTTTTTCTTATAGGACCGTGACCAAATCTTTAATAAACTTACCAAATCAAGATATCATCTAGAAATTGAAATTGGTCTCCCTATATAAAATCCTCTTTGGGTATAACATGATATCAACAAATGAGTGTTTCAAAGAATTATATATAGTATAATAAATGTAGCAGGTAAATAAAATATATAGCTTGTTCAAAATCTATATTTTAAAAAGAGATAATCATTATAATTTCTAGTTATAGATGTTTATATAAATTTCTAATAGTGGATCATTAAATTTCCAAATATACTTCACACCAATTCCTCCAATATCCATTAGTTTTGTACATTCCATTTGCGAAAGAAATGATCGATTTCCTATCATAAAGGCTTCTAGACTAGATGAAATTACATATGATAGTGTTAATTTTATTAATCATGTCACTTGGACATCTATAAAGTGGTAAAGAATAATACACAATTTATGTAGATAATAGAATTCATCAAATAAATTCTCCACTCATGGGGTATAGATTGAATCTTCTATGTTTATAAATTTCCAATAATCCTATATCAAACACTCACGATATAACAACTCATGAATTTTCCCTTGAAAAGATGTTTTCCCAAAGAAGTAAATGGGAGACCCCCTTTACAAACACTGTGATTCTTCACTATTCTATTTTTTAATGCTATTGTCACCTCTTTCCTAAAAACAATAAACAATTTACCCCAAATCATAGATTGTCTAGAGACATCACCATAATGATGAAAAACTCTTTTTATGGCCTTTAAAGTCCATCATCACCCTCTTAAAAGATGAGTAGGTCATATTTATAAAAAAAGGAGAGATGAGGGAATGTGATTTCATCCAAATTTAATTTTCTTATATTAAATAGTTTGGAAAATATTCAAAATACATTTACTAAAATATTCAAAAACAATATCAATGTTAAGTCATCAATGTGCGTTACTCTGCCAATGAATTTTGTGAAGGACATTAGATTTCACCACTACCAAAGTATTTTTGCGAATGCTATGGAATTTAGTGATTGCCAACAACTTTCAGGATTACAAATAGATTTCATGATTAAAATGGATTTCACAACTACAAATAGTTTTTTCCAATAATAATTGTTTTCCCCAATGCGAAAGTATTTCATGACTATCGACCGATTTGATGACTGAAAATAGATTTCATGACATCCAATGGATTTTTTACATTGCCAATGACTTTCATCGCTGATTTCTTTCAATGTTTTTGATGAGTTTCTCCACCACCAATGACTTTCAAGGCTAAAAAACTGTAGTTTGGTAATCAAAATTTTAATATAAAATAATAAAATGACAGCTATAATTTAGGAAATTAAAAAAAATATAAATTATTTAATGTAATTAATATTAATTTAGAAATAAAAATTCATTAATTATTATAAATTAATATAAATTTTTAAATTAATCTAAAATAATAAATATTAGTTAAAAATAGTTTCAATTAAGAAAAAATAAAGAAAAATAAATAATTTAATATAAATAATAATAAATAAAAAATGAATTTTCAGAAGTTATTATAAATCAGAAAAAATTAATACAATTAATCTAATATTATAAATGTTAGTTACAATTAGAGGAAAATAATAAAAATATAAATAATCTAACATAAAAAATAAAATTTAATTAATAAATAGTTATTAATTAATTTGAATTTGAATAAATTATTAAAATAAATCTAAAATAAAAATGTTTGTTACAATTAGAAAAACATCTAAAAGATTTAAAAAAATAAAAATAAAATAAATAGAAATAATGAATTTCTATTGTTTATTGTAAATTATTAAAACTAATTTACAATAAATAAAAATTAATTAAGAATAAAAAACACATTATTGTAACACTACTTAGTGAATTAAAATGCTAACAATTATAATTAGGAATTATTATTATGGTAGTTTAGTTAATAAATAATAATAATATTTTTTATTAATTTTAAATAATGTATATCGACTCAAATTATTAAAATTTATTTTTTATTATACAAAAACATAATTAGATAGTAAATATTATTTTAAATTAATCAAATGTGGTTATATATTTAAAAATAATAATTTTTTTTTTCATATAACTATTATAAATAATCATTTATAATATTGTAATAAAAAAGTAATGTATAAAAACTTATCCAAAAAAATAAATATTCAATAATATAAGAAAAAATATTAGGTACAAATGCTAATAAAATATTAGAAAAATATTAATTAAATACATTTTAATTTCAATAATGTATTTATGAAAACCTATAAAATATTAAATTATTATAAAATTTTAAACCAAATTTCATGCTGATAAGATTAATTTGTGATAGAAAAATTTATATTTTTCATAATTACTTATTATGATATAGTTTATCTCAAATATATCTGGCCTGGGAAAGAATCATTTGCGATGGAAAAATTAGAGAGAAAATAATTAAAAAATTCTATGATTTTATTAAAAAAAATTATATCAAAGAAAAATAATAACTTTAATAAATAATTAAAATCATTGAAGAATAAAAACCAACCTTAGTAAATTATTATCAATATTTTTTATTTTTTATATTATATAATATTTATAATAAATAATAAATAATAAAAAAATAATGAAACAAACAATGAAAAACTTAAAAAATTGATGATATATTATAAAATTTAATTAAATATACATTTAGTGAAAATAAATTGCAAAATAATTTTTTAATATTTAATATATTAAATAATTTTTTTATAAAACTATGGAAATAGAAAATAGATACTGATTTTTATTGCGATATCATGATTGGATAAATTACCACATAAATACACATTGTTAATGTATAAATCTATCCCACCTTAAGGGTGTCAAAGCCTTTATATCATTTACATCATCAAATTAAGAATTTATTTCAAAAGGAGAAATTAACTTTCCATTTATGAAATTCCATCACAAGAGAATTTAAACTTTTAATAACGTTGATATTTATCAATTATATTTTTGTTTTTATAAAATTTATATTTTTTAGTATTAACATCGTTAATGTAATTCATAAGAACATTATTTTTTTTGGCTCTAGATCCATGATAGTTTCAATATTTTGTATATGAGGGTATTGGCACATCTTTTTTGGAAATTGAAACCTCAAATGACAATTCAAATCCTAAATCAGTACCATCTCATTTTTTTAATTTTTTGAAATATTCTAAGAAATCCACGAACATTAGATGTAAGATAAAAATAGAAGTTATTATAAAATTTTTGTTTCTTAATTCATATTTGGGAATGTAAAATTATTGATTTGATCAAATAATTTCTATGGTTAAATTATTATTTTCTGAGAAAAATGTATTAATAATAATGTCTATGAAATAAATATATTTTTCTATAATTTGGGTCTTATTTATCTGAAGATCAGTACATATTTAAATGATTGCATCTTATATTTTTTTAAATATGAGTCATTGATTAATTATTCAATAGGGGGATAATCAGTATTTAAAGATGTACAATGAGAAAAATACAAATTTTTTACTATTAAAGAATTTATTTATTTTCTAATTATACAAAGAATCCAACTTATATTTATGAATTTCAATACAACCACATTGAGGACATAGCATGGTTACCATATTTTTTAAGTGTAATATTAAATAATCTTTATGATGGTGATTCCAGGAAACAATTTGATTATGTGCATCTTTATTTATCTTCAAAACCTCATAATGTATGATTAGGTAATTTGATTTATGGGTTCTATACATTTCATGCGTATGAAAGTAAATATTCTTATTTTCATCTTTTCAAAACTCTGTACACCTTACCTCCTTATATGTTAATGAAGGAATCATATATCTATTTGGTGTTATTAATTCTATGATATCCAAATAAGAATATCATTATTTATTAAAATCCACTAATTGATGAGTTAATATTACTATGGAGTGACCATGCAACTATATATGATGTAGTTATATGACATAATTTTACACTAGAATCTAAATTAATGTTGAAAATTTATGACTTTATAACTTATAGTATGTTAACTGGAAAGAGCACTCATGGTCCAAAATCCCATCCCTACTACATGGGGGTAAACGAAGTGTTTTTTTGGTCAATGGAATAAAAACCTGTCTTTTTGAATGTCACATGATATTTCTGCATATAAATCATCCTTTATGATGTTATATATTATTTTTATAAAAGGTTGAATTGAAAAAGATAAACCTAAAATAGTTCTCTCAAGTATTTAGATAAATTCAATAATATTCTAATTAAATACAATTACATTTGGACCAACTATAACCTAATTTTTTTGTTTTTAGTAAAGATCACAATAAGATATAACAAATTATTTTTTTGGAACTTCTATATTGGTATGATTTATAGTTTAATCATATATTAGATGTAAGACAAATTGAGAATAAATGTTTTGATAACATATTCTATATCATGTTGGTCACACATGGAAAGAATAAATATACTATAATTTCATAATTAAATATTTCCAAAATTTGTAAGTTTCTCAAATTTTAGATATTTGTAATGAAGAAGAAATTAATATGAAAAATTTCTAAAAAAAATAGTTTCTTATCCTATTAGTGGATTAATGATTTGAGGTTACCAGAAGGCTATGATTTTTATTTTTATATCCATTTTCGAAATCATCCTATCATTGTGCAAAAAGAGTCATAATTTTAACACCATAATGAAAATATTACTACCTATGTACTTATAGGGCTATTGAATTTTCCGATTTGGGTTGGTTTGACGTAAATAATACAATTTTTTCAAAAACAATTTTCCGCATCAATATACTGTAATGTACTATGTATGCTTTAAATAATTGTTTTTATAATTTTATATAAATAGGAAAAAATATTTTCCCCAACTTATTTGATTTAATGTAATATTTAATATTAAATTTTATATATAAAGAAAATATGGAGGGCTAGTATTATTCTCATATTTGTAAACATATTAGAGATGAAAGAAAAAATTGTAGATGAAGGTATGCATCAAAGAATTAGTTGAAGGGTCAATTGCATAAGCATATTGCAGGAAGAAATTTAAAATTTCTACTCTTATTATTCTCAATATAAATATCTTTCAAAAAATAATTGAATTAGTCCTAATAAGGGAAATATTAATGATCTCATAGACCATCGATTATTATTTTTTAATTATCCATAGTTTAGTATTGGTGGTGAAACAAAATTGTGGGTTTTAGATGATGAACAACACAAATCTCATTCATATGTTCTATTCAATTGTGAATACATGACATAATTTGTGTCGTAAATTATAATTTTACCTATATTCTTTTAAAAATATTATTTAAATACCAATTTATATTAATTTTTATGGAGATTATATAATGATAATATTAAACATAGATTACAAAAAGTACCCTGAATTCTCTTGAAGAACGTAAAAAACATAATTTTTCCTACTGGTTTCAAAGATTGGTAAGTTAAATTGTTTAATTTATAATATATATAATCATATTGTTATTTTATTTATTGTTTATTATTTATTATTTTTCTAGGAATCACAACATGGGAATAAAATTCATTATAATCGATGAACATTAAGTAACTCACGATCTAAATTAGTAAAATATAATAATGTGTATGTTGTTAAGGGATTTATATATCATGTATTTATATATTTATAATGAAAAAATCATTAAATGTTTTTTTTAAAATGATTACATCACAAAGAAAGTGAAGATAAATATTTTTTCATGCTTGATAAAATGATTAAGTTATGTTATCTACTATAGAAGTGAATAACAATGTTTGATTTCCATTTGAATTATACTTATAGATGGATACACATTCATCCATGTTATGGAGTCTTTGAAATTAAATATAAAAGTATAATTTTAGAAAGTGAGTCATTTATGAAAGCACATCAATCACACAAATTTTATTATAAAAATTATAGTTCTTTTTAGAGAGATTTAAATGACTAGTGAAGTGTAATAAAAATTAAATTTAATGAAAAGGACTTTTTGGAAATGAATATGGTTTTATGAATTTTTAAAATATTAATAATTTTCAAGAAACGTGACAAGATACAAATCTTACCCAAAAAGATATGAATATCAATGATGAGACCCTATAGTTAAGGGTCAATGATTTTGATAACGTTGATGATGTGAAAAATGAATTTGAAATAATGAGGTATGATTAAATTGAAGCTCGTATGGAAATCATTGATGTAAAGGAGGAAAATGAATACATTGATAATGATGAATATGAAGATGAAGATTCATAATGATGTATTACATTATATTTATATTCATAATCAATATATTTTATTTTTTAATAAATATTTATTATTTTTTTTATATTTGATATCTGTATTTATAATTAATTTAAGGTAAAATTATTTTCTCTATTTTTACTTTATAAATTTTGTTATATAATTATTAAATGATTTATATTTTTTATAGAATAAATATTTCTTTATAAAATTAATTATATGTTTCTAATGTCTCAAGATAAATTCACTGATATGATTCATAACATGAATCCAAATGAGCTACTTAGTGACAAGCATCATGTTTTAAAAAATTGAGGGAATTGACATGGTACTATCCACTAAGAGGTGTCAATACCTTACATGATTGATGATTACTGATCCTATTACTAAGTGGAGTTAGTCTCTTTATTTTTATCATTATTAAATTATATATGTTTTAAAATTATTTTTTTAAATTTTCATTTAATTTAATTAATTAATTTATTATGTTACTATTTATTAATATTTTCATAGTTTTTCATATCAGGTCATTGGTAAGGCTAGTTATATTATGAGGAACTATTTTTCTTCTTAGTGGGTGTCAGGGGATTATGTTCCGAGATATTTGTTTCATCACATATTCAAGAGTTCATTGGTATGTAAATAAAAAATATATTTTATTTTTAATTTATATAATTAATAATTTAATATTTTATCAAAAATATGCAAGGATTATGGTATCCTTTTGATAATAGCATGAGACAATCCATTTGGGAGGCATGAGAGACATGCAAGCGTGACCACTTGCATTATTTTTTTTAAAAAACCTTCATAAGAGATCTGTAGATAGAGAATTTGTAACTGCCCTCGATGAAAAATATGTGGGTCTTCAACCTCATTATTTCCACATCTAGGCTTGGGGATAATTTTTTAGTTACTCGAAAATTCATAATTTCCGGAAGAAATAATCTTTTGTTTAGAACAATATGGGGAGACTGGATATAACACACAATGTTTGGATTCATAATTTTTGTATAAATCATCAATAGTTGGTAATTAATTATATTTAATAATATATATATATAATGATAAATTTATATGATAAATTTATGCAGTTTATGGTTAAGATAGATGTTACTAATTTTGATGTGTATAAGAGGATGTACACTAATAATAGTATTGAAAAGATTTCTGGTGAGTGACAATGACATATTGTGGCTACTATTTCTATTACAGTTTTTTAAATTAACATATCAATTTTTTTATCTTTTTAATATATATTTATAAATTTATAGTAGATAATGAGACTGATATTTTTGAAATTTGACAGATTCAGTTCTAGATGGATTGTGAGGATGTGGCCTAATTCGAGTCACATTTTGACTAGAAAAGATGGATTCATCCAAGGATGAGTTGCATTTAGAAAGGATTGGTGATTGGTATTGGTTTATAATTAACTCCATCTAGTTACTATGGTACAAATTAATAAAATACTTTAGCTTAATGGGAGTCCATGGGGGATCATCATCTCATATTAAGACTATAAGAAGACTAATTAGAGAACAATAATAGATATGAAAATTGCAGGACGCAAAACATCAATAGTATGAGAAACAACAACAATAGTAAGTGAAGTATCATAATCATATGATGAAGTATATATAGAGACTTACATAAGATTTAGTGATGTAGTTCCCTCTTCTTGAGGGAGATGATCACTTGATCCCACATTTCCGTTATTATAATGTTCTATTATATTTATATTTTTTATTTTATATATTTTAGTTTTATAACAATTTTTTTTTCATTTGTTTAGAATATTCTAATTAAATTTAATTTTTATTGTTATGTATGATATATTTAATATTTCACTGATTTATGTTTGTCAAAGGATTATGAATCCATTGTAAATAAGTTATCATAATACTTCTTGATATGAAATTTTAATTTCCATCACAAAAAAATCGAGACAATAATTTTAATTCCATATAATTGTGGTTCTATCACAAATAATTTCAATGGAAATTATTTGCATTGAGTTTCATACTCTATCACAAATACTATTAGGGGTGACTAAATAGTTTTATCATAAATAGTATCACGTTGAGTTTAATAACAATTTTCCATAAAAAATTATAGTAACTATGATATGATTTTATACGATGGCCTATTTATGATGGATTACAATTACAATATGCTTTTTGTGATTGTAATCCATCATAAATAGAATATCTAAAAAAGAATTATTTTTATCATGAAAACTAATATCAATTTTCATAGGCAAATGAATTGTTTAATTAGTTGATGGGATGTAACTAATTCTCTAATATTAATTTATGTTTGGGTAATCATAAGATCAGGATGATAATTCTAGATATTCCAAAGATAAAATTTATGAGTAAATATGATAATTTTTAATCAATATTTATGTTTTTCTGTTTGAGGATTTCAATTTTTTATGGATTTGATGAATCAAATCTTTCATCCATATTTAGTATTATTTGTGATAATATATATTGATGATATTTTGATATATTCATGATCATAAGAGGTTCATAGTGATTATTTATAAATTGCATTATAGAAATTACAAACTCATATAATTTTTGTTCAAATTTCAAAAATCCACTTCTAGATCATAGCAGTTAAATTACTTTAGTATGTGGTGTTAAAATTAATAATTTGAATGGATCTTGATAAAGTAATAATAGTGATGTCTTGAGAATTTCCCAATAATGTCTTTTATATCAATATTTTTTTGGGACTCACAAATATTATCAATGATTTAATCATGGTTTTTCCCATTTGGTAGTGAAAATGATTTATTTTACCAAGTTGGTAACGAGAATTCAATAGGATGATCAATGTAATGTTTTATTTAGGGAATTAAAAAGGTGACCCACATTATCACTTATTATTGGATTACAAAATTCAATTTACCATTTTGATATTTACTATTATAATTTTTTAGTGGGATGGAGTTGTTCTTTGATATAGAAGTAATAATTTATGGCATGTCTCTCTCGATAGTTTATTCTTCTTGAGAAGAATGACTCTATTTATGACCATAAGTTAGAGGAAATTGTGCATTATTTATAGTGTTTATAGTAAAATATATTTGGTAATGGATTGTTAGTTTACATCAATTATAAGAGTTTAAATTATGTATTTCATCAATTAGATCTTAACCTTGGGTAGAGAGAGTAGGTGGGGAATATCTAGGATTTGAACATTTATATGGTACATAATTTAGGAAATGTGATTTTTGTGAATATTACACATAGTGAAAATCTACGTTACATGTTGCATATGAATTTAATGATAAATTTAAATCTTTTTTCTTCTATCTCAAAGTAGTTATGGTGGACAAAAGATACTCAGGTAGAAATTGTGTAACACACTAACCCAAATCACTCAGTCTGAGATAGAGGGTCACTAGAACTCATGTACGCCTCCATGTATGAAAGAGTATTCCAATTAGAGGCGAGGTATTAATAAAAATCAATTAGTGACCATAACCATGGTAGAAAATAACAATATGACTATACAATAGAAGAAACAATAACTATATTAACAATGGAACAAAATGAAAAACAATTATAATAACATAAACCCATTCTATTATAGTTTAGAATACAATATCCTGTGAAAAAAGTCTAGATATCCCCACAAAAAGATGACCTTTATAAAATAAATAAATAAGAATCTATATAAAGGATGCAGAAGTTTATCCCGACATTACCTTGACTAACCTACTCCTCTGGTACAACTTCCCTAAGAAGGTTCACGACCCTCATTTGAAATCTAGGTCAAAGGATTATACACATACACCAAGATTCCCACGAATAGTGTGAGTATAAAACCTAGTAGGACACCAATAATTCATCCTTAACAAAAGTGAAACAAATATATATAATTATAATAATGGGAGGAAAGTAATTGAACAAGTAAACTATAATATTATGACCCATCGTACACTCACTACGCTTCCATGAACCCTATACCCACCTATATTGACTCCTTACCCATTGAAGATGTCATCTCTAGTTACCATGAATCTCAAAACAATCCACATGACCAATGTAGGTCTTAGAATAGGCCACCAGGACATCATTACTATGGTCTGAGAACATGGTTGTCAAGCCCCACCAACTATCTCAGGTCTGGAGACTAGGATATCATAACCAACCAACTATATCATGTTAGGCTATAAAGCCATAATGCCTTGACATGAATCATTAATGTCCCTAACATAATCAATATGTGTCACATTTCCCACAATACACCTCTAATGTATTAACCAATACCTGAAAGGTCCACCTACCACTTTGATACAAGATAGTATAATTCTGCATTTTATAAACATATGAGCATACCCAAGACATTGAAATAAAAGTCTTGAGCTACAAACACACACGTACATTCCATATTAACATAGGAATATATCACTACATCAGATGATTTAAATTAAGCTATTTGGATAAAGAAGTTCATTTCTAAACATTGAGTGGTTCCAAGAATAATGGGAGAAATCGAGCTATATTGTTACAAAAATGTCACTATTTCACAATCTAAGGAACCCTAGTCTCAATAAATGACCAAAAAATCATTCAAAAATAACATATCATACAATAGATCATAGAGAGGGGTGATGAAAAGATCATTTGGGTGGATAATTAGGAGAATGTATAAGGTCCATTGATAGAACCATTACATCAACAAAAAAATATGGTCAATTAAAATATATAAGTGTTAGACACATGAGATATTGGTTATAATGGTTTTAAATATATCATTTTATAATAATAAAGTAAACCCCCAATTATCATTTATTGAAGTGTGCTGCAATTAATTTTACACGAAGAATAGAATTATACCATTCCTTGAAAGTATGACTTTGAGTTGTCCCCAACTGATGGTCATTATAGTGTTTTATGGGTTGTAATGATTTTATAGGGTTAACATGAAAGAAATAGTTTTTTTATTATAAAGTGTTTCAAAAAAAATGAGAAGAAGAGATTCATGAGGTAAAAATTAGATACTTGTTACTTAGGTTGAGTTTCTAAATTATATCTCATGGAATGTCATAAAATCATTGATATACATAGGGGTGTATATTTATTATCAATCCTTATAATAGGAGGTAGAACATACAGCTAGAATGATAATATTCATGCTTTTATACCCTAATTATGAAAGTATATATTGTGAATTAGATAATATGGGGGTTGTTAGGTGTGTTGTTAATCATGTCTTCCATTGGAATATAACCAAGATGTGATTTTTCCACTTGTATTACAATTTGAATACATCTTTACCTTGATTGAATTATATATAGGAAATGAAATTCCCTAGTTAGTTGTTTCAAATATGTTGTGCTCAACTACATGGATAAGTGACATGTGATGTATATATCAGATAGATGAATGATATGTGATGTATTCATCGACATGGTCAAACTTTTTCAATGAATCATGAAATTATGATAGTCCAATTCAATATTTATTTGTTTGATGTATAGTAGCTTTATGATTTCATGAATACAAATATTATATATGTATTCATATGATTTATATGATACATATTATGGTTTATATGTTCATATATGTATGAGTATGTTTAATGGAGATCATACTAGACCCTTAATATATTTATTAGAAGTAACTCTTTGATAGAGGCTTCTATATGCTTATATATATGAAAAATGGATTTCATAGTTATTTCTAATTTTACGTTGGATTATAGGGTTACATAGATAGGACCTTGTATAAGGATATTGTTTTGGATAGAGTGTTTGTTAATAATTAACAGAGTTTGATTAAAAACCATATCCAAAAGGGGTTGGATGGATTCATAAAGATTTGTGTAGTTTTTGATAATGTACTTAATGTATTTTAGTTTAAGTGGGTGAGTTTTGGGTGTGCACAAAAATTCACATTCATGAGATTCATTTACACAAGCATATGATCCATGAAGTATATATTTGGAATAAGATATGATATATATTTATATATAGTGTATATTTAATAAATGTATCTGATAAATTTATATTATCATTAATATGATTCATTTATAAAATATATATGTTAAATAATATATATATATATATATATATTCCTGTGGTAAGTATTTATCGTGCTACGACAAGTATATTCCCCCGAAATTATTTACTCATCAGTTGCAATCTATTAATAATAGATTAAAGGATTTGGTCAAATTAATTAGATACATTTGATGAATTATTCCACGAAAGAAAGAAATGAATATGATGAGTTAAGAGTAATAGAAATGTTCATTATTATGGATAAATGCATGAAATCTATAATAGTGATATGATCTCTTTTATTTTGTGGAACTCTTTCTCTCTTCTTCTTAACCAATGTTCATCTAACATGAGGATGTGCTAACAACTCTTTATTTGATTGGGCATCCTCATAATACAATCACTAATTCTAGTGGATGATTTATCACCTTACAGGAAAAGTGAATTTATTTAATGCTCTTTGTGATTTTCAGCAACCATTCTTTTTCATAGGATGAATATGTCTCCTTTAATTGCTATTGTCCAGGTACTCAGTTTTGAGATATTTCTTGCATTTTATTTCTTAAAGATGGATTTGACTATATTTTTGGGTTTTTTCTTACATAAATGATAATTGGATAATCATAAAACCACCCATCATAATACAAGTAAAAAACTTTTTTGACACATCACAAGTCTTTAGAAACCATGTTCATCCCACTAACTGGTACAAGACCAATGGTCATCAAGAACAACCATCATCTCAATGGTCTTGAATGATATAAAATTTTAACACATATAACCCATTGGTATATACCAGAAAAAACACCCTAATAGATCAGAAAACTATGGGGTCCACATCTCATTCATGGTTCACACAGTCACCTACTTCCCATAAACTCACTTTACATACTTTAGATAGTTCCAAGTATACATTACAAGGAAACATCATAGGAAAAACACTCCTATACAGTGTCCAAAAGTAACCATGACTCTAAGAAAACAATCCCACCTTTTATGAGACCATAAACAAAAGTATGGTTTTCATCAAACCACACATTTGTTACATCACTACTTTGGATAAGCTCAAACAAATGAAACATGAAATTAATCAAAAATTCACATCCATGACAAAAAGAAAGATGGATTGAGTAGGGGCTCACATAAATATTATAAAAATACAATATAAAAGCACTAAATGAGCCTAAAAAAATCGCATATTGATACATATATCCCTTTAGAATTTTGGAAATACGATTTTAAACAACATTTTCAGCCAATTTTTTTGGGAAACCACTTTCAAAACCATTTTAAACCTATTCAAAAAAAATACCCCTTTTCTAAATAACATTTATAATGACCACCCATTTTTTCATTTGTAACAGTTTTATATAAATTAAAACAGCACTTAGTTCACAGCCTAAGTGGGGTGAAATAACATTTTTAAATAAAAATTTCATTCAATGAACATATTAAAACAATTTCACAAATATTTAGAGTCTAATAATTCCATTCAGAAACACATGGAATTCACAAAACCTTTATAAACTAAAATCCCTCGAAAACCATTTAAACCCATTTATGCTAAGAAAATTTCAATTTTTAAAAATACTTATTAAGATCAAACACAAATGAGATTCTAACTAAAGAACTAATAATATAACCTTATCATCTACACAAGGCTTAAATATATTTCATCAACACCTGCACATTAGTTACCATCAAATATAATAGTTTATAACATTATTAAGCTATATTAAATTGAAGAAACACATGCATAAAATATGAAACTACATGTTTATCAATGTTTCAAAAACACAACCACACTTCACAATCAAACCAAGAGAAAATACCATAAACTATAACAAAAAAATCCTGTGCATCACTTAGGGTGAAATAGGATAATAGTATAGGGACAAACCAAAACAACATCCCACACCTTGTTACATGGGAATCCCTTGTAAATGGGTAAGATAATTTTAAGAAGGAGTTTTGAACTAAGTCCCAATAATATATTATCATATATCTATATATCCCATAAAAAAATTCAAAATAATAAAAACACTAATACTATTTTGTAATACCCCGACCCAAATCACCCTGTTTGGGATGGAGGGTCATATGACCTCATGGAAACCTACTCACACATAAGAGTCTACCAAATAGTAGTGAGGGACTAAGTATTACAATAGGGAGACTATACCCATGATAAATATTTTAATCATAGTATACAATACAAAAAATAATAATCAAAGTGAAAATGAAGAAAACATATAAGCAAGACCAAGATCATCAAATCCTTCTATAATAATATTCCATATAATATCCAATGAAATATTTCTAGAGATCTACCCATGATATCTGAAATTTTAAAATAAAAAATATATTTAAATACACATCTCTTGAAAGCATCTCAAATTGTATCCCCACACTACCTCAACCAACCTACTCGTCTAGTATAGATTCTTTTTGAAGGGCCACTGTCCTATTATAAAATCCAGATCAAAGGAGTTTTCATATACACTAAGATTATCTTGTAGAGTGTGTGTATAAAACCCATTAGGAAACCACCAATGAATGCATAAAATAATTGCAGTAGTTACATATAAGTTTATCAAATGACAAGAAAGTAATTACACACGAAAAAAATCACATGTCGGGTAATCATTCCCTAACTAGACTCCCAAGAACCCTAAACCCACATGTTTTGTCCCCATTCCAAAAGATTTTTTTATTGTTAAAATAAATATTAGAAAAATCCCCAAGACCAAAATAGGTCTCAAAAAAAATCCACAAGGACATTATACCTGTATCCAGGCTATAAAGATATCATTCCCCGCTAACTATCTCAGGCCATGGCACTAGGCCACGATTCCCCCACCAACTATATCATGTTTGGACACAATTACATCATTTCAAACAATATTTAATTCAATAACTCTCCTTAATCATCACACATCTTGTCACACACGCCCCCGTTAAGTGACTAACCAAGAAATTAAGGTTCCACCTAACACTTTGATACCAGTTAGCATAAGCCTATAGAGTATACATATATGTACATACACAAGAGATAATAAGAAATGTATATGAATTTACACACACACAGAAATTTAAAAAAATAGAGGTTTCATGAGACACACATAAACATTCTCAAGATTGTATTATCAAGAACCGTCTCTCAATTCATACAAGCACACACATAATCATGTCATATCAAGAGGGGTCTCACAAGCCACCGCCACAAAAATAATCATGTAATATCTAGAATGTCCTCATTAACACACACACTCAAGAATTTAATATCAATATATTTCTCATTAATCACACACAAACCCAATAATGGCTTATCCAGAGAGGTATCACATGTCACATGCACTCAAAAATGCACAAACATGGCATATCAAGTATGGTATTACAATCCAAACACACACACACACATAATCATGTCATCTAAAGAGATGTATCATGACTAAAAAAACACACAAAATTAATTAATATCAAGAGAGGTATCATAGGCCACACACACACACACACACACTACCATTTCATTTCTAGAGAGCTCTTATGGGATACACACATAAAAACGACAATGTAATGTAATACAATTTTATATAATAATTATAACATGGTAAGGAAATTCATACCTTTATCATATTTAAAACTAAATTCAATGTTCTCTATCCAAATCAAGATTACACACCAATGTTCCCCAATGAGATCCAATGTAATGAACCGATCTATAAGAACCCGTTAATGATCAAGTTAAACCGTACATTCCACCTTCTGTTTCCTTGAAAATATAAAATAAATCACATTATATCATTTATAAATTCCTAGACTCATCCATGATAGTTTAAATCAAGTGTATTTTCAAAGGATAAGAAATAATTTCTAGCAAGAATATGAATAAAAAAGAAAAATGATCACATAAATTGAAATCCCTAGGTCCGACATATATAGATCCAATGGAATTGATATCTAAAATAAATTAATTCAATAAGAATATCCACTAGAGACCCATGGTTCAGGAGCCATGGGTGTGGGAGGAATAATTAAGGGTTTTATTGAGTTTTTGGATCAAAATATGAATTGTTGGATTAGTTAAAATAAAATAAAAATATTGGTCCCATGGTTTACTAATCCATGAACCAATAATGCAAGGCCCACAATCTATTTAGGGAACTCGCATGGTTTAGACCCATGGTTTGTAAAACTATTCACCAATATTGATTTATATTCTACTATGATTTACATGGTTATATAATAAATTTTGCACAGTTATAACTAACTATGAATTTACCTTGAAACACCAAATACTTCTCTCCAATAAGAATCATGGTTACTTGGAGAAAGTTATAAAGTTTCCCATAACCATTCTCAAACTATTATCTCCATTAAAAGATTATATAACCCACAAAAACTACATAAAAGCTACCCAATACTACTGCAAACTATTCCGTAACTCTGCTTTTTTAAATAAATACTAAAAAAATATAACACACCTAAAAAATAAAATTCTATTACACAAGGGATGTTGAGTCTCTCTTGTATATGAAAAGACTACTGATGGTTCTATCACATATGTGAGAATTTTTTATATGTGATTTTCATCTCACTATATGCACTTATTATATTTGTTATGAAAATATTTATGTTGTTTTATGATAAATGTTTTACTATACATGGATGTAGAGTGATATTACTATGTTTTTTATGTTTTTCTACCTTTAGATAGGTAATGAATGAGATTTTGAGACCTAAGAGTTTATTATTTTCATTTACCAATATAATGAATTTCATGATGGGTTTTTGTGTAATTTTTGATTGATAAATAAAATTAAATATTTATTATTAATAAAGGATATTTAGACATTCAATGAGCTGGGTAAGCTATTAGAGTGAGATAATTTTATATTTATTGGGGTGTCTACTAGTATCATATAAACCAAGAATAATAAATTCACATCCTATTTCTTATTAGGGTTTCTAAAGGATTTGGGTACTAAAGATACAATTAGTATTTTGTGTCATCCATTATTATAATGGTATATTTTGTTTTACTATCCAAATTCTATAGGATATGTTTTAATCTTGTTTTCTTGATTTTGGTAGTTCATGGAAAATCTTGTGCATCTGGTAGAGTTGGATAATGATAGTAGCTAGAAGACATCTATTTAGATAGATTTGTTTGAATATTTATATGAGATATCATGTAAACATATTTATTCTATATTTAGGTTGACTAATTACCTTTAATTAGGAATTAAATTATATAAGATACTTTTGATTGAGTTTAGTTGATTAAGAAGAGGTTGGATATGTATTAGAGTATGAGGAAATAATATTTAGACAAGAGATCACATACTTTGGAGTTTAGTATGGAAGATCCAATGATCCTTCTTGTTTCATCTAGATTGGGAAATAAGTGGTTGAAAATTTAATATAATTTATCCCCTATATTTATAAGGCCTTTTTTATCCTTGATTTGATTATAAATGTTGGGTATCAATTAGATTTACTACCATCATATAGCGAGATTCATGATGTGCTTCAGGATATCAAATGATGAAGTATAAATAAGAATCCTCTCATGTGTATAAGTATAATGATGTTGAATTGGAGGTAGATTGATCCTTTTTTAAATATTAAATGTTCAATCTAGTACATAGTGAGAATAATTTGTGAGATAATACTGTGGTGCTTGTTAATGTGTGGGGGAATCTTAGGTAGGTTTAGTAAAAATATTGAGAAAAAAATGCACATGTGGTCTCAATGAATAATTTTTTTAATGGATACACCTGGAACTACTTATCGTAGATGGGAAACAATGTAGTGGATAGCTTTCAACAACTTTAAATATCTATGTTTTTTATAAAATTTAATTATAATGATTTTAAATTCCATTAGACGAGTTTTTTAGGTTTTAGTTTTGAAGCCTAAAAAATATATAATTTTATATTTAATTTTAAAAGGAAAATAAAATTATTGGTGGCTTCTAGGTGACACTAAGAACCTATTGAGTATTATTGGGAGTCTAGTGAATCATCAAGAGGCATTGTTTACCTCTAGAAAACACTACAAATCCAGTGGAGTCCACTAGGATCCTAGTAGAATGGATTGATTCCATATTTAATTTATATAATTTAGGTTATTTCCATATTGGTATTTTAAGATTAAAATTATTTTTTTTAGGATATAGATGAATATTAATATGGTTTTTTCTTCGATAAATTCTCTTTATTCCATCTGTGATGGCCTAGACTCTCTTGGTTCTTCCCTTTCTCAAAATCCAGGTCCTAAAGGAGTGGCGTCTCAGTGAGAACGATCAGTGAGACCGATCGGTGAGACCAATCGGTGAGACCGATCGGTGATACCGATCGGCCAGACCGATCGGTATCACCCGGCCTTGTCAAGCTGTTTCCAGTAGCGTTCCTTTGGGAAAATAGGGTTTTAAACCCTATTCTGACTCATGTAAGCGTGTTTTTAAGAACCGTAACGTGTATAAGAGTTTTAATTAAATACTTAATCAATTCATGAGTTTTCTTAAACTACCCAACCCCATTTTGTGACGAGTGGAGCCGCGTTGTCAACCCACAACCCCCACACCTTACGCGGTTTCGCGTTTTCACCCCAACTTTCCCCGGCTCTTATAAACCGAGGGTTAGCCGTGATTTCTCTTTTCCTGGATCGTGGCTTTTCACAAACAGCTTCTGGTGCATCGGGCACATCGTTATCCGTAAAGTTCCACATCCGGCCTAAGCATCGATCGTCGATCAAACAAGTAGGGAATTTCTCCTTTGCCTCTCTCTTTTGTGTATCATGCGGGGTGGGCATGCTTTTGATTCTATAGAATTGGATAAACTAGACCTAATTAAAGATAACGAATGAATTATATAAAGAAAGGAGGGGGGATGTGATCGTTGATGTTGTCTTATATTTTGATGCTCTTTCTTTTATGGCCATCCTGTTGAGTTGTGCTGGCTTATGCCTTCTGAAAATCGAGGTCGTTGGTGGTCGTTGTTTGTGCACTAATGAACCCTGCTGATGTTTTAAAAGGCTTGTTTTTGGTTGTAAGCTTCTTCTATGAAAAGTGAATCGGTTAATCACGTATATTCGGCTGAATAAATTGGAAGCACTAGGATCAACCCTTCTATGATAACTCCCGGTTATAACACACAGGAATTTGAATCATGGAGTTTGTTAAGTCGTTTAAATCTGAAAATACATGCAAGGCCCTTCTTGTGTTGGTGGTGGTAGTTGGTTGATTTCCCTTTGGGCCGATTGCTGGAGATGTGGGAGGGGATGGGATCCCCTGTTCTTTTATACCCTCAGTGGCTGTGTGATTTTTGGGGGATGGGATCTCCTGTTGGTATGGATTCAGTGGTTGTGAGTTTTAAATCCGGGTGGTTACTTGTTCATATCACAAATTGGGGTGGAATCCTCTGTTGTTGAGAACGAGGTGTGGATGTTTTGGTTGTTGCTTGATTGTTTACATTTCTGGACTTGTGCCTATGCCTACTAGTTTCCCAGTAGTGCTTAGACTCAAACATTATTACTGAACATGAAACAAGAATGGGAGGATGGGTTTTGTTGGCGAGAGTCGTGACTTGTGACTCGGATATAGTGGTGTTGTGTTCCGTAGGCCGGTTAGAAAAACCTAGACTTGGGTGAGTGCTTGTTACCTATATCTATAGTTTTAGTTTTTTTGTTTCTTATTCGCGCCCCACCCAAGTTGAGTACCTAGTGCCGAACACCCCCATTTCCTGGGGGAGGGTGTTTTTCCCAACACTATTCTTAGTGGCTGGTTATTAGATCCTTTTCTGCTCCCTTTCCCGGATATCCCAAGTATCTTTGTGCAGGCTGTGATGGCCTGAGGTCCATTATTAGCTCAAGAACCTTCGGGCAGGGTGGTGTGGTGGTTGTACAGGTGTGTGCGGCAGGTGGTTTCCCAAGTGTCTTCGGGATGAGGCCCAGGTGTTTTCGGGCGTGGTGGTGGTTGTTCTGGCCTAGGTGTTTGCAGGCATGGTTACGTGTGACAGTTGTGGCCCAGGTGTGTGCGGGCGGGATTCAGCAGTGGGACTGCATGCAGTTGAGGCCCAGGTGTGTGCGGGCGAGATTTCGGCAGTGGGACTGCGTGTGGTTGTGGCCTAGGTGTGTGCGGGTGGGTGTGGCAGTGGGACTGCAGTAAGAATGGCGGGATTGGTCTGATGCGTAGGATGTCTCAATAACCAGTGGGAAAGTGGCGTGGGGTACCCAAACATCGATGTGCTCTGATTATATATATTACTTGACTTGATTTATTTGGGGAGTGTTCCTTGGTGAGACCTGGGGTGGATAGTTTACCTTGATAGGTGTTTGGTTTACTCTTTTCTCACTGGACTTTAGCCCTTTCCCCCACTTGTGCACGAGAGTCTTTGGTTTTCCCTACTGAGTGTACTTGTATGCTCACCCTACGTATATAAAACTGCTTTCAGGTTTCCATGAGGACTTCGGGGATCACACGAGACCTTACTAGCTCGGACCTTTGGAGAAGTTGCAGTTGTTGTTTTCTTTTCCTTTTTGGTACTTACCTTGTAGTCACCTCTTGCACCTTGTGTCTTTTACTTTTGAAACATGCATATGGGAATGGTTTACTTTTGGCTTTACTTTTCTTCTGCCTTAGTGTTGTTGGGTTTCCTTGTCCTTATCTATCGATCCTATAAAATAAAAAGTGTAATTCCTTCCATTTGTGAGAAATTTCTATACCCTTGGTGCTAGTCGCCACTCCGGGACCTATTGAAGGTGGGTTTCGGGGGTCATTATCTCTCCTTCAACTTAAAGAAGGAAGGGCCTGGCAATCTGCTGACCCTTACCTCCTTTTGGTGAAGGCGGGTCGTGACAGAATAGTATCAGAGGGGTGGTTGAGATATAGGATGGATTCTGGGGTTAGGCACAGTGAGGACTGCATGGGATTGTAAGGAAACAGTGTTGCGTGATCTTGGCGTGTGGATTAGGCCAGGGAAGACCGGCTAGGACACGGGATTTTAGGGCCCCCCGTGATCCGATGCAAGGACTCTGGACCTACTTAACGACCAAGTGAGGCCACACTGATTGCAGGGTAGAGACCCTAGGAAAGGTACATGCATCATAATGACTTGTGTTCTTGTGTTTCTGGGATATCGTGGGAATTAAGAATAAATTAAATTTTAAGAAGTTTTAAGAACGATATTTTGCACTACTTGGTCTTAGGCATTCCTTGTTTACCTTGCAGCAATGGCACCTGGAAGGCGACCATGTGTGGTACAGGTGATAGAGGCCCCAGAGACTACTTTGGCCAATCGGCAGAAAGCTGATCGAGAGAAAGAGGATGACCAGTGGCAGAAGACTCTTCGAGCCTTCCAGCGACAGGCCCTCGAGAAGTATGAGGGAAGCACCTCCGATATGAAGACGGAAGGCTGGCTAGAGGAGCTAGTTATAGCCTTCGGCCTGATTCGTGCCCCGACTGAGTACTGGGTTCCTCTGGCCATCATCCAGATGCGGGGAGCGGTGCATCAGTGGTGGACGCTTTACCTGGGGGAGAGGAGGGAGTCTGAGGTGGCTTGGGTGGTCTTCGAGAGGGAGTTCCGGGCGGAATTCCTCTCCTCGACGATGAAGGTAGAAAAGAGGATGGAACTACTCTCCCTCCAGCAGGGGAGTATGTCCGTGAGGGAGCTAGGGATCAAGTTGAAGGACCTCCTACGTTTTTCTCCAGACCTCTTTCTCGACGAGGAGTCTCAGGAAAGACGTCTATAGGAGGCGCTCCGACCCTCCCTCCAGTATGTTGTTACTCCCTTTACCCTGCCGACGTACTTGGAGGTCCAAAAGAAGGCCGAAGTGGTGGAGAGGATGCATTCTCTAGGAGGAGTGTCGCGAGAGGGGATCCAGCTGGGACCATTGAAGGGGAAGGCCGTCAGCACCAGGCCTCCAGCGTCAGGACCCTCCAGGTTCCGACCCGTAGGGAGCATGCCGCAGTAGTTTCAGTTTTGATCCCCCGGCCCTCGCCCTTTTCCTACGAGTCTGGGACAGCGGTGCTTTATCTGTGGGAGCCCTGGGCATCTTCGAAGTCAGTCCCCAGACCGGGTGTAGTACAACAGTGGTAGTCAGCCCCAGCACCCGCCCCAGCAGCAGCTTCCAGCAAGACCTTTCCAGCAGCAGCAGCAGGGACAGCGAGCTCCCGCTCCTCCGAGGGAAGACGTAGGAGGATGCCGACCTCAGGGCTCTCCACAGGGACCTCGGCCAGGGCGTGGTCGGGGAGGTGGCCGACAGCCGAGGGGCAGGGGAGATGGGCGTGGATAGGTGCACACCGCAGAGGTAGCAGTTTCAAAAGGGCGAGAGGTTGTTCGAGGTATTGTCGGTCTGTTTAGCACTCTTGCTTATGCTTTATTCGATACCAGAGCTTCGCACTCCTTTTTTGCACCCAGTCTAGCTCGTGCCTTGGGTCTAGATGCCGAGAAACTTCCAGTGCCCCTGGTGTTGAGCACACCAGTTGGGGGTCAGACCAACTTGTTGTTAATTTTTCGGGGATACAGACTGATGATAGGGCCACATCAGTCGGTTAGGTATCTTCTTCTGCTACAGATTCAGCCATACAATGTCATCCTAGGCATCGACTGGCTATTTTCAGTGTGTGTCGTCCTCAACTATTTCTGAATAAGGGTGGTGTTGTCGGACTTGGACGGCCGACGTGTTACCTTCACCGGAGAGCGGAGCAGTCCGAAGGGAAACGGGAGAGAGGAACCTCTCCTCTCCTTGTTGACCGAGTTGACAGTGGAATCAGTTGATGCTGAAATGGTGGAAGTGCTAGAGATCGTCCGTGAGTTTATGGACATATTTCCTGAGGATGTGACAACTCTACCCCCTCGACGTGATATTGAGTTCGGGATAGACCTGTAGCCCGGCGCTCATCCAATCTCAATGGCTCCTTACTAAATGGCACCTTCGGAGCTACGAGAGTTGCGGATACAAATTGACGATCTTATGAAGAGGGGTTATGTTCGTCCGAGTGCGTCACCGTGGGGTGCTCCGGTATTGTTTGTAAGGAAGGTAGATGGTGGTCTTAGGTTGTGCATAGACTACAGGAGGCTGAATCAGGTGACGATCAAGAATCGCTACCCTCTTCCAAGGATAGATGATATTTTCGACCAACTGAAAGGGGCATGATGGTTCTCAAAGACCGACCTACGGTCTGGGTACCACCAGCTGAGGGTGAAATAGAGTGACATCCCGAAGACAACGTTCAGGTGAAGGTATGGACACTTCGAGTTCGTAGTCATGCCCTTCGGTGTTACGAACGACCCGACTGTGTTCATGGGGCTTATGAACTCTATATTCCAGGAGTACCTAGATCGGTTCATGGTTGTGTTCATCGACGACACCCTGGTCTACTCTAGATCAGAGGAGGACCATGCAGAGCACTTGGGGACCGTTTTCGCTCTATGGGAAGTTGTCAAAATGCAAGTTCTGGGCACGAGAAGTACACTTCCTCGGGCACGTAGTGTCTGAGCAGGGGGTAGCGGTCGACCCATCAAAGGTTGAGGCAGTTGTTTCTTGGGCATCACCCAATAACGTGGAAGAAGTCCGATGTTTCCTCGGGCTAGCGGGTTACTACCGGAGATTCATACCCAACTTCTCTCGAGTAGCAGCCCCTTTGACGGCTCTGACCAAGAAGGACCAGGCTTTCATATGGAGTGAGCAGTGCCAGTCAGCCTTCAGCTATCTGAAAGAGAAGTTGGTCAGTGCCCCAGTGCTGAGATTACCAGAAGAAGGGGCGGCTTATGAGGTGTTCTGTGATGCTTCAGGATAGGGCCTAGGGTGCGTGTTGATGCAGCGATAAGGGGTGATCTCTTATGGGTCCAGGCAGCTGCGTTCCCATGAGCGTAATTATGCCACCCATGACCTGGAGCTTGTAGCAGTCGTTTTTGCACTAAAGTTATGGCGGCACTACCTCATCGGGGAACGCTTTGTGGTCTTCACGGACCACAAAAGCTTGAGGTATATCTTCTCCCAACAGGACTTAAACTTGTGATAGCGGAGATGTGTGGAGTTCCTCCAGGATTAAGACTTCGAGATCTCTTATACTGAGGGCAAAGGCAATATGGTGGCCTATGCCTTGAGCAGGAGGACACAGAAGGATGCGGTCCGAGAGTCAGCGGATGCCAGGAAGGCAATGGAGGAGTTGTCCGCCTTGCACCTAGATGCGAAGATTGATAGCTGTAGAGGCTGCCTGTATCAGATGACAGTGCAGTCATCCCTGTTTCAGCAAGCGGAGGAGTCTCAGTGGGGAGACCTAGAGTGTGAAGTGATGCGTGACCAAGTTGACCAGAGAAATGCTCTGGAAGGATGGACAGAGGATGGTCAGAACCGGATGCTTTTTCAGAAAAAGTTGTTTGTTCTGGAGGCGATGTGTGGAAAGGTTCTCAGTGAGATCCACAACTCACCCCTGGAAGTACAACCAGGAGTTTCCATGATGTACCAGGGTTTGAAGAGGCAGTTTTGATGGCCCGGAGTTAAGTGAGCGATGGAAGAGTTTGTGGCCATGTGCTTAGTGTGTCAGCAAGTGAAGGCTGAACACCGAGTTCCAGGCGGCCTACTGCAGCCTCTAGATGTCCCCGAGTGGAAGTGGGATGACATATCAATGGATTTAGTCACGGGACTACCAAAGTTCCAAGGAGGGTATGATGCCATCTGGGTGGTAGTGGACAGGTTGATGAAATCGGCTCACTTTCTGGCGATCAGGGAGTCG
Source organism: Viscum album (assembly GCA_963277665.1). Lineage (NCBI taxonomy): Eukaryota > Viridiplantae > Streptophyta > Magnoliopsida > Santalales > Viscaceae > Viscum > Viscum album. The sequence continues at coordinate 868,905,861 of OY728160.1, read as the reverse complement.
AGTGCTATGGACGCTTTGGCACAAAAGTACATGGATGAGGTGGTTCGGTTGCATGGAGTCCCGAGTTCTATAGTCTCAGATAGGGATGCACGGTTTACCTCACGAGTCTGGAGAGGATTGCAACATGCGTTTGGCACCCATTTATGCCTTAGCACTGCTTTCCATCCCCAGACGGATGGACGAACAGAGCGCACCATCCAGACCTTGGAGGATATGCTGCGAGCATGTGTTCTAGACTCAGGAGGATCATGGGTGCAATACTTGCCTCTGTTAGAGTTTTCCTACAATAATAGCTACCACTCTACCATTGGCATGGCCCCGTTTGAAGCCTTGTACAGAAGTCCATGTCGTTCACCTGTGTGTTGGACTGAAGTAGGAGAGGTAGGCCTCCTTGGTCCGGAGGTGGTGCAGAGCACGAAAGAGAAGGTTCAGCTCATACGGGAAAGGATGAAAGCGGCCCAGGACCGACAGAAGTCGTATGCGGATACCAAGAGGAGGACCTTGGAGTTTGAGGTTGGAGACCATGTGTTCTTGAAGGTCTCCCCTCGGCGTGGGCAGCTGAGGTTCGTTAAAGGGAGAAAACTCTCTCCCAGGTTTGTTGGACCCTTCGAAGTGTTGCGGCGGGTTGGCGAAGTGGCTTACCAGCTAGCGTTTCCACCGCTGCTAATAAGGATACATGATGTCTTCCATGTATCCCAGCCCCGTCGATATGTGCACGACGATTCACACGTCCTTGATTGGGGCGAGCTGGACGTCGAGGAAGACATGAACTTTGTGGAGAGACCAGTGGTGATCGACGATCACAAAGAAAAGGTGCTTCGCGGGCGAACCATCCCCTTGGTTCGTGTGTTGTGGAGACATGGTGGGCTTGAGAAGAGTACGTGGGGGAGGGAAGCACAGATGCATACCCAGTACCCGGAGTTGTTTTGAGTTTTGTTCCTTGTTGTACCTATTGTGGTGGAACGTTTTGTATTTTGTCTATGAAATGTTCTGGTTTTCTTTCATCTGTTTGTGTGTAAAAATACCCAGCTATGGGGAAGGAGAGAACCCGACCCCTAATCAAGACGCATTAATATGGATGTGATTAAACCCCTGCGGGCGAGTCAGTGCCGCCCAAAGAGGATAATATCTTGATATGGGGGAGGAGACTCCCCAACCCACATGCCCGAGCAGTTTGGCATGGTATGTTGCTTGGGTCATGACAGAATACCCAAGAACGTGGCAGGAAGTGTTTTTTTAGTTAACGATGAGGTTCAATCTTGAGTGGTATCTTTCGGGGTGGTTGTTTGGACCTGCCCTTCCCTTCTGGGTTGTTTAAATTCTCGAGGAAGAGAATAGTTTGAGAGGTATCTGATGTGATGACCCAGACCCTCTTGGTTCTTCCCTTTGACAAAATCCGGGTCCTTAAGGAGTGGCATCTCGGCGAGACCGATTGGCCAGACCGATCGGCGATACCGATCGGCCAGACCGATCGGCGAGACCGATCGGTGAGACCGATCGTCATCACCTGGCCTTGTTAAGCTGTTTCCAGTAGCGCTCCTTTGCGCAAATAGGGTTTTAAACCCTATTCTGACTCGTTTAAGCGTGTTTTTAAGACCCGTAATGTGTATAAGAGTTTTAATTAAATACTTAATCAATTCATGAGTTGGATTAAACAACCCGACCCCCTTTTGTGACGAGTGGAGCCGCGTGGTCAACCCACAACCCCCGCACCTTACATGGTTTCGCGTTTTCACCCCAACCGTCCCCGACTCTTATAAACTGAGGGTTAGCCGTGGTTTCTCTTTTCCTGGATCGTGGATTTTCACAAACATCTTCTGGTTCATCGGGTGCATCGTTATCCGTAAAGTTCCGCACCCGGCCTAAGCGTCGATCGTCGATCAAACAAGTAAGGAATTTCTCCTTTTCCTCTCTCTTTTGTGTATCATGCGGGGTGGGCGTGCTTTTTTTTTCTGTTGAATTGGATAAACCAGACCTAATTAAAGATAAAAAATGAATTCTATAAAGAAAGGAGGGGGGCTGTGATCATTGATGCTGTCTTATATTTTGATTTTGTTTCTTTTATGGCCATCCTGTTGAGTTGTGCTGGCTTATGCCTTCTGAAAATTGAGGCCATTGGTGGTCGTTGTTTGTGCACTAATGAACCCTGCTGATGTTTTAAAAGGCCTGTTGGTGGTTGTAAGCTTCTACTGTGAAAAGTGAATTGGTTAATCACGTATATTCGGCTGAATAAATTGGAAGCACCAGGATCAACCCTTCTGTGATAACTCCCGGTTAGAACACACGAGAATTTTAATCATGGAGTGTGTTAAGTCGTTTAAATATGAAAATACATGCAAGGCCCTGCTTGTGTTGGTGGTGGTAGTTGGTTGTTTTCCCTTTGGGCCAATTGCCGGAGATGTGGGAGGGGATGGGATCCCCTGTTCTTTTATACCCTCAGTGGTTGTGTGATTTTTGGGGGATGGGATCTCCTGTTGGTATGGATTCAGTGGTTGTGAGTTTTAAATTCGGATGTTTACTTGTTCATATCACAAATTGGGGTGGAATCCTCTGTTGTTGAGAACCAGGTGTGGATGTTTTGGTTGTTGCTTGATTTTTTTACTTTTCTGGACTTGTGCCTATGCCTACTAGTTTCCCAGAAGTGCTTAAACTCAAAAATTATTACTGAACATGAAACAAGAATGGGATGATGGGTTTTGTTGGTGAGAGTTGTGACTTGTGACTCAGATATAGTGGTTTTGTGTTCCGTAGGCCAGTTAGAAAAACCTAGACTTGGGTGAGTGCTTGTTACCTATATCTATACTTGTAGTTTTTTGTTTCTTATTCGCGCCCCACCCAAGTTGATCACCTCGTTCCGAACACCCCCATTTCATGGGGGAGGGTGTTTTTCCCAACACTATTCTTAGTGGCTGGTTATTATCTCCTTTTCTGCTCCCTTTACTGGATATCCCAAGTATCTTCGGGCAAGCTGTGATGGCCTGAGGTCCATTATTAGCCCAAGAACCTTCGGGTGGGGTGGTGTGGTGGTTGGCCGGGTGTGTGCGGCAGGTGGTTTCCCAAGTGTCTTCGGGATGAGGCCCAGGTGTTTTCGGGCATGGTGGTGGTTGTTCTGGCCTAGGTGTTTGCAGGCATGGTTACGTGTGACAGTTGTGGCCCAGGTGTGTGTGGGCGGGATTTAGCAGTGGGACTGTGTGCGGTTGAGGCCCAGGTGTGTGCGGGCGGGATTTTGGCAGTGGGACTGCGTGTGGTTGTGGCCCAGGTGTGTGCGGGCGGGTGTGGCAGTGGGACTGCGGTGAGAATGGCAGGATTGGTCCGATGTGTAGGATGTCTCAATAACCAGTGGGAAAGTGGCGTGAAATACCCAAACATTGATGTGATCTTATTATATATATTACTTGACTTGCGTTATTTGGGGAGTGTGCCTTGGTGAGTCCTGGGGTGGATAGTTTACCTTGATATGTGTTTGGTTTACTCTTTTCTCATGGGACTTTAGCACGTTCCCCCACTTGTGCACAAGAGTCTTTGGTTTTCCCTACTGAGTGTACTTGTATGCTCACCCTACATATATAAAACTGCTTTCAGGTTTCCAGGAGGACTTCAGGGATCACGCGGGACCTTACTAGCTCGGACCTTCGGAGCAGTTGCAGTTGTTGTTTTCTTTTCCTTTTTGGTACTAACCATGTAGTCACCTCTTGCACTTTGTGTATTTTACTTTTGAAACATGCATGTGGGAATGGTTTACTTTTGGCTTTACTTTTCTTCTGCCTTGGTGTTGTTGGGTTTCCTTCTCCTTATCTCTCGATCCTATAAAATAAAAAGGGTAATGCCTTCCATTTGTGAGAAATTTCTATACCCTTGGTGCTAGTCGCCACTCTAGGACCTATTGAAGGCGGGTTTCGGGGGTCATTATCTCTCCTTCAACTTAAATAAGGAAGGTCCTGACAATCTGCTAACCCTTCCCTCCTTTTGGTGAAGGCGGTTCTTGACACCATCACATTATTTTTCCTTAAATTATTTTTTTATTGTAATAATAAAAACATTATGTCATTTAGACTCTTGATGGTAAATTGATGAAAATTACTTTGGTTTCATTATCTTTTACATAATTTGGAATTTCACTTCACCTTATATTAATAGTTACTTATAGTTTTTGGTGATTTATTGATTTATGATTATTAAGGAGGATTGGAGATTTTTTTCTTCTAAAAAAATTAATGACATAAATTATGTTGGTGATATTAAACATTAACTAGAATTTAATTGAATATTTAATTTATATATTTATAACATTATGCATGATTTTTATTGTGGAGTTATTATATACCATTGAGAATTAATCTAAACTAAAGTGAAACTATTTGTATTAATTGTTATGATTTTAATGAGTATTATACAAATGATTTACAATTTAAATTTTGAGATCAATCAATAGTTATTTATTATTCATTATCTTTAAGTGATATAAAACAATTAACTAAAATTCTTACATGTGATGAAAATATAAACTATGATATTATTTTCTATGTGTTGAAAACCATTGATTATTTATGATGTTGGAGAATTAATAAACCATTTTTATTTACAATGGTCTATATGAATTACAATGATATAATAGATAATTTAAAGGATTTGTTACCATTTAGAAGATGATTTATATCTTTTAGAATTATTTTATAAATATAATAAAATAATAATGCGTTCTTAATAATGAAAAATTATTTTCAAAAGGGATTTTTTATTTCATATGATAATTAAATATATAAGTATGCATTGTATGATATTCTGCAATTGATGTTTTTATTTTTATGAAATTTTAATATATTATATGATATTTATAAATGATATATCTTTGAATATGATGAAAGTTAAGGAACATGTTTAACTAAAAAGATAATTAATTTATGTGTTTTTATAAGCCTTAATTTTGGGTAATGAAAGAAACAACCATGTGTTTCGAAATTCTACTAATTAATCAATTTATTTTTTTATGAAATTATATATTAAAATATCCAATATCTATTAACCTTGGGTGAAATAAGTAATTAGATTATCAAAGTGTCTTGGTAAGGACATGGATATATTTTATTTGTATTATTTTTAAGGTTTAAATTTATTACAAAACATTATATGTTTGGGGTCTCTTGTGTCATCCTAATGGTTATATTAATATAGTAAATTTTTACAAATATCCTTTATATAATGATTTCAAATGTATTTATGAAGGTAAGGGAAATGAACTTATGTAATGGGATCTGGTGACAAAAAATTATAAAGATGATATTTTATGGTATTGGAGGATTATGCAAGTAGTTTTTTATATTTATTTTTGGTTATCATGATTTATATTTGTATACTAATACATGAACATGAGTTATTTATTGTAGCTAATTTTTTTTAAATAAAATCATGATCATTATAGGGAATTATTTGGAGACTTATTTGATAGTGTATAGTTATTTTTATATTCTATTTGGGATATTTTAATTATTATTTATTTTATTATGATTATACATTAAAGGATAAATCACTTATCTAGCGATATGTTTTGATCCTCAGTGCTAATCATAAGCCTCTTGGGAATTAGGATTACACCTAAGGCCATATGAATTATACCTAAGTTAAATGGTGATGTCATGGAAGCACTTAAAAGTCCACTAAATTTATAATATTGTTTCATTTATCACAACATGTCAATAGATGTTATCTGCAGTGTCCCTAAATAAATTATAAATCCAATCAAATACAACCCTATAGTTAATCAAAAAATCTTGTAACAATTCACAATCATTTTAAATCTAGAAAATTTAAGTTAATATTATTCAAAATTAAATACTTAAAAATTGATTATTACAATAGGGAAAAAGTAAGAAGGTTGCGACATAGTGAATCAAACCTTCTTTTTAGGGATAATATTGACAAATTTTCACATATTACTTAACACCTATTAATATTCATAATAAAGTGTTTTTACCTATGTGCCTCCTCCCTCAGTCAACAATATCAACTAAAGAATTCATTTTTTATTTTCCAAAATATTTTTTACTAGTGTTACCCAATCCAATGCCTCAAACATTCCCATGATGACTTATAATTCCAAAAAAAATACGTTTGACATATAAATCATAAAAAAAAGTTTTAAAAATCACTTAATAGTTTTAGAGTGAAAAATATGTGTTAAATTTTAATTTATTAATTTTACTAAATAGAAAAAAAATTAAAGATTAAAAAATAAAAAATAATCAGACAAAATATACACATAGATTTGTAATACTATAAATGTGATCATTGATAATATTATCATATTTTTTATTTTTAGAATCGATGAAATGTATATAGTGAGATATTGAAGAATTCTCAAAATTTTCTTACACTATATGGGGATCTCACATAAACTAGTCATGAACATTGTTGTCTGAAGGAGGAAAATCCCCAAATATTAGCTAATTTAAATTACCATAACACAACATCATTTGTAGGTTTGATATTTCTTTATGGTCATGAGTAAGAACAAAGGTAAATAACCTCTTCAAATAAACAAACACACTATAGATTTATTTATTTTGACATTCTATGTGAAGAGGGACCCACCAAGTTATCCTCATCACTTTGAATCATTAATGTGTAATTTTACACTCATCCATCATGGATTCAATCATATAAAAATTCGTATTTGAGTAAATTCACATAATTAGAATACCAAAATGGTATATTGGAGAGTATTTTCATATTAAACTCATCAACATGGTAAATAATGTTTTTAAATGTCTCACAAGGTTCCCCACAAAACACCATGCATGAAGTTATCTTTTTTTCTAATGAGGATGTTCTATATGGCACCTCCATCATCCCAAAAAGAAATTTTTACTAGTATCATTCTATAATAATTGATTAATCCCACAATTCTAATCCAAATGATTCACTCACAAAAAAAGATACCCATAAACACTCTTCATTTCTAAGTCGATGATTTTAAACAATAAGTAAGTCAATATAATCACCCATCACCATTAAAAATTAAAATTACATCATGCATCATGATAAAATTATAAGGGGTGTGATATATAAATTCATGATCAAAGTCCAAGATTGTGTTATATTACATGATCCAATAAAACATATTCACACTCATATAAGTCATTCAACATCACATAATCATTAGGTGATGCATGGTCTATATATTTTTCACTCACCAAAGACATAGTCCATCAATAATCATAGCCTGAATCTATAGGATCATTATGATCGTATAGATCATGATGTGATATATAGATCAAGGATCACATGACCATAACATGGTTATGCATATAATATATTAACCACATGATATTTTCCCTTGATCAAGGTCTTGATATATGTATTTTTAGGTTCAATACATTCATTGGGACCTTAGATGTCATCCCCCTTTTTCATGGATAAAAGTGAACTCTTAGTAACCTACTATATCATTACCAATAGTGGTAAAAGATCAATATTTCATTAACAAAAGAGCCTAATTTTTATTTCCTCTCATTTCTTACCTATTTTGGTAGTTCTTCATGCCAACAATATCATATATGACTATTGTATGGGTGATAATACAAGTGATTCCCCAATCAACCATATTGTTAATCTAAACACTATTCCAATAGTTCCCTTCTACAGGGTTTCTCAGATATGTGTAACCCATAAAAATATGAAACATGAGGCACCTAACTTGTTGGTTTAACTCATTACTTTCTTTCATATAAAATATAATATAGGGTGTCTAGATTTTTCATGTATATTGGCTCTTATTTTCTTACATTACTTTCTAATTAATTTTAATTATAAAAAACATAAAAACATTACACTATGAAAATATACAGGTTTAGTGTTTTGAGAATACTTGGACTATACATAAATTTTAAAATATAAAACACAAACATTTATTTAATTTCTTCTTCCCAATATTGTTATTTACCTTGAGTCCTCCTTAGTACACATAATCACCTAAGGATATACCCCAAAAGGGGTGATATAAAATCCTAGTAAGAGGATAAGAACATGAGAGAATATAGCATGAGGTTATAAAATTATTATCATTATAACATAGTTATAGGATCATAAATATTATAGGAAGAATTAATAAAATATTTGAAATGTGGAAATGCATAAAAATAAAACCTTATGTCTTGGTGGTAAAATACTACGCAAAGGTTTGAAAAAAATCTAGCATCATGTTCAAACATATTTAACATTAATCATGAGTTTATCCACAATACCCAATGGATTGGAACAATGTATAATTCCAGGGATACCCATCACTTTATTACAATTAAATTGTGCTATATAATTCAGACACACACGTAACATCATAACATTTATAGTATAATGAATTCCACATAGAAAACATATCAATCATGAACATTAATAACCCATGGAATGGAATTAGTTTCATCTCATAAGCACACATTCATAAACTTTGGGTTCCCAAATAAATTTGTGAGTAACATACTTGATACAATAATCATCAACCATAAGTTTTTGGTAAACAATGTGTTTTGAAAGAAGACTTCCTTTGGAAAACATTGTGTATAAATAAAACTCTAATAGAAAACATGTATATCACAGAAAATATAAGATAATGTTGAATAAATTATTTTTAAGAAATAAACACACAGAAAATGGGGTAAAAGATGGAAGACCCAAGGAAAGAAAGTTGGGTGTGAGAAATCCCCTTACATTGGGTCTGAAGTCTTTTTTTTTTCACTTTAATGTTCTATATAATCACATTATATCCATTAATTAATACTTAAAAATGATTTTATACATGGAATTTATTCATTATATTTTTATTAAGTTCTTTTAAGGGTCATTGGATAAGTTATAGTGTTTGAATTCATTGTTCGAGAGTGTTTGTTTTCTTTGTTTTCCTAAATGGTTCACTTGCACACATAAATGGAAGTTCATGTTGAACATGGATAAACATCCAGAATTGATATTAAATTATATTAATGATATTAAATAATTTTAAATGATCATACAATGAATATGTTTAAATACTATTATGATGAATCATTAGATAAAATTTAATAATGAATTTTTAGGTTAATTTGGGTTGTTTTGGGATCACAACGAACATGTTTTTTTAATCATTTAGTATTATGTATGAAAGCTGTCTCCATAATATAAAAGTGGTTAAAAAATAAATATTACAATATTTTTTCAACCATTTAATGGTTTTACTGACATCCTTTAGGGTGTTGAATGAAAATGGAAGTGCATCACCCACAACGTGGGTAAATTAACACATCACGAACAACAATATCATTTTTATAAAAATTATAAAGGGAGGTGTATAATGAATAATATTCCATTAACATGATATAATACCATTATATCAATCATACTATATTTATAATTAAATTTGGATAATAGATTTTGTGGATAATAGAAGAAATGAAATGAAATTTGAAAGGAAATTGAAAGAAGAGAGAGAGAGAGAGAGGAATTACCTCTTGAATTCTCCTCTTAAGATCCTCCTCAAGGAACATAGGATTAGTCTTTGGATGAGACAAAGATCTCATGGATGCAGGGGAGTGTCTAGGGAATTTTTTAGGGTATAATTTTTACAAGGATTTAATCTTGAGATTTGTGAGGAAATGAGGTTGCAAGGGGTTGTATTTATAGTGGAGGAGAGAGGTATTTTCTCAATATTAAATTCATTACATTATTATTTTTCCACAAGAAAAGAAATTGTTATGATTAAATGAATAAATATATTAAATAGAAAATGTGAGTTCTATATTTTGGTTCTCACATCACTCATGATTTTTTTAATAGTGTATTAAACTTATAATGTATTTATATAGTAAATTATTTTATTTTACTATTCACCAAAAAATCAAGTACTTCAGAAAATATTCCAAAACTTCACCCTAAACATTTTTCAACATTTATAATTTAAAAATTAAATCCATTTTATTAAAAGAATTTTCAAATTATGAGTAATTTAATTTTTAATTAAAATCATAATTTACATGAACAATTCAAATTTTAAAATTAAAACTGTCTTTAAAACACTTTGAAAAATTAATTAAAGTCTAAAAAATTATCATATAATAATAAGACATAAAAGTAATAGTTTATAAATAAATTTTATGAAAATAAATTTTATTTTAAATTATTAAATTAATCTTTTAATTTTTATGACTTACAATAATATCAACACTATAATATAATTATATCATATTGTCACTTATAAGATGGATATATTTTATTTATACTGTCATTGGTAAGGTTCCCATTAACTTGGACAGTTTACTATTCCAAAGGGTCGTATTACAATTCATAAGGTTAACATTAATATTCATAAGGGTATGTAATTATTCACTAAAAATAAATATTGTCCTAACAGACTCCAAACATCTTACTGGTCACAAACATGTATGTCAGATATTCGAAATTTAAAACACAGAAGTGGAAAAATTATGTTTAAAGGTCACATAGAATTTAGTAGTTCATTTAAACATGATGTTGTATTGTTTTTTCTAATTTTAGTTTATGTGATTATATTATATGATATTACTATAATAAGGGATAAATTGCATTGTTAAAATTTTGGGTCATTACATTCTTCCCCCCTTTTGAAATTTCTCCCTCAAATTTTCAGTTTACATAAACAGGTGAATGTACTTCTCCTTTAACACATCCTTATGTTCCCAAGTTGCTTCTTCATATTTATGGTGCATCCAAAACACTTTGATAAGATGGGTTGTCTTGTTACTTATAACCTTATCTCTCCAATCCAAAATCATTACTGGTTTCTCTTTATAAGAGAGATCAACTTCCAACTATACCACCACTGAGTTCAGTACATGTGAGGGATCTGTTATGTACTTCCTTAGGAGTGATACATGAAGAACATCATGAAATTGATCCATATTTAGTGGAAGTTCAATATGATAGGCCATGGCTCTTACTCGGTCAAGGATATCAAAGGGGCCAATGTACCTTGGGTTTAGCTTTTCTTTCGTTCCAAGCCACATGACTCTCTTCCATGGTGATATTTGAAAGAATACATTATCTCCAACATCGAAATCCAAGTCCCTTTGTAGGTTGTCAACATAACACTTTTTCCCACTATGAGTAGGTTTGATATATTGTTGGATAACTTGAACCATCTCTGTCATCTGGTTCACAAGATTAGTTCCAAGTAGATTTTTTCTCCAACTTCATCCCAATAGGTTAGAGTTCTACATCACGTTCCATTTAGAGCATCACATGGAGCCATCTGAATACTTTAGTGGAAGCTATTGTCATATGAGAACTGAACCAAGGGGAGATGTTGATCCCATACACCCTTGAATTATGATGATTAGGCTTGTAGTATATCTTTGAGAGTCTAAATAGTTTTTATATTATCCATCAGTTGGGGGGGTGATAGGCCATGTATAAGTGTAATTCAGTTCTCAATGCATATTGGAGACTCCATGATAATATTAATATGAACCATGAATCACTATTAGAGAAAATAGAAAGTGGAACCCCAATGCAGTCCCACAAATTCATTTACATATATTTTTTCATGTTTTTCAATCGAGAGTTCTTCTTGAATACTGATAAAGTGAGCATTATTGGTGAGTCGGTCCACCCAAACCCATATCGTATTATTTATTTTGATTTATTTGGGAGACCTGTGATAATGTTCATAGTGAAATTCTACCATTTTCACATGGGTATAGGCAATTGTTGCGTCACCCCTTTTGAATTCTGTCTCTTTTCTTTATCTTTCAGACATATCAGTTACCTTAAGATATATTCAGTAATATACTTCTTCATGATATCCCACCAGATGTGTTCTAAGAGATCACAGTACATCTTGGTGCTAATAGGATGTATTGTAAAGACCCATAAAATTCAAGGGATTTTTTTTCTTAATTTTCTTTGGGATTTTACAAGAACTAAGTTTCTAACGGCACCTGATTCCGAGGCCCGGTGTCCCCGGAATAATTTTATGAAGATTAGCTCGGGTATGTTCAGTGAACGGACAAGCGGGGTTTTCCTAAATTTTGGACCAGTACTCGGAATCGAATTCCGAGGGAACCAATGAAACCATAGTGCCGATAATTGCTTAGGAACACCTTTTCCGGAGTTGCATTTGCTCGGGTGTGGTACTTAAAATTTTGGGTTAAGTAAAAGAATAAAATAAAATGGTGCAACCAATTTTATTTTATTAAAAGTAGTTTAACCTAAGCTAAGTGGTTGGAGTTGGACCCACTATATCCTACTCCACTAGGTAGGATATTTGTGGGGTGGGGCCCACACAATCCTCACCTATTCAAGTTCCTCAATCCCCTGCTTTTAATTAGGTAACGCACCCGCACCCCCATTAAATGAAAGGCAAATCTTGCGTTTAACTAAAAACTAAACTCCTCTTTAATTGGGCAGTTAAAACTCCTCAAATAATTAAATTAATTGACTGATTCAATTTTTAATTTCAAAAACCTTTGGCTTGAGTAATAAAATAAGGCAACGCTTATTTTATTAGGGTGGTTTTGTTGTTCGAGAGGATTTTGGAGAGGAAAGATCTAAGTTCCGAAGAACGTTCTTCTTCCTCGTCGAAGAACGCGAAGAACACCGAGCCTTCGATAAAGAACTCTGTCACCGCAAAGGGGAGTTCATCCTTCCTACTTCTTCCCTCCTCACAGATGGGGAGAGACACCATCCTTGGAGATCAATGATGCGACACCGACAATCCTCCTTCTGCGACGCCGTCTTCCGTGACGTTCTTCCCCGCGAAAAACCTTTGTTCGACGATGCTTGAGGTAGGGATTAATTTCTTCTTTGTGAATACTTTCATCACCGCCCTTCGTTTTCAAGTTGAGCCACCTGTTATCGCAATAACGGGAGGAGGTCGGACTGCACGAACACGGACAACCCTCCTCCCCCCTTGATTGTTTGAATTGTTACGGCACGAGTAAGGCAGCGCGGTGCCGTTGCACCGTGCAGAGATAATAAAGAATGGGCGGAGAAGCACGGCGCCGTCGCGCCACGCCGTTGAAGACGAACAAAGCTGCGGCGCCGTCACGCTGTGCGGGAGAACCTCGAAGAGGCCGAGGCCTGAGCAGGGCCGCGACAGAGTGGCGCAGTGCCGTCGCGCCACGCCGGTCGGACCAAGGCCGTTGCGGAGCAGGAAGCGGCGGCCGACTTCCGGCCGCCGACACCGAAGTAGGAGGGCGGGACCCCGACGGTCCAGCGGTAGTAGCAACCGGCCGGACGGCTTCCAAGAAGCTGGGGGTCGTAACCCCCGGCTGGCCGAAGGAGAGGCCCCCACATGGGGCCCGCTGTTACTCAAACAGGGGGGCAACGAGCCCCCCCTTTCGCTCAGCCGTTTTGGCCAAGCCGCCTGGCCACACTAGCCAGGCCGAGTGCGCCAGGCCAGACCATGCCCTAGGGGGCCAGACACGGACCCGGTTCGGGTCGCCCCGGTTCGGGCCGACCCAGGGGGTATCGGTCTGGGTCGGACCGGGCCTGAACCCCCAATTTCCGGACCTCTTTCGGTCTTTTGCCCATAACTTGGGCTGGGGACCTCTGATCGATGCACCGTTAGCTTCGATGCGATCCTTGGATCGAGACGGTCGTTTTTTTATATTACACGCAAGGTTTCAGAAAACATTGGGTTAGGCTGGGTTGGTTCGTACACGAAACCAACCGGGCCCTCGGATCGGAAACACTTATAACTTGATCTCCAGACGTCCGATTGATGTGTCATCGACTTTGTTGGATTCTCTTAGTGAGACGGACCTTTTGGACCGGTACTCAGAATCGAATTTTGAGGGCGGCGATGAAACCGCAGCACCGGTAATTGCTTACGAACACCTTTTCCGGAGTTGCCTTTGCTCGTGTGTGGTACTTAAAATTTTGGGTTAAGTAAAAGAATAAAATAAAATGGTGCAACCAATTTTATTTTATATAAAGTAGTTTAACATAAGCTAAGTGGTTAGAGTGGGACCCACTATATCCTACTCCACTAGGTAGGATATTTGTGGGGTGGGGGCCACATAAACCCCACCTATTCAAGTTCTTCAAACCCCCTCTTTTAATTATGTAACGCACCCGCACCCCCATTAAATGAAAGTAAACTCTTGCATTTATCTAAAAATTAAACGCCTCTTTAATATGGGGGTTAAAACTCCTCAAATAATTCAATTAATTGAATTATTCAATTTTGAATTTCAAAAACCTTTGGCTTGAGTAATAAAATAAGGCAACACTTATTTTATTAGGGTGGTTTTGTTGTGCGAGAGGATTTTGGAGAGGAAAGCTCTATGTTCCGAAGAACTTTCTTTTTCCTCGTTGAAGAAAGCGAAGAACATCGAGCCTTCGACGAAGAACTCCATCATCTCAAAGGGGAGTTCGTCATACCACCTTCTTCCCTCCTCGTAGCTGGTGAGAGACGCCATCCTCGGAGATCGACGATGCAATGCCGATGATCCTCCTTACACGATGCCGTCTTCCTCGACGTTCTTCCCTGCGACGAACCTTTGTTCGACAACGCTTGAGGTAGGGATTAATTTCTTCTTCTTGAATACTTTCATCACCGCCCTTCGTTTTCAAGTTGAGCCACCTGTTATCGCAATAATGGGAGGAGGTCGGACCGCACGGACACGGCCGACCCTCCTCCCCCCTTGATTGTTTGAATTGTTGCAGCACGAGCAAGGCAGCGCGGTGCCGTTGCACCGCGCGGAAATAATAAAGAATGGGAAAAGAAGTGCGGCACCGTCGCGCGGTGCCGTTGAAGACGAACAAAGACGCGGCGGAGCAGGAAGCGGCCGCCGACGCTGGAGCAGTAGGGCGGGACCCCGGCGGTCCTGCGACAGCAACAACCGGCCGGTCAGACTGGGCCAGCCGGCTTCCAAGAAGCCGGGGGTCTTAACCCTCGGCTGGCCGAAGGAGCGGCCCCCCACATGGGGGCCACGGTTACTCAAACAGGGGGGCAACAAGCCCCCCCTTCCGCTCGGCCATTTCGGCCGAGCCGCCTAGCCACGTTGGCCAGGCCGAGCACGCTAGGCCGGGCCACCCAGGCTGGGCCGGGCCAAGCCGACGGGGCCAGGCCCCGCCCTAGGGGGCCGGACCAAGACCCGGGTTCGGTCGACCCGGTTCGGGCCGACCCAGGGGGTATCGGGCCGGGTCGGACCGGGCCCGAACCCCCTATTTCCGGACCTCTTTAGGTCTTTTTCCCATAACCTGGGCTTCTGACCTCTGATCGACGCACCGTCAGCTGCGATGCGATCCTTGGATCGAGATGGTCGTTTTGGTATATTACACTCAAGGTTTAGGAGAACTTTGGGTTTGCCCGGGTTGGTTCGTACATGAAACCAATCGGGTCGTCGGAGCGGAAACACTTATAACTTGAGCTCCAGACGTCCGATTGACGTGTCATCGACATTGTTGGATTCCTCTTAGTGAGACAGACCTTTTGGACCGGTACTCGGAATCTAATTCCGAGGGAACCGATGAAACCATAGTTCTAGTAATTGCTTAGGAACACCTTTTCTAGAGTTTCTTTTTCTCGGGTGTGGTACTTAAAATTTTGGGTCAAGTAAAAGAATAAAATAAAATGGTGCAACCAATTTTATTTTATTTAAAGTAGTTTAACCTATGATAAGTGGTTGGAGAGGGACCCACTATATCCTACTCCACTAGGTAGGATATTTGTGGGGTGGGGCCCACACGAGCCCCACCTATTCAAGTTCCTCAAAACCCCTCTTTTAATTAGGTAACGCACCTGCATCCCCATTAAATGAAAGTCAACTCTTGCGTTTAACTAAAAATTAAATGACTCATTAATTGGGTGGTTAAACTCCTCAAATAATTCAATTAATTGAATGATTCAATATTAAATTTCAAAAACCTTTGGCTTGAGTAATAAAATAAGGCAACGCTTATTTTATTAGGGTGGTTTTGTTGTGCGAGAGGATTTTGGAGAGGAAAGCTCTGTGTTCCGAAGAACGTTCTTCTTCCTCATCAAAGAACGTGAAGAACACCGAGCCTTCAACGAAGAACTCCATCACCGCAAAGGGGAGTTCGTCATACCACCTTCTTCCCTCCTCACAGCCACTGAGAGACTCCATCCTCAGAGATCAACGACGCGATGCCGATGATCCTCCTTCCGCGACACCGTCTTCCGTGAAGTTTTTCCCCGTGACAAACCTTTGTTCGACAAAGCTTGTGGTAAGGATTAATTTCTTCTTCGTGAATACTTTCGTCGCCACCCTTCATTTTCAAGTTGAGCCGCCTGTTATCGCAATAACGGGAGGAGGTCGGACCGCACGAACATGGACAACCCTCCTCCCCCCTTGATTGTTTGAATTGTTGCAGCATGAGCAAAGCAGTGCAGTGCCGTTGCACCGCGCGGAAATAATAAAGAATGGGCGGAGAAGCGCGGTGCCGTCGCACCGCGCCATTGAAGACGAACAAAGCCGCGACGCTATTGCGCCGCGCCGGAGAACCTCAAAGAGGCCGCGACTAGAGTGGGGCCATGGTGGAGGGGCACGGCGTCGTCGCGTCGCGCCGGTCGGACCAAGGCTGCGGCCTGTGGCGACGGAGGAGCAAGAAGTGGTGACCGGCTTCCGGCCGCCAGCACCGGAGCAGGAGGCTGGGACCCTGGCAGTCCCGTGGTAGCAGCAACCAGCCAGCTAGACTGGGCTAACTATCTTCCAAGAAGCCGGGGGTCATAACCCCCGGCTGGCCGAAGGAGCAGCCCCCCACATGGGGGCCACGGTTACTCAAACAGGGGGGCACCGAGCCCCCCCTTCTGCTCGGCCGTTTCGGCCGAGCAGCCTGGCCACGCTGGCCAGGCTGAGTGAGCCAGGCTGGGCCAAGCCGTGCCCAGGCTAGGTCGGCCCACGCCCTAGTGGGTCGGACCCGGAACCGGGTCGGTTCGACCCGGTTCGGGCCGACCCAGGGGTATTGGGCTGGGTCGGACTGGGCCCGAACCCCCTATTTCCGGACCTCTTTCGGTCTTTTTACCATAACATGGGCTGCGGACCTCCGATCGATGCTCCATAAGCTATGATGTGATCCTTGGATCGAGAAGGTCCTTTTGGTATATTACACCCAAGGTTTCGGAGAACTTTGGGTTCGGCAGTGTTGGTTCGGACATGTAACCAACCGGGCCCTCGGAGCAGAAACACTTATAACTTGAGCTCCGGACGTCCGATTGACGTGCCGTCAACTTTTTTGGATTCCTCTTAGTGAGACGTACCTTTTGGATTACTCTGCTCGAGGTTTGGACGCAGTTGGTGAACGGTATTGTTAGTTTTGACTTGAAAACCAACTGGGCACCTAGGACGAAAAAGCCAATAACTCTCAGACCGGGTGTCCGATTGACGCGCCGTCTATCACGTTGAGTTACTGTTGACGATACAAAATTTGGGATACATCAACTCCGGACATTGTGTCAGTTGATGTATTAGCCCCTCACCTTGTGGAGCGGACCCACCCAATGAGAGCTTGCTGTTTACGGGAACCCCAGAGCTGGCTGCGACTGTGACGACGATGACGACTGTACAGAAATCCTCTGTGGGTTTGACAACGACGACTACAAAACTCAGCGATCCTCAGTGGATCAGTGCTACCGATCCTGTGTGGGTCAGATCCTGTGTGGGTTAGCACTCAGCGGTCCTGTGTGGGCCAGCGCATACCGATCTTGTGTGGGTCTGATCTTGTGTGGGTCATTGCGGGGGTTAGTACCTATCGATCCTATGTGGGTCATTTCGGGGGTTAGTACCTATCGATCCTGTCTGGGTCTGACGGCTTAGATGATTTAGTGTCTACATATTATCATCTCTATCTTCTTACGAAGAAGTATACCTTTGTGAGCTGAGTCTTGACTTGCAATCATTATCTTCGATATGATTGACTTGCTCTCCTATGTGTATTATGTTGTGTTGTCCTGTATGGTCGTGATCGAACTTGGGCTCGGATGTTGGAGTCGAACTGGAATTGATAACTTAGGTATATGTATGTGCATATACCTAAGTAGTGTTGGTTGTTACTTCGTGATTGTATCTTTCTTTTGTGGATTATCCTTTGTGGATTCTGGGAGACCTTCGGGGGTCTCGGGGTCCCTACTGAGTAGCTTATACTCACCCCTGCATGGGCTATGCCCGCACTACGTTGTGTTGGTTGTAGATGACGGAAGACGCTGATTGTGGTTGATGCTTGCGGAGCAGGTCGGTACCTGGAGGTGGACCACAGGGCGGGATGTACACGGAGAGGACGACTGGACCCGAGGAGCTAAGGTGGCTATCTGTACCCACCCTTCAGGTGGGAGTACCAATGGATGGATCGACGCTGCTGCTTTACTTTCAATTGTTGTACTTTCTTTCTAGTTGTACTTTTCTTTTAGTTTGGGTTTGTATTCTAGCCCATTTAATTTTTCACACTTACCTTTGTACCCAGTTTTACTTAGTGTTTACTTCTACTTGCTTACTATGTGTGTTTTTTTACTTTATAAAGGAAATGCCTTCCCTTTTTATCAGGAATTACACCTTGGTGCTAGTCGCTAGCCCCTGGCCTATGGAAGGCAGGCTTGGGTTAGTCACGGCACGGTCCCCAAGGACGGGTTGTGACATGTATAGAGAAAGGTGAGCTATGTACATTATGAAATAACTCCTTCTTTATCCCAGGTGATGCAGGAACACAAATCTGCATTCTAAATCGAATCACCACCATCATTATCGATATGTAACTCTTGCATCTTCACTTTATTTACTAAATTCACCATCTTTTGTAACTCTAGATCATCCCTTTGGGCCTCCTTAACCAACTATTGGATAGATGGTTGAAAAATCATTTGGGAAAGGAAGGATTTATTCCCTTTTGCCATGATTTCCAAATCCATCCTTTGTATACCCATAAAGATAATGTTTTTATCAATCCACAACATGGATAGAGTAGCAGGTTTTTTTACTAGGAGAAACAACTACCTTATTCACCATTTCAGGATGATAGTGAATAGAAAAATCATAGTATTTGATTGTATATAACCATGTACTTTGACATATGTTGAGATAATTTTGTGTAAATATAAACTTTAGGATCTTGTGATTGATATATATGTCATACTTATCACTATAGAAGTATTACTACCAGATTTTCAAAGCAAAAATCACAGCTTCTAGATCTAGATCATGCGTTGGATAGTTCCTCGCATGGATCCTCAACTATAATGAGGTGTAGGCTATCAAATTATAATTTTTCATGAGTATACAACCCAATCCCTAATGTGAGTACAAGTGAAGTGACCGATCTTCTCTTTATATCCTCGAAGCCTTTCTCACATTCTTCTATCTAGAAATACATTAACCATTTCCTTGTTAACTAAGTTAGTGGGCATGAAAATCAGAAGAAATTAGTCACAAATTTTTTTGAATTACCCAGATAATCCATGAAAACTATGGATTTATGTGACACTATAGTGTATTGGCCATTTCTCAATCACCTTTGTTGAAGGTTCCATAGAAATTCCTCCACTTGTGATCAAATTTCCCCAGAACCTGACTTTCTTCATCAAAAAATAACACTTGATGAGCTTGGAATACACAATCTCTGTTCTCAATGTCTACAACACAATCCTTATAGGTTCTTCATGTTCTTCCTTGCTCTTAGATTCGATGATAATATAATTGATAAAAATGACCAAAAAATTGTCGAGGTAATGTATAAAGACTCTATTCATCAAATCTATAAATATTTAAGGGGAATTGTTAAGTCTGAAGGGAATCACCAAAAACCCATCATGTCCATACCTTGTACGGAAGGAGGATTTATTAATATCTTTCTTCTTCACCTTTAGCAAATGATATCCAGAACGAAGATCCACCTTTGAGAAGTAATGAGATCCTCATAGTTGATCGAACATGTCATCAATCCTTAGGAGATGATACTTCTTCTTTTTGTATATCTTGTTGAGTTCCTAATAATCGATACACAACCACATTGATCTGTCCTTATTCTTCTTAAAGAGCACTGGTGCACCCCTAGGTGATGCACTAGGGAGTTTGAACCCTTTTTCCAAATTATCTTGAAAATGCTTCCTCAACTTCTCTAGTTTGATAGTATCCATCATATAGGGACACTTTGAGATAGGAGTATCTCGGAGTATGTGTTATATTATGAACTCTACCACATGATATGGGGGAAGTTTTGGTAACTCTTTAGGAAATACATCACTATATTCCCTCGTGTTGGGGATTTCCCTAAGGTGGATAAATTAATCTGACTCAAGAATTTCAACAAGGTATGATTATTCACTATGAATAAACACCCATATCGTTGAATGATTTTTCAATAGAGATTCATGATCTTCCTTTCATTTATAGTGGAGAATGGTATGGTCTCAAATATGAAAAGATATTTCCTTTTCCAAACAACTTATATGTGCTCAATATAATGAGAGACAATCCATTACCATTATAACATCAAATTCCACCAAGGGATTTAGCATGAGATTCGATGGATAAATCTTCCCACCTACGCCAATAGGAGAAGAGTCCAAAAAATGGGTTGCAATGATTAAACCACTAGGTGTTTTAATAGATATCTCTACTTAATGGATTTAGGGATTCGATTCAACAATTCTAGAAAACTTGCATGACATAAAGAAATGTGTAGAAACAGAATCAAATAAGACATTTTTTATTCTTGAGTGAATAAGATGTGTACCTTGAATGACTTCATTTTCTTTCTCAATTTCCACAATTTAATGACATAATAGATCAAATTATATTTTGGATTTGGTGTATGATGATTTTGATTACCCTCAAGGGATCAAGATTTAGTGCACTGGATTTCAAGTGCCCTTGCTCCCAACCATTATAGCATTAGGTCATGGGTGGTGATCTGCTTTCCTCTATCACATTCACAAGTGTTATAATGTCTTTTAAATACTCTTGAAATTGGTGGCCTTACCTCTCACCCTTGAAGCATTTCTATATCCCTTTGAAGCAATTCCCATGACGATTCTTCCCACATTTTTGACACGTGGTTGGTTGAGTTTTCTTTAAAATATTCTGTTTAGATTCTCTTTCATGAAACTCCATCTTTCTTTCTTATCACCATAACCATGGGGCCGTTCTACAAACTCCATCCCCACTTTGGGAGCACGTCGATCGTCTTATTCGTAACTCTCAAAGTCTCGAATTGAAAGATAATTTTTAAGGTGTGGTTTAAATCCACTAAATAATTTATCAATTTTTCTATTATTGTCGATAAAAAATCCCTAAGTATACCTTGTAAGCCTTATGAAATTCAATTTGTAGGTCATGATATGTTCTCCATAATTTTGATTTAGCTCTATGAATTCTATATCCATATTTGTACGAAGAGTTCATGGGAAATACTTATTAAGAAAAATTATCTTAATGTCTTCCCACTATAGCTCTTCAATTTTGTCTCTTGTCTTGGTGTTCTTAATCAAATCCCACCATTGGTCAGCCTCTCAATTGAGATGAAAAACAACCAGTCACCTTCTCTATCTCAGAATAGTGAATCGCATAAAATATCTTCTTTATTGAGTTGAACCACTCTTCTATAATAAGTGGATCAGAAGATACACTAAACATTGTGGTCAATGATGTGTAAAACACTCGAAAGTTAGTTTCATTCTCTTAGGTGAAGGAGGAAATTATACATTATTCAGGTTATTATTTATAACTTGTGAAAATTGTGTAAGCATTTCCAGGATGTTTTGAACTCCTCCTCCCAAATCATTGGGGCTGTTGGTTGGGAAATCAGTGAATTTTCCCTTTCTTATTGTCCAGGTTTCTCTTGGTTCCCACCATTTTCTAAAATAGAAAATTTTAGAAGAAAAAATAAGTCAATAATTTATTCCTTTGTGAAATTTACACTAAAATCATAACTGATATTATCCCTATGTTTAGAAATGCTTCTTGTGTGCTTACATATACTTAGTCACATTCTAAGGTTTTCAATAAGGTTCTCTAGTTATAATTACCAAATTTTCTAAACCATTCCTCTGATACCAACTATATAGAACCTTCTTATATTACATTAATATTACATTTTTTAAGGATAAACAACATAAAAACATTACAACAAGAGGATTTAATGATTTTGTGTCTTGAAAAAACAAGGACTGTATATAACTTTTATAACAAAAAACATAATCATTTATTTAATTTATTCTTCTATGGATTATTTTTAGCCCTTGAGTTATTCTCAGAAGACTTAATCACTTGAGGATATACATCAAAAAGGGGTGAGCTAAAATCCTATTAAGAGGACAAGAACATGATACAATATAACATGGAGTGAGAAAAGTCATTATCATCATAAAATATGCATTGGATCATAAACATGATAGGAAGAATTAATAAAAGGATTTAAATGTGGAAATGTATAAAAATGAAAATTTATATCTTAGTGCAAAATACCATACATAATTTTAAAAAAATATATCATAATGTTCATGCATATTTCAAATTACTCATGATGATTTTCACATTACCCAATGCATTAGAGCGCTATATATTTTCGGGCACACTAGTGATATCATAACATTTAAATTATCATGAATGCCACATTGGTCATATAAAAATCATGAACATAATTAACCCATGGAATGTAATGGGTTTCATCTAATAATAACACATTCATAAAAAATGGATTTCGAAATGAATGGGGGAGTAAAAAACATGATGTAAGAACTATCGACCTTGAGTTAGAGTTAAAAGGTGTGTTTTGAAAGAAGATTTCCTTTGGGAATTTTTTTTCATCATAAACTCAAGTAGAAAAAATTTATATCCTAGAAAATATAAGATAATTATGAAAAAAAATATTTTTAAGATATAACCATATTAAAATTGGGGTGAAAGAGGGAAGACCCAAAGAAAGAGAGTTGGGTTTGAGAAATCCCCTTACCTTGTGTCTAAACTCTTTGTTCACTTTAATGTCCTATATAATAAAATAAGATTCATTAATTAACACTTAAATAACGTTTTATAATTTTAATTGAATCTTTACCAATTTATTAAGTTCTTTTATGGGCCTTTTTACAAGTTATAAAGTTTAAATTAATTGTTTGGGAGTGGTCTTTTTCTTAGTTTTCATGAACGGTTCACTTGTTCACATGAATGGATGATCGTGTACAACATGGATAAACATAAAGAATTTATATTACATGGTATTAATGATATTACTAGAGTTTAAATGATCTTATAATGAATTGTTTTTATATACCATGAGGATGAATCATTAGATAAAATGTAATGATGATCATTTATGTTAATTTGGGAGGTATTTGGATTACAACGAACATGTTTTGTTTTATTATTTAGTATTATGTATAAAAGTTATTTTTGGAACATAAAAGGATTTAAAAAATAAACATTAAAATCTATTTTCAACCATTTAATGGTTTTTCTGACAACCTTAAAGGTGTTGATGGAAAATAGAAGTGCATCCCCCATGATGCAGGTTAATTAACACATCATGGGAAAAGATATCATTTTTATAAACAAAGAGAGAGGGAGGAGTATGATGAATAATATTCTATTAACATGAAATAATAATAGAACATAAATCATAATGGATTTATCATGACATTTTTATAATATAATCTGAGGACAAGAGAAGAAAAAGAAATGAAATTTGAAAGGAAATTTAAGGTAAAGAGAGAGAGAGGAATTACCTCTTGAATTTTCCTCTTTATATCCTTCTCAAGGAACCTAGTATTGGTCTTTTAATGAGATTAATAAACCAAGGATGTGGGTTAGGGGATATATAATAGGTTTTGGTAGAATTTGGGCAAGGCTGGAGGATTTAGAGGTTTAAGGAAATGAGGTTGTGATGGGTTTTATTATAGTGAAGGAAAGGGGTATTTTCTCAACATAAAATTCATTAGTTTATTATTTTTCCACAAGAAAAAAATAGCAACGATTCCATAACAAAATAAAACAAAGAGGCCATGTAAGTTCTATATTAGGGTTCTTATTTTACTCATGATTTGAAGAATAGTGGATGAAACTTATAATTTATTTATATAGTAAATTACCATATTTTACTATTCACAAAAAAATGAAGTACTTCAAAAAAATCCCAAAACATCACCTTAACCATTTTTCAAAATGTAGAATTAAAAAAATTAACTCCATTTTATTAAACTAATTTTCTAAATATGAGTAATTTAATTTTTAATAAAAATCATAATTTACTTGAAAAATAAAATTTTTAAAATTAATACTCATTTTTTAACACTTTAAAAAATTAATTCATGTCCCTTAAAATTATTATATAATCCTAATAAATCAAAAAAATAGTTTATGAATTATTTTTATGAATTTTTTATTATTTTAAATTATAAAATTAATCATTAAAAATTCATGACTTATAAAAATACCAACACTATTATATAATTATATCATATATTATTTTATTGGATGGATAAATTTTACTTATACTATCATTGGTAAGGACCCTATTCCATTAGCTGATTTACTATTCCCAAGCATCATATTACTATTCATAATGGTAACATTACTATTCATAATTGTATTTTACTATTCACCAAAAAAATTAAGTTTGTCATATTGGGCTCCAAACATCTTATTGATCACAACTGTGTATGTCATATTTTCGAAACTCAAGTCATAGAAGTGGAAAAATTATGTTTAAAGGCCATATACAATTTATTATTTCACTAAAGAATGATGTGGAATTGTGTATACTAATGTGATTTTATGTGATTATATTATATGTCAATATTACAATAATGGTGAAAAAACATTGATAAAATTATGGGTCATTATAGCATGACACTACCTTGTTGGAAGATCAAGGACTTGAAAATTGTTTACTTTAGATGGAATATGTGAAATAGTATTTTTTAAAAAAAAATTAATCACCCTATACCATCTCATGTTAGTCACTATTAATGTATTCTTCTCTCTAATGATTTGTTTTGGAATCTTGTTCCTTCCACCAAATAAATATGTTCAAACCAAATTGATGTGGAAATATTTATAAACCCAAAACATGTGTTTCTAACCAAAATATAAACCCAACAATATTTAAACATATCCCAATTCATCCCATGCATAAGGTATGTGATGTCCTTTCATGTAGAGTATTATAATCATATGAAATCAATAATTTCCATAATATTAAGAAAGGATTATTAGGTCGCCAACTACCACATATCTAGACAAGTCATAAACCTACAGGCTTGTGAGCAGTATAATATAAAGTTTCTCTACCCACATCACTTTACTTTGGATATAACCCAATTTCGTCACAGTAATAATACCTGATAATTATAAATTATAATTGACTTCTTAATTTAATATCTTTATCTAATAAAAGATAAATTAAAGGAATAGAAAAAAATAAATTATTATAATTAGCACACAACTCCATAAATGTACGTATTATAATTTTGGGAAGTTGTTTAAACACATTTAAGTAAATTATCCAAAAAAATTAATAATATAATATTTTTTTCATGAATAATATTGTATTATATAATACTAAATAAGTGAAAAATTCATAAATTTTGACACTAAATAAACACTTATAAATAATAAATCAATAAATCAATTATAAACACTTTATAATTATGAACATATAAAGATGAAAAATTAAATTTTATCCAGTATGAAAATTTCATATTAACATTGACATGAATTTATTATAGACTCCATCATTTCAAATTATGTTATATTTTATGAAGTTTTTCTATCAAATAATAAATATTTCATATTTTGTGTAAAAACATACAAAAAGTAAATGTATTATATTTTATTTTATATTAATACTTAACTATATCTTCCAAAAATCGTTTTAGAATGGTTAAAATAAATTTTCTTAATAAGTCCTTAATATAATATTTTATATTTACATTTATGAACTATTATTAAATAATTATAACACTTTTATATTTGATATTAATTGATATTATATAAAACCTTTATAATTTATTCACCCTATAAATTAAACATTAAAACCACGATCAAATATGCCAATTAATATTTGGGTTAATGCCTACCCCAAAAAGGTTTTTGAGAATTTTAACAGAAAATCAATTTTCTTTTAAATTTACTAAAAATGATTTTAATAAAAATGTGGTGTTCTTTTTTTAAAACTCTTTTAACAGAAATTTCAATGATTATTATCAAAAATCACATGTTTTTTGGTGTGATGGTTATACCATAAACAGTTACTATTTTGAAATCCATTTTAAGTCACTTTTCCATTTTGTATTATCCATTTTGGGGAAGCCATTTCACATAATAATGTTTCTCTAGGAAGGATTTTAGAAACTTAATATTGCTTGGAAATCTATATCATGTAATGGTTAGTATTCATGGTTGAGTTCACCACACCATAAATCTTGTCTAAACATCACACATAGTATCATCCTGTGAAGTAACATTTTTGAAGTCATTTCAGGTTCACTGATCTATATTCAAGAAACATTAATAAATTAAACACTCATTTTCAGGTAGACTATGTCATGGCTTGGTAAAACCAAAATGAAAATATGAATTTTGGCTTTGGATATACAATGGTACATGTCAAACTCATTTTCCATATTTCTTCATTAATTATAAGATGAAACCAAACATTGATAGAACTTCTCTAATATCACTAATAGGTTTTGGAGAGATGACCATCATCCAAAATTCACTAAAAAGAAAACACCAAGACATAAAAACTCCAGTTACCTATTTATATGCTTGGAATGAATAATAAAATAATGAATAGTGAAATAACATACACATTTTTGATCCAGGGTGTCCATGCTTCACCCATTCACGATTGAGATCATTGAGTTGAAGCCAATATGAGAATCCATCTTAAGGATTCCATGTATTATTAGAATCTCTTAGAATTTGGGTAATATATCTCTCAAATTCATATTTTTTAGAACGTTTAAATATATAATATGGAGAAATGATATAATTTTAATTTCATACTTTTAGGATTTCTAAATAATTCACACCATATCTTTAGTATCATCCCATCTTATATACACATCATAGAACCGAAACATTGAACCTATATTAATTGTTAAATTTCAAAAAATGATCAAATATTTCAACTTCTTTGAAACATTTAATTCCATTCCCCCATTGATTTTTTAACATTTAATTAATCATGAAAAACATTTAATATCCTAAAATTGATCACACATAGTGAAATCATGATCGTGATGGCATCTTGAGTGAAAAAATGTGGAAGATAAAAAATTATCACATTATATGATTGCTACCAAAATGGTTACTAATGGAATAATGAATTTCATTATGTTATAGAGTACCCTTATATATACCAATGTATCCACTGTGTCATGTATTATGTCATTATTGTATATATATCCATGATAATATACCTCCCCATTCCCATAGGAGGGCCACTGCACCTAGATGATATTGTATTGGTCTTAAAGATGAATTGATTATTATGTATCATTTCTCAAAGATGTAGAGCTATATTTTGAGTAGGTATAAATTGGTTTTTACCCTCTTAGTGTAGGCAGTTATTTTTTATAGTTAATATTGATTTATGAATTACATTATTGTTAGTTTCTTCCATTATTCGAATATTGTCTACGAATAAATATATTACAGATATGTAAATGTATAGATGAATTTTTATGTATACACATAATTATTTTTCCCGTGTTTAGGTATTAGGTTTTTCTTAAATAGTATCTATACTCATATAATTTAATAGATTTTTTAGGATTATAACGTCACTTGTTGAATTTAAAGTATTAATAAGTACCCATGTAGTTTTTTGGATGTATTAGGGATTTATTAGATATAAGATTTTCATTAGTAGATTTAGTCACCATGGGGTGTTGAAGCATTGGTTCCCATGTTTGGTAATGTTTTCTATAGTACATCACCATTATATATTATTTGTTTAGTTTGTGTTAATTCCTTTATTGTATTTTATTTGGTTTTTCAAATAGTTATTAGTATGGATCGTTTTTACATTTTAATTCATACATATAGAGATATATTAATATATATATATACATGTTCAATAGGTATATTTTCCAAACATTCATTCTGTTCTATGTATAATCATTAAATTTTCAAAATGTGTGATGTGCAGATGAGTCATGTTAGATTTACAATATAATTTGGAATCGACCCTTTTTAATATTATAAGATAAAAACTCATTCCCCATTGATAAAACAAGAAATGTGGTAAATCACTCATAAAATAGTTAACCCATAAATACATTATTTTATAACAATGGTTTCTATTTAAAATTTTTTAAATACCTTTAATGTTTAGAGTTTTAAAAATTTAGAATAACCGTAATATAACATAATGGAAATTTCAACACAAATTTATTTTTCTACACACAAAATAGTTCCTTTGTTAACACTCATATTTCATTCATGACACTTTTTCTTCATTTAGGTTGTGTAACCATTAATCTTTATACAATTGATGCACATACTTAATAATTTTGAAAACATTTTAAAACATGGTATGAGAAAAACAATGATTAGTAAGCAATATAAGAACATAGTAAACCCATTAACCATTTTAGAAATTCTTGAAAACCCATAAGGAGATATTTCTTTTTATATAATAATCTTTGATTTCAAAATAATCAATGCAAAATAATAAAATTAACATTAAATCCAAATGTTTTCAGACAATGTTTTGTAAGAAAAAAATAAGGAAAAATCATAATCATGAATGTTACTAAAGAAAACACGATAATTCACGAAAACTAACCATTCACCCTTAAAAGATCATAAGCATTCCTTTAATCAATAATTTTTTTCCCTACCTTATTAAATCAAAATATTTTATTCAATTAAATATGAATGATTGAAAATATATATAGGTATCTTTGGAAATTATCTATATATTCACCCTTATAATAACCATTAAAAAGAAATAACCATCAAGGTTAATTACCATATATCCCATGAGAGTAACTTATCATATTAACTCAGCCATATAATCCAATGCATAGTAGATATATATCAGACTTTCCCATCATTAGAGTTACATCAGACTCACCTATTATAAATAAAATACATAAGAACCATAAAATGATAAAAACATGTAAAATAATTCACTATCCTCTAAAAAACTCTCTAAATATTTTTTTATCACATATGCAGAATCACTTCCAGGCTTCATTTAAAAATTAGGATAAATATCCTTTTCTATTTAAAACTCTTTAAAATTATTCCTAGATGAGTGTGAAATAAGATATTAATTAAAAAAATAATATAATAATTTAGAGGAATCTTGATAATGAATAATGGAAATGATAGTGTAAAAAGGTTTTCATGTGGTATATGTTAAAAAACATTTGTTTCCACTTTAATAATAAGTGTCAAAAGTGATCCCTATGAAAAATATATATAATGTTTGTTTTGGAAAACATTTTTAAAATTCAAGTATAGTTGAAAATTACATTAAATAAACCATTGGATTAAAATAATCAAAATTATTGAAACATTTTTATGAACATGTATAGAGAAGATAAATATTTTTAAACATTTATAATAGTGTTTTAAATAAAAACACCTTAAATCATTTACAAACTCACCAAATATGTCCCTTAATTTCATGAATGATAAAAATATATATGAATTGGATTCTTTCTTAAGGAATTTTTTTTTGGGTTATTCAGTTTGAATAATCCCTTTTATTATATTTATTACCATTCCTTATATAGTTACTATATCTGTTAAGAATATGTTGGATGTTTTGGGGCCGTTCGATTTATAACCTCAAAAAAACATTTGTGTATTGAATGCGGTCAAGGAGGTAATATTTCCATTATATTTATAATCATTGACATGTTATAATTATAATATTTGAACCTTTGATAGAACTTTTGAACCATTCATACAATGTGGTCCAAAAAAATGAATCACATTGCTTTGGGTGGTGGTAGTCCACATGTATTCACAAGCAACATTGTCATTTTTGAACAGATGTAAGGGTAAAAAGCTAAGTAATACACTGTCTTTAAATAATAATAATAATTTCCTAAAAATATTACCTATTAATTAATTATATATTTTTAACCATGCATG
The DNA here is from genome assembly GCA_963277665.1 of Viscum album. NCBI lineage: Eukaryota > Viridiplantae > Streptophyta > Magnoliopsida > Santalales > Viscaceae > Viscum > Viscum album. The sequence continues at coordinate 868,875,793 of OY728160.1, read as the reverse complement.
TGAGACAGTGATTGAAAACAAAATACATCGCTTTATATAGGTGGTAGTCCACACGTACACAAGAGTGATGTTTCCATTTCCCAAAGGATGGAAAATGTGAATAAAATGGTGTAACATAAAAATAATAACATTTAAGTATGTTTTATTTAATTATTATATTATATAATAAGCTTATGATATGTTATAAAGAGCTTGAAAAATAAATAAATTCAAAAGAACTCGATTAAGAGTAATACATATTCTTTGAAAAACCACTTTTGACATACAAATTAATCCATCTATGTTGGTATTTTGGAGAGATAAACAATACATTATTTGGGAAAGGAATTCAGGAAGGGTTTTATGTATTAATTGTATAATATAGAGTACTCAATAGTTGTAAATAAGTGGGAAGAGAAGATTCCATTTTATAAGCAAGGGGAGTGACACACTTGTAAACATCCATAACTTTAAAATATTATAAATGTATTAATTATGGGAAATAAGAACTAAATAAAAAAATAATATAATGTTATAAGGGAGAAAATAATCTCATCTAATTTGAATTTAGATAATATTTTGTTACCACCTCACTTAGTTTTTACCATAATTAATTGGTTTTACCCTTTACCATGGTAAAAAAAATTTCCCAGGAAAACTATTCATTTTGATGAAAAATAAAATTGGTGTCATTAATAATTTTCAAACTCCAGATTCCAAATGAAAAATCCATTTTCATGATTAAATTTATATAATTTTAGGAAATTAATTTTAATATAATCTTGAAAAATGCAATGACAATATTTTTTTAAGAAAAAATGATATTTTAAATATAAAATTGAATTCCTAAAAAAATTATGTATAACATCCCATCATGAGTAACCACTAGAATGGTATTCAGATAAGTGGGTCACATGGACTCAAGAACACCTCACCATATGCCAAATTCTGCTGACTAATAGTGAGGGTCAATGGAGGTGATAATAGAGAGAGTATACCCACATATCAAAGTAGCAAAATGGTATAGTAGAAGGTAAACAAAATAAAACAAAATAAGAAGTAATAAATGGAAAATAAATAAAAGGATTGATAAAGTAAAATAAATGTATAATTATGGAGAACTCCAACCTAAAAAATTCATACATGTCTTGATGATGATACATAACAAGAAAAACATACACACAATAAGTAATAGTATGCAGAATAATAAAAAATAAGTAATGAAAAAGAAAACCCCCATGGGGGGTCTCTTTAAGCATCCCAAGATCTAGCTCATTCTTATGCTCCAAAATCCCAGGTACAAGAAAATATGTATAAGAAATCATCCCTGGTCCTGTGAACATAAGGTCTAATTAAGTACCCCAATGTAATGGCATACCAAGAAGGGTGTGAGACATAAATCCAAGTGGGTTACCACCCATGGTGTCTAAAGCATAAACAAGTTCATGCATATAATATAAACAATGTGCATGTATATAAATATAAACCAGAAGTACATAATAAATAAATAACCAAGTCAGCTCAGGTTCCTCCTGGGCACCTAGCCAACCATACCTACTTTGAACTTTTCCAAAAATGTCTGAATCATGAGAAAACTATATTATGTGATAAGGGAAGATAATATAATAAGCATCATAAAATGAGTATAACGTGACAGACCGAATCCAATCTTGTGATTGGGATTGGTGGTCGCCTCCCACGGATATCAAGTCTAAACCATTAGCCTTTTCAATAAAAGTAACCACTTAATTTAAAAAATCATCATCTTAGGCCTGTCTAAGGAGTACCCGAACAAATGACCCATAATTCCCCATGAACATCGTAAGACTCACTGTCATCATAGTCCATCCAATGCGATCCATAAAAGTCCACACAAGTATCACTCTGATCTTAGTGTGAGAAGAAAACCTCTTATACCATTCCTGGTATCTAACACTGGGGACCAAGTATCACCCGTGGCCTGGTACAACCATTTCACTAATGAGCCTATCCCAGGAGACTCTCCTAGGAAACTGATATTGCTCATAATGAGGTAATATGAATGCACATTGAGTCCATATTGATGTACTGATATCGACCCTAGTGTATATACAAGTCAAAAAATTGAAACTGATCATAAGAATGATGAGATTATCCTTGAAATTCCTTTTATGTAAACCTATGTATCACTCATGAAATTCATAAGTCATTTAATTAATTAAATTAATATTATATGGGGCCATGCGAGTAAGCATTCCTTAGCATAAATCAATCACACATTAAAAAGAACCACACCCATTTCCTATTTCATTTTAAAAGAGAAAGGGGGCCACGTCACATCTCAAAACAATTAAATATGAAGGCCATAAATTCAAACAAGGCATAACACACATATCATTTTTTTAAATGAATAGAACACACCACATAGATAGGTTTAATCATAAAACATACATTGTTTATCAAAACATAATTCTATATATATTTAAGGATCACATTTCTATGTAGCATAACCAAGTAGAAAATACAAGAGTCATAACTTAATTAATCAGAAGGAACAATTTAAAAGGCCACTACACATGGCCATTCAATTATATTGATCAACATGACACTTAGAATATGCCATTACTATTTATAAAATATCTTAGAAGGGTAAATTCCATTATTAATCCAAGGTGAATGCTTATAAGGCATTCAAGGAATTTAATCACTTAATTAAATAGGGGAAATATAATTTGGCACACCAAGGGGTTACTACATTATATTTTACATCCTATGTTTACATAACAACACTAAATGAAGTAATAAAAGTTGTTTTAACAAATTAAATGGATGAATTAAATTTTAAGGAAATATATAGACAAATTTGGAAAGCAGTGCAAGAACTATAGTTATAAAATTATTGAAAACTAAGGAAAAATATAAATACCAATTATCTCCAAATTATTATGATATACTAATCCAATATTAAGGTTTGATTTTTTCGGGTTTGGAATAAATTGAATAAACAAACACTTTCTCTAAAAATAGGGAAACTGAGCTCGCCCCAAAAAATGAACTAGATGGATTATAGCACATGAAATAGATTAGAGACAATTTGAGAGCATGCCGATGTGGATCTATAAAGACTAACATTGCTTGAATCAGAAGATGGGTGAAAGATACATATTCATCCCTAGGAGGAGGAGCTTGGGATAACCATTTATATAGGGAGGAGACTTCATGTGGTTAGAGGGAGAAGAAGAAAGAAGAAAATGAGTTTTAAATCTTATTAAGTTCATTTGGGTAATTTCACCCTAAGAACTAGGTCATGATGTTTGATTAAACCATGTGCCAACTATGAGGATCCCACTACTTAAGTAACCCACCTTTCATGGTTCTGCCGCACCATTTTCCAAACCATGCACCAACCATGAAATGAATACATATTAGGTACCTTCTAAGTGCTAGTAATCAAGTGGGATAGGTTCACTATTTGGTTAAACTGTTCATATCCCGCACACTTCACATATCCTCACCCTCATAAGTCACATAGTTGGATGGTAAGGGATACACTATTTCAAACAAACCATGCACCTCAGTTAGACCATAAGACGTGATTTTTGAGGCCTGATGCACCCAAAACTCAACAAGACACCCAAGGAACCCATCAAGCCTTTACATGAGTCTAATAACTACTCTTTGAAGTGTTAAAACTCTCATAATTATATTAAAAATTTTAATTTATAGAACGAACCATCCAATATACTCCAAAATAAAAATTCTCTTGGAATTTTACCTTGGCTGAAAAAATAGGTCATTAAAACCTCTCCAATTTAGAAATTATTGTCCCAGGTAAGCCTCAGGAATAAAAAAACATCCCCGACCTACTGGGGTTATGAATTCTCATTTAAATGGTTGTATTGTATTTCCACCACCAAACTCACCTGTAATAATTACCTTAAGAACAAGGCCCTGAAGCCATTAAAAACTAATAAAACACTCATCATCTGATTGAAACATCGAAACTCTATTTACTTATGCCCATTTGATTAGGGGCACAATCTCTTTGTAACCTCTTTACACATCTGGCCAATAGTTCACCCACCGTAGGGCTTAAAATCACAAGGGTCCAATTCAACACCATGTCACATCCAACACCATAATTTCATATGAAGCACTCTTTATGAGTCCTAAAAATTCTCCCAATATGTTTTCTTTAATAGTGAGAACCCGATTACATCCACACTCATATTAGGGACCTCATGTTAAATAAATGGTAGAATCCTAATCAACCTAACTGGGAGTGGTCATTCATGATTTCCATGGAAGACACAACCAAATTTACAAAAACACTCTCCTTAACCAAGTGACGTGATTTAAAATGGTTCCACATGACTAGATACATTGAATAAGAAGGACAAAAAGTCATTCCACCTTCGGCAGACCATTGTCAAGATGCTCGATTTAGGTGACCGACATCTTACAAATTGAACTAAACCACTTTATTCAAAGTCATATCATGTTTATAAAGAACATGTTCACTGAAGCCTATATCTGTCTTTTGGTGACATTACCTAGTCAAAATATCACATGATCATTCAAACTATCATTCCCCAATATGAAAATGGGTGTAAAACAGATCCAGTCCATTGGAATTTTCCACCCCTTTTAACAGCTCCTCCAAGCTTGAAAACCTGTTTGGGCTAACATCAGATTTATTAAGATGGGGTTCAAGGAACTAACCCAAGGAATTAAATACTTCATGATTACATAAGGGTTGTTGGTACAAGGCCAAGATATCCACATTAGATCATTGATTTAGCCCATAGCAGCATCCTCTTGGTGGTCACATAAAAAAGAATGTATGGTGTAAAAGAGTCTATCTAAGGATTTAATACATAGAAACCCTGGTATAACTCAAGATTAAAAACATCTTGAATAAAACCATTCATCCATTGTAGAAATCTGATTGATATTACTTACCAGTACCATCATCTTTTAAAACATTAGCGTGAAATAAAAACGACACAATCGTAATGAATCATGAATGATGTCATGATAGGGGACATACTCATATCTTAATGAAGAGTACACTATGAGTATTTGAAAAATTTCCAATCAGCCAAAAAACTAAAAGAATAATAGTCCAGGCACTACTGGTCAAATTCTATGAAGAGACTTAGCTTCACATATTGACGCATCATCTACCAAACCATGATTATTTTATCAATTGAGGAATTTTGTGATCGCTCAATATAGCCAAAAATGTTTATCTCAAACCAATGGTGTTTCTTTAGGGTTTCATATACATCCAACTACATCAACATCGTGTTTCTAAGAAATCACTAACATGATTCAAGACCTACAATCTTAAAGGGAATTCATGAACAACCAACCATTTCTAAATGGAAAACTTCTGTAGTGTCACTTTTACTTGGATTGACACATATTCACCTAGACTAATATGATGATCCCCATCATAGAAGTGTACTAGTTTTCAAAAGAAGATATATAATTGGTTCTCATACACACTCTATATCAGATTCACCATATATGTACATGTGTCACTCTTAAAAAGTCACACCCACATACATTAAAACATTTACAAAGAGAGAAAAAACCAACCTAGCTGGTGTGTCAAAACCCCCAATACTCTTGGAACACAATGTAAATCATTGGGATGAATTTGATTCCATAAAATTATTGGAAAATATTCTTCAAAGAAGACCTAATAATGTAGTAAAAAACATAGGGCTCTAGAAATTCACAGAACAAAACTAGTTCATTACATCATTTTTCAACTCGATAGGCACATCATATGTCAAAGTATATTACCATGATATTACATGAGAAAATGTCACGTACAGAATACTATCCATATGGTTTATTCCCTATTAATTCAAGTATTAAATAGATCATGCAAGAAAATTGGAACATAATTGTTCTATCTCATGTGACTGTAAAATGGACTAATGACCTCTTGAGTCATCTAACACAAAAAGGGAAAGAAAGAAGGGCCACATGACCTACTAAGTAGGATAATATTCCCTTTTCATGTCTATCCCTATTGAACTGATCATTTTAGAATTCTCACACTTAGAGAACGGGATAAAAAAAATGACCACGAGTAAAAAATGTTTTTTAATAAAATAATTGACTTATAAAGTATTTTTACACCCAAAAAATAACACTTAAAAGAAACTACTTATTGGAAACCAGTAATAGAAATAGAGAGTCTGATGGCGACAAATACAATGGCTAGCCCCTAAAAAATTGTAGGTATTGACCCTACCAAGGGATTATATTAGAGAAGGTCACTAAGCTTAAGAGGAAACACCAAATATGCCCAATGTATATGAAAAGAGACATACTTGTAATTCTCATGCACCTACTTTTAGGTAGAATGAAGGAAGGATTTAAACTACAATTACACATGGGTTAGGCTAAAGACTACTTAAGGTATTTTTTGAATCATTAAACTAAGTCCCATTTAATTATTTTACCATTTCAAGGTGTAGTTTTATATAATTTATAATACCAATCATAAGGGAAGAGAATCTAATTTTGGTTTAATGAAAAAACAAGTATGTTATATTAAAAATCATTTTTAAACATTATTATTTAGTGAAATAAAGTTAAATTTATTCCATTTATCACATAATACTTTCTCAAACTAATCATTTCTTTATATGTACTCAAAAAATTTAGATCTTAGCTGATTAAAAGGTCCTATATTAATTAGATAGGTACTAGTCAAAAGGAAACCACCCTATGTTTACATGCGAACCGATATAGTTATCTATGTGAACAATTAAAGTTCCCTCCCCATAAATCATAAATATTCCCCATGGGGTTAATCACTAAGGAACTCCAAATAAAATGTGACCTACATGGGTCCTATTAAAAAAATATGGGTTCTATGAAATGAAGCATGAAAATTTTAAAAATTATTCATTTAAAAATCCTTATAGGTTTACTTCTTAACCACAATTCCCCTATCAACCTACTTGGGTAGGTTGTTCATTTATGAGTATAATGATATGGGTCATAATCACAAGAAAAAGTGGTACACCACTTATAATGAAAAATAAATCATTTAGGTTCAATGTTTAACAAGATTTTTATTTACAATTGTCTTTAAATATGTACAAGGCTCATAATAGGTGATTCAATTTTATGGGTTACTAACTCTCAAATTATAAATCACCCAAAAAAATTATATGTTGAGGGTAGTTCAAATCTAATTGAAACTTTTTTTATCTTGGAGAAATATAATTTAAAATCCATGAAATTTATGAAAAATACTCATGTATAAAAGGTGTGTCTACAATGGTTTGATTATATGGGTCATCACATTACAATTTATAATGTTCCCATACACCTTACTAAATGAATATTGACCCCCATTTAATCACAACCAATATGTTTCATCCCACTTTATTCAAGCATAGAAGCATTGAAATTTAAAAAAAGAACACTAATAAGTTACCTAAACATGGTAAGCAATCAAACCTGTTTAAAGTGTCACTAAGTAAGATGAATATACATAAATAGGTCAAATAAGCATGTTATACTACAATATAATCAAATAAAATTCAAACACGACATATAAGCATGACATGTTAATTTAAATTATATAACTATGCACATCAAATACCTAAATAGTGATAAATATACATGTTATTTAATAATTTAACATAGAATCTGAAAAACATGGTAATAAAACATGTAAGGAACATCAATAACTTTTAATAGCATAATGATACAACATACATGGAATGGAATATGCATATATTTTTAATTTATATGTGCCTATAATGATTCATGTAATTGCTACTCCCTTTCTATACCAGGCCAATGGAAAATTCTATAAATATTTATAAATAAGAAAGGAATAGAAAATACTCCAATTAGTTAAGGTGAAATAATAATCAAATGTAATAACAGACAACGTGAACAACATTCCCATCCCAGGACACTTGGAAATTTTCCTGTACGTGTGTTGATCACTCCAAGGAACAAATATTTACCAAATGAAGACACATTCCTCATCACTTATCTACCAGTTCCAAATAGTAAGGCAAAGGAAAATTAATTCTCTGATAACAATTTGTAATGTCTCAGCCTAATTAACCACTAGAACAATATCTAGGCCAGTGGGTGACATGGCCTCAGGCGTGCTTCCCCATATGCCAGAGGCTGAAACCTAGTATTGAGGGTTTGAGGAGTTGATAGAGGGGAGACTATACCATCATATACGAGTATAAAAATAATATAGCATAAGGTAAATAATAGACAACAAAGGAAGAATTAATAAATGAAAAACAAAGTAGCATTAAAAAGTGAACTTAATATTTAATGATGGAAACCACTAGTATATAACAATGAATGCATGTAATTATGATTATACATAACTAAAAAAATATAATAGAAAACAATGTACAATGTAATATAAAACAAATAATGAAAAATGAAATCCTAAGGGTGATCCCCATGAGCATCCAGAGCTCCAGCTCAGTCTGGTGCTCCTAACTCCCATGTATAAGAAAATCAACATAAGAAATCGTCTCTTGCCTTATGAACTTAAGGTCTAATCAGGTAACCCAATGCAATGCCAGACCCCATAGGGTGTGACATATAAATCCTAGTAGGTCACCACCCATGGTGTCTATAGCTTAAATGAGTTCATCCATGTAAAATAGAATGTTTTCATGTATATAAAAATAAAGAAACAATGTACAATAAATATATAACCATGTCAGCCCAGGTTTTTCAAGGACACCAGGACGACCATACCTTCTTTGGCCTATGCTAAAAATTTATGAACCGTGAGCAAATTATACAAAGTGATAAGGTAATATAATATGAAAAATGTCACACAGCATCTAGAATACGATGAACCAAACACAATCTTGTTATTTGATTTGGTTGTCATATCCCATGGATATAAAATCTAAACCATTTTACTTTTGTATAAAAGTAACTACCAAATTTAAATGGACAGCATCACAGAACCATCCATGTTGAACACCAAAAAGTAACCGATGTATCGCATTAAGAGCACCATAAGACTCACTATTTTCAGAGTCTGTCCAATGCGATCCATGAATGGTCTCACAAGTATTACTCCCAGCCTAGTGTAAGATGGAAAACTCTGAGGAGGTGCCTGGTATATCATCTAGGGAATTAAATCTCACTCATGGAATTGTACAACCATTTCACTAACTATCCCATCCAATGGGTCTCCCCTAGGGAATCAATATCACTCATAATGAGATAAGAAGAATTCACGGTGAGCCTATTTTGGCATACCAGTATCTTTCTACGTGTATACATAACTAAAATAGTGAAACTGATCACAAGAAAGATGAGACCAACCGTGGAATTCCTTTTAAGGAAACCCAAGTATCACTCATGACATACACAAGTCATTAAATTAAGTAAAATAACATTAGAAGGGTTCATGCTAGTAAAAATTCCTTAGCATGAATCAATCACACATTAAAAAGACCACACCCATTTTATTTATTTATTTTTAGAAGAACATTATGGCCGAATAACAACTCAAAGAAATTAAATTTGAATGCCATAACATCAAACATGACTTTACAAACACATATTTTTTTAAATTAAGACAACAAAACTCATCGAGGGGTTTTATTAGAAAACATGACATTGTCTTCCAAGTAGTTATTTTATTCATATATAACCACCATATTTCAATTTAACACAATTAAATAACAAATAAAAGAGTCATAACTCAATTAATAAAAAGAAAATTTTATAAGGCCACCACACAAAAAAACTAAATTATTTATATCATAATGGAATTTAGTATGAGACATTACCATTTAGAGAAAATTCTACAATGGGTAATTCCACTATTAATCCAATAAGAATTATTAGAAGGTATTCCATGCATTTAATCAATTAAAAAAGAGGAAATATATGTTGGGAAACCTAAGAGGTGTATTTCCTATACCTTCCATCTTATAAATTAAAAACAACACTCAACATGATTAATTAAAGGTGTGTTTAACAATTTAAAATGAAGAACTTAATTTTTAGGCCACACTCGACAAATTTTGTCATTAAGAGTAACAAAACTAGTTATAAAATGAGGAAAACTGAGGAAAAATCTATAGACCACATACCTCATAATTAGAAAAATTTACTCTTCTAATATCAAGGTTTGATTCTGTCTGTTTTTGACGAAATTGAAGAAATAAACATTTTCCATGAAAATAGGGAAATGAGATCACACCAAAACAACACAATAGTTGGTATGAAGAACCAGAAATTGATTAGAGAGGACTAGAAAAATTAATGTTGTGGAACCATAGTGATTGATGCTACATGAATATGACAATATATTGAGGATACATTTTCATCCCTAGGAGGAGAATCTTGGGAGCTCCATTTTTGTAGGGATGAGGCTTCACGTGGATAGAGGGAGAAGAAGAAAGAATAAAAAGAGTTCTAAACTCATTAAAGTTATTTTGTTAAATTTCAACCTAAAAATTATTATTTTTTTGTTTTGGAAGCATAGTTTGGCCAACCGTGTGCCAACCATTCTACTCTCATTACGTGAGGAAGCAACCTGACATTATTGTGCCAGACGGTTTTCCGAACTGTGTGCCAACCATGCGATGAATAATACTTGAATATTACTTATGTGGCGCTAACCGTGTGTGATAGGCACACAATTTTGGTAAACCATATGCATCCCAGGTGCTTCACATTTTCTCACCTCCACCAGTCACTCGGTTTGTTGCTGCGGTCTATATTGTTTCAGACAAATGGTGATCCTTTTTCAAACCACAAAAAATTATAATTTTTGGGGCCAATGTTCCTGAAACTCAACGAGACCCCCAAGGAACCCCTTTGGACTTTACCCAAATAAAATTATGATAATTTTAGGTGTTCCATATCTTAGAATTACATTCTAAATCTTTTTTAAAAGAATTGACCGTCCATTAAACACCGAAAATTCAAATTCCCTTGGAATTTTACATTGACACAAAAATAGGGGTCGTTACATTAAGAATAAATTTGATTTACATATAATTAATTGGTGTTTTTAAATAAGTTTGAACTAAAATTAACTTAAAAAAGGCAAAAAATTAATGTAACATTGTAAATACATAAAAGGAAATGATTGTTTTTATAAAAATTAGTATTTTTTACTATTCATCCATAAAATAATGTTTTTATAAAAATCACTAAATTTAACCCCATAAAATATTTGATTCGATGATATAAAAAAATTAAGTTAGTTTAATTATTTTAAATTATAAAAATTTAAAATTTAAAATTTCCAATAAAACCATATAATTCAATGAAAACAATTCAGTATGAATAAATCTATTTCTTTTTTGATTTTAAAATTACTTAAAATTGTTATTGTGAAAATGAATCCATAAAATATGATAATAAATATTAACAAGATATAAAATTTATTTATTATTAACATTACCTGGGTTTTCAAATTCTTCCCCACCTAAAGAAATTGCGTCATTGCATTGTTATTCGTTACTTAAACACGTGGTGCTATTTTTCCCTCATAGCCTTTTCTAATTTCTCTATTGATTCTTCCATCATATGGTTATTTCATAAAAAAATATCAAGGTGTGTGAAAACCCAGAATCTAAAAGTCCAGAGTTGGTTCGTAACATTATTAAATTAATATGATTTCAAGGAATCACATTATAAAGGATCAAATAGGTGGTTAGTCTTAGTAAACAAGAAACATACATGAAACCCATTTCATATTGGTAATAGAAAATGAAACGTAAAACATAAAAGATAAACTATCCATCATCCTTGAAATTAATTCTTTGAATTCATATTCATATAATGGGGAAAGGAAACATAATAAGGGTGAGATAAAATGCTCCTTAAGGGTTAATTATAACGAAAAATATCATGAATCAATGAGAAAATCAATATGGTATGGCAGATAACTAAACACACACTCCATTTAATCAATAAACTGAGAAAGAAATGAATCCATAGATTTTTTAAAAATGAAAATTTCACGAATAAAAATAAAAGAATAATGAATAATAAAGATGCATAATTATTGAACACCATATACATGACACATGGACCACTACCGTCAAGACCTTTTACAAGACAGTTTAATATATATGTAAAAACCCATTTAATGATAGCTTAACTTATTCATCCCATGGTACTATTAATGCATCGAGGGGTTATCTATAATTAGGCCCCAACTATGTCTGATAGCTCCAAGAATTCCTCATATGTAAAATAATCACTTTAATTAATAATTAATACACCTTATCATTAAATATCTATATTAAGTAATTGATATTGATTTAACATTATTTCCCCAGTGAATCAAATAACATTGAAAGTAAACACCACATTTAAAATGGTATATGACATAGATAATAATCATATCGATGATACCAGAAATATATATATTTAATGGAAAAAATATTTTGAATGAATAATGATCATAAATAAATCAATGGTAAGTATATATGGCATAAAAAATAATTTAGATGTGTTAAATTGAAATATACCTCAATGATGTTAAATTGAGACGAATTACCTTACAAATATCACAACAATGATGTGAGAATTAATAAAATTAATTTATTATTTGAATTCACTATAAATACACATTAAAAAAGTTTAAACAATACAAAATATAATCAAAATTAATTTCAAACATAATCTTTGCATGACACAATAAAAAAGTATATGTTTTAACCTAATTAATGGAAAGTGAGTTAAAAAATCCCATACTAATTGATAATCATGTGAATATTATGACCCATAAAATTAATAATAAAAAATGACCTATTTAATAAAAATAATATAAAGATATTAATTCTATGATATATCAATGGACAATACACCACAAAACAGAAATAAGTGGTGAATAAAATATATATCTGATAGAAATAAAAGTGAGATGATAAACCCTTACCATTCACTTTTTTTAGTCAAATATTATTTAAACTTATGTAAAATGTTTTAAATATTTCTATTAATTGATAACAACATATTTATGATATCATATATGATCATATTATATTATGTTATCAAATTTTTGTTAGTAATATTTTATTATAACACTTGTTTCAGGTGTTAACTACTTCATTTTTCTTTGCATGTTTTCCCATGTATGTCCATGTTCTTGTGAAGAGGATATAGATTAAGCATATAAAGACTTATATTGAAGTCATATATATGATATTTAGTAATTATATATATTTTTATAATCATTCATGAATGGTGAACAAGGAAAATGAATCACATCCCATCTTGGAGATGGAAGGCCATACGTATACATGAGCGAGGGTATCATTATCTTAATGGTGATAGGGTAAGAAAGTGGGTAGTATATTAATTTTTATAGAAATATATATTGTAATAACTATCATATATTTCAATTATTTATATAATTATACCAATTCATGTAAATTTGTGATGAAATTTTTTTTTCACCACATCATGGAGATGGTAAGTCGTATGTACGCAGTCGTGGAGCCTTCATTTTTCATAGGATGGATATAAAAGGTGGAATATGGTTAGACCATAATCATAGTAACATATTAGAATACATATGATACTATGGGTATTATTTAATTATGAAAAAATCACATAAAAATGATGTTTAAGATGAACTAGACTTGAATGAGTTGGTAAAAACGATTAACTCTGCTTTGGCGGATATCCTTTATATCTATTCTTAATTGATCTAGGGTTAGAATTTTTATAGACCAGGACCTCTAGAAATTGGATAATAATGTTTAGAAGATAAATAGATATATTTTTGTCAAGATATAAAGATAAAATGGGTGTGAAGATGTGAGGGAGGACATACCCTATTAATTGAGGCGAGGGGTACTTTTTGAAACTATATAAATATTAAATTAATATTAATTAATTTTCAATTAAAAATGGTTAAAAATGGTTAAAAATGATTTATTTTTAATATAAGATTATTATAGATTTAAAACCTATAATTTAATAATTTTTATACAAGTTTAAGACACATTTTTATCCTTATTGTTTGGTTTTAATCCTTATTTAGTCCCTTTAACTCTTACCGTGACAACATTGATTTATACTCTTGGGGGGTTAATAATGTTACAATAAAATGAAAAGGCCCATTAATGGGACTTTCATATAATTTTAAACCTTTTACAAATTATTTTTCTTAATTTAATATTTTTATTAATTTTACATCATTTAATATAATATTTGTTGTTTTAAAATATCATTAATGTCAATTTTGTCACTATTCATTACTTTGAATTTTATAAATATAAAAAAATGATGAATTATATTTTTTAAAGACCTAATGTGTGATTTTATTCTATAAGATTCATGTCTGACATTAGTTATACCAAATTATATTTATTTTAATATTTATAAAAACCTTTATTTGATATTTCTATTAATAAAATAATTACTACATCATTGTTTTGTAAGAATTGAATGTAAATATTTTTTCACTAAAAATTTAAAATAAACTTCCATGACTAATATAAATATTTCTATTTTAAAATTATATTTAGGTTCAAATATTTTTTCTGGAAAAACTCATATTAAAAATTCTATACTTATTAAAAACATTAGCGTGAGAAGTTTGAATTTTCTTAAAATTAAATACTATATGGGTATTAATGTCTTAAAAGTCTATAAAGAGGTCATAAATTTGAACCATGGATGATTAAATTTTTTTCACACATTAAAAAATTTATTAGAAGTTTTAGTGTAATTATAAAATCCTTATCATAATTATTTTTACCCTTAATTATCTGATTTACCCTTAACCGTGTTAATAAAAGTTACAAAGTTTATTTTTCATATTTTCAAAAAAGGGACATATTTGGGTAATTTGGAACTTATGAATATAAATATTAAATATATTTTTAAAATTAAAAAACATACAAGTGTCTAAAATTAATTTAAAATAAATCATGTAGAGGGGGTGAGAAAGCTGGTTTTTAAATTAAAAATATTCAAAAGTTTACTTGGTTTTTAAATATAAATTCAATATAAAAATGATTACAATGAACTATATTGGATTAATAAATTTATTATTTATATAATTTTATATTTAATCTATTTTAAAAGCTAATTTAACAATATAAAATATTTAGTTTAAAAGTCTGTTTCAATTAAAATGTAGTATTTTCACTATTCATCAAAAAATTAAACTTATCATAAAAATACAAAAAAATCACACTAAGATAATTTTAGAAATTTAATATCAAAAAATAATGATTATTTTGTCAAATAAAATTCTTAAATGTTTAAAAACTTTATTTAATAGAATATGCACCATTAAAAGGAGGCAAAAGTCCCTTTATAAAAATAATGCTTTTTTTATGCATACAATTTGACATTTTAAAATCTTATGCCTATAAAATCTACTATATGAAGGTATAATAATTATATAAATTTGATTAATATCATTCAATAATATTAATTAATTTAATTTATTATTCTAAAATGCATTTGGAATATAATTATGGTTTCTTTATAAACACTTTTTCTTTATATTCAGTTGGTTATGTATATTCATTTCTATTTAATTGGTAACCAATGAATTCAAAAATATATTTTCATAAGTTATTTAATCCTTTTAATACCTTAAAATTAAATATATAGGTTATAATGAATATATAATAATATTTTTGGGTAAATTTCTGATCGGTGTTCCATGAAATCTTAAGCTATCAAAGAGATTAAAATTATTCAAAAAGAGACGTATCGTAAAATCTTGGGTTATTAAAAATATAATCACATAATTTTAAAAAAATACTCTCTATTATCTTGAATTTAAAATGGATTTTACTCATAATAAATATTCTACTCCAACTTTATCCCTTCAAGGATCAAAATATGAGATTCATCAAGTGCATATCTGTTTAACAATGAAACATGAAATGCATCACATACCTCAGATAAAATTGGTGGTATGTCCACTCGATATGAAACTAATACCATTATTTTTAAGATTTCATATGGAATAATATTTGGTGGACTTAATTTTCTCTTCATGTCAAAACACATAACACTTTTCCTAGTAAACCCTTCAAGAAAAACATGATCTCATACCTCAAATGAGACTTCTTTACTCTAATTACCTTCATAGCTTGTATTACTACTTTGAGTTTCCCTCATATTTTGATTAATCATCCTTACCTTATCAAACATATCTTATACCAATTTTTGACCAAAAAACTTCCCCTCACATAACTTATCTCAACATGTTGGATTATAACACTTCTTTCTATATAATGTGTCAAATGTTTCCATCTGTATATTGGAATAAGAAATATTATTATAATAAAATAACACTAGTGAAATATGTTGATCCCAACAACCATAATAATATAATGAGAACAAAATCATATCTTAAATTGGTTGAATATTTTTCATTTACTATCCATTAGATGGAGGATAAAAAGCTATATGGAAAATTGATTCAGTATCCAATGACTTCTAAATCCATTTCCAAAAATTGGCTATAAATATGGGATAGAAATCAAATACAATAGAGAGAGAAACTACATGTTACCTGACTATCACTTCAACACATATTTTATAAATCTAATCTAAATACATAATATCTCACATGGTAATAATATTCAAAAACTTTTTCAAAAAATCTATAACAACCTAAATCACATTATTACTTCAATAGGTCTTTTGGAATCTCACTAAAAAATCAATGGGTATATTATCTCATTTCAATTCAAGCATTGTAAAAGTCTGAATGAGAAAATTATCTAGTCCTCACATAGCCTTAACATGTTGACAAGTTAACCATTTCATGGTACAATTCTTAATATATTTTTTTATTCCTTCCAACTAGTAATATTATCGATGATCTATATGTATCTTAGTACTTCTAGGATGAATGAATAGAAATATGTTAGATTCACTTAAAAATTCCTTCTCTAAAAAGAAATAACATAGAATATATAACCACATTCCAAATATGAAAAAACATTCTTTATTTATATTAAACTTTGTAATCTTACCCATATTGACCAATTCAATTATTTCGTTCAAACCATGATCTTGTTTCTAATCCTTCTTAATTCTTTCATCTAGATATGCTTTTACTAATACATGATCCAAAAGAGAAGAGGTTTCTAGATACGAAACTTCCCAAACATGATTTATTATAACACTTACTAAAGTATCATGCTCTAAATGAAACATGGTTAATGGTATGTTATAATTTTGACTCTAGTCATTGACATCCTTTTTTATTTACTTGGATGGTAGTGAATTATGAAATCATAATCATTTATTAGTTCTAATCATTTTATATTCCCCATATTCAACTCCATTTATGTGAATACAAACTTAATTTTTTTCTCCTACACATGTTTCACATTTTACCCCATATAAAATGTCGATAATGTTTTTAAAGAAAAACCATTAGAACTATATCAGGATCATGTGTATGATAAATCTTCTCTTGGAGTTTCAATTTGAATTTTTTTTGTAATTAATCGGTCATCTTTCATCAAGGAATATTCAATGCTCTTCATTGAAAAGTCACTAAAAATAAGAAAATCCCAATTTTTAGATGGAAGGTATAACTCTGGAGAATAAAATAACATTATTTTCAGTTTAATAAAAAATTCCTCACATTCTTTGTTTCTGATTAAGTTAACTATGTTTCATGTTAACTTTGTCTATAGACTAGATAACTAAAAAACGTTTTCAATTGAACATCCATAGTAACATACTAATATAAGAAAATTTTTAATTTCAATGACATTTTTGGTCTCTTCCACTCTTTAAACTATTTATTTTAATAAGAACATATAATTATTCGATCTTTAGAAAAACAATTTTCATGGATAAAAATATATTATTGCCAGAATTAACATTTATTGAATTTTCCATAAATATTATTTTCATTTGAAGTTTGAAAAAATATACATAGATGTTTCTAATGACCATAAAATATTTTAGTATATACTAGAAAATTCTAAATAAAAAACACCATATATTTATCTAAATACTCATAGAAATATCCATTCATAAGATCCACTAATACAATAAGTGAATTCACTAAAAGAAAATGTTTAACCACAAAATCTTAATAGCTATACATAGTGTAATATTCTATTTTAGAAACATCCTTTTACTTCAATTTCAGTCGATATTAGCCTAATCTAAGAGAAATATTAGGAAAATACTGAGCACCCTTGACATGATCAAGTAATTCATCAACAAAAATAAATAAATACTCATTCTTAACATTAATCTAATTGAGTGATCTATAATAAATGAAAATAATCATGGAACCATATTTAATTTTAACAAACAAAATTTGGGCTCTCAAAGGTTAAGTGATAGGGTGGATGAAACCATTCTAATGTTATTCTTACAAATTATTTTTTAATTTTAATTTGACAATTGGATCCATTCGATAAGCAGGCTTTGAAATCATTTCCTCATTAGAAACTAATTTAGAAGTAAATTAAAGCTCCAAATATGGAATGTAACAAAGAAATAATCAGGGATTAAATCTAAAAATAATTTAAAATAGGTAAATCACTAATATAAATAATACCTTTATTTTAAATAATGTGTATAAGATAAATTTCACCCCTATATTTTATTAAATTTTTATCCCCTTGATATGTTATCATGCGTATGAACTAATTATTATATAGATTTTAGAACTCATTCTGAGAATTTAATATTATTTAATTTGGCTCTAAAATATATCTTATCACGATAAAATATAAACTAGTCTATACAAAAATGTAATAAAAATCCACTAAGTGTAAAACAATTATATTTTATAGAAAAACCATTCCACATATGTTGATAGAAAGGTTATTATAAATCAATGTTTCCTAAATACTTCTCCTTAGATTCTTTACAAGAAGTTATTTATTTATCTCTTGAGGCGATATTTCTAATTAAACATAAATATTAAAATAAATAAAAGAATGTATAAATCCCTAATCGAACAATATATTTTCATAAGATGACTAAACAAGTAGTGTAACTTTTACCACATAATTAAATGGTTTTGAATTTTCTTAGGTTATTGTGAATGATATTAGAAAACCATTATACTTATGTTCATAATAATCTCCATAATTTATATTTTTTATTTATACACAAACATTCATAATGTTCAAAATCATTATAAACAAATATTCCATGGATATCTTATCAAATTTATGGAAACCATTACCATTTTTCCTCTTTAAAGATACATGCCAAATGTCCCATTTCACAACACTTGAAACAATTTACAGATCTTATAATACGTTCACTAGAAGGATTTTACCCCACTTATAACAAAAGGAAAGTTTAAATTTAATACATCTAGTTTTATTTAATTAAATATTTAACATTTTATAAAACATAGAAAAATTCATCCCCTTTTTGAAATCAAAATCAAAAACTATATTTTTATTTTTAGGAAAATTAAATCATGTCCTCATATGTTCTGAACACATTAGTATCCAAATCTTTTAAATAATTTTTTTTATTCCTAATAAAAATTGATAAATTTTAATACCATTTCTTAGAATTAAATTTTGTGTGTACCTGGATAATCTAGTAATATTATATAATCACCCCGACCCTAAAATCCCAGACCTGGTACCTTAATTTATAACATTGACATTATTAAAAGGAAAAAAAATCTTAAAGGATGGATAATATTAGCTATTTTTGAGGACCAAATACATTCACAATACACATTTTACATTGGGATAGGAAATAAAACATAATACACAAGAAAGGACAATAAAATTCATCCTTGAAAACTCATCCAAACATGTATTCTTCATAGCATGGGGAAAGGAATGAAAATATGGGTGATCTCAAAAATCCCAGTAAGGGTTTAGTAAAGTGTAAGAAAACATGAATCAATAATAATAGTAAATAAGGAAAGGAAAATAACTAAAAACACATTCCATTTTAATAAATTTAATATCATAGTAAGAAAAGGTAGAATGAATTTTCCATGGTAAATATCTGAGAATACATGCCAATTAATCAATGAAATGTGAATTAAATACATCCACATAATTTATCATAGTGAAAATATAATGAAAAATAATAACTAAATTAACAATGATGTAAATTATTAATTATTGGAATTCATATATTAGGCCCATGGAAACCTACTTTCAAGATCTATCCTCTAGATAGTTTAAAACTATTGGTAGAATCCCATTTAATTTGGACAATTAATTTATCTCATGAAAAATGGAGATGCATTGAAGGTCCATATAATATCTGGGCCCCACACATTAATACATGTCCATATAATTGCTCATATGTAAAGTAGTCCTTTCAATTCTTGAAAAATAGGCCTTATCATCAAATATCTATATTGAGTAAAGGATAAAAATTTATAAATACTTCCCATGTTATCAGATAATATTAAATTTTAAAAAAATGTAAAAATTGTATAATGTTTGGGAAATAATCATATAAGTTACACAAGAATATGGATATTTATTATAAATTAAATTTATAATGGAAAATTGTAATAATAAATTGATTGTTTTAATATAATGTTTATAATCACAAAAGAATGCGAGATTTCACAATAACTTTTACCACTTGGTAATTTTCAAGGAAAATCCCCTTGGGTGATATAATTTAAATGTAAAATGAACAAACCATGAATAATAAATTATTAATTATAATAAAATCAAAATGGGTAATATACACACCACCTAAAATTGAATTGGTTCATAATAACAAATTAGTCTCAATGGAATGGTAATTGTGAAAAAATCAATTACTTTACGCTTACATTTAGTTTAACTCTATTAAAAATCATTTATAATGGATTTAATTATGTTATTAACTTATAAAATAAACATATTGATATTTATAATATCATATATGATACTTATATAACATATTACCACCTTTTTGTTAATAATATTTCATCATTTTCTTTGTTTTTTGTGTTAATTTCTTTCTTTTTCAAGTATGTTTTTGACTTGTTTTTTATCTTCTTACTTAGAGTATTATTACATAATATTAAGAAAGAAAAAAAATATTTAAATATCTTATATAATAATTATATATTTAATTATATCAATATATAAAATTTGGTTATAGGAAATGAAACACACTGTTCATGGACATGGTAGGTTGTACGTATACATGAATATTATTTCCATTTTCTTATCATATTAAAAGAAATAAAAGTATAATGTATATATATTATCATTATAGTATCATTGTTTTTTAATATATATCTTATATTCAAATTAATGTCATCCTTAATAAATTCCATGTAAATCATTAATGAATTACATCATTTCACGAGGCGGTAGTCCACTGTGCGGACGAAGGATGCTACCGTTTTCTGAAGAATGAAAACCATGATGTTTTGTTTTATATATCAATTTATAAATAATAAATAAATAATAAATAATATATATATATATAATATATATAGTATGTCTATCATTACCCCCATCCATGAATAGAGGTAATTGAAAACCAAATGATATCGGTTCGTGAGGGAGTAGTCGGTCGTGCACACAAGTGATGAATTTGTGACCCATTTGATGGAAGTGTGTGAATTTTTAGTTAATAAACACAACATAAAAACATATCAGTATGTATAATACACAATGGTTATAATAAAATCAGGTTATATTTATAATTTAAGGAGGTAGAGCAGGAAATAAAATAAAAACACTTTTTTAAGAACATTACCTCTTCCTCGGGTATCGTCCTTTGGGTTGCGGTAAAACATTATAAATTTTTATTTTTTTAAAAAAGGTTTCTTATTTATATAGGTAAGGGATTTGTGGGAGTTTTTTCCGGTTTTTATGATCCAAATTTCTTGAGAGTTGCAACAAATGGGGGAGAGTGAGTGCCATTTTATAGTTGAGGAGGAGTCATATTCTTTTAAATTCTCAAAAGTATTCAATATTGGATGGTCTCCCTTATCACATGTGGCTATGTTATTGAATAAAAATGAATGTGAGGGTTTATTTGGTAAATAAAAACCTTTTACACAAATAAATAATTTTTTATAATGTTGTTCCTTAACTTATTTGTTTCCCAACATTTACTATTTCTGTTTTTATTAAGGAAACTAATTTTCCAACCTAGGAAATTTATTATTTAAGACTAAATTAAAGTTATAATTATTAGAAAATTTATAAATAATTATGTAAATATGTTATCTAATTTATAATTATATTATTTTTGTTGGACATTAATTTTAACATAATCCCAAGTAATCACAAAAATAAAACATTAACATGAACCGTACTAGTAATGTTTTTCACTACGTGGTGGTCAATATATTCACTATAGAAGTTAAATTGGTCCATTAATTGAACCTATTTTATATTTATTAACTCTTTAATAAAATTTTTTAAAATATATGATTTTAAGTAATTCTAAATCATTTAATAAAATATCATTTTTTTTAAAAATGACATTAATGTAAAATTTGACATTATTTATTTAATTTGAAATAAAAAATATCAAGATAATGATGTAATTTGAATATATTATGTTCACAAATGTGTAAAATTATTTATGAATCTAAAAAAATTTAAGATAATAATTCATTCAATTTACGTCACTTTTCATATTTGTAGTATTATTTATTTTAGTTAATAATTAAATAAATAATTACAATATTTTCATTTCATATGTATTTTAAGATACTACATCATTGCTAAAAAATAAAGATAAATTATTATAATTATAAAAACTATTTTATAATTCAAAATAATTTGTAAAATTTTATACATGTGGGTTTTTATCTCAATCTAAAATCTTTATAAATATTAAAGGCAAGGGTATGTTCTCTTTTGTTTCTTTTCCCTCAACTTATTATATAGGTCCCATTTATGTAATATTAACCCAATAACTAATAAAAATAGATACTAATGTTTTAAAAGTATAAATTATTCCATAAAATGGGTGTTAGACAATTTTATAGGTCATTTTGACCTTATATTATAAGTTTAACAACTAAGTAAACTTGATTTTACCTTAAGTACTGTAATTAATTTTAAAATTTTCACTACTAAATTTGGTTAAGAATTAACATTACCATATTATAAAATATTAATTATGATGATTAAAAATATTAAATCTATTTTTAAAATTTAAATTCATAGAAGTGGAAAGGAACAATCTAAAATTAATGAGGTAGACATGATTTGAAAGCATGTTTTTTAAAGTGAAAGTGTTCAAAAGTATACTATGTTTTTATAACTAAATTAAGTTTAAAAATGATTCCAGTGACCTAAATTGGATTATTAGATGTATAATTCATATAATGTGACTTTATAACCAATTTAAAATACAATTCAACACTATAAGTTAGTTGGATGAAAAGCCATTTTTTTAATTAAAATTAAGTATTTTCAATAATCATCAAAAAATGAAACTTCTTAGGAAAATACCAAATTTCACAGTAATATAATTAATAAACTATTATCTCAACTATGAAGTTTATTTTATAAAATAGAATTTAAAAAATTTAAAAAATTTAGGTTTGAGATAATTTCACCATTAGAAGGAAGCAAAGTTACCTTTAGAAAATATAGATTTTATGGATAAAATTGGATTTTTATTATCATATGCATACCAAAACAATTGGATTAATTTAGAAAAAAATTATTGAATATATACTATATAAAAATAAATAATATTATACACTAATATTAATTAATATAATTTATTAAGATAAAAAAACTTTGGCACATAAAAATAGTTTTTTATAAAAAAATTTCTTTTATATTCAATTGATTTTTACATTAATTTATAATAAATTGGTAACTGATGAATTCGACCATAAATTTTCATAATTTGGATTATAATAATTATAACTCCATATTTAATGACTATATTATAATTTCCATTGAAAATAATTATATTTATAGTATTTAGTATAACTCAGTCTTGCATATAATGTGAGCTATCAAAGAATGTTTTGGCTGCATGTAACACAAGTTAAAATCAACATTGCGTGTAACTGAAAATATACAAAGAATTACATATAATTATTTATAAAGAATATGTTTAATATATTTAAATATTTAAATATATCATAAATTATCTGAATGTTATATTCCTTTCTTTGCTTAGTGTTGTGTGTCATACACGCTATCGAATATGATGTTCATATTTTAATATTTTGGGTTGTTAAATTTTTCCCACCTTAAATAAATTTCATCCTCACAATTTTAACATTATTTTAGTAATCAAGGGTTAATAATTTAGAAATATCATTGTTAAAAAACCCACAATGTAAAATATTTAATAAAATATCCTCTTAATAAGAGAGAAAGTAGAAAATTCATCTCTAACAATTAGCTAACTTGGTTTCCAAATGGGAGAACATAAGCGGGAAATGAAAAAATGGGCATGGAAGAGATAACTAACACTCAAATACTAATGTATAGAGATAGAGAACATGTTTAGGATAATGATAATGACTAAAAATCCATAAACAAGAGGTGTGAAAATAACCATTGAAATCATAAAAATTAATGATTATATGATTTTTTTTGTTTCAAGACCCTTTTTCCTAGAGTTAATGAATTATTTCACTCTCTAAGAATATAAGAAAATGTACATAATTGAAACATTTCAATTTCACTAGCATAATATTATCCTTTGGTTGTGACTTGAACTATTTCTACTTTATCTCTTAGCACATGTAGCATCATATAGTGAAGTAATAAATTAATCTCTAAAACCTCGTCCAATGTTCAACTTAAAGCATTCCATAAATGGTTAACCTTATGATCCTTCTAAAATATTATTATCCAAAATAAAAGAATAAATTTCAAGTTATTTATTAGTATCCAATTTAATTTTCCTTATTAATCATCTCTTTATCCAAACTTCATTACCTAAGCATTATGAGCATGTTAAGGATTACATTTCCTTCAATTATGTGTTTTCCAAGAACTTTCAACAATCCATCGAATCATTTTTTTATTTATTGGTATCATGAAACCGATTCATTCAAATATTTAATTAAATAGTACTAAAGTACAATCCTTATACATTTCATAACTATTCTAACCAAAACATCATAAATAAAATACTTTTACAACAAATTCCATGGATCCAAATACATAAGAACATTATTCAGTCTAATTTAGTTGTTTGAATAACATATGCTTGATCTTAACCCCTTATCTTCTACTAAGGTACATTCCCTTGATTCTTATAGAATTAATTTGGGTAGTGTATAACAACCCTACACTTTATTTTATATTTAAACATGATTTATGACAGAAACTTACACTAAATACAACTCATAAGATCAAGTGGATTAAAGTCTGTGGGGCTTAGGAACATTACATAACAACATAAAACATGAAATACTAATCTTTATTGAAAACCTCTTTTACATGACCATAACATTCCTTCATACTTAGAATTGCCTGGGGTAACCTGAGAACATACATAATAAAAATTTGTTCTATAAAGAAAAGTAAGGGAGTATACAAGGTTGTAGGGTCCTGAAAAATCCTTAAAGAGGAATGGGAATTACACTTAATTTGAGAAAGGATTATACCCAATTTCCCTCATAGGATTGGGAAAAAACATGGTGAATACTCAGAAATTGACAAAGGACAGACCGACCCGTGTATCCGCCCAACATCGATGGTACACGGCCGGTTCGGCAAGCCGCCCCCTCTGTAGACCAGCATCTTCCACGAAACGAAGGCGAGAAACCCTACGCAGGCGTGAAGCAGGACGGATGCCAGGCCACTCCACCATCACGAACGGTGCTAACTGGTCCATTCCGCGCACACCGTCATTCACAAAATGGAGGAGGAAGCCGTATGCTACTGCAAACCTTGTCATTTTCCAAATAGAGGCGGAGTGGTGCACGGCTGCAGAGCAATTCCGCAAAACTCGGTTCTGTAAATATTGGTTGACCAAGTCATACATGGGTGGGGCTTTCTTCTTGGGATTCCTCAAAAAAGTTTCGTGTGCCCCGTCGATACAACTTCTTCATTACTCTATAAATAGACCCCGAGGGGGGGGGGGGTCAAAAGTGGAAGGGATGAAAGGACGGGTGAAAACCCATGGAGAGACGCTTGAGAAATTTCTCCTAGTGGTAATGTTCTGTGACCATCTGTAGACCCCATATCGTCCATAGATGCACTCTTCTACATAGAGGAGAAACCAAACCACGAACTACATGCGCCCAACTCCTCCGCGACCAGCCCTTAACGGCCATTTCCTTCATGGACATCCTAGGTAGCCAGCTTCTATGCGGGCCGCCTCCTCTGCGGACATCTCATCCGCGAACCCCCTTTTCAGACAGCCTCTCCACGGCTACTCCTCCATGGCCAACTCCTCTGTGGGTACCCTCCGCGGCCATCTACTATGCGTCCATCTACCATGCAGCTCGCTTCTCTGTGGACACCCTACGCGGCCAGCTCCGCCCTGACGAGCTCTCCACAGCTATCTCTCCACAGCCAGCTCCTAAGAGGCCCTCCGCATGCGGAAAACCCCATGCACTGGCTGGTCCATACTATGGGGGTTGCGCCCCCACACCCCCGCTCGGGGTCAGTGTCATCCTACGGCCCCGGCCATCCGGGCTGGTCCCTTATCTAATGTCACTAACCCCCATGAAAAATGGAGAGTCACACTGCTGACATTTCAGGGTGGGTTAACGATACTTTCTATTGCACGCTTATGCCGCCGCAACATCCGTCCTATACATGCCCTGAGTCGAGATACTCCACATGACTCTACTATAACCACATTACCTAGCTCGTTTTTCTATGTTCATCCAGAAAGGGCCACCCTTGCATAAGTCCCACCCCAACCATTGCTAGGTATCTCCTACCTAGTCGTCCTGACCACCTGACGTTATACTGTATGGCCCTCTTCCTATCCATATGACGTTAAACTATATAGAAATAGTCTGGGTAACACGACATTAAACTATTATGTCTTTATCCAAGCTATATGAATTTAAACTATAGCACACCTAAACTTAATATAAAATTTAGGCATCCCTCCTAGAGTAAGCCCCACACCATCTTCACCGGAAGCTAATGGCCATTTCCCTCTCATCATGGAAGGTTCATTGATCCATTGAGTGAATCATACCTTCCTCTAACATCAGGGAGAAGGAGAGTCCAATGGTCCCGAACTTCTCCTCCACTCGTCCTATTCCTCCCCTTCCCTCGGTAGGGAGAATATGTGAGGCTTGCCAAGTCTGTTGCATTCTTTTGTTTCTCACACCGGGAATGACTCACGTGGGCATAAAGATTTGTGATGGTCATGACGTCTGCAAAACGACGACCCACACAATGAACTATGTGGTTTTTGATCCCTATTTCCTAAACAGGGTAGGTAGGATGCCTCCCTGAGGTTCAATCCCAACAACAGGAAACTCTCACATGTAAGCCATAATCTCCCAGAACAACATGGACATTGATCCCCGACCACTCGGGATACATAGGAAACCTCTGTGAGGTGAAAGCCCGATCTCTAAGTCTGATACACATCCTTCACTTTCACACCTTTTCCTCATGACCCCAGAAGTACCGTATTTAGGCCCAGGAAATCGCTTCCCATGGGTCCTCCGGGTGGCTTTGGCATAAGTCCCGCACCAACTTTAACTAGGCATCTCTCCCCTGGGTGTCCTTGCCACAAGATGTTATACAGTATGGTTGGGTCCTTGTCGCATGACCTTAAAAGGTAATGTGTCCTGTCAAGTGGAAACGAACTATGTGGATTCTGATTCCTCTCACGAGGATACGTAGGAAGCCCATATCATGGGATTAATCCAAACGCTCAAGTCATTATCTGTCCCCCCTAGATGATAATAAACAACAGAGTTCCCAGTTATGAAGCTTCAAAATCGTTCTGTCTCAATGTGTCCAAACTCTTTGGAGTCATTATTCTCAAAGAGGGATGGTAAACCTCAGTCCTAAATGACTCCACATCCCTACGCTCAGTTTATCATTGCCAACTAAGGGGTAATCCATGGATACTATGATTGGGGATAAACCAAAGATTCAAAAAAATATGAATACATCTTAAATCTACAAGAGAGTCCCGGAATATGCAATATTTTCCCCCAAAAGGGTGCGATGAGCCCGAATTCCCATCCTCTAGACCCATGTGAGTTCTTTAGCATCACTGGCTGAATCGCCCAGCAAACACCTAACTTTGGAAATAAGGTCCACGGATCATTGGATACAGAACCGTTGGGCATTTCGAAATGAAGACTGATATACCTGACATGATTGATTGAGCAGAAGTTAGACCACCGTAAGATCAACCGTCGGGCGCGTCGGTCATCCCACTCCCCGGTCGAAACAAAAATGGTGAAACCGACATGAATATTTAACCAAGAATGATAGATTTAACCTAAACCCTATCTCTTCCCCCTTATACTCACGATGACGGCCAAGCAAGGTCATTAATTACGCATGGGATAATAAGATGCTTCTTTGATGGGTTTGCTGTTTATATTTGTTACAATATTTTACAGGTACCAATCAGAACTCCCTTCGATCCAATGGAATCACAGAGGAACTCACAGACGCATACATCAAGCAATGAAATGAAAAGACATCCTCACCAATAAAGGACCGTGTCACCTACTCAGCATCTTCAACTCTGGGTCTCAGATGCATTGATCTGAGAGTACCACTTGAATGGTACTCTCCCAACAGTGGAGGAGACCATGCACTCCCTTCAATCCGCCAAGACCCACCGGTTGCCTACCCAGCAGTGTCCGTGAAAGCAGATCCAGATCGATCCTGTCACCATCTCAAACCATTTCTGGAGTCTATCCTTAGAACGGGACAACGCGTACATCTCTTTTCTTAGGAAGGGGGATGAGGTCGACACTGAGGACTTCATCCCCACTGAACGAGGGTTCTACTCTAAGGCCCCCACAGGAAGACGTCATCGCGGTTACGCCGTAACACAATATCCTAACTCTAAGGAGGATGTCACCTTGAGGATCCAGGCCCATACTCCCCGAGCTTCGGCCCCTCGGACCGCCTGATGAGGGAGGAAAACATACAACCAGGGACCGGTCATCACCCTTGTCCCTGAGGAGGAGCTTCGCTGCCCAGTCACAAAGACATATTGCGAGGAAGCACATACACCTGTCCACTCCTCCAAAGCCCTCCATCCAGACATGGAGGCATCATATGAGCAGGCTCACATCCCCACTGAGCTCCATCAAGCTCGTCACTCACACAGGATGGAACCTACCTAGAAGGAACCTCTCCCTGCCTAGGTTCATGAAGCCCACCAACCAGACTTGGTGGAAACCTAGAGCCTGCAAGACCAGCTCCTAGCATATGCTCTTGATGCCTACCGTCCCGATATGGTGGCGATGAAAAAATCTCTCCATCCAGATGTGGCCAAAATTAATAGGCGGGAACGTCTCCCAGCCAACAAAGGCCACCAACTCGATACGGTGGGGAACCAACATATGCAGGGAAAGCTTCCTGCAGATGCAAGTAAAGTACACCATCTCGATGTTGCGGCAGACGGAGAGATAAACCGGCATATCTAGGCACAGGGGAAGACTCGTTCACTTGCCCCAACACAGGAGAATTTTCAATACCCATTGACTACTGGAGGACCGGTGCAAGATATTCCTACTCCGATACCAGAATGGGACTTCATACCCGTTCCATCCAACGTTGTCTCTCTGCATATCCTGGAAATGATGGAGGACCTGGTATCAATCCCATATCATATCTTGCAGACTTTCCAAAATGTAATTGCATCAGCGGAAACAGCAAGGACTCAGGACCGTGAGCCCGTCTCCCCAATTGAGGCGAATCCTCTAAGCGACGAGATAGCCGCCTCAGAGCAGATCTACATCCCTAATTCCACCCAGGAGGGTCGTCGGCCATATTCCGTGATACAAGGGAAACCTGATTGAGAAGTTTCACTCATTCCATATGGGGAACCCATCCATCATGGTGGATGTTCCAGAGCATGCATATATCCCTGCTAAAAGTCAAGATGTTTATCGGTATATCCTGAAAACATCATGAGACCCAATTAGAAAGGGACCCAAAGGTGAATGCGGTTATCAACAGTAGACGGTCCCCGCTGCCCGCAAGAAAGCGCCCCAAACACACCGAAGGTAACTGGAAAATAAAGAGCGGGTTCATGACTCCGCTTTGCTGGAAGCTGGGGTTCCCAATGCCGCTAAGCACATATCAAAGGCTCGGAACCATTCCCACCCCTTACCATATTATGGTATTGGCACTACCAGTTGCGAAGGTCCTCCCCGCAATGTCTCTACCAGCAGCTCTGAAGGTTTACCCCAAAGAACCTGCAGGGGCCTCCCCCATGGGAATATGAAGATCGATCATGAGATATTCTCATTTGATGTGAGTCAGAGAACCCTCTTTATGATCAGAAGATCAAACAGCAAGAAGGCCCTCCACTTTCTTTGGTCCACCCTGAAGGTCCTCCCTGGGGTATACACTGCAAACACTCTCCATCTAGTGGGACCACAGATTATGAAAGTATTCCTTGCAATCATAGTTGCAACTACGGATACCCTCCCAGAAGTGACGTCTCATAACGACAAGAAGGCCCTTCCCTTGTCATGGCCTGCCTGAAAGGTCCTTCCCAAGGGTTATGTTGCAATGACATTTTGCACAGCCAGTCATCATATCGTGATGGTAGTCCTCACCACTTTGATAATAGAGGTCCTCCCTGTAGAGACGTCAAGCAACAAGAAGGTCCTCCCCTCATTGTGGTACATTTTGAAGGCCCTCCCCAGGGTGTACCCCACATAGATTCTCCCTGCAGCAGCTGTGATGGTATTCCTCGCCACCACGACCTCTATTACGAAGGTCCTCCCCGCAATGGACCCAAACAACAAGAAGGTCCTCCCTTGTAGTAGTGTGTCTTGAAGGTCCTCCATTGGATACACATCGAACGTCAAACCATGATGGTCATCCTCACCATGATGGAAGTTATTGCGAAGGTCCTCCCCATAGTGACATGTCATATCAACAGGAAAGTCCTCCACCTACCGAATCAAGCACAAAAAATCCCTCATATGCTGAGGCACTCAGAAGGATGGGATCAAGCACGTTAGATTCCTAGATAGTCACCAACGAAACCCTTATTCAATCAGGAGATGTTCTGGGGCCATGTTCATCTTCTAAACCACCTCATAATCACCCACATGATAGTTTAATACCTACCGACCCACTGCCTCCGACCACAAAATCGGTGAGCGTCTCAGTTGGGCCGACCAGGTAGAGGAATCACTAGCTGGGGAGTATGCCGACATGTTTCACCTGAGGAAACGACTGGCCAGAGATTATGTACCAGTTATGTCTTGGCCCCCAACCACCTCTCAATTAGACATACCCAGAATGTTTCCAGAAGAATGTGTGCACAACATCTGCTCCAATATATGGACAACCCTCTGCCAGCCGAAATCAAGATTCCAGCCCAATGATGGGTATGTAGACCATGTCAAGACAATAAGAGACCTCCAGCGTCACATCGACCTGGAAGCTCTTCCTTCGGCATGGAAACCATGACTTGAGAGGTGTAAAGGAAACCTTGAGTTAGCCTACCTACATGCACTACACCAGTTACACCGCCTCATTGGTGACGCTCCGGCGGGAGTCTATATCAGAGGATGGTTAGAACATAGAGCTCTGCATTTCACCCTCTCCCCACCCAGAAGAACCTGTTCGGCATAATTTCTTGCAACTTCATCATGTCAAGACAACAATAGAGTGGGGTCCCTGTTCAGGAAAGGTGACACATCCAACAGAGACATGACTTGAGTAAGTCCCAGAAGCTTCAGGCACAACAGGAACAAACCATTCATGAACTCCTAAATCAGGACACCAAAAGCATACAAAAAGACTCTCACCTAAGAGAGGCCAATCAACAGTCATTTATTTCCTCCCCAGAGGGGATTGATTAACAGGTGAACTCGGCATCAGATTCAGTTCACCCTCGAATGGGGGCATGCCAGATTAGGCAAGTAGCAATAGTAGCAGCCACTACCACAATTCTGGGTCAACCCCAGCCTTCCGGGATGGGGTCATTTTTAACAAAATAATCCCCCATAAGGCCAATAAAAACGGGAAGAGACTCAACGTCCAAGGAACCGAGCCAACCCCAACCCTCAGGGCTGGGGGCATTTTTACCACCTCAACAACAATCTCCCCAACGCGAATCATTATTCTCTCGTCTAGGGAGGACAGTTAGAAGAGGAGGTTCCTGCCCTATCCCTTCCATTGAATTATCATCCCCTTCAAGAGGGAGGCATACCATAAGGTCGCATCAAATAACTCCCTATGTCAGCTTCGTCAAGGATTCTGAAAGCAATCCAGATACATGAAGGGGAAGGCCAGTAAAAGGTGCGGGAGATCCTCTTCCTATTTTGAAGATGACATTTCCTCCACCCTGTGATACGCATCCATCAATTCCATAGAGGTTAACCCCACAGGCAACACCAAAGATGATGCAAATCTGGATGGATTGGGAGATGATGGTTTTGGTCAGGCTGTGATTCACAATGAACCATCAGGTGTGCACACCCAGAACCAGAGGTCCGTCCTAAATATGGCTGCCCCTCCATGTAACCCTCCTCCTATTACCCAGTGTTCTTCCATCAAGGATAAGAACAAAGGACCATTTACCCTTAACCTACTTCCTTCTATCAATAAAAACGAGCCACTTACACTCGAAGAGAGATTCACTCGACAGGAAGAGGAAATGAAATAATTAAGGCGTCTTAATGCCGAGCTACTCTAGAGGAACCATCTTATTGAATGCGCTTCCCATGAAGAGCCACATCGTGCACTCCCAGAAAGTTCACCTCAAAGACCAAGGTTTGCCCTGACAAATGAAGCGCGATCATGGCCCCCTCCCAATGCGGTGCCCGACCCGTCCAATTACCTGAACATGGATTCAGATGAATACCATTACATCCCTCTGCTCAGGAAGCAACCAGAGCGATTATGTATGAACCCTCCAAAGGTGTCATAAACTACATATGCATCCTTAGTACCGTCTGAGCCAGATTCTCAAGAAATGCCTCGGGCTACACCTACCCAAGACCGGGCCCATCCGGATGTAGTCCAAAGTCTCGCCAACACCATCGAGGCACTGAAATCTCTATTGGAAGAAAAAGAAGGTTGAAGGGCTTCGGTATAGCTAGGGAAAAAGCCCTACCCATATTGGGTGAGCAACACGCCTCCTCCACCCAATTTTGTGAGCCCTGTATTCCCTATTTTCAATGGATTAGGCGATCCAGAACAACATTTGATGCACTACGCATCTTATTGAGACCCTATTATGGGAACATCGGAACAATAAGAAGTAGTGAAACTCAGATTCTTTGTGTTAACCTTGCAAGGATCTAGCTTCGTCTGGTATACGAATCTGCTAGCTCAGTCAATAAAAAGCTGGGAAGACCTTCAACAACGGTTCTAGTTCCACTTCAGCTCAATGCTGCCTAAAAAAATAGTCAGCGACCTCCTGAATTGCAAACAGAGGGAGAACTAGAGGGTCTCCGATTTCATCGCCATATGGAAGGGTCTGACCTACTCTCTGAATATGACAATGCCCAAAGATGAGATTATTGTCATATGCATTGATAACCTTAGAGATAAGATGTGAAGACCGCTCATACCAGTGGAGTGCACCACTGGATTCCACAATCTCTCTTCCATTTCTCAGAGAATTGAAGGCTCCTTGCAGCAGACTAATCTGATGTCCCGAATAGCCTCACAGGCTCCTGAAAAGAGAGCAGTTAGAGCTGAAGCATCCTCTGTCACACTCAAACCAGCCCCTGTGCCTGCTCCACCGCCTAGGTCTCCACCAAATCATCATGGCCCCCCTATATATCAGTGGCCTCCTTCTCCCAAGTGGGACGATCAGAGAGGATCTAAGCGGAACTAGTTCGAGGAAAGAAGACAAAAAGTATACCCATTTCGAGAGGACCAAGTCCATAGATACTTTATCGCCGCCATGAATTGCAATTTTCTCCCCCTCCTAGAGCAAAGGAAGCTTGAAGAAGTTCGTCGTGATGATAGGCTAGATTACTGTCCCTACCATAGAATGTTGGGGCACAATATCCAGGAATGCTTCGTCTTCAAAGAACACCTACAAAGGATGGTAGACTCCGGGCAGGTCGAGTTGGGACCACCCCCAGTACATGTGACGTATATTTCTACCACCGACTCCAAAAAAGGGAAGGGGTGGTAGGAAGTCACAAGAAAGAAGGGGCAGAAATTTGATGACTGGATGACTTGGTAGACTATGAATAAAGCTCAGGGCATAATTTGAGATCAACTACAATATTTGGTGTTTCCGCCAACATCCACTAATGCTGCACATCCGAAAATATCAACCTCACAACCCTCCATAGTCTGGTCATCTGGGTGTAATCGAAAAGGGAGGAGACAAGATCAAGAGGAGCAGTCTGCAATGAGGCCGAAGTTAGTCCCAAAACTATCAAATTTGATGCCCCCAAACTTGGCTCCATGGGCACCAACCCACCAAATGACACCATTAGGGATAACCGACCAGGTTGACCTGTCATAGGACAAGGATCTAATCTTTGGTTCCATCAACGTCATCCATCTAATGGAATCATTCCATTACGAAGGGTATGGTTACAAAACCGAGTTCCCCACACAAGGGGCTGGGAGGAGGAATTACAAAAGTAGGGGATACCAGGGGAGGCACAGTCGTGGCCAAAACCAACCCTAAGGTTTTACCCCGGCCCAAGATGTTAATATAGTGAAAACATATGGGATATCCCTTCAACGGACTCAGTAGGGGAAAGAATATCCCTCCACCCCACAAGAAGCAACTCTGACCCCATCATTCTGAGGTACCCATTAAAGGATGAATAAGTGTATAGCCACCTAGTGTGCACGAACAGACCGGCCAGGCTGATTCCCCAGAACGTGGGAACACTGTTGACATCCGACCCCGTGGCCGGTCCCTCCTCGTCACATACTCTATCTCCCAAAGTGCCTGCTAAAACTCTCTCACCAATGGAGAAGTTTTGGCCACTGGAGTAGAAATACGATATCCTTAAGTAGGTGGTGTTAGTACTAGCCAAAATTTCAATCCTAGATGCCCTAAGTTTGTTAGAAGATCTCAGGGAGGCTCTTATAGAAGCCTTACTCAGCCCCTAGGAGTTTCATGCCGAGGTAGCCACAATCGAGATTTACCAGACATATACTAGCCCGATTGGATGCAATGCAGTGATTTCTTTCACCGATCTGGATGAAGATGCCATCATGCAAGTTCACGTCAAACCACTATATGTGTTTGGTACACTAAATGATGTTGAGATCCAGAAATTATTTATTGACAATGACTCTGGAGTTAACCTCCTTCCCCTATGAACACTTCGTAAGTTGGGCTATAGTGAGGATGATCTAATACCCTCATACACAACTCTGTTGGGTTACGACAAGATTGAACAAAATATAATAATAAAAATAGAGCTAAAAACCCATTTTGGTGACCTTGTGGCCTAATCGGAATTCCTAGTGGTCCGAAATAACACAACATTCAATGCCCTTTTGGGAAGGCCATGGATTCATAAGCACATGATCATTCCTTCATCCTACCACCGGTGTATTAAGTATTGTGTCAATGGACAAGGTGGTACATTGCACACTGACAAGGACCCTTTAGAGATCTTCGAGTCACACAACATTGACGCCAGGTTTTATGAGAAATGCAAGAAGAAGCCTTAGATCCATGGTATTGACTAGATCCCCACTCCAAACGGCCAAGAAATGGTTCCTGATGACCCCCTCAAGAATCTTGGCGAAGACTACGTACTATCCATCAAACATGTTGAGATCTGGAGTTCATGTCTGGACATGTAACCAGCTATCCTCATGACATTAGCCATGATTCTTGGGCATAATAGTATAGAAACAACCGCTAACCCTCAATTTGGGGGCGAATACTTGAGTGAGGATGCCCACAATGCATCACCTCCGGACTCCCAAGAGCTTGTGCTGAGAACTTTCCCCCCATTGGATCAAGAAGATGAGAATGTGGGAGAAGAAGAGGTGGAAGATCTCAGGGATGCACATCCTATATTTGATGAAGGTATCTCCACCATTGTGGATGAGATGAGGGAAATAAACCTGGGTACTGAGGAATACCCGAGGCCCACTCTCATTAGTACAACCATGTCTCCCGAGGAGCACGAGGTATATACCTCATTCCTAAGGCAACATCGAGATTTTTTTTCCTGGAATTACATGGAAATTCCAAGACTCGATCCTGAAGTGGCGACGCACCACTTAGGTCTTCCAGAAGACCACTAGGGCTATAAACAAGCCACCAGAAGGACACACCACACACATGCTACCAAAATAAAGGCTGAAGTCGATAATCTTATTAAATAAGGCCTCATTCGGGAGGTCCAATACCCCATCTATCTATCCAACATTGTCCCCGTCAAGAAAAAGAACGGACGGATCCGGGTCTTCATTGATTTCAGAGATCTCAATCAGCATTGCCTGAAAGATGATTTCCCAGTCTCAATCGTTGAGTTATTAATAAATGCAATGGCCGGGTATGAGGCTCTCTCCTTAAAGAATAGTTATTCTTGGTATAATCAAATCAAGATGGCCCAAGAAGATGAAGAAGCCACTGCCTTTAGGGCCCATCAAAGATTATTCTGTTATAGGGTCATGCCCTTTGGTCTCAAGAATGCTGGAGCCACATATCAATGCACCATGCATCGTATCATTAGACCATTCCTAGGGAGATTCATCGAAAACTTTGTGGATGACTTTGTGGTCAAATCAAGATAGTGCTCAGATCACCTATCAGACATTGAAACCCCGTTCAACAAACTTCGACAACATAGCCTGAAGATAAGCCCTTTGAAATGCGCCTTCGGGGTTACCTTAGAAAAATTCCTTGGCTTCATCATACACCATCGTGGCATCGAAGTTGACCATGAAAAGACAAAGGCGACATTTGGTTTACCACCTCCCCAGAATCTCACAGTGATGAGATGATTCCAAAGACACCTGGACTACATTTGGCGGTCCATAGCCAACCTAGAGGGTAAATGTTTGCCCTTCACTAGGTTAATGAAAAAGGGGTTTACGTACCAATGGGAAGATGATTTCCAAGAGGCATTCGAAATCCTAAAAAAGTACCTCTTAAGACCACCAGTGCTCTTGCCCCCAGTTGAAGGAAGACCTCTTATCCTATATGTGACAGCCATAGATCGGTCACTGAGATCCTTCCTCTCACAAAAAAGTGTCTCCTACAGTGAAAACTATCTCTATTACCCCAGCCAAACCACGATTGATGCTGAAACTTGATACTCAAATAATGAGAAGAGTTGTTTGTCCATGGTCTTCACAGTTCAAAAATTGCGACATTATCTGCAGCATCATGAAGTCCATTTGGACTCGTGTAGTAACCCGCTCAAGTACATCCTCTGTCGCCCGATGTTGACCGGGAGCCTATCCCGATGGATAGTCATCCTGCAACAGTTTGACAGCCGTTTTGTGCCTCAGAAAGCCATCAAAGGCTAGACATTAGCATATTTTCTGGTAGAGCACCCCTCAATAGGGACCACCACACCAGACATCAAGCTACCTAATGAAGACATCTTCTCAGTTCAAGTGGAGTTCGCAACATGGGAAATGTACTTAGACGGCGCATACCGTATCCTAATAGGGAAGAGAATAGAGGATCCCGAATTTAACAAGGTGGGTTTGGGGATCATACTCAGGTCCCCAGAAAAGGAAGTCTTTCATTATTTCTTATTCCTTTCAGAAAGATGTACGAACACTGAGGCGGAGTATCAATCCCTCATTGAAGGCCTAGAGCTCGCACTCTAGGCAGAAGTACAACACCTTAAGGTGAAAGGAGACTCGAAAGTGGTCATCAAACAAGTCAATGGTGACTATGCTATCAAAAAGAAAGGAGCTGATTCCACTATATGACCATGTCTGAGGGTTAATGGTGGAATTTTCCATAGAACCAATGTAGCAACCCCGATCCCCGGTTTCCTTATGAGACATGATATACTATCATTTCATTAAAAAAATTTACAAATTAGATATCATGTCCCATTACTACAGAAGATCGCGAGGCTCAGGATTCTGGGATACCAGCTGCTTCTGATAAACTTCATTAGTACGAACCATGCCTGATAAATTTAAAACAAAAATGTAGGGTGGGAAAATATGCCCAGTAAGGGGTTTTTAAAAACGTTTTAAGGAAACTCTTTCTCAAAGAAGTCCTTTTTGAAGAGAAAAAAACACTTCGCTAAAAACAAATCATTATCTTTTCTTAAAACATGAAATCCAACATTTTTGAAAACCACTTGCACAGAGAAGTGCATACTTAAAATAAACTTTAAAGTAAACATGATCTGAGAGCGCAACACATGAACAATAGATAATGCATAATTTACAACCATGATTACTTCAGTTCTGAAAAATATGTGTGTAAGCAAGGAAAACATTCATAACATGATTCATGGGCACATAAAGTTCCTATAACATCTTACCACATGAAATACAATTCTTATCACATAATTAAATTTTCATAGTCATGGGAATTTTCAACTAGGGGATGTCCTGTTAGTTGAACTAACCCCTGGTTGACCATTTATCATCACATGCAGAGGGAATGTATAATGACAAACTTTGTCAAGACCTTGTATAAAGACCGTATAACATACTTAATGGGTCAAGGCTAACCGCCAATCTCATTTCCATGGTAGCACATGCCAAGGCTAACTGCCAAGACCATCACACATAACGTCTCATGAGACTCATACTTTACCCAATGCATTGGAGCGCTGTATAATTCTGGGCGCACCCGTCACATAATTCATATTGCGTTATATAATTCTGGGCACACCCATCACATTTAAGTCTAATACATCCTTCACATATCTTGATATGTCCTTTCATTCATAGGGTTTCATTCATACATTCTTAATCAAACCCCCTTTTCACATACATATTCATAACTTGAAGACAGTTCAATCATTAATAAAACCAAGACATGCATGCTAAAAATCCATACACATATGAAATTATCTTAACAACTGAAAACATGGGTGAACATAAACACTTTAACATCCCAAAGCATCATAATACCAAGTTAAAACAAGGCTGTTCATAGCTAATAAACATATTGGTAAATGGTATTGTGGTTTTTTAATTAAAACTGTGTGAATATAAATACAGTTAGGGATACAACGTGTGCAATTAGGTCCATCTTGGGAAGTCATGTATATATGTAAGCAAACTGCATGAATATAGATATAGCTGTGTAAAAACTCATTTGAACTTTGAATAACATGACATTTCCATTGAAATGTTTGCAAACATCATAGGAAGAACTTGTATTTGAAGACAACATATTGATACATAGTTATATATACCTATATATATATAAATTTAGGTTTGTATACACATGTTCATGGGTTTACCAAATTAAACCACACTCAATATTATTTCTCATGTTATACCTTAAAAAAAGTAATTTTTGGTAAAAACATCTGGAGTTCTTTTACATAAAAGAAAAAAATGTGAACATAATTTCCATAAAACCATTATTGACCTAAAATCACTCTTGCATACAACACGGTCGATCCATAAACATGAGTACATATATATGAATACATGTATACACTTATAAACGTTTAAGGAATTCATACTACCCATTTTCACAAAACAAAATCCTGATTTATCAAGAACGGTGATAAATGTAAATTTTCAATTGAAAGAATTATTTTGACATCAAAGTAACCCTTAAAATTCAACATACATATAAACATATATACAAATATTTTTGGGTACTTTTCTTGAAATAATAATCTCTTGAGTAAATAAAAGTTTAACAAATTACAAGACAAAAGAATCAAGTTCATCTCTTATGAACATTGATGTACATATACATCTATATAATTACATGTACATATACATCTCTATGCTCCATTTACTTGCATGATTTACATGTTCATGCAATTACTCGAAAGCTCCATTTTTTTCATAGGAAAAATAAAATCAGGCTTATAAACATTGAGAAAAGGTTTTTATATTTTCATATATCATTTTATACATATATATATATATATATATATACTCAAAGTGTATATGCAAATACCCAAACCTAAAATAAATAGATCCCCCGTGTACCCTTACCCCGGTTTTGGAATCCCACTGAGAAGTGGACAAGTATGGTTCTCAAGCCAAAATTTAGTGTATAAATAGGGGGTATAAACTTTTAGGTTTATATATATAAACCTATATATAAAAACATACAAACCGAAGATTTAAAAAAAACGAGGAAGGATCTGTCACCTTACCAGTTCGGAGGGAAGGAGAAGAAGGAAAATGAAGCAGACGAGGCCGGTCTGGTGGTTGGAGATCCAAGAAGCTTGGGGTGCAAAAACTCTTCGACCTTCGGTGCAAACAAGGGTTTAAAAAAAACAGAGGACTCAACCTGCATGGAGGGTATCCGAGGCGGAGTCGATGCCAACCCGTGGAAAAAGAGGAGAAGAAGGGTCCACTTTCTGGCCTATAGAAGAAAAAAAAGCCATACTCTACTGGTTCTGTGTGCACGGCGAAGAAGAAGGAGACGCGGGATGCGAGGGAGGAAGAAAACCAGAAAATGGATGGACGACTGAGATATTACGGGAGTTGATCGTGCTTCTCAGATGCAGTGCAGCTTAAAAAGAAATTAATGACTAATATTGGAGCACTGGATCGGGCTGCTTTGGTTTGATGCGGTGTAAAAAAAGAAACAAGCGTGTCTTTGGTTTAAAAAAAACAAAGTTGTTTTAATATTATTTTCTATTAACTTATTATAACATTGTTTTGATTATTAAAATTCAATTATTAATCTTTCTTTTATTATTCTAAATAAATTCATTGGTCAATGGTTTATTTAATACCAAAATACATTAATTAATCAAAACATATTATTATATATATATATTTTTAATTTCCATTATTAACTAATTATCTTAATTTCTTTAATTAAATATTAATATTATTAATAAAATTAAACATTAATCATAACTACATTTATAATTATTTCCAAAATCACACATAAGAGGGAATTGATTTAAATATTATCATTATGAAACACATAAGTAAATGAAATCATAATTTTTCATGGTTTTCAAAACTGTTAATTCAAATTATAAACAATCACATTAATATTATTACTTATATTTAATTTAGAGATAAAAAAAATAATACTTTTAATTTAAGGTTTGATGCAACATATATATATAACTCAATATTATGAGTACATGTTTTCTTAGACAAAGTAAAAACCCATCAGATTCAATATAATTACAAAATAAATGTTTAATTGCTCAAGTTAAAAAAATATGTATAGTGAATAGTGGAAATAAATAATAATATTAATTTTCACCGTTTTGAAACATAAAATATAATTCGTATTTTGGGGAAACAAGAAATAAATAAATTATATTATTATTGATGTCATTATTTAAATATTAAAGCAAATTACATAATTAACTTTTCAAACCATTCGGGGGCAAACCATTCTTATCTCCAACGGTCCAAAATAAAACATTAGTGGATAGGAGAATCATGGGGGAGCCAACGGTTATAATTATAGCCGTTAGGGTTCAATGGTCGAATTAGTTTTGTTATAAAAAGTCCGGTCTCATAGTATCCCTCACTCAAGGAGACTGAAGGAGAAAAGAGGAGATGGTTTGTGTGATTCCTTTGGTGCTCCGCACGGTTGCAGTGGCTTCGGCCATCCTCATGTTTATTCTGATGGATTCCAAAGACCCTTACCTCCTTTTTGGGGTCCTGGTGGTTTTAAGCAGTCTACCTATAATTATAATTGGCTTTTTAATTGGGATTTTTTGTTAGCTTAACTTCTTGTTCGATCAGTGTGAGTTGTAGTCACTGAGATATTACTCATTTGAATAAAAGAGTCTTCATTCATTTGATGTGTTTTTCTATTTTATTATTATTATTATCTTATATGATAATTGTTTGTTCACTTAACAGGTGGAATTGTAAAACAATCTTTTCATTAATAAAAACATGGTTTCTCGGGTCGTTACATTACTCCCCCCTTCAAAAAATTGCACCCTCACAATTCTATTCACAAAAAGAAAAAAAACTGAAACCCCACACGTACAACATTACCGAAACTGTGGATCCGGCTCGGTTAACGGAATACAAAGGTTGGAATATAGTTCTTCAGTTTCCCTGGCCCAGATGCACTTCGAACAGTACGTCTTGAACTCTTGCTCGTGCGTACTGCACACGGGCTTCCAAAGGGAGG
This sequence comes from Viscum album, assembly GCA_963277665.1. NCBI lineage: Eukaryota > Viridiplantae > Streptophyta > Magnoliopsida > Santalales > Viscaceae > Viscum > Viscum album. The sequence continues at coordinate 868,833,520 of OY728160.1, read as the reverse complement.
CTCGTGCGGTGAAAAGCTCGGAAACGTCTGAGTAGATGAACTCCCTGATAACTCTCCAGGCCACATCACATTCGAGGTAGTCAAGAGGAATGATGCGATTGAGGAGACTGAAATTCAAGACCTGGAACATATAGGTTGCACTAAGGTGGCCATCCTGAGTAGCTACGAGGAAGCACGCTCTGGTAGAGAAGTTCTGCGCCAGAGTAAAACACTGGAAGAGGCCTTCGTAGTACCTTCCCCTTTGCCTATAGTAGGGGAGTTGAGCAGTGGCAATGAGGTGAAAAACACGGTCATCCTCTTGACACAAAAGAAGAATCTCAGGACCATTTTCTAGATCGAGCAGACGCTGGCAGGACCCTTGCAGGTGGAGAAAGTATGGATAATCCACCATGCATGCCCTGATCATGATAACCTCTACTATCTCATCGGGTAGTGTTGCGATGTTCGTTTGACCATCCATCTGAAAAAAACAATTCAAAGGAAACTCTTAATAAAACTGATAAGGTAGAGGAAGGAATGGAAACATGAAACTTTCATTTATGCAAAAGTTTACATAACAAAGCCTGAGTTTACTAAACATACACCACAAAGAGTGGAAAAAATCCCTAACTCTTAAAACCACATGCAGGCTGAATAGACATGACTAAAATCATGGGAACATCTATGACGCCTCCTATGTTTAGCGTGAGGGGTATGGAGTTGGGAAACATCAATATACACCTCTTGACTAAGAGACAATCGGGTGGACTCATCTTCTAACACTCCAAGGCCCAATAACTGGCCCCAGAAGCCGTAGTGAAAAATCTGGCATAGGTAAGCCGCTCAGAGGTCTCCGGCAGCAGCAGCTTCTTGAAAGGGGTTATAAAGCATCATGCAAAATTCTTTCCCAGTTGTGAACACTCAGAAGAGTCCCTCATGATACATTCGCCGACATGAATAAGAGAGAAATTGGGTCATCATCATTAGGAGATAATCCATCCCCAATCCCTGGTGAAGACTAAGCACCCTAGGCGAGTTTGACACGTCATACAGGTGCTTACATATCATGCGAATTCAGGCGTAATTTAGAAAGTTCTCATGGATAGCTAGAGATACAAAGTTCTCCAGAGCCTCAGTGGGAAGTGACAGTAGGTCGGTAGGTACATTTTCATCAGCCATCTGAAAGTTATAATATTTTTACTTAGTAAATCATAGCAATATATTCATACCACCTGGTTTTGTAGAGTTGCCTGAACCCGTCCTCTGATACCAACTGTAGCAACCCCGATCCCTGAGTTCCTTATGAGACATGATATACTATCATTTCATTAAAACATTTTACAAATTAGATATCATGTCCCATTACTACAGAAGATCGTGAGGCTCAGGATTCTGGGAAACTAGCTGCTTCTGATAAACTTCATTAGTACGAACCATTCCTGAAAAATTTAAAAAAAAAATGTAGGGTGAGAAAATATGCCCAGTAAGGGGTTTTAAAATCGTTTTAAGGAAACTCTTTCTCAAAGCAGTCCTTTTTTAATAGAATAAAACACTTTGCTAAAAACAAATCATTATCTTTTCTTACAACAGGAAATCCAACATTTTTGAAAACCACTTGCACAGAGAATTACATACTTAAAATAAACTTTAAAGTAAACATGATCAGAGAGCGCAACACATGAAGAATAGATAATGCATAATTTACTACCATGATTACTTCAGTTCTGAAAAATCTGTGTGTAAGCAAGGAAAACATTCATAACATGATTCATGGGCACATAAAGTTCTTATAACATATTACCACATGAAATACATTTCTTATCACATAATTACATTTTCATAGTCATGGGAATTTTCAACTAGGGGATGTCCTGTTAGTTGAACTAACCCCAGGTTGACCATTTATCATCACATGCAGAGGGAATGTATAATGCCGGATTTTGTCAAGTCCTTGCGTCAAGACGATATAACATACTTAACGGGTCAAGGCTAACCATCAATACTGTTTACATGGTAGCACAAGCCAAGGCTAACTGCCAAGACCGTCGCACATAATGTCTCATGAGACTCATACTTTACCCAATGCATTGGAGCGCTGTATAATTCCGTGCGCACCCATCACATCATTCATATTGCACTATATAATTCCTGGCACACCTATCACATTTAAGTCCAATACATCCCTCACATATCTTGACATGGTCTTTCATTCATAGGGTTTCATTCATACATTCAGAATCAAACCCTCTTTTCACATACATATTCATAACTTGAAGACAGTTCAATCATTAATAAAACTAAGACATGTATGCTTAAAATCCGTACACATAAGAAATTATCCTAAAAATTGAAAACATGGGTGAACATAGACACTTTAACATCCCAAAGCATCATAATAACAAGTTAAAAGAAGGCCGTTCATAGCTAATACACATGCTGATAAATGGTATTGTGGTTGTTTAATTAAAACTGTGTGAATATAAATACAGTTAGGGATACAACGTGTGAAATTAGGTCCATCTTGGGAAGTCATGAATATATGTAAGAAAACTGCATGAATATAGATATAGTTGTGTAAAAACTCATTTTCACTTTGAATAACATGACCTTTCCTTTGAAAATTTTGCAAACATCATAGGAAATACTTGTATTTGAAGAAAACATATTGATACATGGTTATATATACCTATATATATATATAAATTTAGGTGCGTATACACATGTGCATGGGTTTACCAAATTAAACCACACTCAATATTATTTCTCATGTTATACCTTAAACCAAATTAATGCTTGGTAAAAACATCTGGAGTTCTTTTACATAAAAGAAAAAAATGTGAACATAATTTCCATAAAACCATTATTGACATAAAATCAGTCTTGCATACAACAAGGTCGACCCATAAACATGAGTACATATATATGAATACATGTATACACTTGTAAAAGTTTAAGGAATTCATACTATCCAACTTCACAAAAAAATTCCTGATTTATCAAGAATGGTGATAAATGAAAATTTTCAATTGAAATAATTATTTTGGCATCAAAATAAACCTTAAACTTCATCATACATATAAACATGTATACAAATAGTTTTGGGTACTTTTCTTGAAATAATAATCTTTTGAGTAAATAAAATTTTAACAAATTTCAAAACAAAAGAATCAAGTTCATCCCTTATGCACATTGATGTACATATACATCTATATAATTACATGTACATATACATATCTATGCTCCATATACTTGCATGATTTACATGTTCATGAAATTAACTGAAAACTCCATTTTTTTCATAGGCGAAATAAAATCAGGGTTATAAACATTGAGAAAAGGTTTGTATATTTGCATATATCATTTTATACATATATGTATATAAATATATATATATATATATACATACTCAAAGTGTATATACAAATACCCGAACCTAAATAAAATAGATCCCCCGTGTACCCTTACCCCGGTTTTGGAATCCCACTCAGAAGCGGACAAGTATGGTTCTCAAGCCAAGCTTTAGTGTATAAATAGGGGGTATAAACTTATAGGTTTATATATATATAAACATATATATATAAACATACAAACTGATGCTTTAAAAAAAGAGGAAGGATCTGTCCCCTTACCAATTTAGAGGGAAGGAGAAGAAGGAAAATGAAGGAGACGAGGCCGGTCCGGTGGTCAGAGATCCAAGAAGCTTCGGGTGAAAAAACTCTCCGACCTTCGGTGAAAACCGGGGTTTAAAAAAACGGAGGACTCAACCTGCATGGAGGGAATCCAAGGCGGAGTTGGTGCCAACCCGTGGAAAAAGAGGAGAAGAAGGGTCCACTTGTCGACCTATGGAAGAAAACGCAGCCCTACTCTACTGGTTCTACGTGCGTGGCAGAGAAGAAAGAGACGCAGGACGCGGGGGAGGAAGAAAAACGGAAAACAGATGGATGGCTGGGATCTTACGGGAGTTGAGCATATGGATCAGATGCGGTACGACTTAAAAAGAAATGAACGTATGAGATTGGAGCACTGGATCAGACGGCTCTGGTTTGATGCGGTGTAAAAAAAAGAAACACGTGGGTCTTCGGTTTAAAAAAAAACAAAGTTGTTTTAATATTATTTTCTATTAACTTATTATAACATTGTTTTTATTATTAAAATTCAATTATTAATCTAACTTTTATTATTTTAACAAATTTCATTGGTCAATGGTTTATTTAATACCAAAATACATTAATTAATCAAAACATATTATTATATATATATATTTTTAATTTCCTTTATTAACTAATTATCTTAATTTAATTAATTAAATATTTATATTATTAATAAAATTAAATATTAATCATAACTACATTTATAATTATTTCCAAAATCATAGATAAGAGGGCATTGATATTAATATTATCATTATGAAACACATAAGTAAATGAAATCATAATTTGTCATGGTTTTCAAAACTGTTAATTCAAATTATAAACAATCACATTAATATTATTACTTATATTTAATTTAGAGATAAAAAAAATAATACTTTTAATTTATGGTTTGATGCAACATATATATATAACTCAAGAGTTTGAGTACATATTTTCTTAGACAAAGTAAAACCCCTCAGATTTAATATAATTACAAAATAAAAGTTTAATTTCTCAAGTTAAAAAAAATATGTATAGTTGGAAAAAAATAATAATATTAATTTTCACCGTTTTGAAACATAAAATATAATTCGAATTTTGGGGAAACAAGAAATAAATAAATTATATTATTATTGATGTCATTATTTAAATATTAAAGAAAATTACATAATTAACTTTTCGAAACTTTCAGGGGAAAACCATTCTTATCTCCAATGGTCCAAAATAAAACATTATTGGATAGGAGAATCATGGGGGAGACAACGGTTATAATTATAGCCGTTAGGGTTCAACGATCGAATTAGTTTTCTTATAAAAAGTATGGTCTTGCAGTATCCCTCACTCAAGGCGACTGAAGGAGAAAAGAGGAGATGGTTCGTGTGATTCCTTTGGTTCTCAGCACGGCTGTAGTGGCTTCGGCCATCCTCATGTTTATTCTGATGGATGCCAAAGACCCTTACCGCCTTCTTGGGGTCCTGGTGGTTTTAAGCGGTCTCCCTATAATTGTAATCGGGTTCTTAATTAGGATTTTTGGTTAGCTTAAATTCTTGTTCGATCAGTGTGAGTTGTAGTCACCGAGATATTACTCATTTGAATAAAAGAGCCTTTCATTCATTTGATGTGTTTTTCTATTTTATTATTATTATGTTATAAGATAATTGTTTGTTAACTTAATGGGTGGCATTGTAAAAAAAACTTGTCATTACTCTAAACATGGTTTCTTGGGTCGTTACAACCAACATTGACCTATATTCGCTAGTCTCAGAATGCCCAGGCCGATGTATTAGATAATGCGGCAACAACCCAAGCTGACCCAGACCAGGATGAAACAATTACCATTATTGCTCATCATCGAATGGTCTTGCCGTTTTTTCAGACTAAGACGAATGAAATCAACGAAGTCAGTTCTGTCCTTGAGACATATGCTCCTGCCATCAGCTGGATGAACCCCATAGAAATCTTTATTCAAATAAAAGAACTTCCATCAGATAGGGTGGAACGAGAAAAAATACAGAGAAGGGAAATCAAATTTATCCTATATTGTGGAACGGGTTAGCAAGAGGTCCTCAACCAATGAGGTCTCGACGAGGTCCTCCTTAGATGCATTGATGTAGAAGAAACTGCTTCTGTCATAAATAAAGTACATTACGGATTATGTAGAGCACATTAGTCAGGGTCTAAGCTTTCCCATCAGGTTCGAAGGCTTGGGTACTATTGGCCCACCATGGCCTGAGATTGCGGGCACTTTACCACAAAATGAAACTCCTACCAAATTCATTCCAACATCATTCACCAACACTAGAAGTTTCTTCATCCTTCCAAGTACTCCTAGAAATTTTCCATCTAGGGAATGGACATTATGGGACTATATCCACCCGCCACGACCAAACAAATGAAGTATATCCTCATAGAAAATGAATTCTTCTCCAAATGGGTAGAAGATATGCCCCTCAAGAAAGTTGTGGCAAGAAACATTGTCAGCTTTGTGAAAGCCAATATCATCACCAGATTTGGCAACCCTCATTCCATATTGATGGATAACAACACCAAATTTTTCTCTGCTGAATTGGAGAAAATGTACCAAGAATATGGTATCAAGGCTAACTACTCGTCCTACTACCTTGCACCGACCAATGGACAGATAGAGGCTTTCAACAAGACCCTGTCCAAAATTCTTTATAAAATGGTGGAAAAGATAAGAAATCATGGCTGGATAAACTCCTTCATGCATTGTGGTCTTATTAAACCACAATCTGCACCACTACTCAGGCTACTCCGTACTCATTAGTATACAGAACAGAAGTAGTCCTACCCATTGAGCTCCAATTTCCCTCGCTTCGTGTTTCCATTTGTGACCAGTTATCCAATGATGAGCAATAAGAAAAACGACTAGGTGAATTGGAACAACTGGATGAGAAGAGGTTTCACACTTTACACCAACTGGAAGTATATCAGAACTGGATCGCACAAAACATCAATAAAAATGTTCGGCTTCAGTCTTTCTTGGAAGGAGAATTATTGTTGGTCCTCCGAACCCCAATGATACCCAGAACGAAACCTCCAAAGCTAGATCCCAAGTTGGAGGGACCATATATTATACACAAGGTCTACTGCAATGGAGCATATTCCCTGATCTCCATGGACGGGCAATTCCATACCTCTCCAACGAATGCAAGATTTCTGAAGAAGTATTTCACATAACCAAAAGCAGTTCCCGTCCGAACTGTAGGATGTTAAACTGCCAAGCCCCAATGGTCCAAACTCTATGACCCTAAACTACGAGTATTTCTTCCTCACTGCACGACATTAATATGCACGGATTTCATAGAACTATGTACTGCTTGATTCCTTCCCTTCCAAGATAATTAGTGATGCTAGGATTATGTATCCTAGCCCATCCATCTCCAAATAAAGTTAAATGTGCCCTTTTTCCCCAGTGTATGGACCAACCCTGAATGGGATGTACCTATTTCAAAGAACTACATGTGGCTTGATTCCTACTCGCACAAGATACGTAGTGACACCCAGACCCCGTGACAGGGTCCAGACACCCCCTTAATCACCACCATCTGAGCATGCATGTTCACATGTTAGGCTACCGGGACATCCGCCATTCCTTTTTTATCATAATGTGTATTACTCACATGGGCTTAGGAATTATGGCTGAGTCCCTTTGCGTGAACACAAACTACATGGATTCCAGATAACTACGTATGGCTTGATTCCTTCCTTTGCAGGATACCTAGCGATGCCAGGGTCCCCCATGCTATCCCCGCCACCCCCGAATGAAGATTAAAAATTCCATTTTCCCTCGTGTATGGACCAGAACTACATGAGGTGTATTATCTTTTAAATAACTACTTACGGCTTGATTCATTCCCTCGCAGGATATGTAGTGATGAAAAAATTCCACACCCTGGCCCAACCACCCCAAATGAAGCTAAAAATACGCTATTTACCCCGTATAAGGAACATACCTGCACGGGGTGTATTCCTAATCCTTACCGCATGATGTTAAATTGCACAGATATGAAATTTCCCCCCCCCCCTTTCCCCGTACGGACTAGACCTGCACGAGGTGTATTCCCCAAAAGAACTATGCGTGGCTTGATTCCTACCCTCGCAGGATACGTAGCGATGCTGGGATCTTATCTCCTAGACCAGCCGATGATAAAATAAACACAAGTATATATACCCCTCGTCCTTACCTCATGACGTTAAAATGCATGAAATCCCTTTTTCATGTCGGTTCATCTTCATCTTCACGACACGATGTTAAAACTACACGGACTTCGTCCTCACCCCACGACTTTAATTTGTATAGATATTATCATGACCCACCTAAGATATACGGAGAAATGGGATGGGAATACACCTTGTGAATTTGGATTCATCATCTCCATACATCAGACTCCACGACCTGGATAATTTCGGATCTTCATAACCACCCATGACCATCAGAAGTGGAAAGATATTGACCCATGGAAACCTTTGTATGACTATGCATACCATGCCTTCAACAGCTCTGCATATTGATATCCCCTGCCCCATTTACCAAATGCATGATTTCCTCAAGAGATACTCTTCCTATCTCTATACGCTTACCGACCTCAGAGCCCCCATATCATATCTCCTGATCCAAAAATTTATGGAACAATGGTTTACAAGTTAATTCCCCTCTCACATCCAAACATTTCAAGGGTATCCCTATCTGGTTAGCCTATGTATCTACCTGTGGTTCACATGGAGATCTACATCATTAAACATCAAGCCAGTGTAACACCCCGAGCTTCCACGATACGCTTCTCATTCAATAATACAATAGCTTGCATTGTACGCAACTTCGAGTTCTAAAACATCGCGACAAATCAAAGTAGCCGTTATGAATAGTAATAACCACTTTTTAAAATTATAGAAATTTTATATTTCAAAATGGACTTCATTTTTGTATTCCTAATATTGAAATTAGCCTATGTTGAATTTTTTGTAATTTTCTGAGAACTTCAAAATTTTTATGAATAGTGAAAAATACTTAAAACAACTTTTTTAATCAAAATAATTCATAGTGATAAATTATACTATTGAGTGGTTTTAGAGTATAATTAGAATATATTTTTACCATTTTATCCAATGGTGGTCATTAGAATTAATTTGACATTGAAATTGGACATAAACAATTGTCAATCTTTTGATATAAATTGTTTCTTAAAAACACGCTATTTTTTGTGACAGCGGGAATTAATTATAAAATTAATTAATGCAACTAATATGTTTGGAATTTTGTAAAATAGACATCATTTTTCAATTCGGAATATCAATTATAGCTTAGGGTGAAATTTTGGCCTTATTCTGAAAAACTTCAATTTTTGATGAATAGTGAAACCACTAAGTGGTTGTTAAATAACTGATTTTTCGTTTAAATGAAATATTACCACTTCTGTGATTTGATTTTCAAAAATCCGACATACATGGTTGTCATAAAGAAGTAAAATGTGGTTCAATGGGATAAAAATAATTTTTTGGTGAATAGTAACTTATTAAGTTCTTAATCGCGATTAGTGGTAATTAGGGTAGTTTAAGGTATAAATAATACTTTAATAATATTAAATGACCTAGACACATGTCCCAACCTCATTGGTTGTGTCATGGCCGACCAAGACAAGCCATGGCCTAACTTGGGGACCCCATGGATCCACTTTTGTTGGGAAATAACATAAATTACTTTTTATTTAATGTTAAAGTGAAAATGACACTAACATAAATTGTTTTACTAAAACAATTTTTAAGTGGGGTTATACAAGTCAAAATTTTGATTATAAATAGTCATTGGAAAGATAAAAAGATTTCCTACATCATAGTATTTTTTTTATAATTTTTAGACATTAAATAAATTAAATTATTTATGACATCATTATGATGCAGCGATGACCTCATTATTTAACGATTTTAATAAAATGAATAGATAATGTAAAATCCAAGGCTTACACTTGTCCAAAGCCAATTGGATGAGGAGATTTCGAAACCTTATCACCTTAGCCTCGAATTATATAAGTGTGGGACCTTTAGAATCCGAAAAGCATTTTGAAATAATGTAACATTTCAATCTTTCCAAAAGTGCCCCTCCTCTCCACTTATAAAAGGCCCCCACCTCTCCCACCTTATTCACACCATCAAGCCATTTGGCTCGGCCAACCTCTGCCCAAATACTCTCCCAACATTCCTCCCTTACTCCTAGAAACCTCACTTTGGGCAGAAATCTTCCCAAGGAAGCCTTTAGCTCAAATCAAAAAGAGTTACCCGATTTTGAGGTAATGTCTTTTCTAATGTTGTTTTGTTTTATTTTTCTTCTCCAACCCCCTAAACTCTTTTTATTCATTTCTTTTGTAACAACACCAGTATCCTCAATATACTAGGATGTTGTTATAAGAAGGATTCGAGCTACACTTACACACACCTACATCTAATGGTTAAAGAACATACGGTTTCTGTGGATGGCGAATTTCTGCCTCACGAAACGATGATTGTTCAACACTCATATAACACCTCCAAAGGTGGCCATTAAGATGTCACTATTTTTATATATGATATATAATATGTTTTTTTTTTACTTATGCTTCTGTATTTCTCATTTATGGCATACTTTATGATTTCCATTATGGGTAAAACGCGATAATTTCATTTTAGGAAGTGCGGACTACCGCCCCCTCAAAGTGATTTGAATCGTTAATGCCATATGTGGGATTTATAAAGGATGGAGTAAATGGTATTATACACTATATTATACTGGAATTATATTATACATTTATATCATTATGATTTAGTTCCATTAAATATGAAATTGAAATGAAAGTAGCGTTCATGCGTACGTACGGCTTACCGTCTCCATGAACGGTGCATTTCATTTCTTACCTCTAAATGTTACGTAATATTATAAATGAATGTATATACTGGATATATAAGATATATATGACATCTAAATTATGAATATAATGGATATTTCACCACATTAACAACTTGTAATCATAAGAAGTTTATTTTTGACTCAAGTACCAAAGGTCGACAAAACGACCGTTATTAACTTAAATAATTACATAATGATCATATCATTGTAATAAGTGATATAATAAGGATAATGAAATTGAGAATGGTTCTTAATAAGGTATATATTAACTCTAGTTTATTATTCAGGAGGTTAAAGAACGGTTGAGTCAAGTCGGACACAAGGTAAGGGAACTTCTTAACCCAATTTCCATTCTTTGGGTTAATCTCCTACTTTCAAATTATGTCATGATATTATTATGTCTTATTTTGTATTTTTACTTTCTTTATGTGTACCTATAGTGAATACACATAATAGATCTATTTTATTTTAAAAATGATCTTTTTAAGGACTTCGTCTCAATCTCCTTTCATTGAGGCATATTTGGCTTTATACACAACATTCTTTTATACGGTGTATAAACCCCTTTTACTTTTATGTTTATTCAAAAGGAATCTTCTTTATGTGTACTTATAGTTAATACACATAATAGATCTATTTTATTTATAAATGATCTTTGTAAGGGAACTTCTTAACCCAACTTCCATTCTTTGGGTTAATCTCCTACTTTCAAATTATGTCATGATATTGTTATGTCATATCTTGTATTTGTACTTTCTTTATGTGTAATTATAGTGAATACACATAATAGATATATTTTATTTAAATGATATTTGTAAGGGAACTTCTTAACCCAACTTCCATTCATTGGGTTAATCTCCTACTTTCAAATTATGTCATGATATTGTTATGTATTATCTTGTATTTGTACCTTCTTTATGTGTACTTATAGTTAATACACATAATAGATCTATTTTATTTATAAATGATCTTTGTAAGGGAACTTCTTAACCCAACTTCCATTCTTTGGGTTAATCTCCTACTTTCAAATTATGTCATGATATTATTATGTCTTATTTTGTATTTTTACTTTCTTTATGTGTACCTATAGTGAATACACATAATATATCTATTTTATTTTAAAAATGATCTTTTTAAGGACATCGTCTCAATCTCCTTTCATTGAGGCATATTTGGTTTTATACACAACTTTCTTTTATACGGTGTATAAACCCCTTTGACTTTTAAGTTTATTCAAAAGGAATCTTTTTATACGAAGCATTTTACTAAACGACAAAAAGGGAATGTTTTTCATTCCGTACTTATGCGGCGACAACGACTTCTCCGCCGCCGTGAACATTATTTGAGTTTCGGCTTCCTTTACAAGCCATACCTTTTTTTAAAAAGAAAAATAAATACAATGTTTTAACATTCTTTTATTTTGGTATTGAAAATGGTTTTGAAAGCGTTTTTATTATATCAATGTTTTGTATTGATATCTTGTGATTGAAATGTGGAAATGTTATGTTTCCTTTATGCATTGTTTATGTGATATGATTATGTTATGGTTTATGATATGTTTAAACCTATTCATATGAGGAATGCATTGGACTTAATAAGTGACGGGTGGAGCCCGCTATAGCTCCTCGATGCATCGGCAGGTCTCATGAGACAAACTAGTGTCTTGGCACAAGGCCTTGACAAAATCTTATTTGTAGTCTTGGCACGAGGCCTTGGCTATGTGGTTATGATAGTCTGGCATTATGCATTCCATCATTATGAAAGTGGTTATTGATATTGCATGTGATTATTCGACCAGTAGAATATCCATGTGAAGAAGTAAATGGCATTATCTCATTTTACTTTTGCCATATTATGTTGAAGTTCATGTTTAAAAGGCTTTTGTTTTAGTTATACATTGCCTTAAATGTTAATGTTTATTTATGAAAGCTTCCGCATTATTGTTATCCTTACTGAGCATTTGAGCTCACCCCTTTCAATGTTTTAATATTTTCCAGGATGTGAAGAAGTATTTTATGAATGACCTGCAGGGATAGTCAGAAGAGGATATGAGTGTGGACTATGGAGACTTTGTTATTGTAGTTTTTCACTTTTTGATGTAATGAAAGACTTATGAATGTATCTAGTGTTTCCAAGGCTACTAAACTAATCGGTCTTTCGAGACTTGATCCTTTGTGATCATGCCAATGTTACGAAGTAATGCACCGGCTCTGGGTAGCTGGGGTCGGGGCGTTACAGTTGGTATCAGAGGCAGTTTAGTAATAACCTTGGAAGCTAGATGTAGATAAACTCTGATTAGAACGCATAGCCCAAAGATAGGCTTCGAGGATTAGTATAGAAGAACTTCCTAGAATTTTGGTATTATAGAGATGATATGAGTTTTCCAAGCAATACATCCCTGTCTGGATACGAGCAGGTAGAGGCAGCTCTGGCACAGATGTACCTAGGGGTAAAACCCGAAAACACCGCTTTGAGCTAGACTCGAACGGGAACTGGTGCACGACAACGGGCCTTGCTGCACTCTTGGTTACGACACTCCCGGGGGATATGCTTAGGATAATTTTCATTTTATTTACAAACCACTATGAAGGGTTATGAGTATATACTTCCTCAAAGAAAACATTTCTTTTTATGATTATGGATTATATCCATAAATAGTTCAATTTATGTAAAGTGTTTTACAAGTATGGAATTATGTATTTTGATTCATAAACTAATCTAGTTTATGCCATTGTTTAGAAATGGCGCCTAGTAGAAGGAATGGAAACCGTATCAATGCACGAACTCCGTGTAGGGATTGCCCTCCTGATCAAGATAATTATTGTGGATCTGGAGATACAACTGGTGCTGATCAACTTATTACCATACTTGGACAACTCACTCAGGTTATGAATAATAACCTTACTCGTATGGAGCACCCTGATCCGCAACGTGGAGGATCAATGTTAGACCGCTTCATGAGGCAACAACCACCAACCTTCAATGGGAGTACAAATCCTATAGTAGCTGAGCAATGGATAAATTCCTTAGAGAAAATATTCCATGCCTTGGGGAGTAGTGAAAGGGAGAAGGTTGTCATGGCAGTTTACCGCCTCACTGGAGATGCCGATCAGTGGTGGTCGCTGATTCAAAACACAAAGGAAGATGACGACGTATCAAGTATGGAATGGAGGGAGTTCAAAGAGCTTTTCTTAGAAAAATACTTTCCTCGTGACCATCGAGCAGATATGGAAAGGCAATTTCTGAGTCTGAGGCAGAAGGAGGATGAGAATGTCGCAAAGTATGAGGCTAACTTTACAAGGTTAGCGAGGCATGCTGCCGATTATATACGTAACCCAAGGAGTAAGATTGATCGTTTCTTTGATGGGTTAAAACCATTTCTCCGTCGAGCTTTAGTATCACAATCCTTCTCATCATACGAAGATATAGTCTCATGTGCTATCAAGACAGAAAAGGAATTCTCTAAGTCTTATGACAACAAAGTAAAGCAAGAGAAGAAGAGAACGGTGGAACAAGAGACAGATAAAGGGAAAAAGGGAAAGAAGGATTTTCCATTATGTGATAATTGTGGGAAGAATCACCCTGGTACTTGCCTAAAAGGAATGGGAGTCTGTTATAAATGTGGAGAAAAAGGTCACCAGGCACGTGATTGCAAGGGAAAGAAAGAGGCTGTCAAAGTTGAATGCTACAATTGTAGAGAAATGGGTCATTACGCAAATGAATGTCCTAAGCGTCAAGGAATCTTACCTCAGAAAAGGCCAAGGGATCAAGGACAATCTTATGCTATTACTACAGTTGAAGCAGAATAACTAATGTATTGATGCTTTCGGACTCATGGATTATATTCTGGTTATTAGAATAATGTGATCTATATAAGGATTGTACTGCAGTACTTGTTGGTTTCAGTAAGGTTTTAATATGATTAAGGTAATCATATTTTTAGTATGTGACAATAAGAGAAACTTTTCTTTGTTTGGGGAATCTGATGTTACAATTGATTTTGGAATTAAGAGACCTTTTAGAGAAAGTTTGGACAGAGGTATTTTGGATAACTATAAATGTTGGGATGGATTAAGTTGAACTTTGAATATTATTGTTTAAGGTTAAAACTTTTCTGAAGATTATTTCTGGAATACTATAATACTATATTTTTAGAAAAAGGACAACCTGCAGGGTGGGGAATAACCCGTCGCGTCGGACACAGCTGCAGGAATCGAACCCACAACCATAGTGCGACAAGCCTTTATTTCCTACCACTAGCCTACAGGAAGTCCCTGGTTATTACAAAATCGTTTTACTAATCTAAATGGTATGTGTTAACATTTGGAACCTTATACAATTAGGATAAATAGAATATTTTTGAGTTCCGTTACCATTTGGAGTAAAAGATGGGTTTGTGGCAAAAATTTATTAACGAATGATAGTATACATAACAAGTATGTATATTCCCTTACGTTCTTAGTAAATCTCCTAAATAAATTCCTCAACATTATAAAAGGTAACTTAAAACAAAAATGTTGTCGGTTAACTTTTCCAACTGGGGATTCAATGACCGTTTAACCAATCACAAGTTTGTGATTTTCTTGTGGTTAAACTTTCTCCTAATCCTGTTTTCTGTAACTCTCCATCAGACCTTGATGGTTTGTTTCTCCTCCATATCCATATTTTCATATAATCCTAGAGTGGGCTATATCGGGTGACCTTTGTACTTATCCTGCTTTCTTTTAATGTTATGTATTTATTAACCTTATTTCCGATGTGGGTTTTCCTCAAAGGTATTTTCTCTTTTCAACCTTTTATTTTCCATGAAAAATTTCAAATTGCGAGGACGCAATTTATTGAAGGAGGGGAGAATGTAACACCCCGAGCTTCCACGATACGCTTCTCATTCAATAATACAATAGCTTGCATTGTACGCAACTTCGAGTTCTAAAACATCGCGACAAATCAAAGTAGCCGTTATGAATAGTAATAACCACTTTTTAAAATTATAGAAATTTTATATTTCAAAATGGACTTCATTTTTGTATTCCTAATATTGAAATTAGCCTATGTTGAATTTTTTGTAATTTTCTGAGAACTTCAAAATTTTTATGAATAGTGAAAAATACTTAAAACAACTTTTTTAATCAAAATAATTCATAGTGATAAATTATACTATTGAGTGGTTTTAGAGTATAATTAGAATATATTTTTACCATTTTATCCAATGGTGGTCATTAGAATTAATTTGACATTGAAATTGGACATAAACAATTGTCAATCTTTTGATATAAATTGTTTCTTAAAAACACGCTATTTTTTGTGACAGCGGGAATTAATTATAAAATTAATTAATGCAACTAATATGTTTGGAATTTTGTAAAATAGACATCATTTTTCAATTCGGAATATCAATTATAGCTTAGGGTGAAATTTTGGCCTTATTCTGAAAAACTTCAATTTTTGATGAATAGTGAAACCACTAAGTGGTTGTTAAATAACTGATTTTTCGTTTAAATGAAATATTACCACTTCTGTGATTTGATTTTCAAAAATCCGACATACATGGTTGTCATAAAGAAGTAAAATGTGGTTCAATGGGATAAAAATAATTTTTTGGTGAATAGTAACTTATTAAGTTCTTAATCGCGATTAGTGGTAATTAGGGTAGTTTAAGGTATAAATAATACTTTAATAATATTAAATGACCTAGACACATGTCCCAACCTCATTGGTTGTGTCATGGCCGACCAAGACAAGCCATGGCCTAACTTGGGGACCCCATGGATCCACTTTTGTTGGGAAATAACATAAATTACTTTTTATTTAATGTTAAAGTGAAAATGACACTAACATAAATTGTTTTACTAAAACAATTTTTAAGTGGGGTTATACAAGTCAAAATTTTGATTATAAATAGTCATTGGAAAGCTAAAAAGATTTCCTACATCATAGTATTTTTTTTATAATTGTTAGACATTAAATAAATTAAATTATTTATGACATCATTATGATGCAGCGATGACCTCATTATTTAACGATTTTAATAAAATGAATAGATAATGTAAAATCCAAGGCTTACACTTGTCCAAAGCCAATTGGATGAGGAGATTTCGAAACCTTATCACCTTAGCCTCGAATTATATAAGTGTGGGACCTTTAGAATCCGAAAAGCATTTTGAAATAATGTAACATTTCAATCTTTCCAAAAGTGCCCCTCCTCTCCACTTATAAAAGGCCCCCACCTCTCCCACCTTATTCACACCATCAAGCCATTTGGCTCGGCCAACCTCTGCCCAAATACTCTCCCAACATTCCTCCCTTACTCCTAGAAACCTCACTTTGGGCAGAACTCTTCCCAAGGAAGCCTTTAGCTCAAATCAAAAAGAGTTACCCGATTTTGAGGTAATGTCTTTTCTAATGTTGTTTTGTTTTATTTTTCTTCTCCAACCCCCTAAACTCTTTTTATTCATTTCTTTTGTAACAACAACAGTATCCTCAATATACTAGGATGTTGTTATAAGAAGGATTCGAGCTACACTTACACACACCTACATCTAATGGTTAAAGAACATACGGTTTCTGTGGATGGCGAATTTCTGCCTCACGAAACGATGATTGTTCAACACTCATATAACACCTCCAAAGGTGGCCATTAAGATGTCACTATTTTTATATATGATATATAATATGTTTTTGTTTTACTTATGCTTCTGTATTTCTCATTTATGGCATACTTTATGATTTCCATTATGGGTAAAACGCGATAATTTCATTTTAGGAAGTGCGGACTACCGCCCCCTCAAAGTGATTTGAATCGTTAATGCCATATGTGGGATGTATAAAGGATGGAGTAAATGGTATTATACACTATATTATACTGGAATTATATTATACATTTATATCATTATGATTTAGTTCCATTAAATATGAAATTGAAATGAAAGTAGCGTTCATGCGTACGTACGGCTTACCGTCTCCATGAACGGTGCATTTCATTTCTTACCTCTAAATGTTACGTAATATTATAAATGAATGTATATACTGGATATATAAGATATATATGACATCTAAATTATGAATATAATGGATATTTCACCACATTAACAACTTGTAATCATAAGAAGTTTATTTTTGACTCAAGTACCAAAGGTCGACAAAACGACCGTTATTAACTTAAATAATTACATAATGATCATATCATTGTAATAAGTGATATAATAAGGATAATGAAATTGAGAATGGTTCTTAATAAGGTATATATTAACTCTAGTTTATTATTCAGGAGGTTAAAGAACGGTTGAGTCAAGTCGGACACAAGGTAAGGGAACTTCTTAACCCAATTTCCATTCTTTGGGTTAATCTCCTACTTTCAAATTATGTCATGATATTATTATGTCTTATTTTGTATTTTTACTTTCTTTATGTGTACCTATAGTGAATACACATAATAGATCTATTTTATTTTAAAAATGATCTTTTTAAGGACTTCGTCTCAATCTCCTTTCATTGAGGCATATTTGGCTTTATACACAACATTCTTTTATACGGTGTATAAACCCCTTTTACTTTTATGTTTATTCAAAAGGAATCTTCTTTATGTGTACTTATAGTTAATACACATAATAGATCTATTTTATTTATAAATGATCTTTGTAAGGGAACTTCTTAACCCAACTTCCATTCTTTGGGTTAATCTCCTACTTTCAAATTATGTCATGATATTGTTATGTCATATCTTGTATTTGTACTTTCTTTATGTGTAATTATAGTGAATACACATAATAGATATATTTTATTTAAATGATATTTGTAAGGGAACTTCTTAACCCAACTTCCATTCATTGGGTTAATCTCCTACTTTCAAATTATGTCATGATATTGTTATGTATTATCTTGTATTTGTACCTTCTTTATGTGTACTTATAGTTAATACACATAATAGATCTATTTTATTTATAAATGATCTTTGTAAGGGAACTTCTTAACCCAACTTCCATTCTTTGGGTTAATCTCCTACTTTCAAATTATGTCATGATATTATTATGTCTTATTTTGTATTTTTACTTTCTTTATGTGTACCTATAGTGAATACACATAATATATCTATTTTATTTTAAAAATGATCTTTTTAAGGACTTCGTCTCAATCTCCTTTCATTGAGGCATATTTGGTTTTATACACAACTTTCTTTTATACGGTGTATAAACCCCTTTGACTTTTAAGTTTATTCAAAAGGAATCTTTTTATACGAAGCATTTTACTAAACGACAAAAAGGGAATGTTTTTCATTCCGTACTTATGCGGCGACAACGACTTCTCCGCCGCCGTGAACATTATTTGAGTTTCGGCTTCCTTTACAAGCCATACCTTTTTTTAAAAAGAAAAATAAATACAATGTTTTAACATTCTTTTATTTTGGTATTGAAAATGGTTTTGAAAGCGTTTTTATTATATCAATGTTTTGTATTGATATCTTGTGATTGAAATGTGGAAATGTTATGTTTCCTTTATGCATTGTTTATGTGATATGATTATGTTATGGTTTATGATATGTTTAAACCTATTCATATGAGGAATGCATTGGACTTAATAAGTGACGGGTGGAGCCCGCTATAGCTCCTCGATGCATCGGCAGGTCTCATGAGACAAACTAGTGTCTTGGCACAAGGCCTTGACAAAATCTTATTTGTAGTCTTGGCACGAGGCCTTGGCTATGTGGTTATGATAGTCTGGCATTATGCATTCCATCATTATGAAAGTGGTTATTGATATTGCATGTGATTATTCGACCAGTAGAATATCCATGTGAAGAAGTAAATGGCATTATCTCATTTTACTTTTGCCATATTATGTTGAAGTTCATGTTTAAAAGGCTTTTGTTTTAGTTATACATTGCCTTAAATGTTAATGTTTATTTATGAAAGCTTCCGCATTATTGTTATCCTTACTGAGCATTTGAGCTCACCCCTTTCAATGTTTTAATATTTTCCAGGATGTGAAGAAGTATTTTATGAATGACCTGCAGGGATAGTCAGAAGAGGATATGAGTGTGGACTATGGAGACTTTGTTATTGTAGTTTTTCACTTTTTGATGTAATGAAAGACTTATGAATGTATCTAGTGTTTCCAAGGCTACTAAACTAATCGGTCTTTCGAGACTTGATCCTTTGTGATCATGCCAATGTTACGAAGTAATGCACCGGCTCTGGGTAGCTGGGGTCGGGGCGTTACAGCCAGGGTTAGGCTACTTTGACTCAACGGGCAATTGCGGTGAAGATATTTCTTGTATGCTTGGACACCATTATCCCCATATGCCAAACTCAGTGCTTTGACAAATCCCGGATTTTCATAATCATTCATGGCCATTAGATGTAAAAAGTCATCGACCTGTGGACACCATTGCATGACTATACATACCATGCCCTCAGTGGGTCTGCATATTGATATCCCCTGGACCGTCTACCAAAGGCAAGATTTCTTCAGGTGATACTCTTCCTAGCAGTGTATGATTGTAATGACCCGAAATTTTGAATAAATCTTGTTTCCTAATTTTATGTGATAATTTATTTATTTTTATACTCAACAAAAATGTTTCAATTGATAACATGATTATAATTAAAATGAGACCGTTGGGTTTAGACGGTTAAATGACCATTGGTCAATATGACCGCTGGAAACTAAACTTTTTGATTATTGTCTCTAAATACAAGTAATCTTGGTTAATTATTATAGAAAGAAGATTCGATGGCCTCACCCAGTAGTCTTGGACCGATCAAAGCCCATCTAACAGAAATTGGGAAGGAGGTAGCACCACTTGGATTTGCTCTAGACCAAGCCCAAGCTGAACTTCATCGTGTGAAGCTAGAACGGAATCGCCTCTGCGAGAAGTTCAAACTGATAGAAATTACTACTCGTGCGATGTTAGCCAAGCCTCCCTCATATTCTCTCACCTCAGCACACCTTACACTTAGGTCCTATGCTGGTGTGATAAGGGGCTATATAAGGAGACCATAACTGCCTTGTGTAATCCTTTGTTTTAAATAAAAATTGGGATTTCTTCTTATGATGAAGTTTATGAATTTTTTAAATGACCGAATAAATATATTATGCATATTTTTGATAAATTTTAGAAAAAGGATATTTTAAAAATGTTTATGTAAACCTTAAATAATTAAAAATGTGTAATGATTTTCAAAAAATGGTCTTCTACAATTATGTTCAGTACAAAATTTAGTGTCTAATAAGATCAACTTGATTTTTGATGAATAGTAAATTATAAATAGTGATTTTATGATTCGGATTAGTAATGTGTCCAAATGGATTAGTAATCTCATTTAAAGAAAGTATTAATGTAATCTAGGCACCTTGATTAAGTAATGTGATTCAATAAAATGGTTAAATAATGGTTCCATAAAATATTATTCAAGGATTAGTTTTTTCGGGTGAATAGTGTTTTTAATTAAAACTTTAATTAAAAATATTTAGAAAATTATTTTTATAAAATGGATTTCATTT
The DNA here is from genome assembly GCA_963277665.1 of Viscum album. Taxonomy (NCBI): domain Eukaryota; kingdom Viridiplantae; phylum Streptophyta; class Magnoliopsida; order Santalales; family Viscaceae; genus Viscum; species Viscum album. The sequence continues at coordinate 868,812,508 of OY728160.1, read as the reverse complement.
TTGAACTCAGAGTGTCGATATTATGTTATGGTAATTTTTGTGGATTTTTCTGAAAAAATGAATTTTCGGTGAATAGTGAATTTTTTTAAAAAGTAAATTAAAAATATTTAAAAAATTATTTTTATAAAATGGCATTCATTTTTTAAATCAGTGCATTGATATTTGGTTAAGGTGAAATTTTGGGATTTTTCTGAGAAAGTTGAATTTTCAGTGAATAGTAAAAATACTGTTTTAGGGTTTCGGTATGTTTAATGATCTAATAACTGTGTCATGATGATTTCATGAGATATTTTAATGGATGGCCAGCCAAAGGTGATGAATTATTGTATTGGGGGCCCCATGTGGCCTAACTCCATGGGAAGTACCATGGGACGGCCCATGCTTTTGAGAAAACCACTTTTGATGTGTCCTTTGGCCATTAATGCCTTGTCCCCTCAGTTTCCCTATAAATACCAAGAAATACTCTCAACCTTTCGACTCCCCACTCTCCCCCAACGAAGTTCTGGTATCATTACCTCCCATGGAGTTCTCCCAACATACCCCCAAGCCCTCTAGGTCCCAACCTTTGAGTTTTAAGAGTTACGTTTTAAGGTAAGGGATCCGACCTCTCTCTTTCATTTCAAGTAATCTCTTTTATGTCATTCCTTTTATGCTCCATATTATTATGTTGTAGGATGTTCTTTTATACTCCTATTACTTCTATTTTCGTGTTCATATAATGAGAGATCCCCTATTACTCTCATTATTTCGTTTTATGAAGTTTTAAGTGGCGCCGTTAGGCTGCCAAAATTTTTGTAACGGATTTTTCTCCCTTCTCATTTTTCAAGATCTATTTTCATGTAAAGTATTTCAAGTTCCTTTTTATTATGTTGGGGGTATGATATCTAAATTTATCATACTGATCTTTTATGATCATATGATGATAGAACCCATTTCATCTTTTCAATTCAGTATTTTGAAGTTTTAAGTGGCGCCGTTAGGCTGCTGAATTTTTAAGTGGTTCTTCACCCTTCTCGTTTTGAAGTTCTATTTTCATGTTAATTATTTCATGTTCCTTTTTGTTATGTTGGGGTATGATCTCTATATCTATCATACTGGACTCTTATGTTAATATGATGAGAGACCCCATTTGATCTTTTCAATTCAGTATTTTGAAGTTTTAAGTGGTGCCGTTAGGCTGCTGAATTTTTAAGTGGTTCTTCACCCTTCTCGTTTTGAAGTTCTACTTTCATGTCAATTATTTCAAGTTACTTTTTGTTATGTTTGGATATGATCTCTATATCTATCATACTGGACTCTTATTTTCATATGATTAGAGACCCCATTTTATCTCTTCAATTCAGTATTTCGAAGTTTTAAGTGGCGCCGTTAGGCTGCCGAATTTTTAAGTGGTTCTTCACCCTTCTTGTTTTGAAGTTCTACTTTCATTTCAATTCTTTCAAGTTCCTTTTTGTTATGTTGGGGTATGATCTCTATATCTATAATACTGGAATCTTATGTTCATATGATGAGAGACCCCATTTTATCTCTTCAATTCAGTATTTTGATGTTTTAAGTGGCGCTGTTAGGCTGCTGAATTTTTAAGTGGTTCTTCACCCTTCTCATTTTGAAGTTCTACTTTCATGTCAGTTCTTTCAAGTTCCTTTTTGTTATGTTGGGGTATGATATCTATATCTATAATACTGGACTCTTATGTTCATATGACAAGAGACCAAATTTGATCTCTTCAATTCAGTATTTTGATGTTTTAAGTAACGCCGTTAGGATGTCGAATTTTTTAGGGGATTCATTCACCCTTCTCATTCTTTTCAAAGTTATACTTTCATGTCAAGTCTTTCAAGTTTCTTTTTAATTATTTTGGGGAATTATATCTATATCTATCATACTTAACTCTTATGTTCAAATGATTATAGACCCTATTTTATATTTTCAAATCATTTTTTTTGAAGTTTAAGTAACACCGTTAGGCTGCCGAACTTTCATAAGAGAAATCTAATTTTTGTCTCCATTCCATGTTTTTCATTTCAAATGGTATGTCCTTGAAATTTAATTACCATGATCATGTATCCTTATTATTATTTCCATCTACTATTTTATGGGTCATTTATGAATGTTTGACCCATTTTCCCTCTCTTTTTAATGTCTTCTAAAACCTCGTAACATAGCCGTTATGCTGCAGAATTTCCGTCTCAAAATGTCTCTCTCTTTTTCTAAAGTTCTTTTATATTATTAAGTGAATACTAAAAGATCTTTATTCTAAAGGGGTATTCACATATATACCAAAATTTTCAATTTTAAATTCTGGGATTTACATACATGAGACCCACCTTCCTTTTCTATGGGTTTTAAAGTGACGTAAAGATCATGTCTTTAAAGCAGTTTTTAAAACGTTGTGATTATGAAAAGAAACCCATTTATTTTATGCTATATGGGTTATTTATGAAATTTTTGATGATGATATATGTGTATCACATGATAATAAAAGAAAATTTAAGGGTGCGCCCTAATAGAACTCCAATGCATTGGGTAATGATGTAACCACTAGAGATTACAATTTTCACGATACCTTGGTGAATAACCTTGGTAATATTCAAATGACACCTTGAGGATGGAACTTGGTGATATGTTCATGATTGTCTATGTTAAATGATGTAGAAACATCTTAAAGTTATGAAAAATGTTATTTTTATTATGATATTCCACATTATTATTTTATCATGCCTTAAAGTTCTTGTTCATGACATAGTTGATGTTTCTCAAGTTCACATGTTAAATGTTTCCCTTGTTTCCCTTACCGGGCCTTCTGCTCACCCTTTCATTTGATGTATGTCCCCAGGTTATGAGATGTAGTAATGAACCTAGTATGAACATGAGGAGAAGCCTTTCAGGTGTTTAAGAAGAATGTTTTATGTTTTCATGTTTTAAGATCCTGGTTTCCAAGACACTAAACCTTAAAGATCCTCAGTTTTGTATAATGTAATGAAAGTTTATGTGATAAAAAGGCGGGTTGTTATAGTTGGTATCAAAAGATGGTTTAGTTATTCGTGGAAATTAGGATATAAAAACTTTAGTAAGAATCCTATAGAAAAGTTTATATATAGGAAATCTTCCTGGTATTTTGGTGAGTATTGAGTAATGGGTTGACAAGCAAATACATCCCTGTCTGGATACGAGCTGGTAGAGGTGGCTCTGGAACAGATGTACATAGGGGTAAAACCCAAAAACACCGCTTTGATCTAGGCTCAAATGGGAACTGGTACACGACAACGGGCCTTGCTGCACTCTTGGTTACGACACTCCCGGGGGATATGCTTTGGTAAATTCATAAGCTTAGTATGAACCATTGTTAAAGGAACAAAGATAAAATAAAATAAAGATTCACATAAGAATATATGATCATGGATAACCTAGATGAGAACCTAGGGGATCACAAGTTAGGGTATACTTTTCTTCTACAAGTTATCCTTATATGCTTTAAGTTCCTTTTAATGATTATTAGCTAAGTATTTAAGCCCCTAATTATACTTTCTATTCTTAGTTAATGGTGGGAAATGGAAGAACATGTCCCAACAACCAATGTGATAGGAAATGCGACGATTGCCGTATTAATATGAAAGAGATGATTAGGGGATTAAAAGATGATTATTATTTTGGAAGAAGTTCACTATTTTGGGAACCCTATATGATCGAGGTAAATATATTACTGTGGTATTTTAATTGAGGAGTAAGGTTGACTTATATTTTGAAGAATCGATGAATTTAATGTGGACTTATAGTAATTAAGGTTACTTATGGGAATGATTAACCTATCTTGGGTAAAATATGTTTAGGTTAGCTACTTTTGTTATAATATATTAGGAGTGGTTGATGTTGTTTGGAAATGAACAATGAAGTTTATTTTGGAAGACTATGTTATCAAATCCTTCTTGTATTTGGGTTTCAATCTTAGTTTGGTTTATTTTGAGGAATCTTAAGGACCGTTATTTATGGAATGGTCTATGATGAAATTTGGGTAGTACCATGAAACTTTTAAGATTTAAAAGTAGTTTCCTTTCCAATGGGATTCTTTTTTTTGAAAAGTTGTTTTACCTTACCCTTTCTGTTTTTTGGGACAATGTTTAAAGATAGAAGAAATATATAGTTAATATTTTGTGGATTATGAAGATGATTCTTGTGTTTTGATGAGACCAAGGACTTTTGAATGCTCATAGCTTGGAGAAAAGATTAGTTTTGGAAAGAAACTTATTAAAGGATGAAACTCTACATGAAGATAGGTATATTTTCTTATGTTTTTGTTTTATGTTCCTCTAAATTATGAAAAGGAACGTAAAACAAAAACATTGTTGGTTTACATTTCCGACTAGGTAATCAAAGACCGTTTACACACATCATAAGTTTGGGATTTTCTTATGGTTAACTTTCTCCTAAACATGTTCTCTATCACTCTCCCCCAGAACATGACCCTTTGTTTTTCTTCCATGTCCATGTTTTCCTACATAGAATCCTAGTGTGGGTTAACTCGGGTGACCTTTGTACTTCCCTTTCCTTTTCTAAAGTAATAATTTTACTAACTCCTTTTTCGATGTGGGACTTTCAATGAAATTTCAAATCCCAATTTTAAAAATTGCGAGGACACAATTTCATAAGGGGGAGGAATGTAACGACTCAAAATTTTGAATAAATATTGTTTCCTAATTTTATGTGATATTTTATTTATTTTTATACTCAACAAAAATGTTTCATTTGATAACATGATTATAATTAAAATGAGACCGTTGGGTTTAGACAGTTATATGACCATTGGTCAATATGACCGCTGGAAACAAAACGTTTTGATTATTGTATCTAAATACAATTAATCATGGTTAATTATTATAGAAAGAAGATTCGATGGCCTCACCCAGTAGTCTTGGACAGATCAAAGCCCATCTAAAAGAACTTGGGAAGGAGGTAGCACCACTAGGCTTTGCTCTGGACCAAACCCAAGCCTAACTTCATTGTGTGAAGCTAGAACGGAATCGCCTCTGCGAGAAGTTCAAACTGATAGAAATTACTACTCGTGCGATGTTTGCCGAGCCTCCCTCAGATTCTCTCACCTTAGCACACCTTACACTTAGGTCCTATGCTAGTGTGATAAGGGGCTATGTAAAGAGACCGTAACTACCTTGTGTAATACTTTGTTTTAAATAAAAATTGTGATTTCTTCTTATGATGAAGTTTATGAATTTTTTAAATGACCGGATAAATATAGTATGCATATTTTTGATAAATTTTTGAAAAAGGATATTTTAAAAATGTTTATGTAAACCTTAAATAATTAAAAATGTGTAATGATTTTCGAAAAATGGCCTTCTACAATTATGTTCAGTACGAAATTTATACTCTAATAAGATCAACTTGATTTTTGATGAATAGTAAATTATGAATAGTGATTTTATGATTTGGATTAGTAATGTGTCCAAATGGATTAGTAATCTCACTTAAAGAAAGTATTAATATAATCTAGGCACCTTGATTAAGTAATGTGATTCAATAAAATGGTTAAATAACGGTTTCATAAATTATTATTCAAGTATTAGTTTTTTCAGGTGAATAGTGTTTTTTAATTAAAAATTTAATTAAAAATATTTAGACAATTATTTTTATAAAATGGATTTCATTTTTGAACTCAGAGCGTCGATATTATGTTATGGTAATTTTGGGGATTTTTCTGAAAAAAATAAATTTTCGGTGAATAGTGTATTTATTTAAAAATTAAATTAAAAATATTAAAAAAAAATATTTTTATAAAATGGAGTTCATTTTTGAAATCAGAGCATTGATATTTGGTTAAGGTGAAATTTTGGGATTTTTCTGAGAAAGTTGAATTTTTAGTGAATAGTAAAAATACAGTTTTAGGGTTTCGGTATGTTTAATGATCTCATAACTGTATCATGATGATGTCATGAGATATTTTAAGGGATGGCCGGCCAAAGGTGATGAATTATTGTATTGGGGGCCCCATGTGGCCTAACTCTATGGGAAGTACCATGGGAGGGCCCATGCTTTTGAGAAAACCACTTTTGAGGTGTCCCTTGGCCATTAATGCCTTGTCCCCTCACTTTCCCTATAAATACCAAGAAATCATCTCATCCTTTCGACTCCCCACTCCCCCCCAACGAAGTTCTGGTCTCATTACCTCCCAAGGAGTCCTTACAAGGTGCCCCCAAGCCCTCAAGGTCCCAGCCTTTGAGTTTTAAGAGTAATGTTTTAAGGTAAGGGATTCGACCTCTCTCTTTCATTTCAAGTAATCTCTTTTATGTCATTACTTTTATGCTACATGTTCTTATGTTAGAGGATTTTATTTTATACTCCTCTTACTGCCCTTTTCATGTTCATATAATGAGAGATCCCCTATTACTCTCATTATTTCGTTTTATGAAGTTTTAAGTGGCGCTGTTAGGCTGCCGAAATTTTTGTAACAGATTCTTTCTCCCTTCTCATTTTTCAAGATCTATTTTCATGTAAAGTATTTCAAGTTCCTTTTTATTATGTTGGGGTAGGATCTCTAGATTTTTCATACTGATATTTTATGATCATATGATGAGATACCCCCTATGATCACTTCAATTCATTATTTTGAAGTTTTATGTGGCGCCGTTAGGCTGCCGAATTTTTAAGTGGTTCTTCACCCTTCTCGTTTTGAAGTTCTACTTTCATGTCAATTCTTTCAAGTTCCTTTTTGTTATGTTGGGGTATGATCTCTATATCTATCATACTGGACTATTATGTTCATATGATGAGAGAACCCATTTGATCTCTTCAATTCAGTATTTTGAAGTTTTAAGTGGCACCGTTAGGCTGCCGAATTTTTAAGTGGTTCTTCACCCTTCTCGTTTTGAATTTCTACTTTCATGTCAATTCTTTAAAGTTACTTTTTGTTATGTTGGGGTATGATATCTATATCTATCATACTGTAATATTATGTTCATATGATTAGATACCCCCTTTGATCTCTTCAATTCATTATTTTGATGTTTAAAGTGGCGTCGTGAGGCTGCCGAATTTTTAAGTGGTTCTTCACCCTTCTCGTTTTGAAGTTCTACTTTAATGTCAATTCTTTCAAGTTCCTTTTTTTTATGTTGTGGTATTATATCTATATCAATCATACTGTAATATTTTGTTCATATGATGAGAGACCCCATTTGATCTCTTTAATTCAGTATTTTGAAGTTTTAAGTGGTGTCGTTAGGCTGCTGAATTTTTAAGTGGTTTGTTCACCCTTCTCATTTTGAAGTTCTACTTTCATGTCAATTATTTCAAGTTCCTTTTTGTTATGTTGGGGTATGATCTCTATATCTATCATACTGGACTCTTATGTTCATATTATGAGAGACCCCATTTGATCTCTTCAATTCTGTATTTTGAAGTTTTAAGTAACGTCGTTAGGCTCCCGAATTTTTTAGGGGATTCATTCACCCTTCTCATTCTTTTCAAAGTTAAACTTTCATGTCAAGTCTTTCAAGTTCCTTTTTAATTATTTTGGGGCATTATATCTATATATATGATACTTAACTCTTATGTTCACATTATGAGAGACCCTATTTGATCTTTTCAAATCATTTTTTTGAAGTTTAAGTAACGCCGTTTGGCTGCCGAATTTTCATAAGAGAAATCTAATTTTTGTCTTCCTTCCATGTTTTTCATTTCAAATAGTATGCCCTTGAAATTTCATTACCATGATCATGTATCCTTCTTATTATTTCAATATACTATTTTATGGGTCATTTATTAATGTTTGACCCATTTTCCCTCTCTTTTTAATGTCTTCTAAAACCTTGTAACATAGCCGTTATGCTGCAGAATTTCCGTCTCAAAATGTCTCTATCTTTTTCTAAAGTTCATTTATATTATTAAGTGAATAATCAAAGCTCTTTCTTCTAAAAAGGTATTCACATATATACCAAAATTTTCTATTTTAAATTCTTGGATTTACATACATGAGACCCACCTTCCTTTTCTGTGGGTTTTAGAGTGACATAAAGATCATGTCTTTAAAGTAGTTTTTAAAACGTTGTGATTATGAAATGAAAACCATTTATTTTATGCTATATGGGTTATTTATGAAATTTTTGGTGATGATATATGTGGCTCACATGATAATAAAGGAAAATTTAATGGTGCGTCCTGATAGCGCTCCAATTCATTTGGTGATGATGTAACCACTAGAGATTACAATTTTCACGATACCTTGGTGAATAACCTTGGTAATTTTCAAATGAAACCTTGGGGATGGAACTTGGTGATATGTTCATGATTGTCTATGTTAAATGATGCAGCCACATCTTAAAGTTATGAAAAATTTTATTTTTATTATGAAATGCCACATGATTTTTTTATCATGCCTTAAAGTTCTTGTTCATGACATAGTTGATGTATCTCAAGTTCACATGTTAAATGTTTCCCTTGTTTCCCTTACTGGGCCTTCTGATCACCCTTTCATTTGATGTATGTCCCCAGGTTATGAGATGCAGTAATGAACCTAGGATGAACATGAGGAGAAGCCTTTCAAGTGTTTAAGAGGAATATTTTATGTTTTCATGTTTTAAGTTCTTAGTTTCCAAGACACTAAACCATAAAGATCCTCAGTTTTGTATAATGTAATGAAAGTTTATGTGATAAAAAGGCGGGATGTTATAATGATTACCGGCCTCAGAGTCCCCATATCATCTCTCCTGATCCAAGAAGCCCTGGAACCACAGTTTACACCATCAACCCCTCTCCACGTCTTGTACATGCCGAGATATTCGAGCCCAGTAACATTCTAATCAAGAGTGGCCTTTGCAACTACGTCCTTACCACATGACGATTAAAACTGCATGAAATATGTCATCACCTCTTGGTGTGAAGTTGCAAAGACCAAGCATTAAACATCCAGGTAAATGACTCCAACTACAAGCATTTTCACAGATTTAAAAATTCCCCCCCATCCTCGCTGAATGACGTTAAGCTGCAAAATATCTTTTATAATGCTCCCAGTATTTACCGCACGATGTTAAACTGCACGGAAGCTGTCCTTAAATCATGATGATAAACTAAACAGAATTTAAAATTTCCTTCGTCCTCGCTGCATGATGTTAAACTGCATGGATTTAGTAATAGTAACAATTCCCTTCGTCCTTGTCACATGACATTATACTGCATGGTCAAACTCTTCACGAGTTCAATTAAGAATAGAGGTTTTCCTTCTTCCCTCAATTCATGGGCCAGAAATGCACAAACCACCGTCTCACGCCAGTGTGAGAAGGGATGACGTTACCCATTCTCGGGAAATTTAGCCTAGATGTTTCTCCTGTATCCGTGCACCCTCTCGTCATAAATCACACTCTGTACCCAGAAAGAGCTGAACCCTTGCAAGCCACCCCTGGTGGTCCTGAATATCAACTTCCCTAAAGTTTCTCGGCTATTAGAAGAATACTATCATTGACCTAAGGACACCTTTTCATGACTATGCATACCATTCCATAAGTGGCTCTGCATATTGATCACCCCTAGCCCATCTACCAAAGGAAATATTTACTTTGGAAATGCTTCTATCCGTATGCCTATTGGCCTCTGAGCCCCCATGTCCATCCCGGGATTCAGAAGCCCTTTGAGCTACAGTTTACCAACCTCTTTCACAACCCTGCCTGAATATGGTGGAATTTCTCTGATGAGATTACCAAGAACTAGGAGAAGACATTCCATTTTAAGAAATTTCCCAGCCGCATGACTTTAAACTGCACCAAGCTCCAACCATCCTTCATGATAGCTAAATGTATAGGATAGGGACCCTTCGTCCACACTCCTGATTAATACAGATGTTCCCAAACCCTTTCAGACATCACATACCCTTTCTAGGCCACCTCGTGTGGTTTTCATAATTCTACAAGCCACCCATGGTGGTTTCGCTAATCCGGACTTCCATGAAGTCCTGAGGCCATCATAAATGGACAGTCATTGAATTAATGAAACCTTTGCATGACTATGCATAACATGCCCTCAACAGATCTTCATATTGATCACCCCTGGCCCATTTAAAAAAAGGAAAGTATTCCTTAGGCGATGCTTTTCCTACCTCTGCACGCTAATACGTCTCCCATTCCTTGTGACACGCCCTGCATGTTGTTCAAATCTAAACATGTTCCCCCCACATGCGTCTGAAATATATTGAGACATATATTAATCAACCAATCCTCATTGGGGTCCTCGTCCCATTGTATCTGGTTAAAGATGTTCAACCTAAAACATCAATAATGATAGTCTTGTCGGTGGGAATTTAAACCGCTCACAAAAAGAGGCGCAAAGCCCGTTAGTTTGAAAACCCAAAAAGGGTGACCTAAGAAAAAGCCGAGACATACCCAATGGGTCCACACTAACTAGGCCTAGGAATGACTTAGGGTATTGATAGAAAATACAAGAAGTTTTTAGGGTTTTTCTACAAAACCCTATCAAAAGTCGTATTATGCTCACTGAGTCCCTTGGATCTGGAAAAATTTAGAGCATTGTCCAATCATTCATCGATTTTCAGGACAACTCTACATCAGAATAGCCTTCTCTTTATTTTGATCGGACCCCATTCCGATGGCTGGCATTTGTAGGGTCCTAAAAAATCTGCAAAGAGGAATTGGAATTCCACTTAATTTGAGAAAGGATTCTACGCAATTTCTCTCATAGGATCGGGGAAAAACATGATGAATACTCAAAAATTGGATAAGGACCGACCGACCCGCGCACCAGTTCAAAATCGATGGTGCATGGCCGGTTCAGCGATCCGCCCCCTCTAAGGACTAGCGTCATCCGCAAAACAGAGGTGTGGACCCCTACGCAGGCGCAAAGCAAGACGAACGCCCAGCTGGTCCACCGCCGCGAACCCTGCCTACCTTCCCATGCCTTGCATTCCGTCATTCGTGAAAAGTAGGTGGAAGCTATATGCGACTGCAGACCTTATCATTTTCCAAATTGAGGCAGAGTGGTAAACGGGCGCGGAGCAATTCCGCGAAACTCGGTTCCATAAATATCCGTTGACCGAGTTATATGCGAGTGAGGCTTTCTTCATGGGATTCCTCAAAAAAGAGATGTGTGCCCCGTTGATACAACATATTCATTACTCTATAAATAGACCCTGAGGGGGATCAAAAATGGACGGGATAAATGGACAGGTGAAAACCCGTGGGGAGACACTAAAGAAATCTCTCCCAGCGGTAATGTTCTACGACCGTCCATGGACCCCATATCATATGTGGATGAACTCTTCCGCATAGAGGAGAAACCAATCTGCGAACCACATGCGGCCAGATCCTCTGCGGCCAACCCTTAGTGGCCATTTCCTTCATGGACATCCTAGGTGGCCAGTTTCTATGTGAGCCACCTCCTCCGTGGCCATCTCATCCGTGGATACCCTTTGTGTAAAACCTCTCCGCGGCTGCTCCTATGCAGACAGCTCCTCCGCGGATACCCTCCGCGACCATCTCCTAGGTGGCCAGATCCTACACAGCTCGCTCCTTCACAGATGCCCTGTGCGTACAGCTCTACCATGACCAGCTCTCTGCGTCCAGCTCTCCGCGGCCCGCTCCTACATGGCCCGCACCATGTAGAAAACCCCATGCACTGGCTGGTCCATACTATAGGGGCTGCACCCCCGCACCCCCGCTCAGGGTCTGTGTCGGGCTGTGGCCCCGGACCACTGGGTCGGTCCCTTCGCTACCACACTGACCCCCATGAAAAATGGAGATTCGCATCTCTGAATTTTCGGGGTGGGTCAACGATATTTTCTATTGCATCCTTATGCCGCCACAACATCCGTCCTATACATTCCATGAGTTGAGCTACTCCTCACGACTCTCTTATAGCCCCATTACCTAGCTCCTTTTGCTAGGTTCATGTAGAAAGGGCCTCCCCATGCATAAGTCCCACACCAACCATTGTTGGGTATCTCCTACCTAGTCATCCTGAACACATGACGTTAAACTGTATGGCCCTCATCCTATACATATGATGTTAAACTATATGAAAATATTCCCTGTAACATGAAATTAAACCGTGATGTCTTTATCCAAACTATATGACTTTAAAATATATCACACCTAAACCTCATATAATACTATGGGCATCCCTCCTAGAGTAAGCCCCACACCATCCTCGCAGAATTCCAATAGAACTTCCCCTCTCATCACAGAAGGTTCATTGCTCTGCTGCATGACTCCTATGTTCCTCCAACATTAGGTAGAAGGAGAGTCCAGTGGTATCGGCATTCTCCTACACTCTTCGTCTTCCTCCCCTTCCCTCGGTAGGGAGAATATGCGAGTCTTTCCACGTCTGTTGCATTCTCTTGTTTCTCACACCGAGCATGACTCACATGGGCTTAGAGATTTGTGATGGTCACGACATCCACACAACGACATCCCTCAAAACGAACTACATGGGTTTTGATCCCTATTTTCTAAACAGGGTACGTAGGATGCCTCACCGAGGTTTAATCACAACAATATGCAACTCTCACGTAAAAGACATAATCTCCCAGAACTACGTGGACTTTGATCCCCGATCAACCGAGATACCTAGGAAACCTCCCCAAGGTGCAAGCCCGATAGCTAACTCTGATACACATCCGTCACTTTCAGACCATATCCTCATGACCCCAGCAGGACCGTTTCTAGGCATCGGAAATCACTTCCCTTGGGTCATTCGGGCCACTTCGACGTAATTCCCACACCAATTTTTACCAGGCCTCTCTCGCCTTGGTGTCCTTTCCACAAGACATTAAATTGTACAGTTGAGTCCTTGTTGCATGACCTTAAAAGGTGATGTGTCCCATCAAGTGGGAAAAAACTACGTGGATTCTGATTCCTATTACGAGGATACATAGGAATCCCATATCACGGGTTCGATCCAAACTCCCAAGTCATTATCTGTCCCCCCTGGATGACAATGAACCCCAGAGTTCCTAGTTATGAGGCTTCCAACCTGTGCCGTCTTAATGTGTCCAAACTCCTTGGAGTCATTAATTCCAATGAGGGATGGTAAACCTCAGGCCTAAATGACTCCGCATCCCTGTGCTCAGTTGATCATTGACAACTAAGGGGTAATTTGTGGATATTATTCTTGAGGATAAATCAAAGATTCGCGAACATATGAATACTTCTTAAATCTATAATAGAGTCCCAGAACATGAAATAATTCCCCCCAAAAGGGTACGATGAGATCGACTTCCCATCCTCTCGACAAATGTGTGTTCTTAAGAATTGCTGGCTGAGTCACCCAGCGAATGCCTACCTTTGGAAAGCAGGTCCACAGATTGTTGGATACAGGACTGTTGGGTGTTTCAAAATGCAAACCGATATACCCGACTAGAGCGATTGAGCAGAACTCAGCCCTCCGTAAGATCGACCACCGGGCACGTCGGTCGTCCCACCCCCAGTCGAAACAAAGGCATAACATGAAGAATATAATACATGTTAGGAAATATTCATATAATTGGAGAAAAATAGAAACATGAACATCGAATCATGATATAACATGATTATCATAACATGGAAATGTAGAAACAACTTAAAACACTACATCATTAACATAATGGAATCAGATAAAACCATATACCAACATGATGGAAAAAATACCTATAAACGAATCAGGTAAACCCCTATCCAATAATGATGTATCCTAATAAAAAAATTACCCAATACATTAGAGAACTATCATGACACACCCTCCATAATAATTTCAATCTCATACTTAATTGTTCCACATATATCATAATACAAGGATTAGTTTGACATAAAAATTTATTCAACATTCTAGGAATATGGAATTTGTACATGTATGTCACCATTCATTAAGAATGTGTGAATAAAGGTGAAACCCCTTAATAGATGAATAGTTATGGTATTCACTATATAATGATTTTGGTTTGAAAAATCATGGTGCAATTTTGGAAGCATAACAAAGCTATATTAAAATTTATAAATTGGGATGATGAGGGAAAAAGGGGTATCTCACTATTTATTCATGGTATTAACTGTAATAGGATCATGGAAAATAATATCTCAACATGTGAAATGAAATTTAGATGAATAATATAAAATAAATACCTGAGTAGAAATGAGATGAGAGAAATACCTTATGGAAATTCGGCATAGTAATGGGTGTGATTAAAAGATCATTGGGGGGATTAATAAGAGTGAAATGAAGACCCCATGATTTCTATGTAAAATATAATGTAAATAGGTATGGAAGCAAATATCCCAAATCAATAAAATTGAAATTAAAATGCATGAAAAAAGGATGTGCTTGAAGGAAAAAGAGAGAGGGGGATCCCTTATATGGATGAGGGACTCCAAAGTCTTGAGAGAGGCTTCTTGGGATCTTGGGGGATCCTTAGGAGGAATTGAAGGAGTAATAAGAAAAGGGTGGTAGATCTTTAATGATCTTGAGGTATGAGAAATGGGATCTTGGGTGGGTTTATATTGGAAACATGGGGGAATTCTTTATTATTTTGGGTTTGGACACTACACACTAAAATATTCAAAACCACAAACCATCCCATGGTCTTTTCCCATGGATTATTTAAACTTGGAATGGTATAAATTTTTTTATATGGCTAAGGGATGGATATATTAAAATATTTCGATTTCTTATGTGAAGTTGAGTCGCACTTTGAAGGAAATGATTATAAAAATTGAATTTTTTTACAAATATTTAAGGATTAACTAAGACTTTTTAAAATAAATAAAATAAACCTGAAATTAAATTATTTTAAATTAATAACATATATTTTTCAAATATACCTTTTATATTATTTTATTACATCACCATTGAGTCATTATGATGTCATAAAACACATTATATAATTATACGTTATTTAATTTTTTACCAAAAAATTTGAATGCTTTAAAAAATTATGAAAAAATTTAGAATTGGGTATTTTGGATGTCCTGATTCTAAAAATAATATTCATTTTGTCCAAATAATTTTCTAAATATGTTGAATTTCACTTTTAATATAAAATTGACATTTATTTAAAATTGACTAGTTTTGATAAAAAATGTTTTCAAACGTTAATAAAAATTACATTTGAAATCATAAAAATTATACGATAATTTATATTCAATAAAAGTAATTTAATAATAATATTTTATAAAAATAATATTTAATTAAAAAATCCATTAACTCATCAAAATTAGCATGTTAATTTTATTTTAATATTAACCCAACATTCTATTTGTGCTCAAAAAATCATATAAAATGTAACAATAATAGAATTAAAGTATATTCAGAATTCTATACAAAAATAATTCACATTATCATAATGCTAGGGTATTTTTACATATCTCTTTATTACACCATCATACACCATAAGATTAAGGTGTGTGATTGTGGGGCTTTTATGGGGTCATTTGGTTAACATGGTTTGGGTCGTGATCTCAATGAGATTGAACTTCTCCCATAAATGGTTTCTCTCATGATTAAGTTATTGGATCATGGGTTGGGATTGGTCTAGGGATGATCCCAGAAATGCTATCTCTCTTATAATATCTGATAAATGGTCTTCATAGGGTACAATCCTACTGGTTGAGGTCATCACTTCCTTTGTCTATGTCAAAAGGGTTTGTTAGATCCATATATTTGTTCTAGTCATATGATCTATATTCAATGTATATATTATCAATGGCAAGGATACATAATGGTCATTTAAATCCAATTTGATATTATAAAACAAGAGGATTTAATTTATTTTCTATATCAATAATACATTTAATTAAAATAAATGTAATTTTATTCGTAAATGTTTGGGTCATTAACACCATACCCCTTTAAGAAATTTCTCTCATCAAAATTCCATTTTCCAAACTAAAAAAGATGAGGGTAACTCTTCCTAATCAATTCCTCCAGTTTCCACATCACTTCTTTAAACTTGTAGTTTCTCCACAACACTTTAAAAAGGGGAATTTTATTATTTTGTAGAAATTTTTCTCTTCGATCTAAGAACTTCACCAACTTATCTTCATATGAGAGGTCATTATATAATGGTAACACCTCTGTATTGAGTACATGTGATGGATCTAGTATGTAATTCATTATGAGCGATACATGGAATACATCATGTACTTGAGACAGGTTCAGTAAGAGTTCCAGTCGATAGGCCACTGGTCCAATGCGACCAAGGATCTCAAAAGGGACGATGTACCTTGAACTAAGCTTCAGCTTCTTCAAAAGTCTCATAACTCAATTCCATGGAGATATTCAGAAGAATACCATGTCTCCAACACCAATCTCTAGGTCTCATTGATGATAGTCAATATAGCTCTTTTTTCGACTCTGGGCAGCTTTGATGTGCTACTGGATGATCATAACCTTCTCTACCATTTCATTGAACAATTATATAACTATAAGTTTTTATCCTCTTAATTTATCCCAACATGTCAGTGTTCTTCACATATTCCCCAAAAGGGATTCATAAGGATTTATTTGGTTGAATAATTATAAAATTTTGTTGTAAGAAAACTACACCAAAGGACGATGTTGGTAACATAAACCTTTAAAGTCTATTGAAAAAGCTCTCAACATGTCATCAAGTGTATGGATACTCTGCTCATATTGACCATAATTATTAGGGTGATACACTTTATTGATGTTCAACTTGGTGTTCATAGTATTTTGGATAGTCTTCTATAACATAGAGTTGAATCTCAGATCATGATTAGATACAATCGATAATGGTACTCCATGTATCATTACCTCTTCTCTGATGTATATCCATGCCAATTGATCTAGTGAGAAGTCCTTTCTAATTGAAATTAAATGGGCAGCCATTTTAAGATGTTCCACAAGAACCCATATATCATTGTTTCCTTTGGAAGTACATGGATTTCGGATGAAAAAGTCCATGGTGATGTTTTACCATTTTCATGTTGGAATGGGTAATGGTTACATCATCACTATAAACTTCTTCCTCTCAACCATTGATTTTTGACATACTAGTTAGTTTGATGTATATTTAGTGATAAACTTCTTTATGTTATCCAACCAACAGCGCCCCCAGAGATCTCAATATATCTTCTTGTTTCCTAGGAGGATAGAGAAATGAAAAATACGTGCATCATCCAAAAGTTATTTCTTTAACTATGGATATGATGGAACACATAGTATTCACCTAAATCTCCCAATTCCTTGTTCATTAAAATTGATCTCTTAGGATTTCTCTTTTATGATTGTTTTTACTTCTTTATGAATTCCCACATCATCGTTTTGACCATCCTTTAACCATTCCAAAAGAGATAGTTGAGTAATGATTTGTGAATGGATTTATTATGTTCCCTTATTTATGATTCACATGCCCATATTAATCAAATATAACAAGATTTGATCCTTTCCAATTCAAATCAATGATATAATTGCTGAGTCATTTCTTCTTAGATCATATTCCACATTATTTTCTTTCCTCAGATGGTAGTGAATTGAGAAGTTATAGAATTTTATCAGCTCTAACCATCTTTGTTAGTACATATTCAACTCTTTCTATGTGAATATAAAATTGAGGCTATTGGGATCTATATATATTTCACACTTCTCCCCAAAGTGGGAATTCTACTAGATTTCAATGTAAATATCACATCTTCCAACTCCAAATCATGCATGGGATAATTTTTTTCATGAATTTTCAACTTCCTTGACAAATAGGCAATGAATTTTTCATTATACATCGAAACACAACATAGTCCCTTCTTCAAATCATCAAAAAATACCGGAAAAAATATCTCCACCTATAGGTAGTGAAATCATGGGTGCATTGATAAGACTCATTTTCAACTCCATAAATATTTCTTCATATTAATCATTATAATAATCCTTGATTCCCTTCTGAGTTATCCTGGTAAGAGGGTTTGAGAATTTTTTGAAACTTCTCCCAAATCAGTGATAATATCTAGCTAACCCTAGTAAGAAATGGATATTTGTAACAGATGTCAGCCTATTCCATATCTCAATTGTTTTTGTTTAGGAAGAATCCACAAATATCACATTGATTGTGATTATATTCCCCAATAATGAGACTTCCATTAACCAGAACTCCCACTACTTGTACTTTGCATAGAGGTTCTCCTTTCGCAAGGTCTCTAGAATAGTTCTCAGATTCTACTAATGATCCTCCTAAGTTGTGGTCTATATTATAATATATTCAATAAATACTACCAAAAAGTTGTATATGAAATCTTTAAAGAATCTATTCATCAATTCCATGAAGATTTCTGGAGCATTAGTGAGTCCGAAAGGCATTGTTATGAATTCATAGTGCCCGTACCATGTAAGAAAATTAGTCTTGTGGATATCCTCCTACTTCACCCTTACAAGGTAATATCCCGACTAAATAACTACCTTGGAGAAGTATTGTTCTCCACGAAGTTGATCAAACAAGTCATCAATTCATGGAAAATGATACTTGTTCTATATTTTGATTTTTTTGATCTTATAATAATCAATGAAAAGTTGCATCGACCTATCCTTCTTCTTGACAAAGAGGAATGGTGTACCCCATTATGAAGAAATTGGGAGTATAAAACCTATATCAAGATTCTATTATAGTTATTTATTTTTCTCCTCAATCTCTAAAACGACCATTCTATATGGAGTCTTGTATATTCGAAGCACCCCGGGTGTTAGATCAATCGATAATTAAACATCTCTTCTAAGAGGAAGACTAGGAATTTTTTTTGAGAAACACATCAATGAATTCTATCACAATAGGAATGTCTTCAAGGATGGTTATTTCCTTAGGCTTAATCATATGAGAAAGATAGACTTGATCATATGGCAGTAATATCCATGATTGAGATGATGGTGCCAAAGTTTATTAATCCTTTTTTTCACTTCTATATAATTGAGGGTCAGTTCACCATATAGATAGTGATTTCCCTCTCATAGTAATTAATGCTGGCTGTATATAGGGAAAACCACTCAATGCCATGAATTCCATCAAATTACACAAAGGAAAGTATGATAAGGTTCACTGGGAAGTTTAACCCACAAATGGTGATGGGGGTAGAGTTATATGCCTGGGATTCTATAATTTCCCTATTTTCCCTTTTCAATAAAATCTGTACATCTATGCACTGTGGTGGTGTTTGGATTTTTATACCAAACTTTCGAGATGTAAAAGAATGTATAAAACTGGAATAAAAAGGTGTGTTTTCTATTCTTGAAGGAATAACTAGCGTACCTGTCACCACTTTATTTTTGGAATTCACTTTAGTGGTAGTGATGGAAAAAGCTCTCCCATACTACCTTGGAGGATGTTGGTTGCCTCCGAAAACCCTTGGCTTAAGGAACTAATTTGTCAAGTGCCTTGGTTCCTTGTAGTTGTAACAATGAACAATTCATTGAGGATCGAACGAAGGGTTCCTTTTTTCTAATTACAAAAGTGTGTTTTTATTGCTTGAAATCGCTGGATAGGTGACCTTCATCCCGACACCTAATGAATTCCCTCATCCCCTTCAATCTATTTCTAGGGTTCTTCATTATGCACATTTGAAAAGTTGGGTGTTGGAATTTTTTAACACTTCTAGATTTATCCATAATACCACCAGAATTAAATTCCACTTTTGTATTCTTATCCCCATGATACCCCTAAGATTTTATGATCTCTCTATCGACTTTGAGAAAACATAAGGAAATATCTTAATAGATTTCAATGTTTTAGATCACCAGGGATTTCATAAGGATAATATTTATCCAACTAAAGAAGCGGTGAACCTTGAATTCTGGGGTAATGACAAAACCAGAGGCGTATCATCCATGTCTGGTAATGTTTTCCTCATATGCCCCAATAGTTTCATCTTTCTTTCTCTTGAGTGAAAAGAAATACATTTCCATCTGAAGACCGAGGGTGCATGTAAAATATTTATCGAAAGACATTTTTCGAAAACCCATTTATACCATCACCTAAAATTCTTCCTTAGTCTTCACATTTTTTTATCAATACCAACCTATGATCAGCATCACCCTCAATGTTATAAGTAGCCCTTAAAATTATATCTTTTCTAGAAAATTGATTGATGGAGAAGAAGTTCTCTATGGAGTTGATCCATTTTTTTGATGATTGAGGGATCAGATGATCCATTGAAAGTAAGAGGCCTTTGTCTCATGAAGCACTCGATTGCGACTTGTTTTTTCTTGGGGGAGGGGGGAGGGGTTGGAAAATCTTATTGATCCAGGTTTCTATTCAAAACATTAGTTAACTAAGATAGTATCATGTCAATGGTTGTGATTCCCACACACATTAACTTGCCCATCTCATTAGAGTAATCATCACATTGATATTCATATTAGTTGTTAGACCGATTCCTCATATTAGTTTCCATTGGATAGAATAAAATAAAAATTAGGGGTAAATATTTTACACTATTAAACACATAATGGGGAATCCAATGAAAAAAATTGTAGTCTTATAAATTACATTTATCTCCTTAACTTATTAATTTGTGG
Source organism: Viscum album (assembly GCA_963277665.1). Classification (NCBI taxonomy): domain Eukaryota; kingdom Viridiplantae; phylum Streptophyta; class Magnoliopsida; order Santalales; family Viscaceae; genus Viscum; species Viscum album. The sequence goes on along the minus strand of OY728160.1, from coordinate 868,792,012 downwards.
GTTTTAATCTATGATTTCCATGATATACATCCTAACATATATTCTTATGAGATTTTTTTATTCCCTTAAATAGTGGTTCAAACTAATATTTTGAATTTCCCAAAGAATATCCCCTAGGGGTGTCAAACAAAGAGTGAAGAAAGGCCCATTTTCCTGCATGGGTTCCCATTCAAGTCTAGATGAAAGCATTTTTTTTTGGGTTTGACCCCTAGATACATCTGTCCCAGATGCACCTCTACATGTTCGTATCTAGACAGGGAAGAATTTTCTCGATAATCTAATTACTTTATACTCACCAAAATTTAGTGATTATTCTTTTATACATAGCCTTATACCTAAGGTTTTCATAAGAGTTTTTGAATCCTAGTCTCAAAAATGACTAAACCTATCCTCTAATACCAACTATAACAACCCTACCATTTATTTGATATTTAAACATGATTTATTACATAAACATGAAATTAATACAACTCAAAAGATCAGTAGATCTAGTGTATTTGTGTTTTAGAAACATTAATTAATAAATAAAAACACTAAATACATATATTTATTGAAAACATCTTTTACATGGACACAACATTCCTTCGTACTTAGCATTGCATGGGATAAAATAAGGAAATACATAAGAAAAGGGTGATCTATAAAGCCCAATAATGGAGTAAACAAGGCATAACATGAATAATACAATACATTTTAGAAAATAGGCATATCAATTGAACATAAGAGAATCATGAACAAAAAAGGCATGATATAACATGATTATCATAACAAGTATATGTGGAAAAAACCAAAAACCCATAATCATTAACATAATGTAATTAGGGAAAAACCTATCCAATCATGCTGGAAAAATTACTATAAAGGAATCATGTAAACCCATGTCCCAAAATGGTGTATCATGATACTAAACATTACCCAATGAATTGGAGAACTATTAGAGAACACCCTTCATAATCATTTCAATCTCATCCATAAAGTGTGCCCCATAGATCATATAACATGGATTCATTCAAAATCATCATTTATTAAATGGTCATGTAATGTATAATTAATACATGTAAGTAATTATTCGATAATTATATGTTCATAAAGGTAATACCCTTGATTGAGGAATGATAATGGTATTCAATACATGGTGATTTTGGCATGGAAAACCGTGGTGCAATTTTGGTAGCATAAGGACATCATATGAAAATTCATAAATTATGTTGAAGAGAGAGAAAGGGGTATCTCATTATTTATACATGGGATGCATAGTATGGGGATCATGGAACATAATATTACAAAATGTGAAATGGAATTTAGATGAATAATATAAAATAAAATCTTTAAGGGAAATGAGAAGAGATAAATCCCTTACGGAGTTAAAATATAGTAACATGTAGGATTTGAAGATCATATGGGGGATTAATGGGCATGAAAGGAAGATCCCAAAGTTTATATATAAAATTTATAGTAAGGAGGTATGGAATAAAATTTCTTAAATCAAGAAAATAGAAATTAAAAATCCTGACATAAATGTGGTGCTTGAAGAAAAAGGAGAGACGAAGATCCCTTATTTGGATGTGTGACCCCAATGGCTTGTGAGAGGCTTCATCAGAGCTTGAGGGCACCTTGGGAGGACAATATAGAGTAATATTTAGAGGGTGGTTGATTTTCAAAGAGCTTTAGTGAAGAGAAATGGGATTTTGGGTGGGTTTATATATGAAAGGTGGTAGAATTCTTTATTATTTTGGTTTTGGACAATACAAACTAAAATATTCAAAACAGAAAACCATCCCATGGGGTTTTAACAAGGTTTCGTGAAAATGGTAGTGGTATAAATTATTTTATAATGCAATGGACTGAATATATTTAAATATTTCCCTTACTTATGTGGATGTGACTCGAACTTTCAAAAAAATGATTTTGAAATCTTAAACTATTTTATATATCTTGGATGATTCACTAAGGATTTATAAAATAAATAAAATAAACCTGAAATTAGGTTATTGTAAATGGAAAAAATATATTTTGTTGAAGATACCTTTTATAATATTTTATTACACCACCATTGGGTCATTATGAAGTCATAAAACACATTATACATTAATATAGTATTTAATTTTTTACCCAAGAATTCTATAATCTAAAAAATTATTAAAAGATTCACCAATGGATAGTTTCTATATCTCTATTTCAAAAATATTATTAATTTTATCTAAATATTTTTCTATAGATGTAAATTTTATCTTTTAAAATAAAAACCGACATTTTTAGATAATTGATGAGTTTTTGACAAATTTTTTTTCAAAACCATAATAAAAATTACATATGACATCGTAAAAATTATATGATCATTTATATTTAATAAATGTAATTTAATAAAAATATTTTTTTAAATATTATTTAATTAAGAAATCCATTAATTCACCAAAATCAATTTCTTAATTGAATTTGAATATTAACCAAAAATACTTTTTACACCTAAAAAACCATTTACAAAGTAACAATAATAGAATAAAAGTATATTCATTATTTTATAAAAAAAATTCACAAAATATCACGATGGTAATAAAAATTACTAGTTACATATCAAAATGACTCGTTATGAATCTTTTTATGAGAGGCTATGTTATTTCCTTCCATGTTGGATAGAAATAGGAAAATTCATTTGTAATTATTTATAATATTTTAGAAAATACCACCATGAATGTGAATTTAATTAAGAAGTTAATTTTAATATATTATTTTTAAAAAATGTCTTATGTAAAATAGCGTATGTCACCTTTTTATTTCATAGTTGCGGAAATTGTGTTCTTTCTAGTCTCCCTGAGATTGGGTCAGATATGAATGGTAAAAAAAGGGAAACTAACACTGAATTTTCATGGGCCTTTTAATGTCTTAAGAAAATTTAGATAAATTGAATACCATAACACTATGAAACAAAAATTTAGAACTATGAAGAATATCTTTCATGTTTCTAAATCAGGGAACTATATGCATGTTCAACCTCATGTGATCTGGTATGATGATGTCGATCTTGAAGACGATGTGCCTTATTTAGAGTATTCAATTTTCATCATTGATCATGGTTAAAAGGTTATATGGGGAATAGAATTTATTTTGTTTAGATTATATGGTATCAAGACATGCCCAAAGATGAAACATGTGGCTGAGAGTTTAATACCCAATATTCAATTATTTTTAGTAATCTTTTCTTTATAAGAAAATAATAGTATAGTTCACATAATATTATTTAAGAATTTGATTAAAAAAATTATTACATTTTATAAATTAAATTTTTTTAAAATTTATTTCTTTTTTAAATTCATTAAATTAAAAATTATCTTTGAATTATTTTTTGAGATTTTTCAAAAATTGTTTATTTTTAGGTGAATAGTGTAAAAATACTAATTTTACAATACTGCCACATTTATGAAATTATAATAACAGAAGAGTAACCATAAGGTTTACGAATAAAATTTTATAGAACAAATTAATATTTAATAAGTTCTATAATTCATATAAAAATATAATATGGATGTCAGATATATATGATTAACATATTGGAAATCTACATATTTTTTGTTCGTATAAATAATGTTTTTAGATATTCTATTTTAATAATGTATTTGTATGGTTATTTTAGGTTTAGGTTTGGTTTGAAAGAAAAATAATTCTCATTTTATTTTAAATAAAACAATTAATTCCTTTTGAGCCAACATTATACTTTTTTTAGCTGTAAAATCTTTTTTATACTTAAAAAACAATTTTCGTAAAAAATGTTTTCATAACTTTTGGTGGGTTGGTTTTTAAATTATTTTCTTCCAATTATAGAAATAAAATTTTATAAAATTTAATCAATATTTTTAATTATAATTTCCATATATTGAATTAAGAAACCTGTTATTTTTGGTAATTATGAATAATAAATTTTGTAAAAATTTAGTTACCATGGTAAGGAATGAAACAAGAGGAAAAAGTTAATACTAAAATGATAAGGGTTAAAATGACAATAAACCTTGATTAAATCTTATATTGTGGTCATATTTTTAATATATATCATCTAATATTTGAATTTTATCCATTTGGTAGATATTTTTATTGGTTGAGACTTTGATATATTTTAATGTTTTAAAAATTTCACGTGTTCCCCCCCTCACATATAAAATGGAACCAACTATCCTATATTATACACACATAAGGATACCTTTAACTCATAAAATACCATACCAAATCCATTATTAACATCCCTAAATTTGATCAATAAGATATTTTTTTATCAAAAATCCATCCCAAGAAGTCTTAATGTGTATGATAAAAGAGGTTGTACAATGAATAATTATAGCTTATAATCGAGCGTTTTGATTTTATTTCATCTTAAAGATCCTTTAATTGTATGGTATACAACATTATATATTAATATTTTTATTTATAATATAATAATACTCTATTATTTCAATTTTTCTACCATTATTCATCTTCTTCTCCATCAAATGGGATATAAAAGAATCATTCGTACGAACATGCAGACTACCAACTCGCGAAGTGATGGATTTCATTTTTCATCCCCAACATTCATGTATAGTAATTATAATGGATATAATGTTTATATATGATATTTATGACATTATTAAAATTCTATAAATATAATATATCCTTTATTTTCTTACCATTATGCATATTAAAAAATGATAATGATGCACATATGTTCGTCTGAACTACCACCTCCATGAAGTGACGTGATTCATTTTTCATGTATTCCATTCAAGAATCAGTATAAATTTTTATATAATGAATATATGTGATATTTTTATGATTATTTAAATTCTATATATAATTAAACCATGATAAAAAAGAGGGGACCAAAACTATAGAACTAAAACCTACCAAAAAATTTAAAGAGTTGACACTCAAAAATAATGATTTTAATAATGAATTATTAATAAAAGGGTGTTGAAAAGTTATAAGTGACTCATATATGGCACTAAAAGTATTTATATGGTTCAAGTATAAAATTATGATTAATTTAAAATTAATTTATTAGAAGTTAAAATATTTTATGAATCAAGTTGTACCCGAGTGAAGGTTTTATTTCACAATCTCATCTTTATCCAAGATTATTTATTTTTAAGTCTCCATTAGTGAAATTATTTGGTTGGTCTATATTAAAAAAATATTTTTTCTTCTCATATTTTTTATGCAAGGTTTTCCAAGTATTAGTTCCTGTTTTACATCTTTGGCACTCCAAAAAGAAAAAGAATGTTTTAAATGAAATCCATGATTGTTTTTCAATTAGCTCAGGAATATTTTTCTTCGATGTCCAAATTTTATTTAAAAAGTTTTAATCAATGAATTTAATATCTCTAATTAATTATTAAATTATTTTTTACCATTATTTAAATTTTAATAATATGTTTTATAATAAATCTAATTATTCTTTTCTCAACGAGTTACTTTTTAACAAAGGTGTGAATAAAATATTTATTTTAATATTTACTCTATGAACATATTTTCTGATCGTCATGTCTATTATTTATTTAAAATAATACTTTAAATGTATCCATTTTTCTTTCAATTGATTTTTTAATAATATATTTGATGTTTTTAGAATTTAATATAAGTGAATTAAAAATAAAAAAGTTATTTTCATCTAGAAATATCTATATAGTCTTTTTAAAGTATATTTATCTTATGTCAATATCCATTGAAAAATATTATGATTAATTTGGGATATAATTTATTTATAATATCCAAAATATTACAATACATGGGCTATGATTATATTATATTTATTGATTTTGGAAAATATAAACATTTTGTATGATAGTTTTTCTGTAAGAATGTTTATGTTTGTTATGTATGGAATTTTTATTCACCCACCTTGTAGGATGAATGAATTTAACTTAGTATGTTATGGGTGGGTCCCTTTATAACCCTTTTATACATCGATATATATCATGAGACAAACTATATTTAGTATTTCTTTAATACACATTACCTATTTATATATGATGTCTTGGTACAAGGCCTTGATTAGAAGATCATGATGTCCATAATTTTAAATTCTCTAATTATGAAATTAGTTATTATTATAAATATTATTATTTATGTTGGTATTTAGTCCAAGAATATATTTCTATTATGTGATATTCTTTACCTGAAATATTCCATTATTTTTCCCCACTATATTATTGTTTCATTAATTATTCAATCATAATTATGCTTTCGTTGCTGAGAATACCATCTCACCCATTATAATGTTTTACTTTACATAGGATACCAAGAAGGGTTTTATAAATTATACATTACATTTTACAGGATATATTATAAGGTTATCACTAGATCGTTTAAGTTTAATTTCATATTTTTATATATAATGTGAGAATTCTATCTATATTTTGTCTCCTAATACTACTAAACTATTTGATCATTCAAAATATAATCCCCTATTTCTTATGAAAAAGTAGTAAAATAATAATAAACTCTCAGAAACTAGATTTGGGCTATTAGATTTTTTATCAAATGAAGCATATTATAAAATTTTATCACTAGATTTAGGATAAATCATGATTAGAGAACATAAACCTATGAAAAAAATATGAGGATCATGCCAATAATATGATGATAAAATAATGTTTTTATAAATTAGAAAATGTTTGGTTTTCATAGAAAAAAAATCCATCTATAGATATTGGCTAGTGGATGCTGTTTTACCACAAATACACCCAGGGGTAGTAATTATAATGTTGGAAGGTTTGGTGTTAATGTAGTCATCACTGGTGCATGATGAGCAGGCCTAAAACAATAAACATGGAAAGAAACTACCTTGGAATTTTAGTTAGTTTATTTACATTACCTATATAAACAATTATGAAATATTTTAAAATAATTTTATGATTTGTTGATAATCCTAAAGGTTCAAATCATACAATTTTAATATTATATATACATTAATTTTTAATTTATTTTAAGTGTTACAAAATATTTATAATCATATTCAATGAGTTAAAGTACAAAATATTATGAGATAATTTGGTATATGTCATTTTTTAGAAATTATTCCTAGATGAAGGAATAAAAATTGTATCAATGCAAATAATCTATATTTGGATTTCCCTCATGGGAATGACAGTGAAGCTAGAGATGGACCTAGATCTAAAAAAATTATAAATATATTAGGGAGCTTATCTGAGAGTATGAATAATATCCTTGCTCATATAGAGAATCATATTTAACCCTAACATGGTTTCATGATGTTGGACCACATTCGGTGACAAAAACCACCATCCTTTATTAAGAATACTAATACTATAGAAACTATGAATTGGATCATGTCCATGGAGAAGATATTTCTTACTTCAGGAAGTTGCTAATGTGAGAAAGATATCATGGAAAATTTTCATCATATGGGAGATACAAATAAATGGTGTTCACTGATCAAGAATACTAAAGGATTAGAGGAAATAAATAGTATGGTTTATAAGAGTTTCGAGGATATGTTATAAAAAACACTTTCCTCATGAGAAATGTGCTAATATAGAATGAAAATTCATCAATATGTGGAAAACAGAATGGGAAAATATTTCTGAATATGAACCATAATTTACAAGGACATAAACTCATTATTCCGATTATGTACAAATTCCTTGGAGTATGATTAATCATTTCCTTGATATGATAAATCCTATCCTTCAATGAGATTTACTCCATTATACTTTTTTATATGTAAGGATATAGTATCTTGTTCTATCATGGTAGAGAAATAATTTTCCATGTATTATGTTTTCTTGGGAAAACATGAAAATAATTGGGTGGATCATCATTCTAAAAAAGTAAAAATAGAAAAAGTGATCAAGGGAGAGGTAAAATTGAAAACGTATAATAATTATAGAAAGAAACAATATGGAACCTTTTTTATATGAATAGTAGTTTTATTTATGTGTGGGGAGATAGACCCCTAGGATCATGGTTGATATGGAAAGAAATAAGCTTTTGAGGATCAATGTTTCAACTATATGGAAATGAGTCACTATTAGAATGAATTGCATTTCCATTAAGGAAAATTTTCTTATAAAATTATAGGATAACAAGGACCAGATTAATCAATTAATACAAATTAGGATAATGTTACTAAATATTTTCTATAAATTATGTTGATAATAGCCCCGAATTTAATTAATACATTATTTTATTTTGGACCTTATCACTGTTTTATATCATCCTTGTTTTCCATGAAAATTCCATATTTGTCTAGAACCATAAGAAGGTAATTTTAAATCAATAATCTTAGTGAAAATATTAATGCCACAAGCATATGTTAGTCAGTTCCCATTATGACCGGTATACTTACCCTATTTACAAATCTGATCATTATATATCTGATTGTATTTCATATAATCCTTGTTATGTATTGAATTACACATTATAATGAGAATGTATATTGATGAGATAAAGAGATTACAATTTTTGATGGATATATAAAATCCCATATCATTATAGGGGAGAAAATATCATCAAAATCATGTATAAATCAACCTCAAATATACATCCCAAATAAAATTAATAGATATAAATAGAAGACAGAACCTATATGTGGAAGAGTGCCTATAAATTAAATGACACACATATTATGTTGGAAAATATTGATGTATTTTCTCAAGAACTTCTTGGACACCCACCTGTGCAAGAGGTTGAGTTCTCTTTTAATCTCATCATTGATGGAAAACCAATATCTAAGACACTACATATGATTACAATAGTGGAATTCATGGTTTTGAATAAAAAAATTCAGTATTTTTGTGCTATGGAATTTACATGCCCTTTGTTTCACTATGGGTAAACTTAGTTTATTTGGGTTAAGAAAAAAGATCGATCTATGAGGTTCAACATCAATTATATTGAAATGAATTATACTACTATAAAGAACTAGTATCCTCGTCCTCACATTGGTGACATATTTGATCAATAATAGGGAGGACAATATTTTTCAAGGATTGGTTTTCATTCTGGGTCTCATTACATACAATCAGAGAATGAGGATATTCTTAAGATGACATTTCGTAAGAGATATAAAAATTATAAATTCACAATAATTTCATTTGGATTGATTAATTCACACTATGGTTTAATGGATGTGATGAATGTATTGTTAAAGAATTATGTTGATAATTTCATTGTGATATTTATATATGATATATTTATATTCTCTAAAATTTATAGTGAGAATAAGATTCCTTTGAGAATCAACCATAAAACTCTCAGAGAAAAAGAGTTTTAGGGAAAGTTTATCAAATGTGAATTATGGATTTAATATATTTATTTGATTTTATATACTACCTCTAAGGAAGGAATATTAGTTTACCCTTCAAATACAAATTCAATTATGTAATGAACTACACTAAAAAATATAACTGAGGTATGTAGTTTCTTGGGATAAGAGGGTTACTATCGAAAAATTATTCAAGAATTTTCTAGATTAGCTAACTAGGAAACCATGTTCAAATATGAATGGATTAATTTCATATTATCTAAATAATGTTTGGAATGTTTTCAAGAATTAAATAGAATATTGGTCAATGCACCAATATTGACATTACAATTGGTAAGGGTTGTATTTTTGATATATAGTGTTTCGTCAAATAAATGACATGGATGCGTCCTTAAGAAAAATGATAGAGTTGTTTACTATACATAAAGTTAGTTAAAGATTCAAGAATATAATTTTTTATCAAATAATATTTTTATGGTATCCATAATAATTTAATTGAATATATGGATCAATTAACTTTATGGTGAAAGATGTGAAATATATAAAGTTCAAAAAAAACTAAAATGAATTTTCATAGATAAAGTTATCAACATGAGGAAATGGTGATGATTAAAAATACTAAGGATTGTTATTTATCAATACATTAACACATTTGGAATTAAAATAAGGATCCTAATGCATTGAGTAGGAAATACCATGGAGGTTTGACTAAAATAAGGATTGAAAAAGATCCTATATTATTAGATTCTGTAAAGTTAGATATGTGAATTGTTATAGAAAGGGACAGATAAAATATATTCCAAATTATTTCTATACAATAATTATTAGAGAATATAAAATTTTAACATCTTGATAATGTCAGTATTTAAATGATAATAAAATACTTTAATGATGGGATGTTGGATGAATTCCTCTATAAAGATGGTATTTTAAAATTAGGAAATAGGTTATTTATTCCATCCAAACATAAGTTGAAGAGAGAATTATTAGATGAATTTCATATCTTAAAATATTTGATGCAACCTTCTACCACCAAAATTTATTAGGATTTGAAGGAACGTCTTTCATGGGATAATATAAATTGAGAAATTTTATACTATGTATCAAGATGGTTTGTTTTTCAATAGGTAAAGCTTTGGATACAACTTTGTAAAAGAGTTATGAAACCTCTACCTATTCTTGTGAGGAAATGGGGTGATATTTCTATATAAATTTTCACTAGATTTCAAATGACTCTTAAAAATAATTATACTATATGTGTTTCATTTTCTTACCTTTCTATCCATATATTTTCTTACTATCAGGTAATCTCTACCTCTTGAAATAATCAAATGACTCTATATTAATAAAGAATTGAAACTTCACAATAACAGAATTTTTATTATATCTCATCATTATTTGAAATTTAAATCAAAATTTTAGAAGAGTGTATAAACTTATATCGACATAGAGATCTACTTGGGCCCAGAAAATCATCCTCAAACAGATTAAAACTCTAAAATAAAAATTCTTATATTAAAGGGTATGCTATGTTAATGATTATTTCACATTCATGGTACATGGGATCAGAATTTACCTTTGGTGGAATTAACATATAATAATAGAATCCATTATAGCATTCAAATGGAACTATATGAGGCATTTTATAGAAAAAGGCATTTTATTACAACTTAGTGGGTTGAATTTGGTGAAATTAATCTTGCTGGACTATATCTTTTTGAGGTGATAATGATAAAAGTGACGACTGTTTAGAATCATATTATGGTAACCCAAAGTAAAAAAAAATATACTAGTAACTAATCGAAGGATTTATTATTTCATCTTGGGGATCATGTTTTATTGATTGTATCTCCATGGAATGTTGTTATAGGGTTCATTAATAATGGGAAACTAAGTCCTATATACATGGATATCCCTTAAATTATGGAAATAATTTGAGGTATGTGTTAATATTTGGAAATGAATCTATGAATCTCTAAATCTCATGATGTGTTTCATATATTATTATTAATTATTTACATGATATAACCAAGACATGTTCTCACCTTTGAGGAAATATAATTGGTATAAGGCCCCAGCCTTAAAGATTACATAATCTTTAGTTATGTCAAGAATTAACATTGAGGATCTTTTTGGGTTTAGATTTTTATTTAATTATCCCATAACTATTACATTACATCTCAAATATTACAAATTAGACACTATATCCAATTTTTCAAAACAATAAAATCATTAAATAAAACTAGAATTATTTTCTTGATATAAATATTCTTGAATTCTTCCTTTCTCTAACCCTTCCTTATACCCTAAGAAAAACATTTCAAAAATTTGGGATGAGCATAAAATTCTTAGTAAGGGATATAAAATTAGAAAAGAAAACATTAGTCCATGAATATAAACATATCAATTAAATAGTACTTTTCAATCATAAAACATAAGATCTTTAACATACATCATGATATCACATATAAATAATAAATCATAAAGGTAATGTGAGGAATCCATAACATACTTACATTATAGCTTTCACAGCTACATAAGAAGTTACATTTGTAATACCCATCATATTATATTCCCTAAATCTCTTTATAGAAACATTAACGTTTAACTCTATCACGTTACCAAATGCACTAGAGAGGTATTTAAAGATCACCCACCCTTGTTTCATCATGGAACATTTTTATACCTAAAAAATTCAAAATAACCATAACACATAAAACAAGAATAAAGGAAAGATAACATTTCCACATTGCAATAACAATATATCATTACATGATATTGAAATAATCAATGCTTTCTCAAAACCATTTTCAATACCAAAATATGTAAAAATGGTATATAGTATTTATTTTACTTTTAAAAACAATATCTCTTACTATGGAAGCCAAATATCAAATAATTCTCATTGTGAAGGAAAGGTCATTGTCACCACGTATGTTAATAAGGAACATTCCGTTTGTCATTTAGTCAAAAGTTTCCAAGAAAAAGGATTCCCTTTGAATGAAATTAAAAGAAAAAGGGTTTTATTATACACCATATAATATAAATAGGTGTATATTATCAAAATATTCCTCAATGAAGGAGATTGATATGAAGTCCCTTACAATGATCCTATCATTAGATTAAGGATAAATCAATGAGATAATTATGTGTGATAAATATAAATACACCCAATATAAGTGGATATTAATTGTAAAACAATAATAATTCATTCAAACATATTATTTGACAAACAAAACCAATGACATTAATATTTAACTCAATGAATAGAGATTGAGCTAAGATTTCCCTTAGAAAGCTTGAATAAATGATGTAAGATTTTAATAATTGGGTGATTATGTGTTGAAAAAGTAAATCCACAAAAATAGAAGTGTAAATTACAAGATAAATAAATATACGGTGATTCAACACATAATCTTTCCATAATTTAATCAACGAAGTATGCATAAAATCCAATGAGTGGAAATTGTGTTTATATTATTCCATTATGAAAATCTTATAGCTTAACGACATCACATAAAAATTTATAAAATGAGTTGATGAGAGAGAAAAGGTTCTCTCATCACTTGGAAATAAATTCAAAAAATAATATTATATATGAACATATCTCAACATAAGAAAATGAAAATTAAAATACATATCATAAAAAAAGTCTTTGACTAAAATAAGAAGGTGAAATGTTCCCTTAAATAGATCATTTTTGTAAATAGAATAGATCGAGTATTATTATTCACTATATTAAAACATTAGTAATTTATAAATACAATATAGTAAATAAAAAGTTTTTTCTTACATAATCATAGACCGACATAGTCAAAAATAGAAGATTAACCACAAGAATGGAAATTGGGTTAAAAATTTCCCTTAAGAAAATTAAGTAGCCTAACGATGCCATTAAAAAATTCAGAAAATGATTTGATGAAAGAGAAAAGGGTCCCTCATACCTTGAAAATAAAATGGATTAAAATAAAGATATAAAACATATCCTATCATAAGAAAATGTAAATTAAATGACAAAACATAAAAGAATTCTTGGATAAAAAGAGGAAGGTCAAAGGTTCTGTTACCTTGAGTCCAACATGTCTTATTCATTATTCATCTCCATAAAAAATAAACTTATGTAAATTTATACTTTCATCATAACCTTTATCATGTTTATTATTCCTTTTATATCACTTATTTTATTGTTATAACCATCATATAATTATTGAAGTTTATATAGGTCCTTTTGTTGATGTTCGTTACTTGAGTAAAAAATTAACTTGTTATATTTAATAATTGTTCATGTGGTTAAAAATAAATTATCTCCAAAAAAGTATTATTTACATTAATATAATATATGTCCAATATATATATATATATAAATGTATTTATAAAAATAAATAACATTTGGAGATTAGAAATGAAATGCACCTTAATGGAGACAGTAGTCCGTACATAAGAATGAATGCTACTTTCATTTATTTTTTATACTAAATGATACATTGGTATAAAAAAATTACAGTATAATATTATATGTTCTATATGTTACATAATTCCATTCAATCCATCCTTTATAAATTCAATAAATGAGATGAATGAGTCATATAACTTTGAGGGGGAGGTAGTCCATACTTTCACAAATGTAATTATCATATTTACACATTATGGAAAGCATAAAGGTGTGATATAAATAAAAATTATAGAAGCATAGATAAAAAATAAATATAATATATATCATACATAAATACAGTTCAATCATAATGGCCACCGTGAGAGGTGTTAGGGGAAAATTGGACAATCATCGTTTCATGAGGTAATAATTTGTCGTACACAGAAACAATATGTTTGTATCCATTATATGGAGGTGTGTGTAAGTGTAGTTATAATAATTTTCATAAAAACATACATGTATATTTAAGATAATATTTTTGTTATGAAATTAGATAATAAAAATATAATATGGAGTAGAGAAGTAAAATAAAGGAAAGGAACTTGATAGAAGACGTTACCTCTAAATCGGGAAACTTTTATTGATTTAAGCCGAAAAGCTTTCACGAATTAACTTATACCGTAGAAAATGATTCTAAAAGTAAGGTAGGGATATTGAATTATTATTTGTGCTAAGGATGGATGAGCCAAGGGGCATGAGATGTGTGAGTTAATGGGTAGGGGTTAGGCCCATTTTTAAGATGGAGGAGGGGCACTTTAAAAATGTTTTGAAGGATTATTTTATTATCAAATTATTATTTTTTAAAATCAACCCAAAGTAATTTATTTAAAATATAATATTATTTTGGGTCTAACAACTCTCAAATAATAGGTTTCAGACATGTCTAGGTCTCAAATTTAACATTATCTTTTAGTTTTAACACATAGTTAACTAATTTAACTCTTAACTGAAATTATTGTATATTAAAACTATTCTGTTAATATAGTTACTATAGAATACAATCAAACCCTAAGTGTTAAAATAATGACATAATCAACATTATCTAAGTCATTTTCACGAATCTTAGATTTTTAGGACTATTAGGTCATTTAATAAAATAGTATTTGTTTTAAAAAGTCATTTATTTAATGCCTAAAAATTATAAAAAAACATAATGATATAGGGAATCTTTTTATATTTATAATAAATATTTATAGTAATGGAAATAAATTATATAAACCAATATAAATTTTTATTAAAAGATACATGTTTCTGTTATATTTTTCATTACTTTTAATTAATTGTTATAAAATTTCATTTTCACATCAAAGTGGCTCCATGGGGTCCCAAAATCGGCCCAAGGATATCCATGGTAAAAAATATCTCATAAAATAGGATTAGGACATGTTTTGGTGTATTTTTATATTATTAGAATATTATTTTTTACCCTTATTTACCAGATTTACCTTTTAACCATGGTAAATAAAATATTTATTAAAGTTACTATTCATAATGTCTAAAAATAAAAGGTACCTATTTAATATATTTTAACCTTATGATCCATAATATGGAATCCATTTTTCCAAATTCAAAATACAGAGGTTACAGTAATTAATTTAAAATTAATTCCCATCTTCAAAAGCAAAAAGTGTGTTTTAAAAAGTAAAAAATACCAAAAGATTGACATAGGTTTATGTCTGATTTAAATGTGAAATTAATTACAATGACCAAAATTTGATTAAATTATAATAATATAATCCAATTACATTTTAAAACCAATTAAAAGGACAATCTAACTATATAAATAAATTAGATGAAAAAGATGATTTGAAATAAAATGTAGTATTTTTCATTATTCATTAAGAAATGATCTTTATTAGAAAAATACAAAAATTTCATACAAAGTAAATTTTAATCTTTGGGTTCTATAAAAGAAGTGCATTTTGTCCAATATAACATATAAAAGTGACAAAAACAAGATTTAAAAATTGTTCACCCTCAAAAGGTGGTAAAACAACATTTCGAAAAATATTAGAGTATTTCATGGTTAAAATATGATTCATTATTATTTTAAGACTCAAAAATATATTGGATAAATGTATTTAACAAACATGTATGATAATATTGTAGTTAATTCTTGTTCATTCCCTCCAATACAAGGGCTAGGCGTTAAATACTATTTAAAATAATATAATTATTATATTATTTTTTCAGTAAAACTCAAAGTTGTGTGCAGGGAAAGATTTCAAAGAAACCCGTTATTGAATGTTGAGTACACTATCTTACAAGGAGTACACATTAACATAATATTAATAAATATTAACCTATATGCAAATTTATTATTCTATAAATACTTGGGTCATTACATGATTTCCCCCTTTTGTAAATTGCACCCTCATAATGTTAAAATTGGGATGAGAAACATCATTGAAAATACCACATTGAAAAATAGTCAATAAAAATATCAATTTAAAAGAAATAAAGATAAGTTCAAAGGTCACCCAAGATATATATACTCGGATTCCATATAGAAAATCATGGATATAGAAGAGAAACCAAACATCAAGTTCAGATGGAGAGTGATAGAAAACATGATATGGAGAATGTTAACTACCAGAATACCATAAAATTGTGATGGGTTAAACGGTCTTTGATGTCCCAGCAGGAAAAGTAAACAGAAAATGTTTTTGTTCTAATGTCATTTTCTTAAAGATGGGGAATTATTGTACTACTTCGAATAATAACATAAGGAAACATACTTACATACTAAGTAGAGTTTCATTCTTTAATAAATATTGACCACAGACTCATATTTTCTCAAAATAATGAGTATTCAAGATGACTTGATGACACTTGAAGTGTTATAATCATCTTCTAGAGAATCACATAATCCAAAAATGATGAACTATATATTTACCCTATCTTTAGACATTAACCAAAACCAAAATGGTTAGTACAATATCAGATAATTCCATGAAAAAAACAATCATTTATAAATAGAGATACTAGTCTTAATCTCCAAACAGTACCCCAAAGTTCAACAAAGACCGCTCCATAATTAATTGTTCATATAATTCCTCAAAAATAATAATCGAAACTAAGAAATGAAACCAAAAATTGAGATGGATTTTATCACATAGTCTTGCACAATAAATTGTAACATGTATCTCCAAATAACATCGACTACTCTTATTGTCTAATACTTAAATTTATTTAACCTAATAACATTTTCTCCATGATTGGTTAATCATTTCCAAAAATAATCCAAATCACCATATTTCCACAATAAAAATGTAGATTATTCCAAAATAAAAGTCAAAAATTACCCATGAAATAAAATCCAATATTATTCTGTTTTCCTTAGGCATATAGTGTTCTAAAAGAGAAAACGTATTCTAAAATAACCTTTTTGACTTAATCACATAATAATTTTCCTATACTAAGGATATACATTTGAAGAAATATATGTTCCAAAAATAAACTTATTCTTAATTCATAAAATCATATAACTAAAAATAATAAGTCATACTAATGAGGGGCATCATGTAGGTAAGTTCTTGGTGATAAATACCAATCACACTTTGGTTATGGGTTTGATTCCCATAGCTTTGTCCGATGCAGAAGGTTGTCACATGGTCTATGTGTTTTCCTTTTTGAAAAATGATATAATTCTAATAAAATAACAAAATGAGATAAAATACTTAAAAATAACCATAACATGTTAGAACCTAAAAGGTTATTTCATACCTAACATTTTCATCCTGAAAACTAATAACCCATAATTTTCTCAACAGTGAATGTCTCCATAAATACCGTTAATCACCTTAAAATAACATAAGCCTCAAAAGGGGTTTCTAGGTCATTCAAATTATAATATAAATTAAAATTATAAACCCAAGATCATATCCTTAACCCTTAAGAAAACATCATAATATTCTAATTTTTCTAAACTGACCTCTGATACCAACTATAAGACCCTATAATTAAAAATTACACCATCAGGATTTTAGTCATAAATTCACATTGAATATATTTTTTGCTTCAGAATTTTAGAGAATTAGGCCATAACTATTACATTATATCTCAAATTTTACAAATTAGACACTTCTACTATATCCAATTTTTCACGACAATAAAACTCATTAAATAAAACAATAATTATTTTTGTGATATAAATCATCTCGAATTATTAATTTATCTTACCCTTCCTTATACCCTATGAAAAACATTTCAAAAACTTGGGTTGAGCATAAAAATGAATGTAGTGAATATAAAATAAAGAAACAAAACATTAATCCATGAATATAATCAAAACAAAGAAATCATGCATTTAAATCATAAACCATAAGCTCATTAACACACCTTAGGAAATCATATAGAAATAATAAATAATAAAGGTAACTTGAGGAATCCAGAACATATTTACAATATATATTCCACATCTACATAGGAAGTTATATTTGGAATACCCATCAAAGTATATCCCTTAAATCTATTAGGAGAAACATTAAAATTTACCTTATTCTTGTTAGCCAATGAATTAGAGAGATTTGTTTTGCTCACCTTCCCATGGTTTATCAGGGAACTTCCCATATATGTAAATAATTTCCAAGAACCATAACACATAAAAAACATAATTGAAAGATATCATTTCCACATTGCAATCACAATATATAAATTCATGATATTTACATAGTCAATGTTTTCTCTAAACAATTTTCAATACCATAATACCTAAAATGTGTATATGGTATTAATTTATCTTTTAAAAACATTATGGCTTATTAAGGAATCCAAATATCAAAAAATTATCATAGTGGCAGAAAGGTTGTTATCGCTACTTATGTTAAAATGAAATATTCCTTTTGTAGTTGTGTAAAAAGATTTATAGAAAAAAGATTCCCTTTGAATGAAATTAAAATTTAATGGGTTTTATTACACACCGTATACATGAAGGAGGTGTATATTATAGAAATATTCCTCAATGAAGAGAGATTGAGATGAAGTCCTTTACAAATATCGGATCATTAGATTAAGGATAAATCAATGACCTAATTAGGTATGAAACATATAAATACACCCTATATAAGTGGATATTATGTTTACAATAATCATAGGTCATTCACACATATTCATTGAAAAAAACCAATGTCATGTATATTTTACTCAATGAATGAATATTGAGCTTAGATTTCCCTTACAAAGTTCATATATATGACGTAAGATTTTATCGATGGGGTGATTATGTGTTGGAAACGAATTTCCAAAAAAGGGAATTGGAAATTACAACACAAATAAATAAATAGTGGTTCCATAGATAATAATGGAATAATATAATCAATTAAGTATTCTTGAAACCCAATGAGTGGAAATTGATTTTAGAAATTCCCTTAGAAAATTCAGCAGCCTAAGGACATCACATAAAAATTCATAAATTGAGTTGAAGAGAGAGAAAAAGGTCTCTCATCACATAGAAATAAAATGTACAGAAATAAGGATATGGAATAACATATCCCAACATAATAAAATAGAAACTAAAATACATATCATAAAATATGTATTTGACTAAAAGAGAAAGGTGAAAGGTTCCCTTAAAAAGATCATTTTTTAAATAAAATATATCAATTAGTTTTACTCACTATAATTACAAATAATTAATGTATAAATAAATTTTAGGACATAAAAAGATATTTCTTACATAATTGAATCAGGAAATAAAAAAAAGTATAATATTAACCCACAGTATGGAAATTGGGTTTTGAAGTTCCCTCACAAACATTCAGCTGTCTAACGACATCATTTGAAAATTCATAAATTGAGTTGATGAGAGTGAAAAGGGTCTCTCATAACTTGGGCATAAAATTGATAGATATAAGAATATATAATAACATATCTAGATATAATAAAATGGATATTAAATGACATAACATAAATTAATTCTTTGGCCAAAAGAGGAGGGTGAAAGGTTTCTTTATCTTGAGTCTGACTTGTCCTGTTCATTCCCTATCTCCATAATTAATAAACTTAAGTTTATTTATACTTCCATAAGAACATTTTTCAAGTTTATTATTCATTTTATATCGCTTATTAATTAGTTATAATATTCATATAATTATTCAAATTTATATCATTTGTTTTGTCGATGTTCAATACTTGTGTCAAAAATGAACATGTCATAATTAGACATTTTCCATGTTTTTCAAATACATTATCTCCAAAATAGAATCCATTATTTAAATATCATACATATAGAGTATATATATGTATTTATTATAGTACATAGCATTTGGAGATAATAAATGAAATTCACTATTCATGGAGACGGTAGGTCGAACGTACGCATGAATGCTACTTTTATTTCTTTGTCATAATAAACGATACATAGGTATATTATAATCTAGTATAATATCAAATGTTCTAAATGTTACGTTATTTAATTAACTCTATACTTTATACGTTCCATATATGGAAAGAGTGTGTCATATCATTTTGACGGGTCGATAGTCCGCACTTCTTCAAATGAAATTATCGTATTTACGCATTATGGAAAGCATAAATGTATTCTGTAAATAAAAATTATAGAAGCATAGATAAAAAAATATAATATATATCATTTATAAATATATTTCCTTCATAATGGCTCCCATGAGAGGCGGTAGGGTAAAATTGAACAATCATCATTTCGTGAGGCAATAATTCACCGTGCATAGAAACAATATATTTGTATCCATTAGATGGAGGTGTGTGTTAGTGTAGTTCTAGTCCTTCCCATAATAACATCATAGTATATTGTTTATAATAGTTTTTTATTTAGTCCAATAATAATAATATAACAGGGAGTGGAGAATGAAAATAAATGAATGGAACTAGAGAGAAGACGTTACCTCTGAATCAGGTAACTTCTATTGATTTGAGCCAAAATGATTTCTTGAATTTCTATCTGCCCAAGGTAATGATTATGTGAGAAATGGTAGGATATTAGTAGATTATTTGAGTGGATTTTGGATGATATAATGGTCTTTAAATGTTTGAGTAAATTGGTAGGGATGATTCCCTTTTATAAGGGGAGGATGGGCACTTTAGGAAGGTTTTGAAGTATTATTTTATTATAAAATGATTTTCAGTTTCAAAGGGTCCCAAAGTCATTTATTTAAATTTATGAAGTTTTTGGTATGAAAAACTCTCATCCAATGGAATTTAAACAAGTCTTGGTCACAAATTTAACCAATATTTTAGATATAACCCTTAGTTAATAATTTAACTCTTATCAGATCCTCTTGTATATTCATACTATACAGTTAATATATTTACTATAAAATGCCAATAGAACATAATGTGGTTAATTTATGAAATTTTCAACATTATATAATTCATTTGGAAGAATCATATATTTTTCGGACTATTATAGAATTTAATAAAATAGTATTTGTTTTAAAAACTCATTTATGTTAATTTTTATACTATTCATATCAAGAATTTTTAAAAATCAATAAACACATGATTATTTTAAGAAAAATTTATTTATTAAAAGATAACAAGTCATAAGAATCCATAAAGTTAATGTATGCGATAAAAGGTTTCAAAATAAATTTATGTCAATATTAATAATATCATTTCTTTGAATCCTTTATTAATGAAGCAATGAGTACATCATCATCATGTCATAGTTAAATTTCTTTATTTAATGTATAAAATTTATGAATAAAATATAATTATGTAGGAAATAGTTTTATATTTCTAATGAATATTCATATCATAATAGATCGATTATATAACCCCATATAAAAATTATTTTAGTAAAAGATACATGTTTATGTTAGAATTTTCATTACATTAAATTAATTCTTATAAAATGTCATTTTCACATCAAAGTGGCCCCAAGGGGTCCCAAAATCGACCCAAGGATGAGCATGGTAGGGAATATCTATCTAATAAGATTATGATATGTGTTAGGGTAGTTTAATATTATTATAATATTATTTTTTACCCTTATTTAACTAATTTACCCTTGAACCATATTAAATAAAATATTTACTGAAGTTACTATTAATAATGTCAAAAAATAAATGGTAGATACTTACACAATTTTAACCATAAGATTAGAAATATAAAATCCATTTTTCTAAATTCAAAATAGATAAGTTTCAATAGTTAATTTAAAAATAATTTCCGTTGTCAAAACCAAAAAGCTTCTTTTTAAAAAGTAGAAACTACCGAAAGATTGACATGTGTTTATGTCCAATTTAAAAGTGAAATTACTTCCAATGAACAAAATTGAATTAAATGATAAAAATATAATCCAATTACAATTTTTTAAAAAATTAAATGAACAATATAAATCTACAATGAAATTAGATGAAAATGCAGTTTTGAATTAAAATGCTGTATTTGTTACTATTCATTATAAAATGACCATTATTAGAAAAATACCAAAATTTCATCCAGAGTAAATTATGATGTTCCACCTCTATATTAGATGTTTTTTTCAAATAACAAATATATGTAAAAAAATATATTTAAAAAGGGTTCTCCATCAAAAGGTGGTAGAACGACTAGTAAAAAAATATTAGAGTATTTCATGCTTAAAAGTGGATTCGTTATTATTTTAAGCCTCTAAAATTTATTGGATAAATGTATTTAACAAACATGTATGATCATATTTTATTTAGTACTATAACTTCCAGGCAATACAATGGCTAGTCATTAACAACCATTTAAAATAACAATAGTATTTTATTATTTTTTGGAATAACTCAATGTTGTGTGCAATGTATGATTTCAAAGAAACTTGTAATTACATGTTGGGTATGCTATCAGAAAAATAATACCATTTAATGTAAAATTATGAAATATTAAAAGATATTAAAATGTAGTATTCTATAAATACGTGGGTCATCAAATCATTCTCCCTTTTGGAAATGACGTCCTCACAATTTTAAATTTGGTCTTGGAAACTTCATTGAAAATCCCACATCAGAAAAAGATTCAATAAAACTATCACTTTAAAAGAAAGAAAGATAACTAAAAAGGTCACCTGAGATAATATATACTAGGATTATATTTAGGAAAACATGGATATAGAAGATACACTAACCATCAAATTATGATGGAGAGTGATAAAAACCATGATCAGAAGAATGATAATTTTCGTAATACCAGAATATTGTGATGGGTTAAACGATCATTGACTTCCCAAAAGGAAATGTAAATGCAAAAAGCTTTTGTTCTATGGTACTTTTCCTAAATTTGAGGAATTATTTTACTAATTAGAATAATAACATAAGGATACATACTTACCTGTCAAGTATAGTTTCATTATTTAATAAATATCTACTACATACTCATGTTTTCTCCAAACGATTAGTATTCAAGATGACTTGGTCACACCTGAGGTGTAGTAACAAACTTATATAGAATAAAATAATAAAAAAAGATTCACTATATGTAACATCCCAAGTAAGTAATGAATAATATATATTTTTATCTATGTCTATTAATGATTAAGATAGTGTTATAGAGGCTTAAAATGAAAATAAATACAATCTTATGCATCGAATACACTAATATTCTTAAAAGATTGTTTTACTGCCTTTTGATGGAAAACCATTTTTGAATCTATATTTTGACAATTTTATAAACTATGTTTGTTAAAATAAACTTATCCTTTATGATTGGGACATCAAAATTTACCTTGTGTTAATTTTTGGTATTTTTCTGACAATGTTCATTTTTTAATGAATAGTGAAAAATACTGCATTTTACATCAAAACTGCTTTTTAATCTAATTTATTTATATGATTAGATTATGTTTTGAATTGGTTTTGAAGTGAAATTAGAATATATGTTTACCATTTTATCCAATGGTGGTCATTGGAATCTATTTCACTTTGAAATTAGACTTAAACTGGTGTCAATCTTTTGATACTTATTGTTTTGTAAAAACACGCTATTTGCTCTGGCAGCGGGAATTAATTATTAAATTAATTAATGTGACTTATATGATTTGAATTTTGTAAAATAGACTTCATTTTTGAATTCGTAATATCAAATATAGCTTAGGGTGAATTTTTGGTAATTTTCTGAAAAACTTCAATTTTTGATGAATAGTGAAACCACTAAGTGGTAATCAAGAAAACTGATTTTTCAGTTAAATGAAACTTTACCACTAATGTGTATTGAATTTTGAAAATCCAACATACATGGTTGTCATTAAGAAGTAAAATGTGGTTCAATGAGATTAAAATAATTTTTGGTGAATAGTAACTTATTAAGTTTTTAATCGCGATTAGTTGTAATTTGTGTAGTTTAAGGTATAAATAATGCTTTAATAATATGAAATGACCTAGAAACATGTCCCAACCTTATTGGTTGTGTCATGGCCGACCAAGACAAGCCATGGGTAAACTTGGGGACCCCATGGAGATATTTTGGTTGGGAAATGTCATAAATAACTTTTTATTTATTGTAAAAGTAAAAATGACACAAACATAATATGTTTTACAAAAACAATTTTTACATGGGGTTATAAAGATCAGATATTTGATTATAAATAGTAATTGGAAAGCTAAAAAGATTTACTACATCATAGTATTTTTTTTATGATTTTTAGACATTAAATAAATTAAATTATTTATGACATAATAATGATGCAGCGATGACATCATTATTTGACGATTTAAATAAAATGGAAAGATAATGTAAAATCTATGAACTAAACATGTCCAAAACTTATTGGATGAGTGGATTTCGAAGCCTTATCACCTTATCCACGAATTATATCTATGTGGGAACTTTTAAAACCGAAACACATTTTCAAATAAAGTGATATTGCTTTACTTTCCAAAAGTGCCCCTCCTCTCCTCTTATAAAAGGCCCCCACCTCTACCTCATTTTACACACACCTCAAGCCTTTGTCTCGGCCAACCCCTGCCCATTTACTCTCTCCACATCCCTATCCTCATCCTAGAGTATTCCCTTTAGGCAGAATCCTTTCAAAGGAAGCCTTTAGACTCAAATCAAGAGGAGATACACTTTTAAAGGTAATTCATTCTCTCATGTTCATTTGTTTTATTTTGCTTCTCCAACCCCCTAAACTCTTTTTATTTACTTATTTTGTAACAAAAACAGTATCTTAAATATACAAGGATGTTGTCATAATATTTATTTGAGCTACACTCTCACACAACTACATCAAATGGTTAAAGAACATACGGTTTCCGTGGATGGAGAAATTCTGCCTCCCGAAACGATGATTGTTCAACACTCATTTAACACCTTCAAAGGTGGCCATTATGATGTCACTATTTTTATATATGATATATAATATGTTTATGGTTTCCTTAAGCTTCTGTTTTTTTTCATTTTGGGCATACCTTTATGGTTTCCATTATGGGTAAACACGATATCTTCATTTTAGGAAGTGCGGAATACCGCCCCCTGAAAATGATTTGATTCGTTAATACCATATGTGGGATGTGTAAAGGATAAAGTTAATGATATTATATATGTTATTATACTGGAATTATAATATACTCTTATATCATTATGATTCCATTCCAGAAAATATGAAATAGAAATGGAAGTAGCGTTCATGCGTACGTACGGCTTACCGTCTCCCTGAACGGTGCATTTCATTTCTTAACTCTAAATGATTATGTAATATTATAAATGCAAGTATGTACTGGATATATATGACATATATGATATCTACATCATGAATACCATTCTGTATATAATGAACCTTTGACCAAATTAACAACATGTAAGTGTAAGAAGTCTATTTTTGACTTAAGAACCAAATACCGACAAAATGAACATTATTAACTTAACTAATTACATGATGTTCATAACATGGTATGAAAGGAATAATGAACTTGAAAAAGATTCATAATCAAGTAGAGATTAACTCAAGTTTATTATTCAGGAGATTAAAGAACGGTCGGGTCAATTCGGATACGAGGTATGGTACTTCGTCTCAATCTCCTTTCGTTGAGGCATATTTTATTTTATACACAACTTTCTTTTATACGGTGTATAAACCCCTTTGACTTTTACGTTTATTCAAAAGGAATATTTTTTATACGAAGCGTTTACTAAACGACAAAAGGGAATGTTTTTGTCGTACGTATGCGGCGACAACGACTTCTCCGCCGTCGTGACCGTTATTTGAGTTTCGGCTTCCTCTACAAGCCATACCTTATTTTTAAAAGAAAAATAAATACCATGTTTTAATTTTCTTTTATTTTAGTATTGAAAATGGTTTTCATAATTTTTTTATATCAATGTGTCGTATTGATATCTCGTGATTGAAATGTGGAAATTTTATGTTTCCTTTATGCATGTTTTATGTGATATGATTATGTTATGGTTCTTGGGCATTATTATGAAGACGGGTGGTTCCGTAATAAACTAAGGGCGGGTGAGCCCGTTATAGCTCTCCAATGCATTGGGTAACGCGAAGGAGTGAAACGTTAAGGTTTCTCCGAAGAGATTTTAGGGAATATACTGTGATGGGTATTCCAAACGTAACCAAGAGGGTTACTCCCTACGTAAGAATGTTATGAATGCCTCAAGTTACCTTTATGTCTTATGATTTCTATGATTTATTCATGATTTTATGAGGTATGTTAAAGTGCCTATGTTTTATGGGTAAAGTATGATTTCATTCTTATTTATATATGAACTCATGTTTCCTTTCCATGTTTTTTTATAACCCATACTGAGTTTTTATGCTCATCCCAAGTTTTTGAAATGTTTTTCACAGGTCAAGGGAAAGGTACATGATAAGATGATAGAGTCAAGGATGTGTCAAGAAATAATCCATGTTTTATTTTAAATATGTTTCCCTTGATGGGAATGAAGAATACTATCTTTATGTAACCACTTTGTTTATATGTGGAATGTAATGCAAGTTTTATGATCTAATTCTCTAAAACTCTAAACCTGAAAAGATCCTCAACGCGTAATCTTGTAATAACTCAAGATTAAGTATGGTTTAAGGCTGGGGCCTTGTAGTTGGTATCAAAGGTCGGTTTAGATAACTTTAGGAGTTAGAATTCTATTAAATTATTATCCAATTTTTTTTTCGAAATGATATAGCATTTAAAGATTACCATGTTGCTTCATCTAAGACATGTTTGTTCAGAATGGTTTTCCGCAGAGGAAACATGGAAGCAGTGCTAGGAAGGCATACAGAAGGAAATAACCTTCCGAATCAGCATCCTGAGATGGTCAGAATTGGAACTGAACAGTTTGTTGTAGTAATGGCGCAGTTGACTCAAGCGATAAATGGCGGTTGTATCCATGCACGGGATCAGCCAGAACAACCGCAGAGGAACATGTCAGTGGTGGAACATTTCATGAGGCAACATCCACCATCATTCAGAGGATCATCTGACCCTGTGCTAGATGAAGGGTGGATTAAAGCACTGGAGAAGATTTTTGATGTCATGGGGTGTTCAGACAATCAAAAGGTTAGTCTTGCTATTTACCGTTTGGAGGGTGAAGCAGATCAGTGGTGGTCTGTGGTTAAAAATATCAGGGATGCCGATGAGATTGATGCTCTTGACTGGGATGAATTCAAAGGTATGTTTCTTGAGAAGTATTTTCCTAAGGCTGTTCGACTTAGGATGGAAAAGCAATTCTTGGAATTGAGGCAAGAGGAAGACTCAGTGGCTGCCTATGAAGAAAGTTTCACTCGATTGGCATGGTATGCTCCAAATTTTATCCGGGACCTTGATAGTAAAATCAATCGTTTTTACTCAGGATTAAAGCCAAAGTATCGAAGGGCATTAGCTTCTCGTGAGTTTAAAAGTTATGTAAAGCTTGTTCGATGTGATGAGAAGGTGGAAATGGAGTTTGCCGATGACCAAGTGTTCTATTACAACCAGCAGAAGAAGAGACCGAGGTGGCAGGAGAAAGGTAAGAATTCTTCAAAAAAGTCTGATGGTAAGAGAACTAAGTTTCCAGTTTGTGATAAATGTGGCAAAAGGCATGCTGGGGAATGTCTTCTGAATTCTGGGAAGTGCTACCGATGTGGTAAGATGGGACATAAGGCTCGTGATTGCACTGAAAAGGATCAAGGTGAAGGTAAGAACAAATTTGATTTGCAGTTAGTGAAATGTTATAAGTGCAATGAGATGGGTCACTATGCAAACGAGTGTCCGACAAGGATCTTGAGTGATGGGAAGCAGTTAGACTACATGCAGAAAGGGGTGGGGAAATCCTTTGCAACTACTTCAGCAGATATCGGGCCATCAAATGAAGTGGTATCAGGTACTTTTTTTGTTTTTTCAGATTATGCTAGTGTGTTGTTTGATTCGGGATCTACACATTCTTTCATCTCTGAAACCTTTTCTAGTAAAATGGGAATACCATCTCAAGAAATGACTCCTGAACTTTTGGTAAAAACACCTGGGGGAAGTGTTGAGGCAAAAATAATTTATAAGAATCTTCATATCCTTATCTGTGGAAAGAACCTACTTGCAAACCTTATTGTTCTACCTCTAGTAGAGTTTGATGTTATCCTGGGTATGGATTGGCTCTCTATTTACCATGCTAAGATTGACTGTAGAGCTAAAGAAGTTTCTTTTCAGAAAGGCTTTCAGTTTGTTTACAAGAATGAACCCTTACTTTTGATAACATATCAAGAGGCTGAGAAACTTGTAAAAGATGGAAATGAATGTTACCTTGCACATGTCGTTGAAAATAAAGGAACTGTTCAGATTAATGATTTGCCAGTGGTAAATGAGTATCCTGATGTTTTTCCTGATGAGTTGCCTGGAATAATACTAGATCGGGAAGTTGAGTTTACTGTTGACTTAGTTCCTGATGCTAAGCCAATTTCAAAACCCCCTTATCGAATGGCACAAATTGAACATTTAGAGTTGAAGGAGATATTGCAAGATTTATTAGAGAAAGGTTTCATTAGACCTAGCACATCACAATGGGGTGCTCCTGTTTTATTTGTTAAAAAGAAAGATGGTTCTATGAGACTTTGCATTGATTATAGAGCCTTTAATAATATCACTGTTAAGAACAAATACCCTTTGCCTCATATCGATAATTTGTTTGATCAGCTCCAGGGAGCTCAGTTTTTTTCAAAGATTGACTTGAGATCAGGGTACCATCAGCTGAAGGTAAATGAGGCAGATATTCCGAATACCACGTTCCGTACGAGATATGGCCATTAAGAATTTGTAGTAATGCCTTTTGGGCTATCCAAAGCACCTGCTGTATTCATGGACTTAATGAATAGAATTTTCCATGAGTTCTTGGATAAGTTTGTGGTGGTTTTCATTGATGATATTTTTGTGTTTTCTAAAAGTAAAGAGGAGCATGAAAAGCATTTAAGGGTTATCTTGCAAACCATAAAAGAAAAGAAACTGTATGGGAAATTCAGCAAGTGTGAGTTTTGGTTGCAAAAAATTTCTTTCCATGGTCACATTGTTTCTAAAGATGGAATAACTGTTGATCCTGCAGAAACAAAAGTTGTGGAATAATGGACAAGACCCACAAATGTAACTGAGATTCGTAGCTTCCTTGGTTTGGTGGGCTATTACCGAAGGTTTGTTAGAAATTTTTCATGGTTATCTAGTCCAATGACTAAGCTAACTCAGAAGGGTGTTAAGTTTATCTAGACAAAAGAATGTGATGATTGTTTTCAGGAATTGAAAAGAAGATTGGGGAATGCTCCAGTTTTGGCACTAACTTCCAGGAATGGTGAGTTTGTTATATACAGTGATGCTTCATTGAAAGGACTTGGTTGCGTCCTAATGCAGAATGATCAGGTAATTTCTTATTCTTCACGACAGTTGAAAACTCATGAGGTAAATTACCCTACACATGATTTGGAATTAGCTGTTGTTGTTTTTTCTTTAAAAATTTGGAGGCATCATTTATATTGAGTAAAGTGTGAAATATATACTGATCACAAAAGTTTAAAGTATATATTCACTCAGAAAGAGTTAAACATGAGACAAAGGAGATGGCTAGAATTAATCAAGGATTATGATTGTACAATTCATTACCATCCGGGAAAAGCAAATAAAGTGGCTGATGCTTTGAGTTGAAAAAGTAATGATTCATTAACAATGTTGCGATTGGAACGTGATCCTTTGGTTAACGATTTGATGAACTTTGGCATAGAAGTTGTTGGTACAGGAAGTCCTTCTTTTTTGTTTCAGGTATCAGTGAGATCTTCTCTATCAGATAGAATCAAGAAAGCACAGAAGCAAGACAGTGAGTTGCAGGAAAAGGTAGAGCTGGTTCAGAAAGGTAAGTTTCCTGAATTCAACATTGATAATGATTGTGTTTTGAGATTTGGGAAGAGATTGTGTGTTCCTTGTGATTCACAGTTGAAGAGAGAGCTGTTATGTGAAGCTCATAGTTCTCCGTTTTCAGTTCATCTGGGCAGTACTAAGATGTATAGAGATCTGTGGGAGTATTACTGGTGGGATGGAATGAAAAGAGATATTGCTGATTTTACTGTGAAGTGTTTGACATGTCAACAGGTTAAAGCAGAGCGGCAGTTACCGAAAGGGATGCTTCAGCCTTTACCAGTGCCAGAGTGGAAATGGGAGAATATATCTATGGACTTTGTTGTTGGATTACCAAAGACATCTCGAGGTAATAATGCAATCTGGGTTATTGTTGATCGCTTGACCAAATCTGCTCATTTCCTTGCTATACGAGATACTTTCTCTCTTGATCAACTTTCCCGTTTGTATCTTAAAGAGATAGTCAGGTTACATGGAGTTCCTCTCTCCATTGTATCCGATCGTGATCCAAGGTTTACTTCTAACTTTTGGAAAGGCCTTCAGAAGTCGTTGGGTACTGAATTAAATTTTAGTACATCTTTTCATCCTCAATCAGATGGGCAGTCAGAACGAATAATTCAGACATTGGAGGATATTCTACGAGCTTGTTCTATGGATTATCAGTGAAGTTGGGACCAACATCTTTCTTTGGTTGAGTTTTCATATAATAACAGTTTTCATTCCAGTATACAGATGGTGCCATTTCAGGAATTATATGGGAAGCGGTGTCGAACTCCAGCTTTCTGGGATGAAGTGGGTGAAAGGAAGTTGATGGGACCAGAATTGGTAGAAGAGATGGCAGAAAAGTTCATCTGATTCAGAAACACATGAGAACAGCTCAGAGCAGGCAGAAGAGTTATGCGGATAACCGGAGGAAGGATCTATCTTTCGAGGTAGGTGATCATATTTTTCTCAAGGTTTCTCCTTGGAAAAGCGTGATGAGATTCGGTAAGAAAGGAAAGTTGAGTCCAAGGTTTGTTGGACCATACGAAATTCTGGAGAGAGTTGGATCAGTTGCATACCAAGTGGCTTTACCTCCGAGTTTATCTCAGGTACACAATGTTTTTCACGTTTCGATGTTGAGAAAGTATATGCCAGATCCATCTCATGTTTTGAGTCCAGAGGTAGTTCAGCTGGAAGAGAACCTATCGTATGAGAAACAACCGGTCCAGATTCTTGACCACATGGAGCAAGTGTTACGGAATAAGGTGATTCACCAGGTAAAGGTTTTGTGGAAAAACCACATGATTGAAGAGGCACCATGAGAATCTGAAAATGCAATGAGGGATAAGTACCCCCATTTATTCGATAAGTAAATAAATTGCGGGGACGCAATTTTCTAAAGGGGGGAAGGATGTAACATCCCAAGTAAGTAATGAATAATAGATATTTTTATCTATGTCTATTAATGATTAAGATAGTGTTATAGAGGCTTAAAATGAAAATAAATACAATCTTATGCATGGAATACACTAATATTCTTAAAAGATTGTTTTACTGCCTTTTGATGGAAAACCATTTTTGAATCTATATTTTGACAATTTTATAAACTATTTTTGTCAAAATAAACTTATCCTTTATGATTGGGACATCAAAATTTACCTTGTGTGAATTTTTGGTATTTTTCTGACAATGTTCATTTTTTAATGAATAGTGAAAAATACTGCATTTTACATCAAAACTGCTTTTTAATCTAATTTATTTGTATGATTATATTATGTTTTGAATTGGTTTTGAAGTGAAATTATAATATATTTTTACCATTTTATCCAATGGTGGTCATTGGAATCAATTTCACTTTGAAATTAGACTTAAACTGGTGTCAATATTTTGATACTTATTGTTTTGTAAAAACACGCTATTTGCTCTGGCAGCAGGAATTAATTATTAAATTAATTAATGTGACTTATATGATTTGAATTTTGTAAAATAGACTTCATTTTTGAATTCGGAATATCAAATATATCTTAGGGTGAATTTTTGGTAATTTTCTGAAAAACTTCAATTTTTGATGAATAGTGAAACCACTAAGTGGTAATCAAGCAAACTGATTTTTCAGTTAAATGAAAGTTTACCACTAATGTGTATTGAATTTTGAAAATCCGACATACATGGTTGTCATTAAGAAGTAAAATGTGGTTCAATGAGATTAAAATAATTTTTGGTGAATAGTAACTTATTAAGTTTTTAATCGCGATTAGTGGTAATTAGTGTAGTTTAAGGTATAAATAATGCTTTAATAATATGAAATGACCTAGACACATGTCCCAACCTTATTGGTTGTTTTATGGCCGACCAATAAAAGCCATGGGTCAACTTGGGGACCCCATGGAGACATTTTGGTTGGGAAATGACATAAATAACTTTTTATTTAATGTAAAAGTAAAAATGACACAAACATAATATGTTTTACGAAAACAATTTTTACATGGGGTTATAAAGATCATATATTTGATTATAAATAGTAATTGGAAAGATAAAAATATTGCCTACATCATAGTATTTTTTTATGATTTTTAGACATTAAATAAATTAAATTATTTATGACATAATAATGATGCAGCGATGACATCATTATTTGACGATTTAAATAAAATGGAAAGATAATGTAAAATCTATGAACTACACATGTCCAAAACTTATTGGATGAGTGGATTTCGAAGACTTATCACCTTATACACGAATTATATCAATGTGGGACCTTTTAAAACCGAAACACATTTTCAAATAAAGTGATATTGCTTTACGTTCCAAAAGTGCCCCTCCTCTCCTCTTATAAAAGGCCCCCACCTCTACCTCATTTCACACACACCTCAAGCCTTTGGCTCGGCCAACCCCTGCCCATTTACTCTCTCCACATCCCTCTCCTCATCCTAGAGGATTCCCTTTGGGCAGAATCTTTTCAAAGGAAGCCTTTAGACTCAAATCAAGAGGAGATACACTTTTAAAGGTAATTCATTCTCTCATGTTCATTTGTTTTATTTTGCTTCTCCAACCCCCTAAACTCTTTTTATTTACTTATTTTGTAACAAAACCAGTATCTTAAATATACAAGGATGTTGTTATAATATTTATTTGAGCTACACTCTCACACAACTACATAAAATGGTTAAAGAACATACGGTTTCCGTGGATGGAGAAATTCTGCCTCCCGAAATGATGATTGTTCAACACTCATTTAACACCTTCAAAGGTGGCCATTATGATGTCACTATTTTTATATATAATATATAATATGTTTATGTTTTCCTTAAGCTTCGTTTTTTTCATTTTGGGCATACCTTGATGGTTTCCATTATGGGTAAACACGATATCTTCATTTTAGGAAGTGCGGACTACCGCCCCCTGAAAATGATTTGATTCGTTAATACCATATGTGGGATGTGTAAATGATAAAGTTAATGATATTATATATGTTATTATACTTGAATTATAATATACTCTTATATCATTATGATTCCATTCCAGAAAATATGAAATAGAAATGGAAGTAGCGTTCATGCGTACATACGGCTTACCGTCTCCATGAACGGTGCATTTCATTTCTTACCTCTAAACGATTATGTAATATTATAAATGAAAGTATGTACTGGATATATATGACATATATGATATCTACATCATGAATACCATTCTGGATATAATGAACCTTTGACCAAATTAACAACATGTAAGTGTAAGAAGTCTATTTTTGACTTAAGAACCAAATACCGACAAAATGAACATTATTAACTTAACTGATTACATGACGTTCATAACATGGTATAAAAGGAATAATGAACTTGAAAAAGATTCATAATCAAGTAGAGATTAACTCAAGTTTATTATTCATGAGATTAAAGAACGGTCGGGTCAAGTCGGATACGAGGTATGGGACTTCGTCTCAATCTCCTTTCATTGAGGCATATTTTATTTTATACACAACTTTCTTTTATACGGTGTATAAACCCCTTTGACTTTTACGTTTATTCCAAAGGAATCTTTTTTATACGAAGAGTTTACTAAACGACAAAAGGGAATGTTTTTTTCGTACGTATGCGGCGACAACGACTTCTCCGCCATCGTGACCGTTATTTGAGTTTCGGCTTCCTCTACAAGCCATACCTTCTTTTTAAAAGAAAAATAAATACCATGTTTTAATTTTCCTTTATTTTAGTATTGAAAATGGTTTTCATAATGTTTTTATATCAATGTGTTTTATTGATATCTCATGATTGAAATGTGGAAATTTTATGTTTCCTTTATGCATGTTTTATGTGATATGATTATGTTATTGTTCTTGGGCATTATTATGAAGACGGGTGGTTCCGTAATAAACTAGGGGCGGGTGAGCCCGTTATAGATCTCCAATGCATTGGGTAACGCGAAGGAGTGAAATGTTAAGGTTTCTCCGAAGAGATTTTAGGGAATATACTGTGATGGGTATTCCAAACGTAACCAAGAGGGTTACTCCCTACGTAAGAATGTTATGAATGCCTCAAGTTACCTTTATGTCTTATGATTTCTATGATTTATTCATGATTTTATGAGGTATGTTAAAGTGCCTATGTTTTATGGGTAATGTATGATTTCATTCTTATTTATATATGAACTCATGTTTCCTTTCCATGTTTTTTTATAACCCATACTGAGTTTTTATGCTCATCCCAAGTTTTTGAAATGTTTTTAACAGGTCAAGGGAAAGGTACATGATAAGATGATAGAGTCAAGGATGTGTCAAGAAATAATCCATGTTTTATTTTAAATATGTTTCCTTTGATGGGAATGAAGAATACTATCTTTATGTAACCACTTTGTTTATATGTGGAATGTAATGCAAGTTTTATGATCTAATTCTCTAAAACTCTAAACCTGAAAAGATCCTCAACGCGTAATCTTGTAATAACTCAAGATTAAGTATGGTTTAAGGCTGGGGCCTTATACTATATATTTCCCCTATCTTTAGACATTAAACAAAACACAAATGGATAGTACAATATCAGACAATCCATTGAAAAGAACAATCCTTT
The DNA here is from genome assembly GCA_963277665.1 of Viscum album. Taxonomy (NCBI): domain Eukaryota; kingdom Viridiplantae; phylum Streptophyta; class Magnoliopsida; order Santalales; family Viscaceae; genus Viscum; species Viscum album. Next base: position 868,757,023 of record OY728160.1, on the reverse strand, counting down.
ATAAATAGAGATAAAACTCTAATTCTATAAAAAATACACCAATGTTCAACAAAGTGCATTAAATAATTAATTTTCTATATAATTCCTCAATAAGAATAACCCAAACTAAAAATTGAAACCCAAAATTTAGAAGGACTTGATCACATAGTCTTCCATGATAAATTTTTACATTTATTTCAAAATAACATCGAATACCGTTAATGTATAATACTTAAAAGTAATTAACCTAATCACATGTTCTCCACGATAGGTTAATTATTTCCATAAATAAACCAAATCACCTTATTTCAATAATAAAAACATATATTCTTACAAAATAAATTTTAACCATTACACCTCATATAAAATCCCATAGTATTCTATTTTCCTTAGGCATATAGTGTTTTAAAAGAGAAAAGGCCTTCAAAAATAACATTCATCAATTAATCAAAAAATCATTTTCCTATACTAAATATATACATACTAACCGAGGACATCATTTGGTTTAGTGGTAAGCAGTAAATACCAGTCAAACTTTGGTTGTGGGTTCGATTCCCCTAGCTTTGTCCAATATAATGGGTTTTCACACTGTCTGCGAGTTTTCCTTTTTCAAAAACTGTATAATTATAATAAAATAAAAAAAAAGATAAAATCCCCCAAAATAACCATAACAAGTTTTAACCTCAAAGGTTATTTCATTTATCTCATTTGGAAACCCAAAAACTAATAACCCATAATTTCCTCAAAGGTTAAGGTCTCTAAATTTACTATTAATTACCTTGAAATAAGATAAGCCTGAAAAGGTGTTTATAATTCATTGAACTTATAATACACATTAAAATTGAAAACCCATGATCACATCCATAACCCTTAAAAAAACATCCTAATCTCCAATGTTTTCTAAACCAACATCCAATACCAAATATAAGGCCCAAAACATCAACATTACATAATCTTCAGTTGAGACATGAATTCAAATTGAGGATATTTTCATTTTTAGTGTTTTAGAGAATTAGGAAATTACTATTACATTACATCTAAAATATTAAAAATTTGACACTTTTACTCTATCCAAATTTTCCCAACAATAAAACTCCTTAAATAAAACAAAAAAATATTTTCTTGATAGAAATATTCTTGAAATATTCCTTTCTCTTACCCTTCCTTATACCATGTGAAAAACATTTCAAAAACTTGGGATGCACAAAAAAATATCAATAAGGGATATAAAATAAGTAAATAAAACATTAGTCCATGAATACAAACAAATCAAACAAATCATAATTTTCCATCATAAAACATAATATCCTTAACATACCTACTGGAATCACATAGATATCATAAATCATATCGATAAATTGAGGAATCATTAGCATACTTAAATTATATCATTCATAGCTATATAGGGAGTTAGGTTTAGAATACCCCTCACCTTATATTCCCTAAATTTCATTGGAGAAACATTAGAGTTTACTTCTGTCATATTACCCAATGCATTGGAGAGCTATCTAGGGCTCACCCTCCCTTGGTTTATCATTGAACCACCTATATATGTAAAAAATTCCCAAGAACCATAACATATAAAACAAGTATAAAGGGAAGATAAAATTTCCACATTGAAATCACAATATAACATTTCAAGATATTGACATAATCGATGATTTATGAAAACCATTTTAAATACCAACTTATGTAAAAATATTATATGGTATTTATTTTCCTTTTAAAAAAATTATGACTTATTAAGGAAGAAAAATATCAAATAATGATCATGGTGATAGAAAGATCATTGTCACAACATACGTTAAAAAGAAACATTCCTTTTAGTAATTTGGTAAAATGCATCATAGAAAAACTATTCAATTTGAATGAAATTAAAAGTCAAAGGTTTTTATTATACACTATATAAGAGAATGAGGTGTATATTATCAAAATATGCCTAAATTAAAGGATATTGAGATGGAGTCCCTTACAAAGATCGTATCATTAGATTAAGGATAAATCAAGGATATAATTATGTGTGAAAAATATAAAGACACTCAATATAAGTGGATACTAATTTTGAAACAGTCATAGGTCATTCACACATATTATTTGAAAAAAACCAATAACATGGATATTTAACTCAATGTATGGAGGTTGAGCTAATATTTCCTTTACAATGTTCGTATAAATGATATAATAATTTATAAATGGGGTGATTTTTTGTTTCAAAGTATTCCTAGGAAAAGGGAAGTGGAAGTTACAACATAAATAAATAAATAGTGATTCCACACATAATATTGGAATAATATAATCATAAAAGTATGCATAAAACCCAATGAGTGGAAATTGAGTTTAGAAATTCTCTTATGAAAATTCGGTAGCCAAATGACGTTACATAAAAATTCATAAAATGGGTTGATGAGAGAGAAAATGGTCTCTCATCATTTGGACATAAAATGTACAACAATAAGTATATATAATAAGATATCCCAAAATAAGAAAATGTAAATTAAAATACATATCATAAAAGAGGACTTTGACTAAAAGAGAAAGATGAAATGTTCGCTTACAAAGATCATTTGGTAAATAAAATAGACAGATTAGTTGTATTCACTATAAGTAAACTTACGTAATGTATAAATACAAGATAAGAAATAAATTTTTTTTCTTACATAATCATATAACTACATAATCAAAAAGTATCTAAGTAACCTAAATAATAGAAATTGGGTTAAGAAGTTCCCCTACAAAAATTTAGCTGCCTAACGACATAAATTAAAAATTCATAAAATGGGTTGATGAGAAAGAAAATGGAATATCATCACATGGACATAAAATTTATTTAAATAAGGATATATAATAACATATCCCAACATAAGAAAATGGAAATTAAATCACATAATAGAAAATAATTATTTGACAAAAAGAAGAGGGTTAAATGTTCCCTTACCTTGAGTTGGACTTATCTTTTTTGATATTTATCTCCCTAAATAATAAATTAAATTAAATTTATAGTTTATTCAGAACCTTTTTCAAGTTTATTATTCCTTTTATATTACTTATTACCTTGTTATGACAATCATATAATTATTCAAGTTTATATTGGTCGTTTAGTCGATGTTCGGTACTTGAGTAAAAAATGAACACGTTATAATTACAAAACAACCATGGGGTTAAATTTAAATTATCTAAAAAATAGTATTAATGAATTTAATATCATATATATCCAGTATAAATATATATTTATTATAGTACATAACATTTTTTTAAAAGAAATAAAATGCACTGTTTATGGAGACGGTAAGTTGTACATAAGCATTAACATTACTTTCATTTATTTGTCATAATAAATGATACATAAGTATATTATAATTTAATTATAATATCATATGTTCTATATGTTACATAATTTCATTAACACCATCATTTATACATTCAATGTATGTCATGATAGAGTCATATCATTTTTAGGGGGTGGTAGTCCGCACTTCCTCAAATGAAATTATCATATTTACACATTATGGAAAGCATAAAGGTATGCTGTAAATAAAAATTAAAGAAGAATAGATACAAAATAAATATAATATATATCATATAAAAATATATATCCATCATAATGGACACCATGATAGGTGGTAGGGGAAAATTGAACAATCATCGCTTGATGAGGCTGTAATTCACCGTACATAGAAACAATGTGTTCATATCAATTAGATGGAGGTGTGTGTAAGTGTAGTAGGAATAATTCTCGTAAAAACATCCTATTATATTGAGTATTCTAATATAATTATTTATTAAAATAATAATAATAAAATAGGGAGTGGATAAGGAAAATGAAGGAAAATAATTTGAGAGAAGACGTTACCACTAAATCGGGTAACTTTTTTTGATTTGAACCAAAATGATTTCATGAATTGCCTAATGCCCAAGGTAAGGATTCTATGAGAAAGAGAGGGATATTGAAAGACTCTTTGAGTTGAGGTTGGATGAGACAAGGGTATTGAGAGGTGAGAGGAAATGGGTAGGTGTGATAGCCTTTTATAAGAGGGAGGAGGGGAACTTTATGAAAGTTTTAAAGTATTATTTTATTATAAAATGATTTTCCATTTCAAATGGTCCCAACAAAATTAATTTAATAGATAATATGATGTTTTATTGGAAAAAACTCAACAAATTGGTTTTAGACAAGTCTAGGTCAAATATTTAACCTTATATTTTAGCTTTAACACATAGTTAACTAATTTAACTCTTACCGAGTCTTCTTGTATACACATTATATATGATTAATATAGTTACTATAAAATTCCAATAGAACCTCAAGTGGTTAATTAATGACATTTTCAACATTATATAACTAATTTTGATGAATGATAGATTTTTAGGACAATTATAACATTTAATAAAATAGTTTTTGTTTTAAAAATTAATTTATGTCAATTTATATACAATTCATATCACTAAAAAAAGTGACCTTTACAAAAAGAAAATTACTTGTAGATAATATATCTATTGGTAAAAATGATTAATTACAACAGATATTAAATTATTTTGATATTATCTATAGGTACCAAAAATTAGTTTTACCAACATATATGTCTATTTGTAATAATAGTTCAATTTGATCAAATCATTTACTAACACTTATATTTGTTGTCTTATCATAATAATACCAAAAATTGATTTACTTATAAAAGAATACATTGTTATTATTTATTGAAAACAAAAAATAATAAACCATTAAGACAGTCTATTACCAATAAATTATTCAATAATATCAAATATTTTACAAAAAATTAATATATTGATATATATAAATTACCCACTACAAGAATAACATTTTGATAATAACAATATATAATTTATTTAAATATACAAAATTTAGTTACATTTATTGGTGATATCTATATATATATACATACATACATAATCTTCATAATATATATATTTTTTATATAAATTCATAATATATATATATATATATGAAAAAAAGAAAAAAAAACCTAATGTTCCCCACACCCACTATCGCTCCCAGGCCTGTCACTTCCTTTCTTCCACCACCACCATCCCCTCCCACCCCACTACCACTTCCCAATCTCTCCTTCCACTTCTTCTACCACCACCATCACATCCCACACCACTACTATTCCATGGACCCTCCTATACCTTTTTCCCTCGCCGCCCTCCCATCCCTTTCCATTATCCCCTACCCTAGGGTAAGCCCCATAGGCCTAGGGGCTTGGGAAACCAAATGGAAGGGAAACAAGATGATACCTTCCTCTCTATTACTCTTCTCAAAACCCTAGAAGCTAAAACCATATAATCTCCCCCACCTTTCTCTTTCCTTTGACCCGAAAATCCTCTCCCTCAAACATTAACTCCCTGTCATTCCATCTCACACACGCAGTTGGATGTTTTTCACTATATTGGAAATGACACCTCCCCCTCGCCTCGTGCTACATGTTGAAATCTTGGAATTCCAATTTTATGAAATATTTTGGCTGGAAATTTCTGAAGACCAACTTAGAGGTACGATATATCAAGTTGTATACCATCTTAATTTAGCATGTAGGTGTTCGAACGATTGAAAAGTCTATGTGAAGATATTTCACCATGGGTGTGGAATTAATATCTTAAAAGGCCGAGGGATATGAAGTTAATAATATTAATCAAAGTGATTAAGAACTAACTTGACATGTTATGGATTCTCTTAGATCAGTTCCTATGGGTGATATTGAAAGTTTTGACCAACATATTAGGGTTATCCGTAATATAATACCCAATGATGGGGCCTTACTGGTGACTAGACTAAAGGTCTTGAAAAGTTTTGTTTCATCTATAGATAGTGTTCTATACAGGACACTTATTTCACCTATTTTTGGAATGAACATGTGGAACCATGGGCTTGATGTGTTGGTTTCCCTGGTGGAACTTATTACATTCTTGGCTATGTCAAATATAATTTTTTTGATGCATGCATGGAGATTATTCTAAGCAATTTCAAACCACCTAATGAAGTCATGTATATATTACATCAGCCATGTGGTATTACAAAGAATAATCATGTTCTTTTGAGGGTGCATTCTTCCCTTACATCTATTATTGATGGAGTTCCTCTTTCCCCATTTTACTTGTTGAACATAATTCTTCAATGAATGCAAAATGGTTTCAGTAGGGAGCCCAAGGATCTAATTTTGATATATATAAATTACATCTTAAGGTTGGAGAGTATTGGACTTGGGGAAATTGTTGGGCACATCATGCTTAAAGATATTATTTTTTTTTTCAGTATATTTGGATGTGGAGATTATTTGGGATGAAATTTTACCAAAGAACCCTAGAAAATGAATTTTTCAAATGGAGATGGAGGAGTTGTATGAGACCTCCAATAAAGCCAAGGATGATGAAGATGATGTTGAGATTCACAAAGAATGTCTAATTCAGAGATGTTTAGAGAAAAAATTGTTACATAGAGATTAGAAATCTTAATGGTGGTTATGTTTGATCATCTTCATACATGTGTTGACAATGGTCAATTAATAAAGGTTTTTTGAAACTCTATATTTTTCATACCAAACAACTATTCATAGTAAATAAATATCTAATTTTTCTCAATTTGGGGTGTTTTATACTTTCTAATTGGATCCTAAATACTTTGGTGTCAGATTTCCCATGGTTCTTATAGAAATTATTACATGAAGCACATACCCCCTGAAAATAGGATGACTAGTGTTGCTTATTTAGCCACATGTCCTGTGCAAAAATTGAACTATCTTCTCTGGTTATCACCATGTTGAAGAGGATGGTTCATTAGTGTGTAGAGTATTAAAAAATTCAGCATATTCACATAATTACAAAGACCCATAAAGTTTACTATTATGGATTCTAGGACATAATTTATATGTTATTATTTTAGATGTGGTTGATGATGGATGTTCCACTTCTCAAATTAATGCTACTTCTAATGCCCATAGAGACTATTTTGAATCACTTAATAGATATATTTAGGGTGTGTCTACCAAGATTAGAATAAGGGTTTCTTCAAAAATCTATAGGTGAAGGACTCAATACTGTTAAGAGACATTTTTGATCTTTGCTACATCAGTCTAAGAATTCCAGCTAATGTTTACTATTTTAGATTCAATCCCTACAAGTGGACCACATAGAGGCTGGTTGTTATTGCATGGTTGGATCAGGGATGCTAGGTGTTTCTTGGTATGGATTCAAGCCCTGAAAATGGACCCAACATTCCTTTAAGCCCCATTCAAACCCCTCTTCCAGCCAAATTTCCCAAAATCCCACTCCCCAAACATCCTGGCCCTCACTAGCTTGAAACCATCCCTACACAATACTTCTAGGAACCTCATCCTTTCCAAAAACCAATCCAAAACGGGCCCACTTCAAAATTCTAAAGACATCTTAACAACATAAAATTGAAGCCAAGTTGAAGGGGGGCCATTCTCCCACTTCCACCTAGATAAATTGGTAACAATTTCTCTCTCATCAACTTTTAATATAATGACATCCCTTATATTGAATTTAATTTATATTTTGAACATCACAATGATATTTTTTTGTGATTATAAACAAGTGGTGCTTCATTTTAATGATTCATATTTTATTTTATTATTTAAAATAAAATTATCAAACGTGTTATTTGAATGTTATCTTCTTTGTTAATATTAAATTATGAATTTTTATTAACTTTTGAGAAATTTTACACTCATTCACACTCAGAAATAAAATTAGTTTCTACTCAACTTGAATTAGTTTCTTTGTTAATTTACACTTACAATTTTTTATTAATTTTTGAGTGATGTTTCACTCATTATGACTAATCATTATTTACTCAAATTACAATTTTTTTTCTAGTGTCATTAATGTGAACATTTCTGAAGATAGTACAATAGGATTCATTTATTTCACTAGAGTTGTGTTCAAGAAAATGTACATGGATGGTAACACTCATTATCACTCAAACAACACATTGTTTACTTAATTTTCATATTTTATAGGGTACTTGTATTCCTTATGTCATGGAAATGGATTTAAATTTTTTGGTGTTCTCTAGATCTTTTTTTCAAGCATAATGACCAATATTTGGTATGCTTCCCAAGTAGCTCAATCTCAAACTCAATAAAAATTGAGTTGTGTTGTAATTCTCTCATTATTTTTCTAATAGCATATTTTGAGGTGTATTAATGGGTTAATTGATTTTATTGTGATTCGAAGACAACATGGTGATCTGTAGGATCTCCCTTGAAAATTCTTTGTTACCTTTTTATATGCACTAAACTAGGACTATTTTTATGCAGATATGTGGTTCACAACAATAATTTATGTTTTTAATGTGTTTGTTCTTACTACATGTCACTATGCAATATCTTCTTGGGTACATGGATTTCTCACTATTTGGATTCCCTATGATTGGATTCTACTGCAGATATATATATATGATCTTGTATTTCTTCTCCATATTGAAGAATTGAAGAGGGAAATTAGACTCAAGTGTACATTTGGTCAGTATTCTAAATATGCAATGTAGATTATATGAAATACATATTCTCATCATGAAATATTAATTTTATTCTACATGTAAGATACATATACATGATATAAAATATAGATTATAGAATATGTATACTTTTTACTATGAAATCCAACTTTATTTATTACTCTATTACTACATTTACTCCTACAAAAAATAAGAAGAAAAATGATAACCCACATAGACTACTATTTTTTCACTGCCCTCTTTTTCTCAACCAGGTTAAAAGGTTATGCCAAGGGACAAATTTTTAGTTTTTGGTGATGAAAACACAAAAGTTGTTTTTTGAAGGAAAGTGATGTGGATACATTCAATATTTTTATAGTGGATGATCCTACTATAGGTAATAAAGTGGTGTCTTTGGGGCCCATAGGTAATGTTTGTACCACGAATGAGCTGGTTGATTTTTGGGATGGTAAGATTGGTAATAAGGTACAAAGGATTTACATACCAAAATAAAATCTTCATAAGGACATCAATGTTTTTTTGTTCTTGGAGCTGTGTATAGACTCCATACCGAAACAACATAGAGATGGATTTTATATATTCTGCATTTTTGAAAGGTGACCATACCTTATTTATCATCTATCTGGATAGTGGAATGGAACGTAAATAACTTTATCCCCATCTTAGATACACCATTTTATGGGAATATTAGGATAGACTCTTGTAATTATGCCGAATAGTTTTATTTTCTATATTTATGTATGGTTTCACTTATATTTCTTCTTCGTCTTGTTGATTATTTTCCTTACATTATCTATACTAACTATCATTTTAACATCTATTTTGTAATTTGTTTTTATCCCTTATATTTATTCTATGATGCATTTCTATCCCTAATTTATTTCCATGCATTGTTAAGCGTTCATTCTTGTATACATGCAATTCTATGTTTCTAAATGTGTATTATATTCAATGATTCAGATGGTTATTGTAGGAAACGTCTATGTTTTAGTGGATTTATTCCAAGAATGGATTTTGTAAAGAAACTTGAATAACCAATTACACTATTCCTAAGGAGTAGCTTAAAGGGCTTGAGGGTACCTATTTTTTTTGTGCTCCTGAGAATGTATGGGATGGCCAGTTGACTACCAAATTAGATGTTTACAAAATTGGTGTCATGTTCATGGAGATGATTGTTGGAAGGTGGGTTATTGATATTGTTAGGCCCACTAACTAGTGTAATCTGATATCAAGGGTACTTTTCATGTTATTATTTCAAACCTAATTCCATGTTTATATTTTTGATAAATAAAATTCTATCTTTTAATGATTATTTCCCTGTTGTCGAGGTACTAACTTTGTTAAAAGTCAAAATGAAGTTCAAAAAAATGCAATAAGTTCAACACAATTTTTTATTCATTGTTGTGTACATACTACCTCAATCTCAATGGTTTAAGAATTTTTTTCACTTGTTTACATACCTCCCTCAATTCCATATGAGGTATTTTATCATATGTTTACTAATCTATTTATACATAGACTGAAGCTGGTGTGGATGAGGCTAAAAATATATATGGTATAGTCTGGAGCTGACATGGATGGGCTGGAGCTAGAGCTGGTGTTGACTAGAGACAGAATAAATGGGGATAGAGATGACATGGATTGGCTGGGGTTGCAGTTGACATGGATGACCTGAAGCTACTAGTGCTGGAGTTGCTGGCGATGATGGGTTGGAGCTGATGTTGGGGGTGGTAAGGGTTTTCGAGTAACAAAATGGTGGAATAGAATTGGGGGGGGGGGTTGGGTTTTCCAGTAATAAAATTATAGAAAAATCTTCATGGGGGTCCAATAGGTTCTAATTGTAATAAATTTTATTATTAATATAATTAATTATTGTATTATTTTTAACATGTGTTAGAATCCTCTTTGGTTTAATAATTAAAACATATGTATTATATATGATAAATTAATAAATATAATTTGAATTTTTAGTGGTAATGAAAATTTATAATTTTTATTTAAATGTAATTTATTAACAAATATTATATATTGAAAATATTATTACCAATAGATAAATTTGTCCCCAAAACCTGTTGCTAAATAGTTTAACCAACATATATATTATTTTTTGGAATTATTATAATTAAAACAGAACTATTTTATCAATCCCCAAAAAATTTAACAATAATGTTTTTACCAACAATTTAGTTATAGAGACATATATGTTTGTAAAATGTTTTACCAATAGAAAATTCACTTTTACCAACATATATGCCCCTGTTGGAAAATTTGAAATATTTTATAGCATGTCATGACTTTCTAAAAATCCATAACAATAAGATTATTTGAAAAAAAACTACATTTATTTAATGATAAAATGTCATACTCATCCATAAAATTCATGGATAACATAAAAAGAATCAAAATAAATTTATTTTATTATTTATAATATCATTTATTTGAATCCTTTATTAATAAAGTAATCACTACATCATCACTGTGTTATAATTTAATTTTTTTATTTAATGTCTAAAAATTATAAATAAAATATAATGATGTTGGGAATAATTTTATTTTTCTAATTAATATTTATAGTCTAATAGATCAATTATATAACACTATATAATTTTTTTAGTAAAAGAAATATGTTTATTTTATATTTTTCTTAACATTATATTAATTCTTATAAAATGTCATTTTCACATCAAAGTGGCTCCATAGGATCCCAAAATTGACAAAAGGATTCCCATAGTCGGACATTTTTCATCCAGTAGGATTAAGACATATGTTAGGATAGTTTAATATTTTTATAATATTATTTTTTACTCTTATTTACAAAATTTACTCTTTAACCATGGTAAATAAAATATTTACTGATGTTACTATTCATAATGTCCAAAAATAAAAGGTACCTATTTACACAATTTTATCCTTTTGATTCCAAATCATGAATCTATTTTTCTAAATTAAAAACACATAAGTTGCAGTAATTAATTTTAAATTAATTCTCGTTGTCAAAACCAAAAATTGTGTTTTTAAAAAGAAAAAATTACCCAAAGATTGACATGTGTTTATGTCCAATATACATATGAAATTACTTGAAATGAACAGAATTTTATTAAATGAAAAAAATATAATCCAATTACTATTTAAAACCAATTAAAAGGACAATATCTCTATATAAATAAATTAGATGAAAATGCTGTTTTGTATTAAAATACAGTATTTTTCACTATTCATTAAAAAATGAACTGTATAAAAAAATACTAAAATATCATCGAATGTAAATTCTGATGTTATTATTCTATATATGAAGTTTATTTTTTCAAATAAAACATTAAAATGTAACCAAAACTAGATTTAAAAATGGTTCGCCATCAAAAGGCAGTAAAATGACCTATTAGAAAATATTAGAGTATTTCATGCTTCAAATCAGTTTCATTTTTATTTTAAGCCTCTAAAATATATTTGATAAATTTATTTTACAAACATGTATAATCAAAATTTATTCAATATATTCATTCCCGCTAATACAACAGTTAGGCGTTTACTACCATTTAAAATAATAATATTGTTATATTATTTTTCTCCATAACTCAAAGTTGTGTGCAACATAAGAATTCAAAGAAACCCATTATTGCATGTTGAGTACTCTATCAGACAATGTGACCCCTTTAATGTAAAATTAATCAATATTAATAGACATAAAATTATATTATTTTATTAATCCCTAGGTCGTTACCCTTAGAATATAATTTTTTATATTATTAAGAGACTATCTAAATTCTGGAAGCTATAAAAAAAGTTTTGAGGAATCAGACGAGTTAGGTGGTAATGTAATATTGGAAAAAACATAAAATAGATGATAAAGTGTAGTAAACTGAAGAAATAATGATCAATAACTACCCACATCTATTGATAAAATGACATTTTGGAAATTCTGAGGATGAAATTTCCCAAAGAGGAAAGGAGGTAACATCTAAGATTCAATTATGGTAAGTAATAATTTATTCTTAATGACACAATAAAATAAGTCATATATTTATTCAAGAATGTGATTAAAAGAATTATTACATTTTATTAATTTAATATCTATTAAAATAAGTACATTTTTGAATTTAGTATGTCAAAATTTTCATAGGATTTATTTGGGATTTTTTAGAAATAAAAGATTTTTTTGGGTAATAGTGAAAAAATATAGATTTTATATGAAATTATAATGATATAAGAATGAAATTAGGTTTTTTAGATCCATTTTTTTGAAAATATATTTATTTAATATGTAATATAATTAATATAAAAATAAAATGTGTAATTTATAAATATATGCATAACATTTTTGAAATCTAAGTAATGTTTTTGTTCAAGTAAAAACTATTTTTAGTTATTATCTTTTAATCAATTATATATAAGGTTCCTTTTATTTTTTTAAATAAATAATATTTCTCCTATTATTTTAAAAAATCCAATTAATTCCATTTTAATAAAAAATATAGTTTATTTCGTTGTAAAATCATTTTAAAGCTTTAAATTTGTTTTTGGTAAACAATTGTTTATCTTGGTTTAAGGGGTTTTTAAATTATTTTTTTCAACTTATAGAAATTAAATTTTATAAAATGGGCTTTATATTTTTAATCATCCAGTACAATGTTTTTTAATGAAGAAACATTCATTTTTTATCATGGTGAATAGTAACATTTGTAACAATTTAGTTACCAGGGTGAGGTTGAAAACAAGTTAAAAGGGATAAAACTAAAATGATAAGTGTTAAATAAAATAATTTTTTTATGAATAATATTTTGTATTCATATTTAGACCCTATATGATCTCATATTCGAATATACATAATTTTAAGCTTTTTTTCTTGAGTAATACAATAATTATTTTTAATCTATTGGAAAATTCCATGTGTGTCATCTCGCTCACTTATAAAATGAAAAAACCTATCCTCTATTATACACACAAAAATATCCTCTAATCAAGTATATCGATTCCTAAATACATTACTAACATCCCCCTCCATCATATATAAGCCCTTGATTGATTGAAATACGAACAATAGAAGGATTAACATGTAAGACAAAGTAGGTTGTCAAAAGAAGAAGTATTACACTTAATCATTTGTTTTAATTTTATTTAATCTTATAGCAAATTATATTTTATTAAAACCATTATTATATAAAACATATGTATTTCCAATATAATGTGATATTTTTTTGTTTATGTTTTATCCTTTATTCATCTCCTTCTCTATCAAACAGTAAAAAAGAATCATTCGTGCATACATACGGGCAATCATGTCGTGATGTGATGTATTTAAATTTTAATCCCAATAAATAATATGTATATATTATGTTTATATGTGATATTTATAAAATTCTTATGATTCTATGAATATAATATTTCATTTACCATCTAACCATCCAACATGTCACACAATGATAACGTCCCTCACACATATGTGTGGAGAACCACCTCTAAGAAGTGATTTGATTGATTTTTCATGTTTTCCATTCATAAATAATTACAAAAGTGTATATAATTAATATATATGAAATTTATATCAATATTTAAATGGTTTATACGATGGAACCCTGAAAAATATATAAGGATCTAAACTACCTAACTGAAACTTATATGAAAAAATAAAAAAATTAACAATGAAGAATGATGATCTTAATAAGGACCCTTTAATAAATTGATGTTAAAGTGATATAATTAGATCATATATGATATTATAACTATGTATATTATTTTTGTTATATAATTATAATAAATTTAATATTTTTATATAGGATTTTATAATCAGTTAGAAACGAGATGGACGAGAGGTAGGGGTTTATTTAATGTTCTAATCCTTATCTAGGATTGTTTTTGTTTATGATTCCACTAGAGTAATTATTTAAACTTTATATATTAAAACAAATATATTTTATTCTTGTAACGCCCCGACCCCAGCTACCCAGAGTCGGTGCATTACTTCGTAACATTGGCATGATCACAAGAAAGATCAAATCTCGAAAGACCGATTAGTTTAGTAGCCTTGGAAACACTAGATATAATCATAAAGTTTTACATTACATTTCAAAGTGAAAAACTACTACAACAACAAAGTCTTCATATCCACACTATTAACCCCTCATAATATCCCTGCAAGTCAATCATAATTTACTTCTTCACTACCTGGGAAAATAAAACATAGAAAAGGGGTGAGCTCAAATGCCCAGTAAGGATAACAATATAGCGGAACATTCAAAATAAGCGTAAACATTTAAGGCAATGTATTACTAAAACAAAAGCCTTTTAAACTTGAACTTCAACATAGTATGGCAAAAGTAAAATGAAATAATGCCATTTACTTATTCACATGGATATTCTACTAATCGAATAATCACATGCAAAATCAATAACCACTTTCATAATGTTGGAATGCATAATGCCAGACTATCATAACCACATAGCCAAGGCCTCGTGCCAAGACTACAAATAAGATTTTGTCAAGGCCTTGTGCCAAGACACTAGTTTGTCTCATGAGACCTACCGATGCATCGAGGAGCTATAGCGGGCTCCACCCGTCACTTATTAAGTCCAATGCATTCCCATATGAAAAGGTTTAAACATAACATAAACATTCGTATTAAAACTAGCATACGAAATGTCAATAATTTCACCATAAACTATGAATGGTATAAAAATAGCACATCCATAGTCAAACATATCACAAAACCTTCAATACAATATAGAAGTTTTGTATCATAATAAATCAACTTCAAATAATCTTAAAATTTGTCAAAGGATGTAGACATAGATGAAATCAAAATTCTTTTTAAAGAAATATCTCCTTTTATTTTGAAATCATTTAAGATCCATCTAAAATAAAACATTTTCTTTGAAAATATTCTTATAAGCTTGTAAGGAAAGCTTTGAAGATTTTATAACGGCGTAAAATAACCGCACCCGCCGTATAAGTTAAAAAAAACATTCTTACCTCAATTCTGTCGAAAAGGTTAAAAAGGACCTTGTTTTGAAAACGATGGAAAGATTCCTTTATAAACCTCTTATAAAAAGTCAAACAAGGGTATAAATGACTTTAACCCATATTCTTGTAAATATTAAAAATGTTTTGAAATACATTTTTATGAAACATGGATGTGGATGATAAAGATATCCCAGTAGATTATTATGTATAAACAACCTCGGATAATGAAGAGATTGTGAAATAAACCCTTACCAATTTGGTAACTTATGAAACATACAACCCATGAAAGAGGTATCATATAATGAATATGTAAATACACATAAATTAGAGTGTATTACACAAAGAATATAATTATGGGCAGTATATAGACCACACAAAAGGTGATGGTGGCAATATGGCATGAATCTCACGGGAATAAGGAGTGAGATGAAAACCCCTTACCTTGTACTTTTCCTTGGTTGGGGTAGGTTAACCTCCTCTTCTTCGGGTTCTTCCTTTTGATTTGATCAAAAGGGATCCTTAGGTTGGCTTTCTGATCAAACTGAGGCCTCTAGGTTGTAGTGAGGGATGTTGGGAGATTATTTGGGCAGAGTTTGGCCGAACCAAAAGGCTTTGAAGGTGTGTAGAAATGAGAAGGAGGAGTGCCCTTTTATAAGAGGGGTGAGGGGCACCTTTGGAAAAGCTAGAAATATTAATTTATAATAAATTCATATTCGGTTTCCAAAGGCTCCAAAGTTGACTATTCAAAGGATGAGGTAGGGATAGGTCGAAAAAAACTCATCCAATAGAATTTAGACAGGTTTGGGTACTTATATTAATCTTATCTTTAAGTATTAACTCTAAGTTAATTAGTTTCACTTTTACAATGTCTCTTTGTATTTTTATATAATATGGTTAATAAACTTACTATATACATCTAAGCTACCCCCATGTGGTCCATTAATGATTAACCTATAATAATATAAGTCTCTTGGCCGATCCATAGATTTTTAGGAATTTAATATCAATTAATAATATAATATTTGTTTTAAGAACTCTTTTATGTCAATTTTGACACTATTCAATAGTTGATTTTTGTGAAACTCATAACAGATTTATTACTTCGAACAAAGTCAATTACATCAATCCTAATATATCATATTATCCTAGAAAATTAGTTTAATTCATTAAAAGTTTCATATTATATTTATTTGGGTATTTATAATATCAATTATTTTAATTTTTCACTATTATAGTAATTACTGCATCATCATTGTGTGATAAATAAAATAACTTATTTAATGTCTAAAAATTATAAATAAAATATAATTATGTAGGAAATCCTTTTATCTTTCTAATGAATATTTATAATCGAAAATCCAACATGTATAACCCTATGTAAAAATTGTTCTTCTAAAAGATGTAAGCTTATGCCATTTTTATTTTTATTTAAGCTTTATTAATATAATGTGTCATTATCACTTACAAGTGGATCCATGGGGTCCCAAAATAGACCCAAAGATGCCCATGGTCGACCATGTATCAACCAATAGGGTTAAGACACGTTTTAGGGTAATTTATAATTATTATAATATTATTTTTTAACCATTATTTACCGGATTTACCCTTAACCATGGTAAATAAAATATTTACCGCAGTAATTATTCAAAATGTCTAAAAATAAAAGTTACCTATTTACACAATTTGAACATCCTGATTCCAAATATGGAATCCATTTTTCTAAATTCAAAACACAGAAGTGGCAGAAATTAATTTAAAATTAATTCCCGCTGTCAAAACAAAAAGCGTGTTTTTAAGAGATAATAACTATCAAAAGATTGACACTAGTTTATGTTCGGTTTAATTGTAAAATTATGTCCAATGACCAACATTATATTAAGTGGTAAAAATATATTCTAAATATACTTTAAAACCACTCAAATTCATAATTTATCACTATTAATTATTTTGATTAAAAAAAGTTGTTTTTAATTAAAATTTAGTAATTTTCACTATTCATCAAAATATTAAAGTTATCCGAAAAGTACCAAAATTTCACCTTAGGCTAAATTTGATATTCCGAATCCAAAAATGAAGTCCATTTTTAAAAATAAAATATATATAATTTCAAAAATTAGGTATTACTATTTATAACGGCTAGTATGATCGGTTGTGGTGTGTGTTAATACACGAAGTTGCGTACAACACACGCTACTGTTTTATTCAAAGGAAAGCGTACCGTGGAAGCTTGGGATGTTTCATTTTAAATTTTTTTGATGTCCCCATTTAGTCAAAAAGTTTAAAATATTGTATTTAAAAAGGTTTTACTATTAAAAGTTGATAAAAGTGCAATACTGAAAATGAATCTGTTCTTGCATTATGACTAAGAAACTCATAATATGGATTCTAAAATTATAAGGATTATATAAAGTTTAAAATTTAGTTAATACTATTCATGACCTCTTTTAATGGACTTTTTTTTTGTATGTCAAGGTGTGATTGAACTCGGTGTTGCATGTAGTACAAGTTATTGAATTATTTTGAAGAAATAACATACTTTGAAATCTTGGGGTGTTACATTCTCCCCTCCTTCAATAAATTGCGTCCTCGCAATTTGAAATTGTTCTTCGAAAATAAAAGGTTGAAAATAGTAAATATATTTGTGGTAAAACCCACATCGGAAATTGGGTTACTAAAATTTAGTCTTAATATGAGGAAAAGAGAAATCAAAGGGTCACCACCAAATTATGATCTCGATTAGGAGAACATTGGTGGAAATTAGAGACATATAATCGGAGGAAAAACGTAAATATTTATAGGTAGTGATTGAGGTCATCAATCAAAAACAAGAATAAAATTGAGGTCCTTAAACTCATCAATCTATGATGATTTGAAGTACCATCGGTTCAACAAAATATAGGGTATTGGGACAACACATTTTTGACATTTCAAAATATCTTAGTTGAAATCCCACATCGAAAAATGAATTAATGAGGCCTCTATTTAAAATAAAGAGTGGAAAGTATGAAGATTACCAAAAATAACACATACTAGGGTTCCATGTAGGAAAATATGGATATGGAGGAGAAATCTAACCATCAGTTATCTGATGGAGAGTGGTAGAGAACATGGCTATGAAAAGGCCAACAATCCCAAAGCCATAAATTAGTGATGATTTAAGGTACCATCTAGGAAAACATTTTTGTTCTAAGTTCCTTTTATTAATGTTGAGGAATTTATTTATGAGATTGGCTAAGATCATAAGGAGATATACTTACTTTATAATTAGAGTTTTATCCATTAATAAGTTTCTACCACAAACTCATCTTTCACTCTAAAAGATAATAGAATGTAATTTTTTTTTATTTATACTATTCGTAAAGGGTTCCAAAATAAATGAATTTATAATTCATCTACCAGATCTTAAAAAAAACAACATTATTTAATCCAGGACATCTTGTGGGCCAGTGGTAGGTGATACACCCTTGTCACCCTTCGGTTGCAGGTTCAAGTCTCGCAGCCTTGCCGGACGCGACGGGTTGCCGCCCGACCTCCGGGTTTTCCTTTTATGGTAATCCAAAATAATCCAAACTAGAACTATCCAAAATACTTCTGTCCAAACTCACAGTCCAACATTTATAAGGAAGGTAAACATAATATAGATCCTTTTTACCCCACAATAGCATATGAATACCTTCATCTTGTATTCTTTTAATAAACTGAAACATCTTGAATTACCATATTCTTTATTGATTACATTCATGCTCCCCTATTCCATATAGAATGCTGGATATACTTCATCAATCCAAAAATGTTTTAAACCCCAACAATGATGGAATATACAAATCATTAATCAGTTCCAAGGTAGTCAAGAATATCCAATATAATTTATCCAAAACAATCATGTATTATTCCAAAATTACTCTCTCAGTATCAGAACTATATTATGGTTTATCATTCTCTCACCCATATATTTTCCAAAAATTATCCTCCTATTGAGTCACTTTTCTTTGTTCCACACAATCTCAAGTCCTTAATGAAATAGTACTGCAGTACAATCCTTATATACTCCATAATTATTATAACAAGTACATTGTTGATACAACACTCAATTGACATAATCAACATAAGAACTCTAATCATTCCTCTTCATCTGTGGTAGTATCATAACATGATTATTATCCAATAACATCATTTGCGGCATAGTCTGATGACTGGGACATAGGTTCGCGTAGTGTCCAAACTCCTTGCAAATGAAGCATTGTACATTTGAAACCATTTTCTTACCCTTGCAGTCACGTAATTTGTGCCCTTTTCCTCCACACTTATAACAAACTCCCATTCCTTTCAGGCAAGTTCCAGGGTGTTTCTTTCCATAGTTACCACATATGGGAAAATTATTCTTTTCCCTCTTCCCTTTATCCATCTTTCTCTCTTCCATCCTTTTCTTCTCTTGCTTCCCTTCAAAGCCATAGGACTCAGTAAACTCTTTACTTATCTTATCAACACATGATATTATTTCTTCATATGATGATAATACATGGGAGACTATTTCTCTTATAAATTCTAGCTTAAGACCATGAGAGATATGATCCTTCCTTCTCTTTGAATCATGTGCATTTCTGGAGTTATCATCCCTTCTACTGGGCGCCATTTCTAAACAATAGCATAAACTAGATTAGTTTATGAATCCAAATACATAATCCCATACTTATAAAACACGTAACATAAATTGAACTATTTATGGATATAATCCATAATCATAAAAATGTTTTCTTTGAGGAAGTATATACTCATAAACCCTTCATAATGATTTGTAAAGAAAATGAGAGTTATCCTAAGCATATCCCCCGGGAGTGTCGTAACCAAGAGTGCAGCAAGGCCCGTTGTCGTGCACCAGTTCCCGTTCGAGTCTAGCTCAAAGCGGTGTTTTCGGGTTTTACCCCTAGGTAATCTGTGCCAGAGCCGCCTCTACCTGCTCGTATCCAGACAGGGATGTATTGCTCGGAAAACTCACAAAGTCTCTACAATACCAAAATTCTAGGAAGTTCTTCTATACTAATCCTCAAAGTTCATCTTAGGTCTATGTGCTCTAATCAGAGTTTATCTAAATCTAGCGTCCAAGGTTTGTACTAAACTTCCTCTGATACCAACTGTAACGCCCCGACCCCAGCTACCCAGAGTCGGTGCATTACTTCGTAACATTGGCATGATCACAAGAAAGATCAAATCTCGAAAGACCGATTAGTTTAGTAGCCTTGGAAACACTAGATATAATCATAAAGTTTTACATTACATTTCAAAGTGAAAAACTACAACAACAACAAAGTCTTCATATCCACACTATTAACCCCTCATAATATCCCTGCAAGTCAATCATAATTTACTTCTTCACTACCTGGGAAAATAAAACATAGAAAAGGGGTGAGCTCAAATGCCCAGTAAGGATAACAATATAGCGGAACATTCAAAATAAGCGTAAACATTTAAGGCAATGTATTACTAAAACAAAAGCCTTTTAAACTTGAACTTCAACATAGTATGGCAAAAGTAAAATGAAATAATGCCATTTACTTATTCACATGGATATTATACTAATCGAATAATCACATGCAAAATCAATAACCACTTTCATAATGTTGGAATGCATAATGCCAGACTATCATAACCACATAGCCAAGGCCTCGTGCCAAGACTACAAATAAGATTTTGTCAAGGCCTTGTGCCAAGACACTAGTTTGTCTCATGAGACCTACCGATGCATCGAGGAGCTATAGTGGGCTCCACCGGTCACTTATTAAGTCCAATGCATTCCCATATGAAAAGGTTTAAACATAACATAAACATTCGTATTAAAACTAGCATACGAAATGTCAATAATTTCACCATAAACTATGAATGGTATAAAAATTGCACATCCATAGTCAAACATATCACAAAACCTTCAATACAATATAGAAGTTTTGTATCATAATAAATCAACTTCAAATAATCTTAAAATCCGTCAAAGGATGTAGACATAGATGAAATCAAAATTCTTTTTAAAGAAATATCTCCTTTTATTTTGAAATCATTTAAGATCCATATAAAATAAAACATTTTCTTTGAAAATATTCTTATAAGCTTTTAAGGAAAGCTTTGAAGATTTTATAACGGCGTAAAATAACCGCACCCGCTGTATAAGTTAAAAAAAACATTCTTACCTCAATTCTGTCGAAAAGGTTAAAAAGGACCTTGTTTTGAAAACGACGGAAAGATTCCTTTATAAACCTCTTATAAAAAGTCAAACAAGGGTATAAATGACTTTAACCCATATTCTTGTAAATATTAAAAATGTTTTGAAATACATTTTTAAGAAACATGGATGTGGATGATAAAGATATCCCAGTAGATTATTATGTATAAACAACCTCGGATAATGAAGAGATTGTGAAATAAACCCTTACCAATTTGGTAACTTATGAAACATACAACCCATGAAAGAGGTATCATATAATGAATATGTAAATACACATAAATTAGAGTGTATTACACAAAGAATATAATTATTGGCAGTATATACACCACACAAAAGGTGATGGTGGCAATATGGCATGAATCTCACGGGAATAAGGAGTGAGATGAAAACCCCTTACCTTGTACTTTTCCTTGGTTGGGGTAGGTTAACCTCCTCTTCTTCGGGTTCTTCCTTTTGATTTGATCAAAAGGGCTCCTTAGGTTGGCTTTCTGATCAAACTAAGGCCTCTAGGTTGTAGTGAGGGATGTTGGGAGATTATTTGGGCAGAGTTTGGCCGAACCAAAAGGCTTTGAAGGTGTGAAGAAATGAGAAGGAGGAGTGCCCTTTTATAAGAGGGGTGAGGGGCACCTTTGGAAAAGCTAGAAATATTAATTTATAATAAATTCATATTCGGTTTCCAAAGGCTCCAAAGTTGACTATTCAAAGGATGAGGTAGGGATAGGTCGAAAAAAACTCATCCAATAGAATTTAGACAGGTTTGGGTACTTATATTAATCTTATCTTTAAGTATTAACTCTAAGTTAATTAGTTTCACTTTTACAATGTCTCTTTGTATTTTTATATAATATGGTTAATAAAATTACTATATACATCCAAGAGACCCCCATGTGGTCCATTAATGATTAACCTATAATAATATAAGTCTCTTGGCCGAACCTTAGATTTTTAGGAATTTAATATCAATTAATAATATAATATTTTTTTTAAGAACTCTTTTATGTCAATTTTGACACTATTCAATAGTTGATTTTTGTGAAACTCATAACAGATTTATTACTTCGAACAAAGTCAATTACATCAATCCTAATATATCATATTATCCTAGAAAATTAGTTTAATTCATTAAAAGTTTCATATTATATTTATTTGGGTATTTATAATATCAATTATTTTAATTTTTCACTATTATAGTAATTACTGCATCATCATTGTGTGATAAATAAAATAACTTATTTAATGTCTAAAAATTATAAATAAAATATCATTATGTAGGAAATCCTTTTATCTTTCTAATGAATATTTATAATCGAAAATCCAACATGTATAACCCTATGTAAAAATTGTTCTTCTAAAAGATGTAAGCTTATGCCATTTTTATTTTTATTTAAGCTTTATTAATATAATGTGTCATTATCACTTACAAGTGGATCCATGGGGTCCCAAAATAGACCCAAAGATGCCCATGGTCGACCATGTATCAACCAATAGGGTTAAGACACGTTTTAGGGTAATTTAGTATTATTATAATATTATTTTTTAACCCTTATTTACCGGATTTACCCTTAACCATGGTAAATAAAATATTTACCGCAGTAATTATTCAAAATGTCTAAAAATAAAAGTTACCTATTTACACAATTTGAACATCCTGATTCCAAATATGGAATCCATTTTTCTAAATTCAAAACACAGAAGTGGCAGAAATTAATTTAAAATTAATTCCCGCTGTCAAAACAAAAAGCGTGTTTTTAAGAGATAATAACTATCAAAAGATTGACACTAGTTTATGTTCGGTTTAATTGTAAAATTATGTCCAATGACCAACATTATATTAAGTGGTAAAAATATATTCTAAATATACTTTAAAACCACTCAAATTCATAATTTATCACTATTAATTATTCTGATTAAAAAAAGTTGTTTTTAATTAAAATTTAGTAATTTTCACTATTCATCAGAATATTAAAGTTATCCGAAAAGTACCAAAATTTCACCTTAGGCTAAATTTGATATTCCGAATCCAAAAATGAAGTCCATTTTTAAAAATAAAATATATATAATTTCAAAAATTAGGTATTACTATTTATAACGGCTAGTTTGATCGGTTGTGGTGTGTGTTAATACACGAAGTTGCGTACAACACACGCTACTGTTTTATTCAAAGGAAAGCGTACCGTGGAAGCTTGGGATGTTTCATTTTAAATTTTTTTGATGTCCCCATTTAGTCAAAAAGTTTAAAATATTGTATTTAAAAAGGTTTTACTATTAAAAGTTGATAAAAGTGCAATACTGAAAATGAATCTGTTCTTGCATTATGACTAAGAAACTCATAATATGGATTCTAAAATTATAAGGATTATATAAAGTTTAAAATTTAGTTAATACTATTCATGACCTCTTTTAATGGACTTTTTTTTTGTATGTCAAGGTGTGATTGAACTCGGTGTTGCATGTAGTACAAGTTATTGAATTATTTTGAAGAAATAACATACTTTGAAATCTTGGGGTGTTACATTCTCCCCTCCTTCAATAAATTGCGTCCTCGCAATTTGAAATTGTTCTTCGAAAATAAAAGGTTGAAAATAGAAAATATATTTGTGGTAAAACCCACATCGGAAATTGGGTTACTAAAATTTAGTCTTAATATGAGGAAAATAGAAATCAAAGGGTCACCACCAAATTATGATCTCGATTAGGAGAACATTGGTTGAAATTAGAGACATATAATCGGAGGAAAAACGTAAATATTTATAGGTAGTGATTGAGGTCATCAATCAAAAACAAGAATAAAATTGAGGTCCTTAAACTCATCAATCTATGATGATTTGAAGTACCATCGGTTCAACAAAATATAGGGTATTGGGACAACACATTTTTGACATTTCAAAATATCTTAGTTGAAATCCCACATCGAAAAATGAATTAATGAGGCCTCTATTTAAAATAAAGAGTGGAAAGTATGAAGATTACCGAAAATAACACATACTAGGGTTCCATGTAGGAAAATATGGATATGGAGGAGAAATCTAACCATCAGTTATCTGATGGAGAGTGGTAGAGAACATGGCTATGAAAAGGCCAACAATCCCAAAGCCATAAATTAGTGATGATTTAAGGTACCATCTAGGAAAACATTTTTGTTCTAAGTTCCTTTTATTAATGTTGAGGAATTTATTTATGAGATTGGCTAAGATCATAAGGAGATATACTTACTTTATAATTAGAGTTTTATCCATTAATAAGTTTCTACCACAAACTCATCTTTCACTCTAAAAGATAATAGAATGTAATTTTTTTTTATTTATACTATTCGTAAAGGGTTCCAAAATAAATGAATTTATAATTCATCTACCAGATCTTAAAAAAAACAACATTATTTAATCCAGGACATCTTGTGGGCCAGTGGTAGGTGATACACCCTTGTCACCCTTCGGTTGCAGGTTCAAGTCTCGCAGCCTTGCCGGACGCGACGGGTTGCCGCCCGACCTCCGGGTTTTCCTTTTATGGTAATCCAAAATAATCCAAACTAGAACTATCCAAAATACTTCTGTCCAAACTCACAGTCCAACATTTATAAGGAAGGTAAACATAATATAGATCCTTTTTACCCCACAATAGCATATGAATACCTTCATCTTGTATTCTTTTAATAAACTGAAACATCTTGAATTACCATATTCTTTATTGATTACATTCATGCTCCCCTATTCCATATAGAATGCTGGATATACTTCATCAATCCAAAAATGTTTTAAACCCCAACAATGATGGAATATACAAATCATTAATCAGTTCCAAGGTAGTCAAGAATATCCAATATAATTTATCCAAAACAATCATGTATTATTCCAAAATTACTCTCTCAGTATCAGAACTATATTATGGTTTATCATTCTCTCACCCATATATTTTCCAAAAATTATCCTGCTATTGAGTCACTTTTCTTTGTTCCACACAATCTCAAGTCCTTAATGAAATAGTACTGCAGTACAATCCTTATATACTCCATAATTATTATAACAAGTACATTGTTGATACAACACTCAATTGACATAATCAACATAAGAACTCTAATCATTCCTCTTCATCTGTGGTAGTATCATAACATGATTATTATCCAATAACATCATTTGCGGCATAGTCTGATGACTGGGACATAGGTTCGCGTAGTGTCCAAACTCCTTGCAAATGAAGCATTGTACATTTGAAACCATTTTCTTACCCTTGCAGTCACGTAATTTGTGCCCTTTTCCTCCACACTTATAACAAACTCCCATTCCTTTCAGGCAAGTTCCAGGGTGTTTCTTTCCATAGTTACCACATATGGGAAAATTATTCTTTTCCCTCTTCCCTTTATCCATCTTTCTCTCTTCCATCCTTTTCTTCTCTTGCTTCCCTTCAAAGCCATAGGACTCAGTAAACTCTTTACTTATCTTATCAACACATGATATTATTTCTTCATATGATGATAATACATGGGAGACTATTTCTCTTATAAATTCTAGCTTAAGACCATGAGAGATATGATCCTTCCTTCTCTTTGAATCATGTGCATTTCTGGAGTTATCATCCCTTCTACTGGGCGCCATTTCTAAACAATAGCATAAACTAGATTAGTTTATGAATCCAAATACATAATCCCATACTTATAAAACACGTAACATAAATTGAACTATTTATGGATATAATCCATAATCATAAAAATGTTTTCTTTGAGGAAGTATATACTCATAAACCCTTCATAATGATTTGTAAAGAAAATGAGAGTTATCCTAAGCATATCCCCCGGGAGTGTCGTAACCAAGAGTGCAGCAAGGCCCGTTGTCGTGCACCAGTTCCCGTTCGAGTCTAGCTCAAAGCGGTGTTTTCGGGTTTTACCCCTAGGTAATCTGTGCCAGAGCCGCCTCTACCTGCTCGTATCCAGACAGGGATGTATTGCTCGGAAAACTCACAAAGTCTCTACAATACCAAAATTCTAGGAAGTTCTTCTATACTAATCCTCAAAGTTCATCTTAGGTCTATGTGCTCTAATCAGAGTTTATCTAAATCTAGCGTCCAAGGTTTGTACTAAACTTCCTCTGATACCAACTGTAACGCCCCGACCCCAGCTACCCAGAGTCGGTGCATTACTTCGTAACATTGGCATGATCACAAGAAAGATCAAATCTCGAAAGACCGATTAGTTTAGTAGCCTTGGAAACACTAGATATAATCATAAAGTTTTACATTACATTTCAAAGTGAAAAACTACAACAACAACAAAGTCTTCATATCCACACTATTAACCCCTCATAATATCCCTGCAAGTCAATCATAATTTACTTCTTCACTACCTGGGAAAATAAAACATAGAAAAGGGGTGAGCTCAAATGCCCAGTAAGGATAAAAATATAGCGGAACATTCAAAATAAGCGTAAACATTTAAGGCAATGTATTACTAAAACAAAAGCCTTTTAAACTTGAACTTCAACATAGTATGGCAAAAGTAAAATGAAATAATGCCATTTACT
The DNA here is from genome assembly GCA_963277665.1 of Viscum album. NCBI lineage: Eukaryota > Viridiplantae > Streptophyta > Magnoliopsida > Santalales > Viscaceae > Viscum > Viscum album. The sequence continues at coordinate 868,729,862 of OY728160.1, read as the reverse complement.
TATTCACATGGATATTATACTAATCGAATAATCACATGCAAAATCAATAACCACTTTCATAATGTTGGAATGCATAATGCCAGACTATCATAACCACATAGCCAAGGCCTCGTGCCAAGACTACAAATAAGATTTTGTCAAGGCCTTGTGCCAAGACACTAGTTTGTCTCATGAGACCTACCGATGCATCGAGGAGCTATAGCGGGCTCCACCCGTCACTTATTAAGTCCAATGCATTCCCATATGAAAATGTTTAAACATAACATAAACATTCGTATTAAAACTAGCATACGAAATGTCAATAATTTCACCATAAACTATGAATGGTATAAAAATTGCACATCCATAGTCAAACATATCACAAAACCTTCAATACAATATAGAAGTTTTGTATGATAATAAATCAACTTCAAATAATCTTAAAATCCGTCAAAGGATGTAGACATAGATGAAATCAAAATTCTTTTTAAAGAAATATCTCCTTTTATTTTGAAATCATTTAAGATCCATATAAAATAAAACATTTTCTTTGAAAATATTCTTATAAGCTTTTAAGGAAAGCTTTGAAGATTTTATAACGGCGTAAAATAACCGCACCCGCTGTATAAGTTAAAAAAAACATTCTTACCTCAATTCTGTCGAAAAGGTTAAAAAGGACCTTGTTTTGAAAACGACGGAAAGATTCCTTTATAAACCTCTTATAAAAAGTCAAACAAGGGTATAAATGACTTTAACCCATATTCTTGTAAATATTAAAAATGTTTTGAAATACATTTTTAAGAAACATGGATGTGGATGATAAAGATATCCCAGTAGATTATTATGTATAAACAACCTCGGATAATGAAGAGATTGTGAAATAAACCCTTACCAATTTGGTAACTTATGAAACATACAACCCATGAAAGAGGTATCATATAATGAATATGTAAATACACATAAATTAGAGTGTATTACACAAAGAATATAATTATTGGCAGTATATACACCACACAAAAGGTGATGGTGGCAATATGGCATGAATCTCACGGGAATAAGGAGTGAGATGAAAACCCCTTACCTTGTACTTTTCCTTGGTTGGGGTAGGTTAACCTCCTCTTCTTCGGGTTCTTCCTTTTGATTTGATCAAAAGGGCTCCTTAGGTTGGCTTTCTGATCAAACTAAGGCCTCTAGGTTGTAGTGAGGGATGTTGGGAGATTATTTGGGCAGAGTTTGGCCGAACCAAAAGGCTTTGAAGGTGTGAAGAAATGAGAAGGAGGAGTGCCCTTTTATAAGAGGGGTGAGGGGCACCTTTGGAAAAGCTAGAAATATTAATTTATAATAAATTCATATTCGGTTTCCAAAGGCTCCAAAGTTGACTATTCAAAGGATGAGGTAGGGATAGGTCGAAAAAAACTCATCCAATAGAATTTAGACAGGTTTGGGTACTTATATTAATCTTATCTTTAAGTATTAACTCTAAGTTAATTAGTTTCACTTTTACAATGTCTCTTTGTATTTTTATATAATATGGTTAATAAAATTAATATATACATCCAAGAGACCCCCAAGTGGTCCATTAATGATTAACCTATAATAATATAAGTCTCTTGGCCGAACCTTAGATTTTTAGGAATTTAATATCAATTAATAATATAATATTTTTTTTAAGAACTCTTTTATGTCAATTTTGACACTATTCAATAGTTGATTTTTGTGAAACTCATAACAGATTTATTACTTCGAACAAAGTCAATTAAATCAATCCTAATATATCATATTATCCTAGAAAATTAGTTTAATTCATTAAAAGTTTCATATTATATTTATTTGGGTATTTATAATATCAATTATTTTAATTTTTCACTATTATAGTAATTACTGCATCATCATTGTGTCATAAATAAAATAACTTATTTAATGTCTAAAAATTATAAATAAAATATCATTATGTAGGAAATCTTTTTATCGTTCTAATGAATATTTATAATCGAAAATCCAACATGTATAACCCTATGTAAAAATTGTTCTTCTAAAAGATGTAAGCTTATGCCATTTTTATTTTTATTTAAGCTTTATTAATATAATGTGTCATTATCACTTACAAGTGGATACATGGGGTCCCAAAATAGACCCAAAGATGCCCATGGTCGACCATGTATCAACCAATAGGGTTAAGACACGTTTTAGGGTAATTTAGTATTATTATAATATTATTTTTTAACCCTTATTTACCGGATTTACCCTTAACCATGGTAAATAAAATATTTACCGCAGTAATTATTCAAAATGTCTAAAAATAAAAGTTACCTATTTACACAATTTGAACATCCTGATTCCAAATATGGAATCCATTTTTCTAAATTCAAAACACAGAAGTGGCAGAAATTAATTTAAAATTAATTCCCGCTGTCAAAACAAAAAGCGTGTTTTTAAGAGATAATAACTATCAAAAGATTGACACTAGTTTATGTTCGGTTTAATTGTAAAATTATGTCCAATGACCAACATTATATTAAGTGGTAAAAATATATTCTAAATATACTTTAAAACCACTCAAATTCATAATTTATCACTATTAATTATTTTGATTAAAAAAAGTTGTTTTTAATTAAAATTTAGTAATTTTCACTATTCATCAAAATATTAAAGTTATCCGAAAAGTACCAAAATTTCACCTTAGGCTAAATTTGATATTCCGAATCCAAAAATGAAGTCCATTTTTAAAAATAAAATATATATAATTTCAAAAATTAGGTATTACTATTCATAACGGCTAGTTTGATCGGTTGTGGTGTGTGTTAAAACACGAAGTTGCGTACAACACACGCTACTGTTTTATTCAAAGGAAAGCGTACCGTGGAAGCTTGGGATGTTTCATTTTAAATTTTTTTTATGTCCCCATTTAGTCAAAAAGTTTAAAATATTGTATTTAAAAAGGTTTTACTATTAAAAGTTGATAAAAGTGCAATACTGAAAATGAATCTGTTCTTGCATTATGACTAAGAAACTCATAATATGGATTCTAAAATTATAAGGATTATATAAAGTTTAAAATTTAGTTAATACTATTCATGACCTCTTTTAATGGACTTTTTTTGTAAGTCAAGGTGTGATTGAACTCGGTGTTGCATGTAGTACAAGTTATTGAATTATTTTGAAGAAATAACATACTTTGAAATCTTGGGGTGTTACAATTCTCCTATGTTTATTTTTGTGGGTTTCAAGTATTAGATCAATCTTTACAATCATTAGAACTCAAAAGACCAAAATATTGTATTAAAGGAAAATCAAATTTATTTTTCAATTCATTCGAGAATTTTTTTATTCCATATCTTTATTTTATTTATAATATTTTCAATAATGTTTTTAATATTCTAACAAGATTTATTAAATTCATATTTAAACTTTTTTAACTTTCTATGAAAAGTTTAAAAGTAATCCTCTTTTTGTTTTCTGAACAAGGTTCTTTTTACCCACGGTGTGAATGGGATATAAGTTTTAGCATTTACTACATTAACGAATTTTCCATACATCATGTATATTATTTTATTTTAAGATTAATTTAAACTCTTCCATAGTTATATATAAAGAAATATTTCTCCTAATATTCTAGAAATTTTTATATTTTAATATATGTGTTTTGAAAATGAAAATTATTATCCTCAATAAATATTATAATGGCCATTTAAAATTATTTTAATCGATTTCCATATTCATTTATGAATATTATACTTTATTTGATATATAATCTATTGATGCCACCCACCATATAATTATTTATGGATTATAATAATGTTATATATATTGTGTGCATAAAATTTTTACATTTCATATAATAGTTTTTCAATATAAATTTTTATGTTAATTATGTTTTGAATTGTTATTAAGTCCTTTCTCATGATGAAACCATTGGACGTAGTTGGTTATGGAAATGGACCATTATTTCACCTAGGTGCAATTATAGTCACCTGACAAACTAGTTTGTGTATTTTTATTATACCTTACCTATTTATGGACGATATTTTGGAACAAGGCTTGACAGTAAGATTACAATGTCCGATATTGTTCATTGTCTCCTTATAAAACTAGTTATTGTTATCCATTTGATTATTTATGTTATTATATATTCTATGATTATATTCCCCTTATATGATATTATTTATATGGTATATTTTATTATTATTTATCTCGGACATATTATTCATGCTTCATTTATTCTATGATAGTTTCTATTTCATTATGTCCCTTAATGAGCATCTAAGCACACCCTTTTCTATGTTTTAATTTCACCAAGACACCAAGAAAGGGTCTATGAATTATTTAATGAATTTAAAATAATAAATAATAAATTTATCAGTAGAAATTTTATGTTATATTTCATGTTTTCAAATGCAATGTGTGAATATTGTATGTATCTAATCTCGCAAGACAATTAAACTATTCGATCCTTTCAAATGTGATCGTTTGATTCTTATTACAAGGTATTAAAATAAAAAAAATATGTTACTAATTTGAAGGTTTAATAGAGATTATATTAAAAACATTAAGGGGGTTTTGAAATGTTCTCTCTAGAATAATGTTAATATATATCGAGGAGAAGAGAATTGATGGTGGGGAGATTGTTAATTCCATGACCTTCAATGGTTCTATTTTTGGTATAATCTTAATCAATTATATTTTATTTAGTTTTGGGTCACAATTTTTATTATCTTATATAATGTTAAAATTTTCATTTCTATGGAATGATCTGGAAGAGGGGGAGTCTATAAATGAGGAAAGAACCACCCAAAAGTCTAATGGAACCCCACTAGAATTCTGGTGAAGGCTGGCAGAGCTACTATTTCTACCCCAAAAACTCCTTTGGGTTATAATGATGTTTTTATGGGGAACATATATAGTTTTTTAAGTAATGAATTTTAATTATTTAATTAAAAATATAATTATACCAGTTGAATCCCTTTCTTGGGGTTTTAGCTCACAAAGTCCACGGAAAGCCACACTAAAGATATATCATCCTTGAAATTCCTCTTAGATGAAACAAACTTTTTTATTACTCAAAATCACTTATATTTTTTCATATAGACTCATGGATTGTTATTATCATATGTGTGAAGAATATTTTCTAGTTAATTCATTTTTTCACATATAAAGAGAGATTCAAAAAGAGAATTTGAAAAAAAAATTCAAGTTAAGTGATATGTTTTTCCAAAATAAGGGAGTCTATAAGATTAATTTATTATTTTGGATAGAGATGGTCTAGGGGAAGTGATAACGATTAGAAGTAAAATATTAGGAACATAAAAAGTTTTTAGGTTGGAAGTAGGAATTTTAAGTTACCATTAAAGAGTTGGATGGAGGAGGTGTAGAGGCAATTTTTTTTTTAAGATAAGTAATTAGAATACATAAAATCCATTCCAATTGGTTTTATAAAAATGGGAATTCATAAGATTATACAAGATATTTTATAAGAATAAAATCATGATGTTTTTTAAGTGTTCAATTTTTACTCAAAGGTGTAGTTGAGGAAATAGAAATATTTGATTAAATGAAGGTGTGTCTATGAAGATTGGATTTATGTGTACATTATCTTCATAGATATCATAAGGTAGTGATATAAAATGCACCAATTTGGTTATACTATATTAATATGGTGAAGGAATCTATTTGACTGAATTTTTTCACATTGTAATCATGTTCTGTTTTGTATTTAAATTTATTGTAGTGTTCATCCAATGTATTTAGAAAAGTCTAAACCATGTTAAAATTTTTATTATTATTGTAATTTATTTCTCTTCATCAGTTTGATTCTAAATTTTATTGTCTATATTGTTTAGAAGGTGTGAACTATGATGCATTGAAATAATATTGGGGTGTCTCTTATGTTCGGATACATCATTAGAACGAGTAAAATTTAGATCTTTATTTATGACTAGAATGTTCCCAAGGATATCATCCAGTATTTTGAAGTTTTCTATGGACCAAAAAAGTTGTTTAAATACAATATTTATATATTTTATAATACAAAACCCTTGGAAAGGTGTTTTAGAGTTTTGTTTAGGATCATCATTATACCCATATAATTACAGGATAATTTTGGTATGAAATTTCTAGTCCTTCTATCATGATTTAGAATATAAGGAGAGTCCATTAATTCTACATGTGATAGAATTGTAGGTGGTTATAGTATAAGTGGAAAAGTTTTATAGGAATGATTTTGCACTCTTAAAGATGAAAATAGATATCTTCCAACTATAGAAGGGTCTAGATATTTTCTTAACTAGTTACAAGATAAAAGAGAAGAAAAATGAAAAATTGGAATGATTAAATTATAAATCACTTTCATTGATCTAGAATTCACTAGCATGAAACATTAAATATGAAAAAGGATAGGTGAATATAATATAAAATTTCACAAAATTCCTAGATTATATGTATGAAAATCCAAAAACGATGAGAAATGTGTTCTTTTTTGTTTAGGTTTATCATAATTATGTTGTAGGATGAAGAACCATCAACTAATAACATCTTAGACATCAACATAATTGAGAGTTTATTAAAATTATTGAAGATGACTTTTAGGGATAAAAATTTAGCAATAATGTTACTATAATCACTCCGATAAACTTGAAATGTGATGGTTACCATGGTAAGTAAATCAAGAGGTAAGATATAACTAGTGTTTATCGATGTTAGGGATATGATTTAAATGAGAATATTAATTAGAAGGAAATAAATAATATATAATTAATGTACCCAATGTGTAAATTAGGGGTGTTCCATTTCATGGAAGGGTTATATTAAATGAAAATGAAGAAGAATTTGAGCAGAAGTAGCTTATTACATGATCGTCCCATGTATTGGTATTATGGGAAGAAAGGACACCTGAAGAAAAATTGTAGTGAACATTGTGTTAATTTCAAAAGATATACTTCTAGGAGTGCATCCACAAACCCCATATTAGAAGATATGAGTGGTGTTCGTTTGAGTATCATTGGTTCACTTGAGTATTAGAGAAAAATTTACCCTACGTATAAGAGATAAAGTTGGAGGAATTATACTTTTGGAAGATAAAACAAAGAACATTGTGTTGAAATAGGAGCTCTTGTGAGTGTGATCATGGACGATGTTTCAATCTAAACAACAAAAATAATATTTCTAGAGTTTTATGCAGTAAAACACATACCAGGATTAATGTAGAAATTAATTTTTGTGGGATATATAAAATATTTAGGTTTATATAAAACAATTTTATATGAATCAGGGTTAATTTCACATAGTAAATTTGTTGTGTCCAAAGAATTTATGAATGTGATTTTTTTTACTTAACTATTGTTCTGCATGCTGAAATGCATGATGGGAAATTTACTTTTGAAGTTATGGAATTATAGTCTCTATCACATAAGTGACAATGGGTTGAAAATATTTTCTATTAATGAAATGTTAAATATTGAAACAATAGATTATGGAACTAGAAAATAATGCATCATTGTGAAGAAGTAGAAGGTTTCAATCCAAAAAAAATGTCAGACCCCAAAGAACCAGAAACTAGAGTTAGTTCATATGAATTTATGGGTTCCATGAACTTTCCTTGGATGATCAGACAAGTCACCTGATGAATCTCATGGAAAGGCCCCAAATGAATCTCCCTATACTCTAGATGCCATCGACAAGTGGTGTGGGTCTGAAGATATACTATGGGGGTACTATACCCTCATATATGAGTGAAATTATAGTATAAATAACCAATCATATTGACATCTATAATAATTATAGTTTGAATAAATAAATAAAAAAGAAGCATGATTTAAAAAAATTTACAGAAAGACATATATACTTATATTCATGATATACCACATAAATTGATCACTAATCAGTCTAACCACATATAAATAATAAATAATAGAAACAAAATATAGAAGGATATATTTTCATCCCTAATATGTACTCAAAATCATATCAATTAAATCTATAAACCTTGCATAGATTTTTCATAAAATGCAACCTGGGCAGTCCCACCCGAACATGTAGGGCTAAGCCTCTTCCATATCCAAAATGAATCCTATTATAAACATTAATGTAGACATAAAGGTTAGAATGTTCACTAAAGAGCCCAAATAGATTGTGAGAAATAAATCTCAATAGGCCACACCCAACAAAAAAACTATCACATGCTATTATAAAAATTTCCATTCACATGTGGTATTATAAGGATAGTTATAAAATAATTAAAACAAAATTAAAAAAAACTAAAATAAATATTTAAATAGAAATTTTACAAAACACGCATCATCAATCCATGGGTTTCAAAATGACACTTGATATTGGTCAAACCCTCTCTATAAAATATGATGTCCTTATAAAACAGTTATCACTAATCCACACACCACTAGGTGCATATTCTATTTTAACTGGAAGCTTATATAAGTCTAAAACACAAATACTATTGAATGCAGAAACATGAGATCTCAGTATAGGCATCTATGATAATAATATACACCATAACCAAGATCTATGACTCCAATACTGGGATCTAAATGGTGGAAATAACTCAAGGTCTACAATGGAGATCAAATCATTATCTCAGGAGTCCTGCAGAACTAGACATGCTATAATCTGAATTGTCAGTAAAACAATACCTAACCTATACCAAACTCATCATGTTGAATCACAACAATACCTCCCCAACCACTATCCCCTACAAATGAAGAAAATATAAACTAGGTGTTTTCACTCATCCATATCATCCTTTAGATTTATATACCCAATTAAAAACATCTAAAAGGGGAAAGTCTAATCGATCTTAGGTCCTATTCCTATACATAAATAATCCCAAACGTCTCCTATCACTTCCAAAACCTGATAAATAAATATTCTCGAACATATATGGCATGATATGAATAAATAAGGGTTAACCAGTTCCCAAAACCATCCTACAAAATTGATGAATCTAGAAACGTCCCTCCTAGGGTCAACAAAACATAAATATAACTTAATGACCAACATAACTATAGTTGTAGTAGGACACTCTATAATAGATTATCTATCACAACCATGTCCTCATTCCACACTTATCACTAGAAACTAAATTCAGCCACCCCGACACACAACATTCACTTAAGAAACATGACACTCATAAGAGAATACTCAATGGGTTCCTTAGAACCATATCAAATTTTACAAAGGGGAACTCATATGTACTTGAAAACCAAAAAATGTTGTCCTAGGCCAATGGACATGTGTGATCTAAACCTAGAGAGACTGATATAGAGAAACCCAAATGAGCCACTACTCATTCTTACTTTCTGGGACCCATATGAAAGAACATAAAACTAAAACCCGTTAGAATTTCCAACCAAATTTGTTAAAAAATAAAACAATCCTCACCTAGGCACCATACCATACTTCCCTTTAGATGATTCCAAACTAATAACCTCAACAAAATCCTCCCTTAAAAATTCAAACCAACCCAAACCATCACTAAACTATTCACTTATGATATTAGATCACCCCAAAATCCTTAAAATCATTACATATATAGAAAACACTAATAATATACTAATTGTAAGTCAAGTTCCATCTATAGTGTGAAAAACAGTAGACACACCATTGGGTAAAGTAATACAAAATCTGTACCTTATGTACATGATGTGTACCTCAAGAATCATACTCTGGTCATGCCAAATAGCCTAAACCAATTTGTACACCCATGTAGAAGTCATTAACATACCCTAAATAGTGTATGAACCACTTAGGGTACTGTTACTTATTCTACACATAGCCTTTGGTCAAATACACCACATGCGTTGTGGTCATGTACCATACATGGGGGTCTGACTGTATGGCCTAAATGGACATTCCCCTCCACATAGGGTGTCTTAATGAGTACTCATCCAAACATAGAGTCATAATATTTAGGGTTTATAAAAAACCAATGATGTATAGTTATCATATTCTAACACACACCCAAAAGGATGAACACAAAGAGGGTGTTCTTGAAACACAAGTCATGTGATTGTGTTTTCCCGAACAAAAAACCCCAATAAAACAGATGGAACCCTCAATTTTCCCAAAACATAATCCATAATGACCCTATAGGGGTCCTAAGAAATATATAAAACCAATTAAACATAAAATAAACTAATCTATGATGAAATTGGTGAATATTAAAAAGTTCCAACCTCAAGGCATAAAACATCACAATTTCTTGCTATGATTCGCACCTCATAACCACCAAATTACGATTTACCACCTCAAATGAATCAAAATAAAATCCACACTCACTCTCCCTATTTTATCTCTTGGAAATTTTTAAAGGGGTATCCAACAACCATAATTATTAAAATATAAAGAATAAGGGGGAGAAAATGGAAAAAAGGAAAGAAAAGAAAATAAATAAATGGAAACCCATTTAAGGACCCAACATGAGACCCAAAACCAAAATAATGTTTATAACTATCCTAGATATAACAATCCATTATAAACTCAACCATGAAGTCATAATTCCAATTTAATACTACATTAAAAATAAATAATCAAACACAACTATAGAATTAAATAATGTTTAATTAATAAAATATTAATTATTTTGTGAAAATTTGAATGGTTTGGAATTCCACAAATGTCTATCTGTAGTGTTAAAACCATATTATGAGACCGATGGGTCATTAAAAAATTTATTATGAGATTATTTGATAGGATAAATTACCATTCTACCCCTCACTACCACTTTGGAACAAAAAATCAAATTTCCCATAATTTTCACAACACATAATGTCACTATTCGTTAAAAGCTTTTGAACATAACACTTCTCAGCCTAAAAAATATTACATAGCCAACCAACATCCATGATTCAAATTTATACCACAATAAAAACACAAATCCCTTAAAAATTGAAAGATATTAAATATAAATTCAGTACCTATCAAATAACCAGGTACATCCAGATTCTTTCTAGGCACCAACATTCGATTGCTTCTTGACCGTCTACTAACTAGTCTAACACACACATGATTCACCAAAAAAGTGGATCATTCATCTAAGACTAATATTATGATATCAATTATATAATTATCTATATCATCTCACCATCAATAAAACACTATCCTCTATGTTCATTGCTTCTTCTACTACTGATTGAAATAAATGGATTTTGACTACTCACTCACACCCGAGCACCATTACGAAACAACAACAACCAAACATTCCTAACACCCCAACTATGATATCACCAAGTCTAAACTACCAACTTATAATGGAAATTATTTCCACCAATGGTAAATTGATAGATCCCCACAACATGGATTTCCTCACTAGGATCCTCGAGCACCAATCTCAATAAATCCACCACTACTACACATCTCTGTTTCCATCATGACTCGAAAAAATCCCAAAAACCCAAACATGGTCCTTTCTATTAATTGAAAAACCAACTGTCATTATTCATAATCAAAACACACATGAACACCTTTAATAACCATCTTAGACTCACCTAATCCTAAAGGTCTCATGTTCCCATGTAACATAGTCACTCAATCAGAATCATTCCCCAATGAAACTAGGATAGTGAACCTAAACCACTACCATTATCTTCTCACATTTGATCTACACCTAACCAAAGCACCCTAATTGCTTCTATTAAAACTCAATCCACTGCACTAATTCCATGACTACCTAATTGACCACCCACTACATGAGCATCGATCTGAGACTACAAAAACCTAACCGCACTCCCACTATGAAACTAGAAGAACAACTAGAACCGACAAGTCTTATAATCCATCCAATAATCTCTAATCAACCTAAACTCAAAAATAAGTTCCTCTTAGTGTTCTAGATCTTAAGATTAAGGAATCTACCTGACTATGTACTAGTTTCTTTAGTAAAATCACAAACTCATGGAAACTAGATCCTAATCAAAATCACCTCCCAATCTTTCATGCCATCATTGAGCCAAAACAGGGGATACCAAATCCCACAATGACCCATAAGGGTATCCATACATCCCTTTTTAGAGAGATTTTATTTACATAACTTGAGAATTAATCATTGTATATTCCACATGGACATTCATTGGAGAAAAAATACTCATAGTTATATTGATTAGAATAATTCCAAGAAGATATATGGGATAATTCAATATAGGGTTTTACAAACACTTTAACCATCTAAACCTCTATTGTCAGTGAAATCATACAAAAACATAAAAATTCCATGTAAATACTATATGTATATCAGGTTTCATATACATAGTCCTCTTATAAATTGGGAAAGAAACAAATATCTATAATTTCATAGAGCTATAACATTAAAAACCATGAACAATGATGAAATAACCTAGTAACAAATAATTTCTATCAGAAAATGTGTTATTGATGTCCTGATCTGATATCCATCAGAATATTTGACACATTCCAAGAAGGCATGTCTACCATACCCTAAATAATAAAACTAGAAAAAACATAGTTATGATTCGATTTTTAATAAACATTGCTCGGTTGATCTGACATGTCACCCAATTCAACTCCTTACAAGACCTAAAAAACTTCTCCTAGTATTTCATATTCAATTGTATAGTGGATTTAGTTTTTATAGATATCTTGGGGAGACTATAACCTCATGTTAGAGTGAAATAACAATGTGAATAATGAACTACATACACATCCATAATAATAAGAGTATGAATAAATAAAAGAAGAAATGATTATTATATCAAATGAAATGAGGAAACATAAAGACTCAAAATCATGTCATAACACAAAAAATTGATCACCCACTGGACTTATCACATATATAAAATAAATAAAATAAAAAAAATTAAAAATTACCCACTTCCATCTCGAAGCCAGACCTAAAATGCTTTCACCAAAAATATTGATTTTATCCAACCCAATCCTCAAACTCCACCTGAGTGGTCCTTGTCAATCATTGAATTATAATAATCTCACCTATCAACTATTAATCATGTGTTGTACCATAAAATAAACATAAGGTCTTCATATGAACCAATTTTACCGTAGTTGGGGTGAGAAATAAATATTATTTGGACACCACCATTGGTGAAACTATCATCTACTATCATAAACAAGTGCAATCACATGTGATATTCCCATCCAAGTTGAATAAGAACATTAATTAAAACAAACAACTAAACTAAATAACTAGAATAAACGATTAAAAAAATACCCAAATTTAATTATTATGTTCCAACATGAAACTCTAGATCAACCAGAACCACTTCATAAAATTATAGAGGCCCATGAACGCACTGTTGACTAAGCCACATATCATCAAGCTTGCATGTCGGGTCAATAGAAATCTTAAAAATGTATAATTTAATAGAAAACATGAAATCCAGACCATATGATCACACCATGTGTTTCAAATATGAAAATGCGCCCCACTAATGTTATTAAAGACTCTAATAGTACAATCAAAACTGGTGAAAGGAACTGATGTTTGACATTAAAGAACCTATCAATATCCTTGGAGTCCTACAAAAATAGCCATGATATAATCCACCCCATCAGCACATCACTTGATGAATGATCCTAAACTCATCATCAAAGATAAAAATAGTGCCTATATGGCAACAAACCCCTAGGTTGGGTGAAAAAATAAACTAGTATGGTGAACCCATACATATGTTCCATTAAATAATTAGACATGCACAACACCCACAAATTTAGGATAGAATCATATCAATATAAGGGACAATACCCATTCAAATAATATCCCAACGGTATCCTATCACATCAAAAAACATGAGTAATTAATATCATCAAATAACCATAGAATATTTCATAAAAATGGCTGTCTAGTACCAAATCATCCTCAATGACTACTAAATAATGCACTAACCCTCCCAAGGTCAACAGAATATGGATCACACACAGTGGCCCCCCATACCTCAATAAAAACATAAAACCCTACAAGGGAATCTACCAAGAATGATAAATTCTAGATCCATTCTTATAAGCATATCTTCAACCATTTCCACACTCAAAAAGGCATTCAAAAAGGGACCTATAGAACCATATCACCCTTTACTCAATGGAATATACTTATAAAAGACACCCCATTAACCTAACAAAAAATATCTATTCAAAATAAACCTCAGGTAGCTGATCTAGTAAAATCTATATGAGAGATTACTCAACCCCTCATTTTGGGTCTCAAATGAAAAAAGTTAAACTAAACCACTTATCATTCCCAAACCATTTCATACAATAAGATTCCAACCCTGACCTGAGACTCACAACACACATCCCATCGGAGCATTCTAAATCAACAACGTCAAATGAATCCCCCCCACTAAAACATAAAATATATTAAAAATTCTCCAAACCCCTCTCTGGCATCCTCAGATCACATCGAAACATTTACCATAACATCCTACATGAATAAAACAATAATATTGGACTACCAAAACCTCCAATTATTGATCATGGTAATAAAGTAAGAGAAAAACATCCAAGGATAGAGTAAATGATGTTTACATGATATACATAGTGTGTGCCCCCAAAATCATTCCCTGGTCATACAAAATAGACCAACATAGCATTTACCTCCTATGCATATAAAATTTTCTAAACCTGTATAGTGTATCTCCTACTTCGGGTAATTGTCCATGTTCCATACATGGCCTCTATCCAAATAACCTACATGTCCTCTAGCTGGGCACCCCACATGAGATCTTGTCGTGTGACCAACATATCCATGTGCCACCAATAAAGGTGTATGATAGAGTACACTGACACACTCAATGTCAATATATAGAGTGTGTACCAAACACACATGTAATGTAGTCATCATATTCTACCCAACACTATAAGGAAGAAAAAATGACATGGGTTATTGATCCACATGTCATGTGATATGGTTTTCCCAAATAGAATACCCCTAAAAATACCATCAGACCATTGATTCTCCAAAAAACACATCATAATGACCATAAAGTGTCCCCAGTAACACTAAAAATGAATTAAAGCATAAAAATAACAAATATATTGGTATATTGGGGAAACAATTTTATATATTAAGGCATGAAAACATCATATCTTCTCACGTGAATATGTACTACACAACAACAACATCTTGATCTACGTCCTTAGACAAAACCATATGTGATCCCCTATCCCTATCCTTCCTCTATCACTTGTTCATGACAAAGGGAATATCCCCACACCACAATGTGTACAATAGGACAAATGAAGAAGGGGTGGAATGAAAATGAAAAATGAAAAGAAATAAAAAATTCTCATTTAACAACCCAACCTCAAACATTGAACCTAAAGTAATTTTATATATCACTAAGTTAAAACCTATCATTTTGGACATGACAAAAAATAATTAATTTCAATCTAAGAATACTTTCAAAATAAATATCTAAACATCCCTTTATAATTAATTAAATACTAATTATTCAATGAAAATACGAATGACTCTAAATTTCACCTAACTATAACACTAGTGTAAACACCCAATTATGAGACCAAAAATGTAGAAAAAGATTATTATAGGGTAAATTGATAATAGAAAGTATCATTCTACCCCTAATTTGCACCTAAGAACAAAAAATAATATTTCACTTAATTTTCTCAACATGTTAAAAAAGGATTAATAATAATTGGGACTAACTCTAGATCATTCTCATTATGGTTCACTATATTATTCCCCCATCATCGATAATGTGACATTATAGTTGGGGGAATTGTTTCAAAAGATCATGTTTTTGGAATACAAAACATTATTTTGATGGAGATATGTTGTGGAAAAGGAGGTACGATAAAAACTACAGTAATTTAGGTATGAAAATTATGAGGAATATGGAATCATTAAATTCTCTAGGTTTTGTTAGTGGAAAGAAATATAGTTTAAGAATACTATAACATGTACTATAAATATAATATAGTTATATAGAGCCTGAATTTGATGTTATTTTTGAATTTAAGAACCGTTAGCATTGACAATTGATTTAAAATATATTTTTATGAAGAAGTGATGAATTCCATGGCATACTTGATAAATATGAGTCCATCATCTCCATTGGAGAAGGAATATATAGAATCATTTGGTCCCAATTTTTTTTACATAACCATATAATATTTTTGGTTCTGTCACCTATGTCAATGCTAATGACTAAGAAAGGCAAAACATAGATGCCCGATCTTTTGCATTTCACTTCGTATGGTATAAATGGATATAATTTGGTTTTTTATTCTTGGATGAAAACTATTATAAGGTTTTATCATTATAAAATTTTATCATTAATAAAGAGATATTGTAGAAAGACTAGAACCAAACATAAATTGGTAATGAGAAAAAAGTATCATAAAAAGTTTAGGTTTGAATGAAATGATGTTTGGATGTTATGAATGTTTCAAAATGTCCGGGTACTATATTGGTTTTGGAAATATAGGATTATAAAAATAATTTTAAGAAGGAGGTCATGTAATGATTGTGTTTCAATGGATATAAGTAATAAAAATATAAGGGAATGTGGAATCTCAAGGAATAGCTCTGGAAATTATCATAAGTAGTTGGTATGGAAGGATTAGAGTTGTAGAGTCAGTTTTAGTGGTTTTATATATTTAGGAACAATATAAATAGATATAAAAACATTTGTATTATTTTATTCACATAGATAATGGAGGTATTGAGATCTTGAAAGAGGCAATATGTCTGAAAGACCCAAAATAGTAGGATATAGTAATGAGAGATGAAATGGATTCCCTATTTGTGTTTGGAACACATGATCTAACAAAATGACCTAATAGAGGAATATTACTACAAAATAAGTGGGATAATCCACTAATGGAAGAGAGAAATAGTATATGAATGTACAATTAATGTCTTGCTATTAAGGGTTTCCCATAATCAGATATTATTTATTTTTCTAAAATATTTTCTTATATTTTTAGACACACAACTATTCAAATTGTTCTTCACATGTTTTCAATAAAAATATTTAATCTAGAATAGTTATATATTAGGACTACATTTAATCACTACGGAATAGATGAAAAGATCGATATGGAGAAGTCATAACATTTTGTGGATAAATAGAATTTGAAACTTCTGTGGAATACGAAAAAAACCCTTTATGGTATAAATATTGCACTATGGTAATGGAATTAGATGTTCAATTCCATTATAGTAGAACAAAATATAATCTAAATAAATAACAGTCATATTTATTTATTGAAGGTGCTCGATGATGATAGATTCATCATTTTACATGACTATTTATACGATATTATTATAACGAGTCTAGAGAATGAAAGATTTATTAGTGAAAATAATAATTTTCTGAATGTTTTGAGATATATGATCTCAATAAGGATAAGTAGATTTTGGATATATAGATTTTAAGGGTGTTATTTTATTGAATTTTTTTTATTCCTTTTAATGATTATATCCTAAATTTTGTGGAACTATTTTGAAAGAGAGAGATGAAATCATAACCACTCTTATGGAGATACATTTCATGTTAAGAATAGAGAAGGCACCATGAAAAAAGTAGATGTTGGGTATATGAAAAATTTAATTTATTTATTGGTAATAAAAATTTTGATTTATTCCATTGTTTTTACATGGTTGTACATTGTGTATGTTGTTGGAGTAGTTTACCAGAATTTCAAAATCCTAGAAGTGATTAATGGGAAGAGGGGAGGTGGATCTGATGTTATTTAAAAGTTTAAAATTGCCTACCTTTTCTTTAAAACATATGAATAATCCTAAGGGTGCGTAGTGTTAGTTATTTGAGGAGATATGGATACTCATATGATATCTACGAGTTATGTGTTCACATTAATGAGAAAAACTATGAGTTGGAATTAAAAGATTTAACTGATATATGAAATCCAAAAAATCAAAGTTGCATGGATTACATTAATAGAAGCATGTAAGGATTTGATCTGGATGAAGGGGATTCTAGAGAATATTGGAGGAAGGAAGGTTAATAGAGTACTATTTTTGTGATTTAAAAAGTTAAATTCACCTTACCAATAACCCAACAATTAAATCAAAGAAAAAAGTTAATATATTTTATGTATCACTATATTTTCATGTCCTTAGAGGGAAAACATAATGGATCTATAGATGAAAAATGATTCTTAGAATCTGTTATCAATATAGTTGGAGGATATTTTTTGGGATGTGCTGAGGTGATGTTTTTTATTAGTTTAGATTAGATAATCAAAGGTGTTTTTTGGGAAGGTTATTCATGTAAGGAAGATTGAGAATGGAAAATGGTTTCTAGATGTTGACAAATGGCTTGGTAGTGAAGCCCGAATATTATTCTCTAGTGGAATATTTTTTTCCTAACAATGTGAAAACCATTTTATTGATAAGTTATTATATATAACATAATTTGAGATTTCGAAATACTAATTATTGATTTTGGATGGAAATGGGGGAGTGGAAGCAACAGTTCCCTTAAGTATAGAAGTAGGAAAATTAGAATTTTTGTTCTAAAGTAGAGAATTAAAAGTTACCCCAAAAGATTATAATGTAGGTGGTGCAAAGGCAGAAAGGATTTTCATTAGAAAAAATTTGAGAGTATTTAATATCTCAAAAGTGCACAAATATTACCATAATGAAGAATTAAGGTAATAAGATTATTTTACTAAGAAAACAGGACCCCATAAGGATTTAACATATATGTATATTATCTCTGTGAAGATCGAAATTTGGTAGTATAGATTTCACTGGTTGGTCTCTACTATATTAGAATGGTGAAGACACATGTTAAAGGGAATTTATTTTCACATTGTAATCATATTTTGTTTTCTTAATGAAAGTGATTAAAAATTCATATAACAAATCATATTTATGTATAAATTTAATTTTCTTTTGTTATATTTTTTTAATTTTCAATGAATAAAAATATAAGAAGGAAATAAATCATGGATGAAATGATTCAAATTAAGAGTAATATATTCACTCATAATTGAACTTTACCAAACAAGTACAAGAAATTTTTTTATTAAATACCATGTATTAATAAATAAAATGGATGACTAAGTCCATTGAATGTATATAAATTAGAAGAAAAAAATAAATAGAAAATAATAATTTCTTTTCCACTAGGAATTCCCTTCGATAATATTCCGTCGTGAGAATCACTATTAGGGAAATAAATCCTATAATGAGAACAAAACATTAATGGAGAAATTATTTTTTAAAATTTTAAAGTTAAATTATAATATTGAAAAATTTGATTCATGAAGTTTTAATGAAATTAATTTATTTAATGAAAAAGGATAATATAGCTATTATTTGACTGTTAAAATAGGGTATATATTCATTGTGTCTAATAATAGTAAAATGTCACCAATTTGGAATTACCAGTATGTAGTTAATATATATTCCGATTATATAGATGTTAAAAAATATAAATTTTCTTTAATAATAATTTTTTAAATAAAATTAATAATTTTGGGATAGAATTAAAAGATACCAATTCATTTTGGAAAATACCATTGATTCTAAAATAATTGTTTTTATGAATTATGTATTTTTGTTAAAATTTTCACTTTTGAAGAATGATATAAATAAATTTAATTGTTAAGACATAAAGGAATGATTACTAATATCCAAGAAATAATTAAGTTAAAATAATGAATATGAAATTTTTTATTCATAATTAAAAAATGTTTTGTTTGAATGATTTTCTTTTATTATACAATATATTTTATATTTAAAAGTAAAATTTCTCATATTTATCATATTTAATTTATTAAAATGAATTGTTTATATATATAAAAAATTAATAAACATTCAAGAATTTTTTAATAACATGTTATAAATAAATATAATGTTATTTGTTATTAAAAATAGTTTTTTAAATTTTTTTTCTATATGCAATGTATTACTATTTAAATTAATTATAATGTTATATATTTAATAATTATTTTAAATTTATAAATTTCTTATATAAATATATTAAAAAAATTACAAATAATATAATGAATATTAATTTTTTTATAATAATAATAAATTTGTTTTATTTTTAAAAATACATTTTTATAAAAATTATTTTTTATATGCCATGTAGTCTTATCTTAAAATTAATTATTTAATTTTTCAATTTTCAAAATTGAATAAAAAAAGGATTAATATTCAAAATAATCATTTAAAATTTTTATAATGATTTCAATTTCATTTTTAGGAATAAAAATATTTCAATGAAGTAAAACTAGAATTTCCGTGGATAAGGTAAAATGAGGTAAATGATTCAATTAAGGGTTAAAATGTTTAAACATAATAAAATTTTTTATATAATTGTTTGGATTATGTAATTATTGATATTAACCTTTTCAATTTATAATTTTTCCACTTTTAATAGTCTTTCCTTCAAAATTTCATTTTTTTTAAATTAAGGAATGAATATTTACAAAACCTCAACCCCTTCTCACCTCTAAATAAAACAATCATGTACCCAAATAATCCCAAACTTAACAATTTTTTTCTTGAATATCTAAAATAACTATCACCCTAATAATACTCTCTTATATTTGGTACATTATATTCTTAATTGAATTTTCTAATTTTTTGAAAACTAGGAAATCTTCCAAGTTAAGATACAATTTCATCATTGTATGTTATCAATTTTTATCTTTCATTTTCATTTATATAATTCCTATAACTATTGAAATTTATAATTGATCACATTATAATCATCTAAATAAGATCATTACACTTCTATAAAAATTATATTTTAGTAAAACCACTACCGAATCACACTCATTAATTGATTAAACCATGTTCTTATGTGGGTTAGTTTAACCACCTACGAGGATAATGCTAATTTTTTTTAACATGGATGTATATTAAAAAATAATTAATAGTAATATATGAAATTATTAATGAAATAATATTTTATTTATTGATCTTATTTTGTGATATAATGATTTAACTCAATAATAATATCACAACTCATGTTTTTTAGAAATTATCAAATCAACCTTGTTGAAGACTTCATCTAGAAGAACTAAGCTAAAAAATTTCATATAATAAAACATGGAATAAATAATTAATTATTTATCATAAATGATAGTAAATTTTATATTCCTTATATGATTAAGTCATGAATATGTAATGATTAATTAAACTATTATACTGAAATAAACATGGAATGATTAAAACTACTAAGAACATTTGATCGATATAGACCAAAAAATAAGTAATAACAATGTAATAGATGAATATAAAAGGTTAATATAAAATATCATACACATGAATAATATTATGAAATAGATTTTTAAGTATTCTATTATTATTATTTTGGCATATATTGTATGTATAAACAACAAGGGTTCCAATGTAAGGGTTTTTTGTTGATTGAATATCCTTTCATTGAGATGTACACAATGGTCATTGAATATGTTATTCTAATATTGGTATAATATATCATATGATTTTATTATTTTGTAATTAATTTTTTTACATGTATTTACTCCTTTTTATCTAAAACTTAATTTCAAATGAATCATACTTGAAAAATTACAATGTGTGGTTGTGTTTCTAATCTCAGTTACATTATTTGTGATTTTTTTCATATTATACACTTATTTTCATTTATATGATGTGTATATGACTTGTTTGAAATTTTTTATCATAATTAAAAAATTTATCTTATTTTAGTATCCATTAAATGTTCTATCATTCATTTTACATTTCTTTTTTCATTTGAAATATTATAAAGGTTTTTATTGACTCAATTATCATTTTATTAGTTCATAATATTTTTTCCATGACTATTTTATTCTATGTTTTCATTATTCTTCCATATCAATATATTTAAATGTTTTTTTCGTTTATCACTATGGAAATTTCATTTTTATTTCAACATCATATCCATTGATCAATTTCTTACTTTAAAAAATATGACATTGTTGAGAATAATTTTTTTATACCTACATGCTCTTTTTACTCCACGTTAATATTACTTCTTATTTTTTTATTTCATAATTTTTGAATAAAAATATGTAATATCATATTTAATCTTCAAATATCATTTTATGTCAATTAAAAATGAAAAATTTTAACACTTTCATTGATTTAGGTTTCTTCAGTACATTTTAAAATGTTTTAAAATACATTTATTTTTGCATTCTTATATTATTTGTATTTAGTTAAATTCTCCTTAAGATTTACCTTTATTTACCTTTAAAGTTTAAATTATTGATACTTGTTTTCAAAATATTGTTTTCAATGGACTTCTTGTCACCTTTTGGAAAATTATTTTGAAAGTGGCGCATATCATGGATTTTATAGAAATTTTATCAAAACATAACGAAAAATATTTTAACATTTTTTCTTCAATTTTATTTTATTTCTTATCAAGGTGGATTTTTAATTAAACTATACATATTATATTTAAAATAACCATTTTTTGGTAATATTTTTATGTTGGTTATATTTTTTATGGTTTTAATCTAGTTCTTTCACTATTTTCTAATATTCAGTATTATGACAGAGATATCAAGTTAATTTCTTAAATATTATACATTTTCTTGTCTTACACAGAATTGTTTTTCACCTATGTCGATACACTTTTATATTAAATCCTTTATATTTTCATTATGGTGTTATTCCCTTAATTTTACTTTTTAAAAGTTTCGCTTATTCAAAATTCATCTTTTAATTCATTATCAGAATGTTTATGGTGATATGGAAATGAAATATCAATGAGAGGATTAATATATCACTACATTTTTCTTTCCTTAAAGGCATCATTGGGTAAAGATAAACTTTCTTCCTGTTTCTTTACATTGAAATTTACCACTCTTATTTATTGTGATTAATGTGTATTCACTAATATAATCATAAATTTCGATTAACATGGGAAGTCTATTACCATTACTTTATACATTTTTATTTTATATTTCATAAATATGTTATACTTAATTATTTTAATTAAAGGTTATTTTACTATATATCCTTTATATTTAATTAGATGAATTTTAAACCATTAATTTTAATATATAGCCTATTTTATTTTCATGGGTTAATCGTTCTATGAATTTTTATTATTTCATTTGGACCACATATGTATAGTTTGTAGTTATGTGCTTTTGGGGTTAGATATAGATATCTAATGAATTGGGTAATTCTTTATATCTGATGAGATAATAATGTTGTTAATGGGAATGATTTCATTTAGTTATGTTTATAATGTGGTGTGTGCACATCACTATGGTTAGTTATATTCAAAACATTATGAATGGACATGATTACAGTGATTTATGTTCACATGTTTTTTCATGGACATGATTTTTGTAAAATATATAAAAAAAATTTGTGATTGAACATGATTTAAGTTATCCATGTTTAGATCATTTTGCGTGTATATTATTGTGGTAAGCCATGTTCACAAATTTTTATGTGGACTTGACTACAGTTGTCTATGTTCATATCTTTGTGTGTATACGTGATTGTGTAAATATATGTTCCTAAATTTATGTGTGGACATGTTTATAATTAATTTTTCTAGAACTCTATTTGTGGAAATGATATCAGTTAGCTGTGTTCAAAACCTTGTTAATGGAAATGATTACATTTTGGTTTGTGCACAAAGTTCTAGTATACCAATGGATGTGTTTGTGTCACATGCCTATGTCATGAACCATGGATCAAGATTATTGTCCCATGTTTAAATATTCCTATACCATGGTATGTATAATAATTTTGGGATGATACATTTTAGGTTATATATCCTCATTCTATGATTTATGTTATTTGATAATGTCTTAAGAATAACTGTTAGGATCCAATGAATTTAAATTTGGACTTTATATCTTGTTTATGTTTTTCCATTGGTTATGGTATAATTCTATATAAATCATTGGAATTTTTACCTTACATAGAATTTGATATCACCCCTTATTGTTTATTCCCATTTACATAGTAAACTATATACATGAATATGACTAAGAGGGATTTCATGTATATATATGTTTTTGGGAGATGTTGAATCTGTAAATTAAAACTAGACATTTATATATAAAATCTTCAAAGATACTAAAACTTTAGGTTTTGGGTGTGTGTTTTAGTTTTTACATGATGTGTAACATGATGTATGAGTTTTTGGGTCATCTTAGTTTGAATAAATTTAATTGTTAAAGTAGATGTTTTTATAATCTAATGAGTGTGTGTGTATTTGGGGTTCTTCATTTCCTCTAGTGGATTAGGAATAAGTGTGAACCATGTTAGAACTTTTTTTGTTTTTGGACTTTATTTAGTTTCTTTAATTTTCAAGAAGTTAAAATTTTGGATGTTGGGAACCAGTTTGAAATTGTGAAATGGATTAGAGTTGTGTGTTTTCTATGTTTTGGTACATTGGTAGTGAGAGTTCACTAAAATAATTTTTTTCTTTCAATTAAATTTTTAAGGGAAACTTATGATGTATACATGTTTATTATGGAACCAAAAATATTTTGGGTTGATGAAAAAATTCCAAACACTAATAGATTTTTTATAAATATAATAGGAAATAAAAAAATATCAGAATCAACCCATGATGAAAATGTATGAGAACATAGAAGATACACAAAACCTAAGTAACCACACTATAATGCACACTTTCCAAAAAGTATAGGCATGTAATTACAAAAGAAAGAAAAATGAAATAGATAAAGTCCAAGATTTACAAAATCTTAAAAATGGTTCAAATTATAGTAAAATGAATGTGGTAAATGCCACAATCACTTTTATTTAAGAAACTAATTATTATTATAATGAGTAAAAGTAACTAAAACATGTGCCTCTACGATATTAATATAGTAGGGAAAGTTATTTTTAATAAGAAACACCATCATCCAATCTCCATTGAGAGATTATGCACATTTATTTGATATTCACAAGGACTCCTTTGATTAGACTAAAACATCCACCACCACAACTCATCCTTTTGATTAATTGATCATGTTTTTGGAAAATGTATGATTTTATTCTTACATAACTTCCTAAATACACTTATTATTCTATTTCCTAAAAAAAATAGGAATGGATATTACATATTCATAGATTTTTTCTTATGCATGTCCATTACGCCTCCACACTTCCTCTATCAAACTCGTCATTGTTTTCTTTAGATTGCCTACTTCTGATGTAAATTTATTGGTTTTCCTACTTATAAACCTTCAAATATTGTTCCGTCTACTCTACCGTCCCTATCCAAAATAAAAATAATGTTCTAAAATGAGGATATATTCAAGAAGACTAATTTATTATCCTGAATAATGATAGTGGAGTGGTAATAATAATGTTTGGATGGATGGAAATAGGAAGGCCATAACTTATCAGTTAGAAGATTATAATTTGAATTCTAACCTAGCATGTCTATTGGAGGGGTAACGTCCTAGTTCTAAAAGCCACCTTGAGGTGCCCCGTACCCGGTTGGTCACATGGCCTCAAGCTCATTTCCCCGAATGCCAGAGGCTGCTGACTAACAGCGAGGGACTTGGGTATTATAGTGGGGAACAATGCCCTCATTGGCAGTGTACATAAAAGACGGGAAACAAGTACACCATAACGGAAGCAGTAAATATACCAACAAAAGTAGTTGTGGAAAACTTGGATAACAAACAACTAAAGCCCATATATATGTATGATGCGTGGTACATACGTCCAGGAAATCAGCCAAACAAATCACAATGTTGGAATAAAAACAATACTAAACCAAAGTACAAAAGAAATAGATAAACAGTTTCTCAGCATCGCAAGACTAAGACTCATCCTAGGCTCTCCAGCTCTATATAAAATCAAGTACATAAAGTAGAAGGGTGCTTTCCCTTATCTATACCTGCAACAATATAATCTATTTGGGCCCAAAATCATGGCCCAAATAGGGTGTGAGACTAAATCCTAGTAGAAAACCACCCGAAGATCTGTTCCTAACACTTAGTGAATATATGGCAGGTAAAAGTACAGAAAGCAGTAAACATGAAACTGATCAGCATTAAACAATCCACAGTTTCAATATCAAGCAACATCTAAACAAGCAGCTAAACAAAAACAGGTTACCCTATGGGAATTACTCACAGCCCATCCCCTATGGTCATACCAAACAAGTACTAGCAACCCTCTAGGCAGTACACTAAGTCTATCCCCTATGGTTCTGTCACAAAAATATATAAAATAGACTCTCTGAGAATGCACTCACAGTCAATTCCCCTTAGAGTCATAAGTAAAACTAGACATTCTGAGGAAGCTCACCCAGTCAATTCCCCTTATAGTATAAGGTAGTCAAGGACTCTCTGAAGAAGATCACATTGTCAATTCCCCTTATAAATCCAAGGTCAAGGAATCTCTGTGGAAGCTCACTCAGTCAATTCCCCTTATAGCCCAAAGTTGTTCATGTAATTCAAAGACTCTTTAAGGAAGCTCACATGGTCAATTCCCCTTATAGTCTAAAGCAGTCAAAGAATCTTTGAGGAAGCTCACTCAGTCAATTCTTCTTATTGCCCCAAGTCATCCTAGGCTCTCTGAGGACATTCACTCGGCCGATCCCCCTTATAGCCTAAAGTTCTCAAAGAATCTCTAAGGAAACTCACTCGTTCAATTCCCCTTATAGTCTACTACACCATGTTCTCATGGACCTGTGTAGATCAACAAGTATAGAAATAAAATATGGCCCAAGTAATCTTACAGAACTACATGGCTAACCAGTCTATAACATAACAAGAATGTCAGAATACAAACTCTCCACCCTACAACAATAGGCATAGAAAACAGTCCAGGCGGAAAAAATGCTAAACAGGACCAAACGGTCGTAAACAGATCATGCATGGGTAAAACATCCAATGAAAATTAATCAACCCTTTTCTTAACCAATTAATCTCAACACAAGCATACCAGCATGACATGAAATCAAACGGGGTTAAATGGAAAACACTAAATACCCCGTTCCATGGTATTGGTCAAAATTTCACATAATACTCAATGACTATCAACATAAAGGCACAAACCACCTACCTTGGCATTGGGAGATTGATATACTCTGGTTTCGGCCCTTGGATCGACCTAGAATGTGTTAGATTTACAAAAACATATAATTTTTTTAACTCATGTATCTCATGAGAGAGGAGAAAACAGAATATGGTGCTCTAGGAGAAGAGTGAACTCACCGGTGTGATTCCAATGCAACTGGAAATGTTCAATTTGGATTATGGACACTCTCTTGGGGGTTCGTCGAATATCTACAATTGTATAAAGCTCTTTGTCGAATGAGACCTTTAAGGATAGTGTTATGGAAATTACACTTGACCCCGGTGTGTTTAATGAAAAAAAGATAAAGTACACAGTGTGTACTCTTGAAGTACACAACCTATACATGATGTTTTCGTACTCCACTTTAGGCAGATTCTAGGTCACTCCACATGGCCTTGTGCATGGCCGCTACATGGAAAACACCTTAATACCTGCGATGACTGAGAACATGGCGTGTACTCATAAATTACACGATGTGTACTTCAAAAATTGTCAGAATTTTCTATTTTTATCAAAAGAGACCAGAAAAGGAAAAACAAACCTGAAAAGATGATCCGGGTTCTTACAATCTTCCCCCCTTAAACAAATTCATCCCTGAATTTCCATAGCATGGCGTAGAAGAAGAAACCTCAAACAACTCCATCTACTATGCTCGTACCTCAGCCTCCCCCTCCTAAGTCATGTCCTATACCCACCCATGCTGCCATACCACTCATACCAAAGCAACAGACCGGCCACCGATAACCTTTGTACTATGATCAAAAATTCGGATAGGATGCTACAAGAATGATGCATCCACTTTAAGCTTAACCTCCTCCGATTGAAAGACATGAGACGGGTCTGGAAAGTAACGTCAGAGCTGAGAAACATGAAAAAATTCATGCATAGCCCAATACCTCTGAGGTAACTACAACTGATAGGCAACCGACCCAACTCTCTCCCACACATCAAATGGCCTGACATACCTCATTAATAACTTACTCTATCTCCTAATCCTCTTGTGCCCCAACCTCGGTGAAACATGCAGGAAAACATGATCCCCCTCCTCGAACCTCATAGGTCATCTCTACTGATCAACATAAGACTTCTGTTGATACTGCGCAGTAGCCATCCTCTTCCGAATAAACTCTATATACTCTGTGGTCTCTTGAACAAGAAAAGGTCCCAGAAAAGCTGCCTCTCTTGCCTCTAGCCAACATAAGGGTGATTGACATGGCCTACCATACAAAGCCTCATAAGGTGCCATCTAAATAGTTTCTTGAAAACTATTATTGTAGGCAAACTCTGCAAGAGGTATATTCTTCTCCCAAGATCCTCCAAAATCTAGAACGCATGCTCGGAGCATGTCCTCATGCACCTGAATTGTACGCTTGAAATGTCCATCTGTCTATGGGTGGTAAGTTGTACTCAAAAGTACCTGTGTACCCAAAGCCTTCTGAAACACCTACTAGACCTGAGAAGTAAAATATACATCCTTGTCTGAAATAATGGAGTGTGGAACTCCATGCAGACATAAAATCTCTATGATGTACAACCATCCTAGATCATCAATACTGAAGGTATCCTTAATTTACAAGAAGAGGGAAACCTTCGTAAGCATGCCAATGATAACCCCAACTAAATCATTCCCTCAAGGTGACAACAACAACCATATTACGAAATCCATTGCGACATCTTTACACATCCAATCGGGAATGGTTAACTACTGCAAAAGCCCTATTGGTCACTAATGCTCCGCCTTCACCTACTGGCAGGTGGAATATCTAATGAAAAAACCGGCAATATCTCTCTTCATACCTGGCCACCAATACTGGTGGTGTAGATCCTGATATATCTTGGTGATAGAAGGATGAACTAACCAATTGGGGAATGGAAGTCCCACATCATCACCTCGCGTATGTCTGCTGGAACCCATACACGCCCCTGTAAATGCAAGATCCCATCTTTTCCTACTGTCCATCCAGGAATAGGGTCCTTTCCCGACACACTCTCCCGTAGAAATAGGCCTTCTGATTCTGATAGATTCTTCATTCGCACTCGATCAAGAAGGGTATAAGTAACAGCTATAGAAGAATGAAACATCTGCCCCTAACTACCATGCACCTCCAAATGCATCTTAGAGAACATAGCCATAAGCTGCCACTCACTACTGGCCTCCTGAACTACCTATATCTGAGTCCTCTTGCTCAACCCATCAGCCACTGCGTTGCCTTTCCCAGGTGTGTAGGCAAGCTCGAATTAAAAATACTGAAGTTACGCCACCCACCTTAACTGTCTGAAATTAAGATCACGCTGAGTGAAGATATACTTGAGACTCTTTTGGTCAGTGAAAACCAAAAAATTCTCTCCCAAAAGATAATGTCTCTAATAGCATAAAGCATGAACAACTACCATAAACTTGAGATCGTTCGTCGGGTAGTTCCTCTCTTGTGGCCGTAACTGCCGAGACCCATAGGGAGAGACTCCTTCTCCTTACTTAAGCAAAGATCCCAGCCCAATAACTTAAGTATCACAGTACACAGTATAGCTCTTTCCCAGCTATGGAAAGAATAGTATCAATGCTGATTTTAACCTCCCTTTCAACTGCTAAAAGGATGACCCACAAGATTCTGACCATAAGAACATCGTATCCTTCTTAGTCAAACCCGTTAGCTGTGCTGTAAAGCTTAAAAACTATTGTATGAAACATATGTAGTATCCATATAGCCCTAGAAAACTCCATACCTCAAAGACGTTCTTCAGCTACTCCCAGGAAACTACTACTCTCACTATCTCGGGGTACACTGATACTCCTGTCTCTAATATGACATGACCAAAAAGTGAATCTGATCCATCCAGAAGTGGCATTTTGAGAGCATAACATATAACTAATTCTCTCTCAATGTACTCAAAACAATCTCAAGTTCTGTGGCATGGGTGTTTCGAGTGTAAGATTACACGAAGATATCATTCACGAATACAACCATGAAGGAATCTAAATATGGATTCAACACTCGGTTCATCAGTGCCATGAAAACTACTGGGGCATTCGTATTATCGAACGACATAACCATATACTCATATAGACCATACCTGCTGAAAAAAAAAATTTAAGAGGTATATATGATTGTATAATGAACAACTAATGGTAATCTGACCTCCAGTCAAACTTCAAGAACACCCGGGATCCTCGATGCTAATCAAAGAGATCATCAATCCTAGGAAAGAGATATTGGTTTTTGACCATCAACTGGTTCAACTTCAGATAGTCTATAGAAAGCCTAATAGTTCCCTCTACCTTCATAGCAAATAGGATAGGTGGACCCTAATAAGAAGTACTGGGTCAAATGAAACCCTTTTCCTACAACTCCTCCAAATATTTATTAAACTCTTGCAACTTGGTGTAGCCATCCTATAAGGAGGAATGGACACCGGTGCCGACCCTAGCTCAAGCTCAATATAAAAGTCTACCTCAGGCTTTAGAGGAAAACCTGAAAAGTCATCTATGAAGACATATCTTAAGCAATCCACCACTAGAGGAAAGTCCATATGTGATTTCCCCTATTCATATAGATATAGATTAGAAATTTGGGCTATAAATCCACCCAACCCACGATGCTTGGGTCCTAGTATGCTCTCCTGGACATCCCATTCTCCCCTATGAAGAAAGGATCCAACATCTGGTGATACAAAACTCACCCTACGATGATAAAAATTGATGAATACCATGAAGGGAACTAACCAATCCATCCCAAGAATGACATAGTAACCTATCATCTCTAGGACATATGGATTCCATAAGAATTGACACACACTAACCTTTAGAGGGAACTCCTTGATCTTATGTACGTTAGTCATTCTAGTCCCCAATGGAGTGTCTAGCGTCAATATATCAGCAGAGGAAAAGATGTAGAGACCAAGGCTCTCCCCAACAACAACAGATATAAAGTTATGGGAAGCCCCTATATCGAAAAGAGTTGAAGATAAAACTGAGGCAACTAGGATCGTACCTCGAACTGTAGAGGGTCCGGGATCCTGCTCTTGCTGGGTCTGCTCCACAGAAAAATTCTGGTCTGTACCATGGCCCTTTGACCCTACATGACCTCTCTGAGCTGATCCACCATGTTGTCACTAAAAACTAGGTGACTGGCTACCCCGTCCATGACCTCCACCTCTACCTAAACGGCTGGAAGAACTCCAGTTCCTATACTGGTGAGAAACTGGTGGTACTACCCCAGAACGAGGGGTCATTGAAGAACCCATGTCACCGGATGCTGTTGAAAAGATCTAACATAAGATCAGAAGATGACCCATCTTACCACAAGATAGACACTCCACCAGGTCTCTTAGGCATTGTGGCCTCATATGCCCACTCTTCCCACACTGGTATCACACACCTGGCTACAAGAAAAATCATCCCGCCTACTCTGATATCCTCGTGGAGTCTGCCTACAGCACTTCCTACTATTAGTAGGGGAATACTAACTCTGGATGCCAAACCGCCCTGGCTCACAGCTACAGAATCCCTCAGATTACGCTCTGTGATCAGTGCTTAGTTTACAATAGAGGATATCAAAGTCAACATGAAGATGTTCACCTATGATCAGATGTTGTTCCTCAGAAAATCATCAAACTTCCGTGCAAGGAACAAATTATCACCTCCTCTAATAGGAATGAAACACTGCAGCTTTGTGAAGTGAGAGGAATACCCTATAATAGTAAGAGTACCCTACTCTAGACTCATGATTTATCAGGCTCGATCGGCCCTCAAGTTCCCCAGATAGAAGTAATCATAGAAGATGCACTGAAACTCTTCCCAAGCCGTATTCTGCTGGAATACTGCCTATGAGATCACATACCACCACCTTTTGGTGGAGTCTTGAAGCATATAGGTATAAAGATCCACCCTCTTTTCTGGAGGTATCTCCATATTCTCATTAATCATCAGTGTGGCTTCTAGCCAGGACTATGCATCCTAGCGTCCTCCATACCCTGAGAAAGTGGGGAACACTGCTACTGAAAGACCCACATAAATTCGTCCATCGGCAGGGGAAGGAGGAGGAACTCCCTAAAAGGTCTGCATCATCCTCAAAAATCCCTCCCTGAACTGTGCGTCATCACCTATTTAAATTACAATGACTAGTGCATTGGTAGGCCCAACAGGTAGATCTACTGGGAGTCCCTGATCGACCACGTCTGGTGTCTGATCACTGCCTGGAAATTGGTGTACAACAAGAGGACTTCTCGGTGGCATGAGACTGTAAGGTCAAGCACAAACCTTAAAAAATGATTGTCAAGGACTGAAAACAAGAAGTGTAATAAGGGAATAGGAGAAGGAAAATACTGATGTTTTAAAAAACATGACTACAAAGTGTGTATCTTGCCTACACAGTGTGTTCCATTAATTCATTTACATGGGTGCGTACTCCTACCTAAACTGGTCGTGTTACACCCCAAACACAGAGCATGTTGTCTTAACACATGACATGTACTTGAATCCTTCTTCCCTACCCGAGTCCTTCTACACAGTTAAGCCACACAGCTCTCTTAAAACAGGACTACACGGCATGTTCACGGTAGACGTGGTGTGTACTAGATAGCCTTCACCCAACCCGTGTTATTAGTGACATGGCTGAGTACCTGGGTTAGAATTAATGACATGTTCAATTGGTACATGGCATGTATAGCTTATGGTTTATTCATTCTTGTTGTTAGTTACATGGGTGGACACCGGCTCAACACTACACGGTGTGTTAAACTGGTACAGGGCATGTTCCTATAAAGAATTCCCTATCCCGTGTCTCTGCCCAGATGGCCCATGAGACAGTTAGAGAGTACACGGCGTGTACATAAAGTACATAGTGTGTACTTAAGAAAAACAATTTCTTCTCGAATAGAAGAACACAAGGCATGTAGTCAAAACTACATGGCATGTATTGCGGGATTTTCAAGATAGTAATCCTCAAAAACTACTCCAGAACCTAGAAAAACACTGAAATGAATGATGAGAGTTCCAAATTCCAATCCGTGAGGGCCCAGACTCCCTGCGAATCAATTATTGGAATCTTATACATGTTATAAACATGGATAACAGTGCAATGATCCCCCAAATTCAAGTCCATGAGAGCTCATAATCCCTCAAGAACCAAAGTTTGGCATTTATTCATACAAAACCATACACACACAATACCTTATCAAATAGCAGGTATTTTTATGAATGCATCTATCACAACATCATGCATATTCTACAAAAAATCTATCATAACAACATTAAATTGCTAATGCAACCTATATGACATGGCAAGAATGCATGACATGTGATTTCTAGCAAGTGCCTATATGATGCATGATATGGAATACCCTCATCTCATCGGGTTGTGACAAAAATATAATCTCAATAACATCAATGGTAATATCACAAAACATGTGAATCAACCCATGGTGAAATCAAATCAACTGTAAGATTTCAAACTAGAAAAATTGCAATAAAAGAGGTAGATTGGCTTTTCCCTATACACGAGTTAGCTACTCCAGGGCACAACATATTACCAAGTACCAATTCCTTCATATCCTTGGATAAAGGCTCCAAAAAGTATGTCAAGAGAATAGAGTCCTCTAATACCACTTTTAACGTCCTCATTCCATAAGACACCTAGAGGCGCCCTGTACCTGGTTGGTCACATGGCCTCAAGCGCATTTCCCCAAATGCCAGAGGCTGCTGACTATCAGTGAGGGCCTTGGGTTTGATTGTGGAAAAGCTATGCCCTCACTGGAGCATGGTACATATGGCTAGGAAATAAGCCAAACAAATCAAAATGATCGAATTCAAATATAACTAAACCAATGTAAAAAAGAAAAATATAAATAGTTCCCCATCATTGCAAGCCTATGCCTGGTCCCATGCACTCCAGCTCTACAACAAATCAAGTACCTGAAGTAGAAGGGTTCTTTCCCTTATCTATACTTGTAGCAATATAACTTGTTTGGGCCCAAAAGCATGGCCCAAATAGGATGTGAGGCTAAATCCCAGAAGGGAACGTCCCAATGATCTATGCCTAATATTCAATGAATATGTGGCAGATAAAAGTACAAAAAGTAATAAACATGAAAGTACTCACCAGTAAACAATCCATAGTTTCGATATCAAGAAACAACTAAACAAGAAGCTAAACACAAATAGGTAACCCTTTGGGAAGTACTCACAACCCATCCCCTCTGGTCTTACCTAACAAGTATAAGCAACCCTCTAGGAAGTAAACTAAGTCTAATCCCTCTGGTTCTATCACAAGTATATATAAAATAGACTCTTTGAGGAAGCAATCACAGTAAATTCCCCTTATAGTCATAAGTAAAACAAGACTCTCTAAGGAAGCTCACACAGTCAATTCAGATTATAGTCTAAGGTAGTCAAGGACTCTCTGAGGAAGCTCACACGGTCAATTCCTCTTATAGCCCCATGGTCAAGGACTCTTTGAGGAAGCTCACTCAGTAAAATCCCCTTATAGCCCAAAGTCATTCAAGTAATTAAAAGACTCTTTGAGGAAACTCACATAGTCAATTCCCCTTAATGTCTAAATAATTCAAGGACTCTATGAGGAAGCTCACTCGGTCAATTATACTTATAGCTCCAAGTGGTTCTAGGCTCTATGAGGAAGCTCACTCGGTCAATCCCCCTTATTACCTAATGTGCTCAAAGACTGTCTGGGGGAGCTCACTCAGTCAATTCACCTTATAGTATACTACAATAGGTTCTCATGTCCCTATGTACTTCAACATGCATTGAAATGAAATATGTCCAAAGTAAACCTACATAACTACTTGGCTAACTAGTCTACAAAATAATAATCATTTCAGAATACAACTCTCCACCCTACAACAACATGCATGGAAAACATGCAAGGTGGCAAAAAACCTAAGCAGGACCAAATGGTTGTAAACAGATCATGCATGGGTAAAACATCCAAATCATATTAATCAACCCAATCCATAACCAATTAAACACAACACAAGTATAAAAGAATGGAAGGTAATAAATAGGGGTAAAACATTATACACGCAATACCCCATTCAAGGGTATTGGTAAAAATTTCACATAATACTCAAAGATATTCAACACAAAGGCACAAACCACCCACCTCATCTTTGGGAGATCAATATACTCCAGCATTGTCCCTTGGATCGACCTAGAACATGGTAGATCTACAAAAACATCTAAAACTTTCAACCCATGATATATCATGAGAGAGGAGAAAACAAATGATGGTGCTCTAGGAGAAGAGAGGACTCTCCGATGCGATTCCAACACAACCAACGATGTTCAATTCGGAGGACGGATGCTTTCTTGTGGGTTCATTGAATATATGTAGTTGTACGAAGCTCTTGGTTGAATGAGACCTAGAAGGATATCATTCTGCCAATTAGATGCACCCCTGTGCGTTTAATAAAAAAAGTACACGGTGTAGGTACACAATGTGTACTCGCAATTTCTATACTCTTCTTTAGGTGGCCTCCAGGTCACCCCACATGACCGTTTGCAAGGCCACTACACGACCAGAACCCGGCTACCTACGGCAACCGAGTACATGACGTGTACTGATAAAGTACACAGCGTGTACTCAAAAATTTTCCAGAATTTCATCTTTTTCTCCAAACGACTAGAAAAGGAAAAACATAACAATAAAGAAGATCTGAGTTCTTACAAGAGGAATTGTATCAGTACACATGTACTCTATTGGAATAACTCTCAGAATAAAAAATGTCATTTTCTAGGGTTTTTTACATAGGTAATTTGTAATAATTATTAAGATGTTGTTTAAGAATAATATCATCGAGTTTTTGGATGTTTATTCCATTTAACAGAATGAGGAATTATGTTTGTGGATGTTTGTATACAAGTTAAGGGGTTCATGAAAATATTATATATATTTTTATATTCTCATTGTTGATTTTGTAAAGTAGTGGTGATAATTGAACTGACTTGGACCTACAATATTTATAGGGTAGAGGAAATTGTAGAAATTGTAATAATATTTTATTCCTTTAATAAATGTGTTTTTAGAAATCCCTCCATGGATTATTATTTGTAGGTAAAACTTTGTTAAAACATACTCTTTCCCAGAATTTTTTTTCTTTAATTTAATTTCATAAGTTCTTATATGTGGTTTTTGGAAAGTTTGAGTTTTGGTTTGTTGAATTAGGTGAAAAATGTATTCGATGTCCTGGTACATCATTTTCACAAGTTAACTCTGGTGATTGTTTCCACTTAGTAAGTACCATAGGAAAAATATTTGGTTCTTGGAAGATTATCCAGGATGAAAAAAGTTGTACTAATGATCGAGTTAAAATGTTTTCGATTACAGGATCCTAGGATAGTTTTTTAGATAACGGTTCAGTAGAATCATTCTATCTTTATGTTTATTCGATAATTTTGGTATGTAGTTTGAGATCCTTATTATTTGTTCAAAAATTTATCATGAGTTCATTAATTTCAAAAATAATATAGTTTGAAGAGGGTAATGTCTTGGTGGATATGTTTGATTAGAATGTTTTCATATTATTGAAGATCAAACTACAGTATTGTCTACTGTGGAATGCTATTGATCTTTTTTTAATCTGTAAAAAGTTAGAAGTAATGAAAAATGATGAATGGTAAAGGCTTAATATGTAATCAATTGTAGTGATATGGATTTCAATTGGATGGAAAAAGTCTTATAAAATCTGAGGGATGAAGAAATAATTATAAATTATAAAAATTTTATATTATATGTATAATAAATGATAAAAATCAACAAGGTGTTCATGTTGGGGAGGTTATTCAGAATGAAGTTTTCAGAAGGAATTCTTGCAACATATCATGTAAATGACTTAAATATCATTTAGAGTCAATTTGAAAATGTGAAGGTGAGTTTAAAATTTTCTTTATTTAGTATTTTTTATTATCATCACTCCTCGAATCATGGGATGTGACAGTTACCACCATAAGTAACTCGACTAGTAGAATGTAAATCAAGTTTACAGATGTTACAGATCTGATTTTGAATGAATAGATTATTCAAAATGAGATCTAAGAATCTTACAAAAACATAAACAATAAAAAAATTATATGATGTTCTGTTGAATGGAAGGTTCATAAGATAGTAAAATTAAGAATGATTCATAATTAAAGTTGTGAAATAGATGGTTTTCCCATGTGTTAGAATTACATAAAGTAAGGTCACTTGAAGAAATATCATACCGAGGGAGGCGTAAATTTAAGAATATATTCTTATGGATGTTAATAAAAAAATAACATATCATATTATATGATTTATCATCAACTGAGCGTATCGAGTTTACTAGAGTCCTTAATTATAGGCTCTAGCGATTCATTTCACTCTATATATGAGAAAAAATATATAAGGAATTATAATTTTGGAATATACTTAAAGTTACATCTTACAGATGAAGGATCCCTCATGATTCATGGAAAGGGGGATTTTTTATCTAAAAAAAATTAAAGCAGAATTTTTTACAAGGATTTAACCATATATTATGATTATAAAATAACATAATTGTTATGGGAAAACTAGATGTAGTTTTATAGAAAAACATTGTGAATGAAGAATAATGAAATACATGTGGTTCCACTAGGGTAGTTAATAGAGTGAATTACAATACTTTCTACTTCATAAGATTTTAAAAATTATCGTCTCATTCTAGAAGATTAACTTCTATAAAGTCATCATATGATTATTTAGGTTAATTAAGTGAAAAATATATATGAAAATGATATTTTCAAAAGTATTATTTTATATTATAATCATGGAGAAAAAACAATGATAATATTGTTTCCTTTAGAGGAATTTGAATGTTTCTTTCGAAACAAAAGATAAAATATCACTGAACCACACATTTGAGATGGTTTATACAGATGTAAAGAGGAAAACTGTTGTTTATTATCAAGGAGGTTTATTATATTATATTACCATCATCAACAATTTTCCATATATTTTTTTTCTTTCTCATGTAAAAGCATAAGGTATTCCAAAACTCCATTCAATAGGGATCCATGGTGAAAAAAAAGACTAAATTTGAGTTATAGTGTTTGAGGAATGAATATAGTGGGGAATAGAGAATCATGGAGTGTCTGAGGTTCTACTAAGGGAATGGAATATTGTTTGAGAAGTTCATACATAGTTTTCTTGAACATAAATGAGTCGTAATGATGATAAATTAGGAATTAGTTGAAAATTAAAGGATCATGTTGATTCTTTCTGAATTTATAAAGATGTTTTGGGTATAACCGGGGAATTGTGCAGCTGAGGTCATAAAAATGAATCCATTATATCCATTGGTGAAGGAAATTTTATAACCTTATTGTTATTGAAGAAATTTGAACCAAACCGTTTCAAAGACTTTGGTTGACTATTCTATGTCCCTTACTGCCAATAAAATGGAATAGATAAAGGAGAAGTCCCTAACATGTTACTTTGAAGGGTATCATGGGGAATAATTTGATTGAAAAATATGGGATAGAAAGATTAAAAAGGTTTTTATAAGATTAAATATTATATTCAATAAATAGATCTTGTGGAAATATCAAATCCATGTGGTTATTGATGATAAGATAAACGTTTCCTCTATATCTAAGAATCAACTGAATAGAAGTTTAATAGACACAAATGTTTGAGAATTTTTAAGGAGTATATCTGGTCTAAAAACACGAGACAGTCATGAATAATGTTTATAAGGAGTAATATTATAATGGTGTTTCTAAATATTTATATACACGAAACATAAAGGACAATGAAAACACAAGTAAGAGTTTTTGTAGGTGATGTTTTAGAAGTAGTAGGTCTGGAATGAGATGATCCAAAAAGTTACTTTTGAAGGTCTAAGAAGATCTGGAACCAAGTAAAAAATGAAAAAAATTATTTTTTGTTAATCAATTATCAAATAGGATGGATATATTGGGATTCTATATTAGGATAATATTCTGAAAGACTTAAAAAATTGATAGTTGCTGATGTGTGATAAAATAGCGTCCTTACATGTGTATGGAAAATGATAAATAATAGATTTACCTACCAGTATAATAATACATAAAAATAATTGGGTTCATTTGATAATGGAATAAGATGATAACAAATATTTTCACAAGTAAAGTCTTGATGTGAAAGGTTTCGGTAAGTATAATGTATATTATTTTTTTAAATATTTTATCTGGTATTGAAAAACACAACCTTTCAGATGTTTCTTAGTATAGTTTCCATAGAAAGATTGCGTCTGGAATAGTTGGATATGAAGAACACATTTGTTCATATTTACTTGGAAAAATAAATATATATAGAGAATATATTCAACTTCATAGATAAATATAATATAAATATTATGAAAAATATAAAACATTGCATTTATGGTTTGTAGAAAGAAACATGGTAGTAGAACCACAAGTTTAAAGATTTTATGGTGTAATGAATGTCCATCTAAAGAAATGTTAATAATTACTATAATTTTAATTTTTTATATGATGAAATAATCATCATTTTACTTATTTATATTGATGGAAGGACAAGTGTAACTCTAGAGAAGGAAAGTATTGATGAGATTAAGTAATAATTATCCAGAATATTTTAGATGAATGATCATGTCATGGATAAATGAATTTTGGGGATATGGGTTATAAGGGATCCAAGTTACAAAAACATTTACCTGAATCAATGGATTTACATCTGAACGGTGGGGAAAAATTTTATAATAAGTATGAAAAAACCATTTACCACTCCTTTGACTAGACATTTCTAGTTAGGAAATGAGATGGAACCACCAATTGAATCATATGATGTGTATATAGTAAAGGTTTCTTATGGATAAATATTCAAAAATATGTAGGTATTCTATGGTTTATACATCATTTCACATTGATAATAAAGTTGTATTAGTTAATAGGTTCATGGAAAATTGAATAAGGGAACATTGGGAAGTGTACAAGTGAATCCTTTGATATTTAAAAATTTCTAAAAGTCTATATCTTTTTTAAAAAATAAATAAAAAATTTCAACGGTTAGTAGACATAACCTTTGGTGGAGATGATAATACATGGAAGAGAACCATGAGTTATGAGTTATCTATTGTAGAAAAAACTTTTAGTTAGGAATTTAAGCTTCAAATAGTATTTATAATTTCAAAAATGGAAGTGAAGTATGTTGTATTAGAATAATATGGGAATTAATTGTCATTGATTAACGTAATTATAGTGGGTCTTAAAAGAAGGAAAGATGATGAAATTTTGTATTTTGTTTTATGATTCAAAAAGTGAAATTCAATTTGTTAATAATATAATGTTTCACTCTAAAATGTAGTAGACTGGAGGAAGAAGTGTTGGATCTAAGGAAGATAGATTGATCTCAAAATGATGTAGATATGTTAGTGAAGGTTACAATATTAGATATTCTATGGTAATGTCTTACCTTATCCATGATGAGATAAATGGAATATTGGAGAGGGAAACCATATGACTATATAGAATATTGAGAACATGAGATGGTTTGCAGATGATGATAAAGGATTTGGTTGGGAATCTTGAAAACAATTATAAAGTGTGATATTTATTTGATGGACCATATGCAAACCTTTTTTTTGGAAAAATCATTAGTTCTACTAGAAGGAAACATTAGAGATTAATAGTTTCATATTCTAGATAGAGATGGTGGAGTGGGATATACCACATCCAAAATTATGGAAGTAGGTAGACTAGAATTTTTCAATTAGTAGTAGGTAATCAGAAGATCCCCTAATGAGTTTCAAGGAAGAATTACAACTATGAAAAGGACTTGTTTTATGGAAACCACTGGAAAAATTTAATATATTTTATTATTGGATTTGTGGAAAATTTAATATATAAGATTCTTCAAGATTTTATATAATCATAAAGACATGGAGTTTTATTAAAATTCCCCCCATTTATCAAAAAAGGATTTCTAGGTGGTTGAATTCTATGTCCCAGTGAAGAAGTTCTTATGAAGATCAAATAATTACAAAAATTATCCTTATAGATATTATAAGGGGGTTGATCCAATTAAATTAGATCATATCTACTATATTAATATGTTTTAGGCACTTGTTTTAGGGATTTTTTCCATTATTATCACCTTTAATTCCATTAATAAAAGTGAATTCAGCATTCCCCCTACCGACTATGTCTAGTATATGAACCACATTAAGTCTTGTGTTATTATTG
This sequence comes from Viscum album, assembly GCA_963277665.1. Taxonomy (NCBI): domain Eukaryota; kingdom Viridiplantae; phylum Streptophyta; class Magnoliopsida; order Santalales; family Viscaceae; genus Viscum; species Viscum album. The sequence goes on along the minus strand of OY728160.1, from coordinate 868,688,688 downwards.
GACTTTATTTATTTTCATTCATTTTAATTTGGAAAATATTATCTATGTTGTTCAGATGGTGTGTGTTGAGGTGATGTGACATAGGTGAAACATGTCTTCTATGTTCTAGTACATCAATAGTGTTTGTCCATGATTGTACTTTTTTTATTCACAGTAAGTTCCAAATGAAAATTTCAGGTGATTAGAAGATTTTCATGAACCAAAAAAATGACTTGGGTAAGTTTTATTTACTATATAATCTTCCTCTTTTCACATTTATGTATGAAAGAATTCATATTTCTTTTTCCCCCATTCCTGGGCTTCAAAATTACGTGGGAATCTTTGATCTTTACCGCAAACAGCTAATTCAAGGACATTTTATAAGAAAAATAAAGATATTGACATATTTTTGTTTGTAAAAATCCTATTATTTTATTGGTAGAGACCTGTAACTAATTTATTTTTTATTTATATGGTTTGATTAAAATCAATGTTTTAGTGTATTTTTTTATTTTCACCTAAAGGGATACTCTTCATTGGTATAGGTAGGTGAATCTTTTATCACTTTCATATTTTTAGATAGATGTGTTATAGATGAATTGTGGATGAGTACAAATATTATATATGAGTTTTTTTAGATTAATATATTTCATTATTCTATATTTTTAAAAAATCATAATATATTTTTATAGTTCATGCATTTATTTAACCCATTTACATGATCATGTGATTTCAAGTTAGCTTTTTTATTTTTTTGTTGGATTCCTACCATGTGAAATTAATTGTAGGTTATGAAGAAATAGGATATGTAATATTTCACATTTATTCTTTGATTACCATATTTTTTAATAATTATTTCAGACCTTTTATAATGAAAAATATTCTTTATGGTTGTTTTCCAAGCACCCCTACTACTTTACCTATAATGCGGATTGATTTGGTACTATAACATAGTCTTAGATATAATTTGTTTTTCATATTTAATATTTTATTTCATCTTGTTAGAATATTTTTTGTGGATGCCTCCATATTTGATAACTTGATTATATATTTTTTTACCGCATGATTAGAGAGAAGATAAGAAAGAGGTAATATGTATTAGGATAATAGGTTTGATGAAATAATAAAACTACTAAATGCATTTCATATTGGTTTAAAACCATGAGTAAAAAAATTTGAAGTTATTGAGAATATTTTTGAGTATTTAAACAATCATTTAAATTGATTTGATATGAATTTTATTTTCTGAGGTTATTTAGGTTTTAGTTTAAAAGTTTGGAGAAGAACTATATAATGAATAGTTTTCATGAAATTTAGAAAAGTACTATAGTATACTAAGATTTATATTATTGTTTTGTTTTTTATGTAGGATATTCATACTGATACATTGAATAATCTTGTATATATGAAATATATATGAATCAAATGAATGATATATATATTGAAGTCGGTGCAGATTTGTGAAAAATAAAACATCTTCTTTTGTTACATAATATATTTTAGATTATATGAATGTTTTTTAGATTTATGTGTAATATATTCTTGATGATATGTAACATTTTTATGATGGAACATATGATATTGTAGAGATAAAATTGGAAATGTACCACAACTTATATGATATGTGTTATACCATGGTTGATATGGATGAAATGAAAAGGCATGTATAAGATTAATATGATAATATGATATATCACCAAGATCAGGTAGAATATTTTTTTAGGATTGGTAAAATAATTGAGCTTCATGAATTGATATTTAATATATTCTATTTATTATAAATGTTTTATTATTTTAAGAGAAATCAATTATTTTGGATATTTAAGTAAAACAATGATGAGTATTTATTCAGGTATTGAGTATCATGGTGATGGTGATTGACACATGATTCAAGAAGATTTAGGAGGTTGAATAAAATAAGAAGAAATTGGATATATCACATCCTAATTATTCTGGGATTTTGAAATGAAAAGATTTGAAATATCGTTAATTGAAATCGAAACATGGGTTATTACTGGAAGATTCTCTTAATTTTTTTGATTGATAAGTTGGGAATTTAAAAAATCTGAGTTGATGAACAAAGTGGTAAAACCCATTTGATTAGTTAGAGGGGGAATATTATTAGATTAATATAAATAAAATTTTTTTAGAGAATTTTTTAAAAATATATTCACACATTATCTATTCTATAAATTCTAGAATTCTGAATTATTTTTTAATTCATGAGGGATTCTAAAAGTTAAAAAAAATAAAAAATTATATGAGTTGTGGAGTGAATAATATTGAAAATTAAAAGTGATAATTATCCTAGTAAGAAGATATTGAGATTCAGTTCAAGGCTAGAAATTTTTTTATGTTAATAAAAAATTTAGGCATTAAGATCTTGATGATGAGTAAACTTGCACATGGTTTAATATACTATAGGGTTAAAGGAAATATTTTTTATTCCTAAATCATCTAGGATATTTATTTTTTATGATCGTGTATCTAGTTTGGATTCTTTTTGAAAACTAGTGCAAGCTAAAATAAATAATAATTAGAAGATTGAGTTCTTAGGAGACTGCTGTTATAATCACTTTCGATATTAGTTGTAATGACACAATCTTTTTGAATGATAATTATTTCCTAAAAACGTGTTTTATATTATTCAAAAAATAATAATGCTTTTTATTGAAGTTAATAGACATGGAAATGAGGAAATCTTGATTAGACCATTATATGACAATTTTTTCAATTATGACCATTGGTCAATATGACTCTTAGGAACTATACTATGGATAATAATTTTTTCAATATCATTATATTTTATAAGAATTTCTTTACAAAGGATAATTGATATATAAGGAAGATTTAATGGCCTCAACCAGTAGATTTGTGTCCTTTGAATCCCATTTTCCAAAGCGTTGGAGGGTGGTTTCATCAGTGGGGTTCACCCTTGACCAATCCTAAGGCGAGCTTCAATAAGTGAGGATTTAACAAAATTTATTATGGGATAAGTTCACGTTAGTGGAGATTAAAATTTGGTCGATGTTTGATGAGGAGCCCCATGAAACTACAACCACCACAGAATTTGATCATTGAGAATACATGTGTATAATAAGGGGTTATGTGTTCTGATCTTAGTGTGTAATTCCTTTTTTATAACATTATTATTCCATCATTTTTGTTTTAGGAATAGTTTTTCTCAATAAAATTGAGATGAAATTTGATGAATAGATTTTTTTTATAGTGATTATAATTTTATAAAAAGAAATAATTGTCCTAATAAACTAATGTTTTATGAATAATGTTTATTTTAATGAAATATTTTTATTAAAATAATATTATTTAAAAATAAATGATAATTTTTTTAAGTGTTATAAATTTTACAATGCATTTTCAATCTAATATTATTTTTAATAAATAAGGATTTTTAAATTTAAAAGTTCAAATTATCATATTTAATGAATTATTATGATAAATATAATATAATTTTTTAAATCGTGGGATCAAATTTCGGTTAGGGTGAAGTTATGAGAATTATATAAGATACTATACTTTTTAATGAATAATAAAAACACTATTTCAGTTTTTCACTATGTCACAAAAATCATAATTATGTTATAATGATTTAATAACTTATTAACTATAAAAAATGACATAAAATATATTATTTTACTAATATATAGTCTTTTTAAAATATTTAATCCATTACTAAATTTAAAATTTACATTCTAAATTCAAAAGGGAAATGTTATCGTTAAAAATATTTTTTTTGTGAAAACTATAATTTTCTATTCCAAAATAATTAATATAAAATGATGGAAAAATCTTGTGGATTAAAATAAAATGAAAGGTTTCCTGAGTTTCCAATAATATGGGAAAATAACACGGTAAATCCCAGTGTTGTTCATTTACCACTTCCTAGGTGTCCAATGCCTTAATTTAGAAATTAATAAACAATTCCCCCACCTTTTCTATAAATAGACACCCATTTCAATATTCTCTTTCACTAATATTTCATTATAAAAAAAATTATGTTAGTTTTACCTTCCAAGGAGTCCTAAGAAGGCGTTCTAAATCCCCCAAGGTCCCGATCATCAAGTTCTATGAACTACACTTCAAGGTAAGGGAAATATCCACTTATCTTTTCCATTTGAGTTTCTTCTTTATGCGGTATGTCTTTAAAATTTCCAACCAATGTTTTTATGTCCAATTTATTTTACCCCATTTAGGTATTAAGATTATTCTATGAATGGGAGACCCATTTCCCCTCTATTTTTTCCATTTCCTAAACAATTTTTTATACTCGTTATGCTTCCAATTTTACTTACCAAAATTTCTCAGTTCTTCTAAAAAATTGCCTTTTATTTTATTTATATGAATACCCAAAACTATTTATTTTTCAAGGGTATTCAAAAATATATAAAAATTTTATAATTTATTCTATAATTTATGTGAATAAAACCTTGATTCGTCTTCAATGGGTTATAAATTACATAAAGATGTTTTCTTTAAGCACCATTTAGAATGCCATGATTTTTTATGAAATCTGTTTCTAATATTATCCATGTGTTATTTAAGAAATGATTAATGATGATATATTTTTCTCACATTAATTAATAAATATGAATGGTCTAAATTTATAGTTATCCAATGCATTGGTTAATGAGTATATTCTTTATAGATGACATATTTTTCGATATGTTGGTGAACAATCTATGTAATTTTTACGACACATCGATGACAAACGATGGTGATATACTTATGAAGGCATCATTTAAATGTTGTAGCCAAATTTGGAAGTTATGATTCAGGTTATTCTATTTATGATATTATTTATGTTCTCTTGTTTGTTCCATAATGATATCCCTCACGTTAATATTGATATTCCTCAATATCACAAGAAAATTGTTTCCCAATTATTTTCCTTACTAGGACATATGTTCATAGTTTCCATTGATGTACGTCCCTAGGGTATGAGATAAAATTAATATTATCAGGATGAACAATTGAATATGTTTTTCATGTGTATTATAATAATGTTTTATTTTTCATGTATTATCTATCATTTTTCAAGAAATGAAACTTTAAAAGATACTCTATTTTATACCATGTAATGAAATGTTTATGTAATAAAAAGATGGGATGACATAGTTGGTATTAAATGACATTATTTTTTTAATTTTTTAAATTAGGATTTTAAATCATTTGGATGAACCACAATGATAAGTTGAAATATAGAAAAATATCCATTTCATTGGTAAAATTAATATATAAGAAGGTTATGAGAAAAGAATTATCTGTCTAGATACGAACTAGTGGATATACCTATGGAATTTACAAATATAGGGCTAAAAACTAAAAACAACACATTTATCTATACTCAAATGGAAGCTAGTTCATGATAATGGTCCATTTTATACTTCTTGTTTCAGACACTTGGGGTATATTTTTTATAAATCACAATCAATTTAGGAACTATTTTTTTCAATAATTAACATAACTAAGCATGTTTTTTATGTTTTTTGAGACAAAAAATTCCTTTAGAGATTTAATATTATTAAAATAAACGCACTTCTCACTATATTTAATATTTATAAAATAATATAAAATAGGATGAACTTGGTAAATAGTGACCACAATGGTCAGAGAACTGACGACCATCTAATGGAATCCAGAATGTAAAAGATCTTGAGAATAATGAATCAACAGACTCGAGTTATGATCAATAACATGAATCAATCTTTGACACTATATTCACCTCAAAGGGAAAAACTTTTCATTGATTCCTTTATACCTCAATAACCACCTTATTTTGGTGGATCACTAACCCATTGATTTTTAAACAATGGATAAGCTCTACCAAAAATGTCTTTTCAATACTCTGTTGTTCAATGTAAGAGAAAGTCAGCCTAACTATGTACCTCTTAGAGGGAGAAGTAGATCAGTGGTGAAAGTATATTAAAAAAATAAATCCAAGAAGGGATATTGAAACTATTTATTTAGGAAATTCTAGGGAAACTATTTTCAAAAAATATTTCCTTGGGTCGTTGTGGGAAAAAATATAGAAGGAATTCTTAGAGTTGACGTAGAAGAAAAATGAATATGTGGAAAGTGATGAGATGAACATTATAAAGATTTTCTCTCTACACCTATAGATTTTTCATGGAACATATTGAACTGGTTTATGGATTCTTTGTTTGACTAAGACACCATCTACAGAATAATCTAGCCAATTGATACCATTATAGTTATGAGGAGATAGAGGAAAGTGCAATGAAGGTTGATTTCATGTTCAGATAGATGTAGTGGTCTTGTAGATTGAATTAAAAGATGAGTTAAATGTGTCCCATATTAGTGATTAATATTGATCATAATAGAGGAGGAAAGAATGTACATATTCCCACATACAACAAATATGGGAATAAGTATTCAGGGAACTATTTTCTCGAGATTGGGAAATGATATAAATGTTTAATAGAAGGTCATACTGCTCAAAACTTCCATAGGGAGGTGAAGCCTCAACTCCCAACACTAATGACTAAGGGAAGATGGCGTATCCCAAACTAATGTCCAATGCTTCATGTATTGAATTCTTTGTCACTTTTCCAATCACTTTCCAAATCCATAGTTAATTGAGGGGAATTAGCATCAACCTCTGCATAATCAAAGAGATCATGGTCAATCCTTTTCTATCATGATGGTTGAAGTTTATTCTTCAAGTTATGTGGTGGAAGGTACTCTAGATTTTCTTTTAAATCTATCAAGTACTTTGTTTGATTATTCTTATACACATTACTTTATTTCTTCCAGGTCTTCATAAAAATATAGAATCAATACCAGAACTTTTATAAGTAGAGTTATCAGTCAAGATTATTAAAGAGATTATCTATGCATCAAAATTATATTGAAATCGAGTATTAACTTTATAGAGAAAAATATCATCACAAATATATTAGTCATTACCTTGATGAAATTCAAACCTATAATAGGGATGTATTACCTCTCAAAGTATAATACGTAGATCAAATAAATAATAGAGGAAATATTAGTATTATTGAATGGAATATTTAAAATTATTGTCAAAGGAGAGATATCCAGGATTAATATTTTTCTAGAATCATCTCCCATATCCTTATTTCGATGATTATCAGGGAAGATAAAGAAGTTAATGAAAGTATATGTATAGAAAATTTCCTCATCATTTTGGAATACTTTGAAATAATTCTCAAGGAGTTACATGGAACTCCCATATAAATAGAGGTTGATTTATCTATTAAACTCATTCTTGATCCAATCGGATATCAAAGACCCCTTATAGAATGTAAAATTTTGATATGAATGAATTAAAAATGAAATACTTGTTCTTTTAGAGAAGGGGTTAATCCAGCCAAGTGTGTATTCAGGGGAGCACATGTTCTCTTTGTGAAGAATAAGGTTAGATCAATTAATTTATGCATTTATTATATGGAACTTGATGGGATCATAGTGATGAAAAATTAATCTCTTCCAAGGATTAATGATTTATTTGACCAAATTAATGGTGATGGATTGGTCTACAAGATTGATCTTCGTTCTAGTTATCATTAATCGAGGGAAAAGAAAGAATATATTCTAAATACTGCATTTTGATCAACATATGGGAAATATGAGTTCATTGTTATTCCCTTTGGCTTGACTAATTATCATTATTTTTATGTGGATTTGATGAATTTAGTCTTTAAGGGTTACCTTAATAAATTTGTGGTAGTTTTTATTTTCAATATTCTGATATATTATTAAAGTATAAAGGAGAATGAAGATCACCAAAGGTATATATTGAAATATCTGAGTAAGTAATGTCTATATGTAAATTTCAACAAATGTGAATTTTTTTTATAAAAAGTTTCTTTCATGGGGAACATTGTAACCAATGAAGGAATTTTTATAGATACTACCGAGAAAAAGGTTGTGGAAGAGTGAATTTATCCTACAATAGTATCTAAGATTCACAGTTTCCATGGTTTAGATGGATATTATAGAATGTTTGAAAAACTTATCTTGAATTCCTATTTCGCAATGCATGTTAACTTGAAACGAGGCCAAGTTATTTAGGAAAAATATGTGTAAAGAATGTTTCCAGGAGCTGAATAAGAGATTGGATACTACACCTATGCCAACTCTTCCCTCTTTCTGATATGGATTCTAAATTTTTATAGATGAATATATGAAAGGGATTCGATTCATCCTCATGAAAAATGAAAATTTTATTGCTTGGGAATATCTAAAATTTAAGCATCATGATCATAATTATCCTACACATGACCTAGAGTTGGATGTAGATGTTTTTTATCCAAAGAGATTGAGGTGCTATCTTTATGGGAAGACATGTGATATATAAGAAGACAACCAATTTTTGAATTATATTTTCACACAAAAGAAATTTAACATGAGAGAGAGGATATGGTTGGTACTTCATAAAGACTATGATTGTTCAATTCATTATAATTCTAGGATATAAAAAAGTTAATAATGAATTATGCAAGAAACACCATATTTTCCATGAAATGATGAGGATTCAAGGAGATTCTATGATCAAAGACCTAGTAAAACTAGAATTGGAATCATTAGGGAAGAGACATTATCAAACCTATAACAAATAATTTATCAAACACAATTCCTAGAGAATATCATGAAATCTCAAAGAGAAGATCCTTTGTTATAGAAAAAGCTATAGGATGTGAAGAATGAGATGTTTCATGAGTTCAATATTGATCAAGAAGGTGCAATATTTCTTTACATGGATATGTGTTCCATATATTCCTAAAATAAAAAAGGAGATGATGGATGAAACTCATATCTCCTCATTATTTATACATCCTTGAATCACTAAAATGTATAAGGTTCTTCGTGATAATTATTGGGGTGATAACATGAAAATGGAAATTTCTGACTACACAATAAGGTGATTTGTGTGTCAATAAGTAAAGGTGGATTTATAAATTATTAAAGTGGTATTAAATACACTACCCATACCAACATGGATGCGGGAAAATATCACTATGGAATACGTTAATGGTCTCCTCAAAACATCCAAAGGAAGCAATGTGATATGGGTTATAGTGGACAGTCTCACAAACACTTCCCAATTTATCTTTATTTAGAAAGAATTATCTCTTGAACAAAATTCCAAAATTTATGTAAAGAATGTTTTAAGGTTTCATGGAGAGAAAATTTATTTCATTTATGATTCTGGTGCAAGGATTGAATCAAAATTATGGAGAAGAATTCAACATCCTTTGAGTACCAAATTAAATTTCATTATGGCCTATCACCCCAAAACTGATGGAAAATCTAAAAGGACTGTTCAATCACTCAATGATGTGCCAATAACATGATTAATTGAATTTAATGATGTATGTTATCAAAATATCCCATTACTTGATTTCTAATAAAACAAAAATATCCATGCAAATATTCATATGGTACCTTATGAAACTCTATATTAGAAGAGAGGTATAAATAATACATATTGGGATGAAGTTAGTGAGGGAATGTTTCCTGGACATGATATTTTGAATGAACTGCTAGATATATATCAGGTCATCCAACAAGACATTAAGGCTGATCAGATTCTATAGAAGAGATATATTGACAACCATCATCAGGGAACATAAGTTGTGTGTTAGCGACAATTTTTTTTCTTCTAATATCACCTGGGAAGAGAGTTATTCACATTTGGAAGAAATTGAAGCTTAACCTCGGGTACCTTGGCCCCTATGAAATCCTTGATCACATAGGAGTAGTAGCCTATCATCTATAATTTCTTCCAAATATAGCTCATGTTAATGATGTATTCCATGTATCTATCTTAAGGATGTAGATGCCTTACACTTCACTAGTACTAAATCATGAGGTGGCACAAATAGAAAGTTAACTCTTTTATGAGGAGCTACCGATGGAGGTATTGAACCATAAAGACAAGGTTCTATCCTAAAACACTACCCATCTCATAAATGTGTTGTGGAGAAACCATATATATGAAAATGAGGCATGATAACTAGAGGAGACAATCAGGTAGAAGCACCCACACCTTTTCTTAACTGAGAGAACAACTTGAAATCTTAGGGTTGAAATTTCTAAAGGGGGGAATAATGTAAATAACAGAACTTTTTGAATGAAATTATTTCAAAAAAATGTTTGTTATATTATTTACAATAAAATCATGTATTTTTTTAAAGAAGTGAACATAAAGGAGAATATTAGCATATGGATTCAACCATTATATGACCATTTGTCAATATGACTATTAGGAACAATACTATTGATAATAATTTTAACATTATCCTTAGTGTTTATAAGTAAAATTTTGACAAGGGATAATTGATACCAAGAGAAGATTCGAGGGCCTCAAATAGTAGAGTCATGCTGTTTGAAGACCGTTTTCATGATGTTGGGAGGGATGATTTATAACCGGGGTTTACACTTGACCAAGACCAAGCCAAGATCTAACAAGTGAATCTAAAATGAAATCTCATACAACAGAAGTTAAAGTTAGTGGAGATTACCACTCAAGCGATGTTAGTCATGGAATACCAAAAAGCTACCACCATCACACACCTTACTTATATGGAGTATATGTGTGTAAAAAGAGGTTATGTATCCATACCTTAGCATGTAATTTCATTGTTTAATTAAAATTTTTATTCTACCATTTCTGTTTTTAGGATAGTTTTTTTTAAAAATCGAGATGAAATTTGATAAATAAATTTTTCAGATGGAGATTATAATGATTAGAAATGACATAATTATAATAATAAACTAATTTATGATGAATTTTTTTTAATTTTATGAAATATTATGATTAAAATACTCTTATATAATAATAAAAGTTAAAATAATTTTATGTTTTTCAAGTGTCAGAAATTTTAGAATGCATTTTCAATTTTCAATTATTTTTAATAAATAAGTATCCTTGTATTTAAAAGTTAAAATTCCTATATTTAGTGAATTATTATGATGCTATTAATATAATTTTCTAAATTAATTAATTAAAAATTGGTAAGGGTGACATTATTAGAATGTTCCAAAACAAATTATTTTTTTTGAATAATAAGAATACATGTTGAGTTTTTTGGAATGCAAATGACATAATAACTATATTATAATAATTTAATAAATAATTAACCACAATATAATACTTAAAATATACATTATTTTATTAATATCATTTATTTTTTTATGTTTTAATAAATTTCAAAATATATAATTTACTTTCCAAATTCAAAATAGAATCTTTATCTTCAAAAATGTTATTTTGTGAATACATTAATTTTCCATGCCAAAATAAATAATATAAAATTATGGTCGAAACCTTTGGATTAAAATAACATAAATTGTGGACCAGGTTTCCAATACAAAGGGAACATATTATGGGAAAACCCATGTTTTTAATTTATTACAACATCAGTTTCCAAGGGCCAAATTTTGAAATTAACAAACAAACCCCCCACTATTTCTCTAAATTCCCTCCCATTTATCCATTTACATTCACACACAATTTATCCTCCCTAATGAAAAGATAGTTTTACATCCCATATATTTCTAAAAAGGTGTCCTCATGCCCCTATGGTCTCGATCCTCATATTTTAGGAACCACTTTTCAAGGTAAAAAATTATCAACTTTCCTTTTCCATTCGATTTTCCTCTATATAGAGTATGTATTTTAGATAACAAAACTAAGTTCTTCTATCCAATATTTTATCCACTTAATGTATTTATTAACTAGAGACCAAATTTTCCATTTTTTTACCATTTTTAAAACAATTTTTTAAATCTGTTATGTTGCCAATTTTACTTCTCAAAATTTCGGTCTTCTCGACAAGAAATTCACTTTTATTTTATTTATGTAAAAACATATATCACTTCCATTTATATGGGTATTCACATAGATGTATTTTTTTTTCAATAATGGAAAAACATAAAACTCTCATTCCCTTTTCTTGGGTTATAAATTTCATAAGTATCTTGTCTTTAAGAACTTCTTAAAAGTCCATGATTATTATATGAAACCCATTTCTTTTATTCTCAATGGGTTATTTATAAAAATTTTATTAATCTAAGTATGAATAAAATTAAATAAGACATATTATGGTTGTGACCTGATAGTGGTCCAATAAATTGGGTAAAAAATTTAATCTCTAGATATAACCTATTTTATGATACATATTGTAGAGGTGTTAATTTTTTTTGGAAATAAGGACCATTATTTTTATAAAAGAATGTTTCTTGATCTTATTTATATTCAACTAGATGTAATACTTGAGACCTTAATGTAGTATGTAAACAGTAAATATTGAACTATCACACAATGTAAACTCTATAAATCCTTTTTTGATAATTAAATTTAAATATTTAATTTATAAATTTTAGAATTTTATTTTAACAAAATATAATTCATTTTTAAAAATGATAATAATTATTTTTCTTTATGATAATTTTTTAGATTTTTTTAAAGTAATTCAATTTTAGGGGAAATGTGCAATATACCAATTTCACAAATATAGTGAATTTTATGCCATTATTAGGATATAATAAATTTTTTAAATACATTAATATAAAAACGTTTTATTTTAAAATTTCCATTATATATTTTAAATTATTAATTATAGTTTAAAAACACATGATTGGTATTTTGGATCTCAGGTAATATTTTATACATCTTTCCTATTAATGTTAATTTTTAATAGTTATAAAAAATGAATCATAAAATTGTTATTTCAAATTTATAATCATTTGGTTAAAATTATCTAATAATGATAAACTTATTTTCGGGCATTAATATTATGTTACCTTATTTAAAAACTTCTTAAAAGATAAAAACGATAAAAAGTAATCAATCAAGGGTTAAAGGTTTTGAAATAAGATAAAAAAAATTTTAGAATTGAGTTGATATTATTTATGTAAACCTTATCTATTTCTCAATACCTTAATTCCTATTTTTTGATCCAGTCAACATATTTAACATGTTCTACCTTTATATTAAGTGAAAATATTTTAAAAAATATCATTCTCCCCACATATATAATGGGTTTCTCACTCCCCCTTCAAGGAACTCAATAATGTTTGGTTTCCTATTGAAAACCTTACATTTTACCTTCCTATAGAATAATATTCTACTATTATAAAACTCTATTCAACATTATTTTTTTAACTCCATAATTACAATGGATACATCCAAGGAAACATCAAATACCCGATGTGAGTACTATGAAATAAATAGCTTTCTTATAAATTATAATTTTTGAAATCTATTCTATCCAGTACAATATAATTAATTTTTTTTCATTTATTTACATTAATGTGTCTATATTAAGTGTAATATCATTATGTATTCATTTACCCCATCTATTTAGAAAAAAACTCATTGTTCGTGCATTGTGTGGACTACCACCTCTATGACGTAACTTGTTTTGTTTTTCATTACCCTATTTTAAGGATGAATATAAAGATGGTATAAATGGTTAAATATTTTTTTATATATTTAAGGTTATATTATTAAAAAATAATAAGATATATTAATGATATTATCAATAAACGATCATCATTAATTTAATTGTTTAAAATAAGGGTGCTAGGAAGATAATATTTTACTCAAATATGTATGGTTTTAATATTAATTAGTTATCCATTTAATTATTTAATTTTTTTAAATTTTACACTAATAAATAATAACTAATAACTTTATGATTATGGTAAATTTATATTACAAGAAAACAACCTCATAATCATTCACTAAAAAAGTGTAATATTTATGTATGGGTTGGTTTAAAAACCTACATAAATAGTACAAGGGATTTATATCACAGATGACTATGAAAACTTATTTACTGATATAAAATTATATAAAATTATAAATAATAATTACTGTTTATGTATATATTATATCAATATATAATTCACATATTAAAGAAACAACCTTTGATTTTCAAAAATCACCAAAACATACTTATTATTGATTTCATCTTCAATGATAAGGTATGAAACACTTCTTAAAAGGGTTTAAAAATTCATAAATTAATATTAATAATTTATTATAGTAATTTAATGTCATAATTATAATTTAATTTTAAATAAAAATGATGATGAAAATCACTGTTAGGAAATATACAGAAACGATCAAAACTATAAAAACCCAATGTGGAAAATTGAAACAATTCATATAGAGAATTTCTATTTATAAGTAGTATAAATTGATATGGATTTGAGTAAATTTATGAATTAAGTGATTAATATTTATATATTTGTGATATAGGTGGTTAATGTATGTTCATGGAATTCAGAACAACAGGTAAGGGTTTTCCATCTCAATTTCATCTATTTGATTCGTACTTTGTATCTTGAACCTAATTTCCTTTATATGTTGTATATAAATTATATTTGAGAAGTAAAATCAATAAATTAAATTTTTCCTGGTATTTTAATATCACAATTAACACCTCAATTTCAATTTTTTATGAATTAATTACTACCCCAGCCATAAGTAGTGATTTTTCATTTCAATTATCATTCTTTGGGACTCATTTTATATTCAAAACTTATTTTATTTTTTGTAGTGAAAAAACATCCATGAAGGTAATTTTTCCAATATGAATCATCATATTTAGGTGATTTAAAAGTATATAGTGGTTTTTATCTGTCAGGTTTTTTTAATTCAAGATTTACCTATTCCATGGTCGAAAACCACCCTATGTTTTGGTAATGTAAAAGTGTGTGTAATTACATAGAAAATACATTCCCATATAGGCCTTGAAAATTGGATTTGACTTGAGAACTGATTAACTAAAGGGTAATAAACCTAAACAGAGTCGGTTTTGTGAATATTGCAACCTTATTATCCCAAAGATGGTGGTTACTTTGTTACATTGGTACTAGATACGATGAATCTCATCATGAAGGTCTAAATATTTTATTACACTTGGTAATTTAGATACATACCTTTATCATGTATTACAATAGACAAACTAAAATAAAATATATTACTTTAATTAATAAATCCATTATTAAATTTATTGTATCCCTAAATATCAATCATAATACACTTCCTTTTATCCTACAGAAAGGAAACATAACAATTGGGTTATTTCTGTTTCCCATAAACGGTTTGAGTACAACATAATATATCAGGAGTAAATGATGCATAACCAATATGGATATATAAATATATGAAAAATTATGAAATTTAATCCGTAAAAATAGAGTGAATAATAATACATAGGACTAAATAATGGTTTATTATTGTCATATAATCACATGAGTTTGGAACTTATATATGGATTTCGTTATAAAAAGTCTAAAAATGAGAGAATACATAAATTTAGACATCATAAACATACCAATTGAGGTATCATACCAAAATATATTATAAAAATGGGTATAGAATTAAGAAAATATACAATATAGTTTGTCTCATGAGACCTATTGATCCATATAGAGGCTATAGTAGGACCCAAAAATCACTTAATAAGTGCATTGTATTCCTCATTTGTTAGGGGTGAAACATAATAAACGTAAAAAATTCAATTTTAGAAAATGGAATAAGATATATTAATAATTTACCCAGTTAAAGAAATAATCATAAACCAACCAGAGTAATAAGGATAATGGTATGAAGTAGTACAACCCCACTAAAGCATATTATTAACCAAAGTATGTCGATATAGACGAATATAAATTAAAAATATCTTTAGAATTATTCTTGAGGAAAATGATATGTTCACTGTGAAATTATTTTTTGAAATTATAAAATAATTAAAAAATATTTATGAAATAAAATACTTTTAATAGAACTTTGTAAATTGCAAATGAAACTTCCAAGAAATGAGTGGTCATGATGAAATTTAAGTTTGTACATGTCGTTTAAAACATTCCTCTCACACTTTCATAAAAATTGCAAAAAGAACCTCATTTAAAAAATGACAAGAAGATTTATTATGAAATTTATTTTATAATATTAAATTAGAGTAATAAATTATTTTTTAAAAAATATTATAATATTTTTTTGAAATTTTTTTTAGAAAACATTGACATGAAAGAGAAATATTATTGGCCGAGTAGAAAAGAAAAGTTGTATTTCATTAAAAATATTATTTCAGTATCTTAAGCCCTTAAAATTGGGAAATTAAATGGAATTTTTTTAATTTACATAGTATATAGATATTTATTGGCTTTAATATATAAATATTTTATTATTTCCCAAGTGGATACATAAACACAAACTATCGCAAATAATAATGATATTATGAAATAAACCCTTACCGTATGTCCAATTTCTTTCATTAAATTTTGAACATATTACTCAGTATAAATATAATATACTTATATTTAATAAGCATATACATATATATCATTTCAATTATTAATTGATTAAAGTTTTTTATCAACCATTTATTAACAATTTATTATTAAAATTTCCATTCTGGGTGACAACTGCTTTATTTTTTCATGTATGTTTTGGTCCCTATACATTGATCATGATTCCTTAATATATATAATGTTAATCGTTATATAAATTATATATATATATTCATTTTATATTTATTTATATGAATCGATAAAATTTATATTGAAAATAATTAATTACTCCATCCATAGAGACGATAGGTCGTACAAACTCATGAACGACGTTTCTATTTTTTAACAGATGAAAATAAATAAAGGTATATAATATTTATTTTTAACAGAATAATTAATATAACATATATATCATATATATTAATTAAATTTTTTATTATTACTATCCATGAAAATTTTAAAGTTATAAATGAATCATATCACTTCATAGATGTAGTATTCCACACGTTCGCACGAGGGATATAATAATTTTCCAAAGGATTGGGAGGTAATAAGTTATATTGATATTATTATTATATAATAATATCTATGTGATAACTATAATATATAAATATTAAACCCATAATAATAACAATACATTAAATATGGTGATTAAAAATGAATTGAATCCTTACATGGAGACGTTAAACCGTGCATATGCATGAGCAATACTTTCACTTCTCTTTAGTTGAAAAATGGGTTGATAATGGTGGTTTCATAATAATGTTAATATTGTATTTTATTTTAATATTTTATTTATTATTTTTTCAAAAATATCCAATTTTATTGCTAGTATAAGAAGAAATAAATAGAAATTGTTCGGGAAACACAATTAGCTCTTCTTTTGGAGATCTCCTTTATATCATTTATTAAGGAAAACAGGGTAGATCTTTGCTAGAAACAAACACCTCAATAATTTGGATAATAATTTTTAAAAGAGAAATGAGTTGAGTTTTTTGGATATAAGATTCTAAATTTTGTTTAGATAAGTGAAGAAAGGGAGACTTTTTATAGGGGAGGTAAATGATACAATTGGAATCCTAAAAAAATTAAAATATAACTATGTAATTATCAATAGAAATTACTCCAAATGGAAATTTACTTGAATAAAATGTATGATATGGTTGATATATAATCAACTGTTAATATTTGGATAGGATTATGTGGGTTTTAAACCTTATCGTTTTGTTTAACCCCTTAGTTGATCTTTTTTAATCATAGCTATGACCGCATCCTTTTTAGCCTTAAGTGGTTATAATTTTTTTATAAGGTGAATCAAATAAATAAAAGGAAATTGGGATGAAATTTTAAACCATATATTATCCTACTTTCACAATTTAAATACTTTAATAACTTTTAAATATATTCATATAATATTATTTTATATATTTATCATTAATGTCAATTTTGACATTATATACTTAGTATAGAGTAAAGATATCAATAAAAAGTATTAATTTTAATATAATCATTTAAAGTTAAAATAAAATTTCATTATTATGATTAAATTAATGGGAAACTATAAAAAATTTAAATTACATAAAATTGAAATTTTTTAAAATCAGAAATTTTTTTATTAGTATAATACATATTGTATTAACACTATGCGAGAATTAATCTTAATTATTTAATTAATATAAAATATAAATAAATATAAACCTTGAAAATAATTTCATGTTGATCAAAATATAAATTTATATTCTTTCTTAACTTTATTTTTCCTTATGTGAACACATAAAAGAAATTTAAAAGTAAGAGAGTGATATTTTGTATTTTTTTTACTTTAAATATAACATAGATCATTTTGATTTAAATATGTTCGTTAAAAAATTAAATTTTCTGTATAAGTTGATAAGGTTTTATTTTATTTCATCAAAAAATAATTAAGGTGTTGAATGTTGAGTTAAAATATAAATTAAACCTAGATTAACATGAATTACCCTTTACTAAGGTGATAAATTTTAGCACGATTTCTATTCATATTTCCTAAAATGAAAAAGGTCCTATTTACCAAATTTTTACCTCATTATTTACAAATTTTAATATATTTAATAAAATTATATACATTTTAGTGACATAAATTAATTTTAAAATAAGTGTGAAAAAGCGATAAAAACTGTTTTTTAATATATTTTTAAGTATAATACATATTTATTCTTCTCCCATATATAGTAATAATACTGAAATAATGGTAAATTTTTAATTAAATAATATATATATATATATATATAATTTAAATAATTCAAAAATAGTGTTCAATTTAATTTATTTTGATAAAAACATGTTGTTTACAAAAAATAAATTTTTCATAAAAATTCATTTTTATGTATAAAAATATTTTTGAACAAAATTGATTAATAAAATATATTCAAATGAATATAAATATATTAAGAAAAATGTAATAGAATTATTTTTACTCCAAAATCATTTAAAAAATGGAAATCTATACATTCTTGATACAACAATACAGTTTTCAATAAAAACTAAATTTTCACTTGTTACTAGAAAATACATCTTCTCAAAAACAAAATCCAAAAATTAAAAAAATATATAACGTAGATATGATGATTTCTAAAAGAATAAAACTTTTTTCAAATAAAATATTTATAATTTTCTTGAATTGAATAAAATTTTTGTTTAAAAATTAAATAAAAATCAATTTTTTGAAAAAAATGTATTTCTGAAGCATGAAACAAATTTTCTGAAAATTTAATACTTATTTACTGATAATTAATAAAATAATTTGTAATGAGTTATATATATCATAACTTAGTTAATACATTTCATACCCTCAAATTCAATTTCTAGGTTATTATAGTCATAAATTGACATTTTGATTTCCGTTTAGGCTTACTGTTGCATGTCCTAGATGATCGAAAAACAAAAATCATTTAAAATATTAGGTTTTCAAAATCTCCACATATAATAAATGTTTCCAGAAAATTTTAAATTACAATCTAATACCATGGTTTTTGGTTTGAAAATTCCTTTCTGAAAAACCCACTTCATAAATAGGGTTCACAAAAATTGCCATTGAAAAGAGGGAAAGGGAAATATGATGGTCACATAAAATAAAACATAACTACGTTTACAAATGGGGGAAACATAGTGGGAAATGAAAATATAGACATAAAAAGAAGATAAATTTATAAACAACGATATAGAGGGATAATGATCATTGATCATAATAAAGTGAATCATCCTGAGAATTTTAATAAACATAAAATCATAAACCAAAGAGGCAGGAAAATGAAAATTGATTTATCTAAAATGAAGGTAATGGGTTTATTTTTTCTTTGGAGATCCTTTTTGTAAAATGTTTTGGATTATTTAATCTGAATATAGAGAAAATGATAAAATTATCTCATGTTATTTTTTTTTCTATTTCAAAAGAACAAATTTATCCTTTTGTTGTTATTCTTTCAACTTCATATCTTACTCTGTAAATTCAGGATGATTTTTTTTTGCCCGAAGCACTAAAATTTAAATTTAACAAATCATAAGGTCTAAAAAATGATAACAATATTTTCCTCGCACAATTACTAAAATCATAATTTTTATCCTAGAGTTAGATATTACCAAAAAATAATAAAACATCATGTGATGAAATAATTCATTAATATATAAAATTCAATAATAAATACCAAAGATTAAATTAATCCATTTCATAAATACCATACCTTTAGACACCTCCATAATATTTTTAACCATAAAAAAAATCATTAAATATTTTATCAAACATTTATTCTTAGATAACATAAATTTCATCAAAATGACATATTCTAAATTTCTGAATACCTTGATCACATATCACTTTAAAACCAGGTAATTACTTGAATTTCCATAAAACATTAAATAAATACATATTAGCTTCTAAAAATTAATTTTTTCTATTTTCTATATGTCCCATAAATCTAAAATTCAGTAAACATCCCCATAAATTACTTTCTCATCAAATATAATATAATTTTCAGGGTCACCAATACTCTCTCATTTACTTATTCAAAGATAATCATATGTTAATCCAAAAAAATTTATTAAATCAATATTACAAACATATTAAGGGTAATTTTACCATTACTCAGGTATTCCCAAATACTATTACCTCAATACTAGTCAATTTCTTGGTTATTCATTCCGTTGAACATATACATTTAAATCCTCAAATAAAAACTACTATTATACAATCATTATACATCTCAAGACTATTATAACAATAATATATTTGATAAAATAATTCCAAAACATAATTATTGAATCCAAATACATAATCACTTTAATCAATCCTCTTTGGTTGTAGTAATATCATACGCTTAAAAATTATCACTTATCTTCTTATTTGGTATATTCCATTGATAGTTGGGGAAATATTTTATATAGTTCCACATCTTCTTACTATTGAAACATTAAAAATTATAGGTTTATATTCCTATCCATGACATAATATGCCTGATTTTTGTCTCTCTATACATGAAGCAAACTCTAATTCCCTTCAAGAAAGTACTATGGTGTTTATTTCCAAAATTATCACATTTGAGAAAACACATATTTCCATTCATCCCCTTATCAATTTTTTACATTGAATAACTTTTATTTTCTATATTCTCTTCAAGTCTGTAATATTTATAATTCATTATATATCTTGATATCACTTGATACTATATCATAGTATGATGAAAAGTTTTTCCATCTCATTACTTCCAAAGAGAGAAATATCTTCTCTAATAAAATTATCCATTTCTCAGCTACAAATGGATTTTTAGTCCCATTTAATGGAAAATGATGCTAATGCATGAAGTGGTATAACATAATTACACCACATTCAAGATTTGTATGCTGATACCTAAGGGAAATGTTATTATTAATAGCTTGAGTCATCTATCCAAATATAGTTATAATTTGTTTAGCTGTAGCTACTACAAAAACTATAATATCATTATCTTTCCATGGATATAAATCCCAAAATGGAATACAAGAAATGGAATAGTTTTCATTCCTTATTTGAGGAACCTATTTTGGAAAATTGAATACAATATATTATATTATACCATTATAAATATTATGTATACATTAAAAAAAGTGAAACAATTAATATAAATTGAAAAATTTATGTTTAGATAATATAAAAATAATAAAAAACATTTATATGGGAATGTTTTCAAATCAAAAAAATATTTAAAAATCCTTTCTAATGACTTATAAAAAATTTAAATTTTCCTAATAATATCTCTCAGGAGTGTCTAATCATGTGTGTAGCAAGGTTTGTTGTCGTACACCAGGTGATTATCACGTAGAAGACCGTTGCAGACTTTTAAGAGTTACTACACCAAGGTATAATTATTTGTAAGAACCATCCACTTTTTTTTATCTAGATAGGTATTTATTACTTGGATATCCAAAAAATATCTACATTTCCAACAATGTTAGGATGTTATCCAATAGTTATAATTATCCTGAAAGTCATTCATAGGGTTATGTTCTATAATACATGTTTTCCAAAATCTAGTTTATAAGGTTTATACTAATCTTTCAATAATAAAAACTATAAATAACCCAACCCTAGTACCCTAGAGTATGTGGTTACTTTATTATATTGGAACTATATATAAGGAATCACATCATAAAGGACTGAATTGTTTAACAGAATTCATAAAATAGATACATACTTGAATAACACATTAAAATTGAAAACATAAAATACAATATAGTATACTCTTTAAGAACACCCTTATTCCATTTTGAATACCCCTTATTATAAATCATAATACAATTCCTAGAATCCAAGGTACTGAAAACATAAGAAAGGATTGATCTTATATGCTTAATTTGGGTATTCATAGAGTGGAATCTATTATATATAAAAAAGGCATAACCAATATACAAAGGAAAATATCTGAAAACATATTCCATTTAATCAATAAAATGAGAATAAAGAATAATATGGTATGAATAAATGCTAATAAAATATTTCTTTATAATCACAAAAACTAGAATTTTTTTATAGATATCACATCTAGTCATGTAATTACATGGGAATCAATAACTAATCTCATAATGAGAGAATGCATAATTCTATTCATCGTAAACATACCATCAATGTCTTGTGTTGAGACACATTATATAAATGATAATTTCCTAAAACAAATACCGATTCTAGTTTTTTTAATGGGATATATTGAATCATCAAGGGGCTATAGTGGGCCTCTTCTATCCCGTACTAAGCCCAATTCATTTATCATATAAAAAGAGTGAAACATGATCAATATAAACATTCATATTGAAAAAATAGTATATGAAATGTTAATACTTTACCCAATTAGTAAACATAATCATAAACCATCAAGTTTTATATAGAAAATGATTTAAAATATTACATCACTAGTAAACATTTACCAAATAATATTTACTTTGATGAATATATATTGAAAATATCTCTTGAAAATTTCAAGAGGAAAATTCCAATTTTTACTTTAGATTCACATATTTAAAGTCTAAAATTCATTCATATTATTAAATAAAACATTTTATTTGAAATTAAAATTGTAAATTTTTAAACAAAACAACAAATATTTGAGTGTTCATGTTGAAGGGTATTTCTATACATGTCGTTAAAAAGACATTACTCTCCCACTTTTCTAAAAAGGTCAAAAGACCATTGATTAGAAAATAATAAGAATATTCATTTTAAACCATTTTATAGGAAAGAAAAACGTGGGTAAAAACGATTTTTAATAGTAATAAGATAATAGAAAGAACATTTTTGAAATTATTTTTAGAAATCATAGACAAAGAAGATAAAAATTCTCAACTAAGTAGAAAAACAGTATCTATTTTAAATAAAAAAACTATTATGGTATGTTGAGTAATTAATGAGAAAAATAGAATGGAAAACATGTAATTTATAAAAATAAATAGAGAAATTAAAACTATAAATTTTTTAATATTTAAATATAAAATTATTTCACTAGCGGGTATATAAACATAAATAATTCTGAATAATTTTGATATTTTAAATTATACCCTTACCCCATGTTCTATTTCCTCTATACATGCTTGAAAATATTGTTTAATAAATATATAATCATTATAAATATATTATATAAAAATAATCATATATTTTTAAATTTATTTTATTTACTTATATCTTTTATCACCAATTTTTACCGATTATTAAAATAACCATCTTGGGTTATAACTGCTTCATTTTTTTCATATAATCTTTAGTTTGGTGGTTTTCATCCTTGTAATTTGACTATGATCCCATTATATTCAGAATTTTAATGATGATATAAATTTAATATATACTCATTTTATATATTTTTATATTAACCCATAAAATTTAAATAGAAAAAAATTGAATTACATTTTTCATAGAGATGTTAGGCCATACGCAATCATGACCACTGTTTCCATTTTTTAAGGGATCAATCTGAAGAAAGTTAAATAATATATAGCCTTTAAAAAATAATTAATATATAATATATATAATATATATTCATTAAATCTATTTTTATTATAATCCATGTAATTTTGAAATGAAAAATGAATCACACCGCCTGGTGGAGGTGGTAGTATGCACATACACACGAGCAACATTCTCATTTTACAACAGACTGGAAGGTAAGAAGGTAGATGAAATATTATTATTTCATAAGAATAATTATGTACTGAATAGTATTATAAAACATTAAAATCATCATAATAGCAATCTATACAATGTGGTGATAAAAAATGAATTGTATTATTATTAGGAGATGGTAGGTCGTACGTACTCATGGAATATACATTAGCTTGTCATTTATTGGAATATATGGTGGATAATGATAGTTTCAAAATAATAATAACAATTAAGTATTTTTGGGATACTGAAGTAATAATTTATAGAATATTACCATTTATTTAGATGAGGTTTAAGTTGACATAAATTTAAAATAGTCGAGAAAGATAATTAACTCTCCTTATGAAGATCTCCTTTATATACATTCTTGAAGAACCTAGGGTTGGTATTTTGTGGAGACCAAAAAATCCATAAATTTGATAAGGATTTTTATTAGAGTAATTTTCATGACTTTATTTATATTGGTGTATCAATGTTGAGTATTGATGTGAAGTATGGTGTGTCCTTTTAGTTGGAAGGGAAAGAACACACTTTTAATTACATAAAATATTAAAATATAACTATGGAATTCTCAATAAAAATGCTTAAAATGTCCATAGATTTGAAGATAAGGAAGAATATTGTTTAAATATCATCTAGAAATAATGTTTTCAAAGATTTATATTGTATTTTAAACCTTATATTTTTGTTCAACCCCTTAGTTAACCTATTTTATAGTTATATGTGGTAACGTTTTTTTACCCACAGGAGTAATAATTTTACTTATTTGGTGAAAATTTATTCAAAAACTGAAAATGGGATGAAATTTTAGAAAATATATTATTTTAGAGTACTATTCAAATATTTTAATAATTTTTTAAATAAATTAAATCAATATTGTTTTGGTAAAATTTCATTAATGTCAATTTAGAAACAATTCATTTAATTTGACTCAAAAGGCATAAAGAAAAAGTTCTAATTCAAAAAAAATTTAAATAATATGTACTTTGTTATATTTATCTATAAATTATTCATAAAACAATAACATGTTTAAATTATATCACTTTTAATATTTTTAAAATCATTTATTTAATTTTTTTGTTAAATTAATAAATACTATATTATCATTGGGTAAACATTTAATGTTATTATTTAAACAACAAAGATTATAAATAAATTTCCATCAAAAATTAAATTTCATTATTTAAAAAAATATAAACTTCTATTCATTTAGAATGTTATTTTATTCTTATGTGGAAACTTGATAGTTAATTAAAACTAAGAGAGTGAAATTTTGTACTATTCTTTTCAATAATTATTATTTAGGTCATTTTCAAGGAAAGGTGACCATTAAAAAAATTTAATTCCATATATAATATGATAAGGGTATAATTAAATTTATCTAATAAGAATTAATATAGAAATTTGTGACATGAAAAATTAGTTCTAACCAATATTTACATGATATTCCCTTTATCGAGGTGACAAATTTTACCATGGTTACTATTCAAAATGAATAAAAATTAAATGGTAATATTTAAATTTTTAAAAAACTAATAATATAAAATATGCAATAAATTTTATCATATTCAATACCTATAAGTGGGGGCCGTTAATTTTTTTATAAGTTTACAAAATGCAATGAAAACTACTTTTAGAAAAATACAGTTTTTAACTATAAAAATTGTCTATTCAAAATACATGATTAGAAAAATATTAGATCAATTTTAATACATTTTTTTAATATATAACATATTAATTTAATTAAAATCATTCGCTAATATTTTTCAATTTAATTTATTAAGATAAAAAAACCATTCACACATTAAAATATTTTTTTAGAAAATGATTTTTTATGTATAAATATATTTGGGTACCAAATTAAAAAATAAAAATGATTTTAATGCACTTAATTGTATTATTAATTATATAATTGAACTAATTTTTATTTTAAATAATTATAAAACAAAATGGCACTTATGAAATGATTGAAACAAAAAATGAATTTTTCAATAAAAAATGACATTTTCATTATTCATTGTGAAAAAACCTTTCTAGAAAAATCAAACAATTTTACCCTAAACTAACATTGATATGAGGATTTAAAATATTATATTATTTTTATTTCAAAATATTTATCTAAGTTTGAAAATTTGATTATAACATTTTCCCACAAAAATAAATTAAATTCATTTTAAGAAAACATATTTCTGTATCATAAAATTACTTCACTGATAATTGAGGACTTATTTTATAAACATTAATAAATTAATTTGTATTGTGTTGGTACCTCAAATATATTTCATAATTGAGTGATTAAAATTCATACCCACCAATTAAATGAACTGTTTATATTAATCATTTAGTGAAATTTTTTAGTTCGTTTAGTCCTGGTGTTGCATGTCAAATACGCTCTCAAATAGTGTTATTTAAAAATGTTATAGTGTTACAGGTTAAATATATACTTGATCATAACCTAGAATCATGAATATTGTTCCCAAAACTAAACATCTGGTGAGACAATCCTGGTGGATTTTCTTTGTAATATTAACATAGTGTAAATGAATTAAGGTATAGTGTTTTTCCAACCAATTCCTTAGTCTCCTTCAATGAAAGTAGTTGAAAAAATACTATAATCAATGGATAAACCATAACATAAATGATACCATAAAAACAATTTTTATCTTATATTGGTACAACTAGTACTTTAAGGATACCCCAGGGTGTCTATGTTCATTATATTTTATTCTCCTTAACATTCACATCATTCCAATGATTGGGGAAGTATTTGATGTCCACTTTTCGGAAAATAAAGATTGGCATTTTTTATTTAATAAGAGGTTCCATAGGAAATGGTACTAAAGTTATTGATGAATCTTATTGTGATTATATTAGACTTAATCATTTTATGGGGGGTTCAATAATTAAATACACCCTTGATGCATCACCAAGTAATGTGATTCAAAAATGATTTTGTTCCCATGTACACCACATCCCATAACAAGAGAATTGTCTTGAAAAAAGTCATTACCTGTATGTTTTTTATGTTAAACATTATGAATTACAATAGTTTCAGATCAATTATTATTATTATTTGTGTTTTAATTTATTTTTCCATGGATATAGTACAACGCCAATTTTAGCCTAGTATCGATTCATGTTAATAATTTACTCTTTCCATATCACTTATTCCATGTGTTTGTTATGTAGAAAATTATTATATATTAATCCTTATAGATAATATAAAATCACCATTATTTTTTCCATTTCTAGATAACCTCGGGGAAACCAATGTGTAATTTTCAAGGATATGATGGAAGGGATAATAGTATTATCATAATGTGTTTATGTTGTTCCTTATGTTTTCAAGTGTAAATTTTTTATGTATATAGTCTTTCCAGACTACAGAACTTTTGGATCCTTTAGAACCTATTGTATTCTATAACAATAATGTAATATAACTACATAATTCAAGTTTATAGATTCTAGGATTTTATTTTTTGAATTAAATAATGTTTAGTAGAAACCATTAGGACCACCGTTAGAGGAACTAGGTTATGTTGAACATGTTCTATAAAAAACACTCATGATTTCTAGGGTACACTCTATAAAACATAATTGAAATTTTATTTTACAACTAAATGTCTATAGATAATTATGTGTATTACTTTGTATAAATATGGTGAAAAATTGAAGTAATTGTAACTATTTCAACACCCATGGTTAATGTACGAATATTTTCCATAAACAAGATAATTCTAATGGAGTTGAGGCTTATCATCTCATAAACACATTAAGAAAGTTGACCCAATATATGAAAATAATCCTTCAACTATATAGAGACCTTATGATCCTTAATATGGTGTAACTATGTTGGGCCACTTCCTATGATAAAATATATTAGTATTATATGGAAATATTAACCCATTGGTTGTTGGAAATTAATTTAAGTCCCTAGAGAAGATATTTTTCACATTGGGTAGTAGTGAAAATGAAAACTTCATTATGTTGTTCTATCATCTGAATGAAGATGAGAACACATTATGGACACTAATTCAAAAAATTGAAGTGGAATATCGGATCATGTAAATGGAATAAGAGGATAAATTGATAAGGATAATGTGCATTATTCAATCCAATTCCCCAAAAATGAATAAAATTTACATAAGAAAAGGCCTAGGGATAAAGTCCAATATTATGTGACTACCATACCAGAACATGAAATTCCCAATTATGTAGTGGTTAGATTATGTATTATTAAAGTTTTTATCTTTACACACTTTTAGATCTTAAATGTTTTCCAAAAAAATCATACTTCCCTTGAACCTTAGTAAGGGATTTATCAATTCTGACACAAAGTGGGATTATTATTACTAAAAAAGATGTGTTAGGAAGTTCCAATTATGATGCATGGACATAACATATTTTCAAATTTGGTCATCATACCTAGGGTTGAATTTAATATGATATTTGGTTTAGATGTTATTTAAATTTATAGTGAAAAAATTTATTTACAAGAGATGGAGATCATGATTTATGGAGGTGAATTTGAATCACATTTCATTATAAGGGAAACTTTATCTTATAAATTAGGTCTAGATCCTCCCCCTATAGACCACATTAACAAAATTATGGGTAGATAAGAATATCAAGTGTGATATATGGATGATGAATATATCCAAATTATAGAAGATGAACCCATGGTAAAAAAACTCATTGTTATTTCAAGAAGAATTACCCAGTGAACCATAAGAGTCTGAATTTTATTTAGCTTTTAAACCCATTCCTGATGTAATACCTATATCTAAAACTAATTTCAAAAATAGAATCCATGATATTGGTGTATTTAATGAAATATTTTCATGATTTGGGTGTTAAGGTTTTTATTACATATTATTTCATCATGGAGATCCCTTGATAAATTCATTAAAAGAAGGATCGATCCACGATATTGTTTATTGATTATAAGGAGAGAAATTAAATCACTATAATGAATTATTACCCTTTATGATGAATTTATGACTTTTTTGGTCAACATTAATGAACCCGATGATTTATAAATACCTAAATTCACTCTTATTATCATCAGTTAATAGTGATGAAGGATTGTATACCAAATAAAATTATTTGAATGAGGTATAAATATTATGAGTTTAAAATAATTCTTTTTGGAATAATTCACCTTATATCATCATGGATATGATGAATATTGTATTTAAGGTTTATATTGATAATTTTTTTATTGTGGAATTCATTAAAATTATAATGACATAATCTAAGATCTATTTAGAAAATGATAGTCATTTGTATATAATTTTTGAGACCCTCAAAAAAATAATTTTTATGGGAATTATATTTAGCATAAATATTTCCTCAAAGACCTTTCTTTTCATAGACATATTTTCTCCAAGGATGAAATATATTTGATCCTTTAAATAAAATGGTAGTCATGGAATAGACTACATGAATGAACATAACATAGATATAGAGTTCCCTTGGATTAGCATGATACTATTTGTTAATTTTACTAAAATTTCACAGTTAGCCAACTCGTTAACCATTTTAACATGAAAAGGGGTTTGATTAACATTATCCATGGAAGGTGAAGAATGTATTGAAGTGTTTAAGAATATATTTATTAATATATCATTATTAACTCAAAAATTAGGTAAGGATGGATTTCTAATATATAATATTGAATCAAATAATTAATTGGTTTTGTAATTATGAATATTGATAGAGAGGTTTTCTCTACATAAAGAAAATTGAAAATCTATTAAAATAAATATCTGACTCATGAAATGTAGCTGGTTTATACAACACTATCATAGAAAATATTTATAAACCACCTCTATTGAAATATATCTTCTCCCATAGGGATAAAAACATGAGATAATGAAGGTTTATGTATCTACTCTAGGACAAAAAATTACTCAAAACACTACTACCATGGGAATGAAAACAAGATGGATGATTCATTGAATAGGATAGATCATAGAGTTCTAAAAATTATAGGGATAAACTAGAAGCCTATATATATAAGTATAATAAAGGTGGTTATGATGATTTATAGGCATGAGGATCCATCATTACTTTTCCAAGAAATCACTAAACCATTTTTACTAAAAAGGATAGGGAATTTATGATATGTTTCAGAAAACATAGAAATGATGATGAAAATAGTAAATGATTTGAAATTGATATAGTTCATCTATAAATATAGAGTAGTAAAGGTTGGGAAGAGGATACATGTTATATTTTTATCATAGGTGAAATGGTAATGATTATATGAAGCACTTAGATCAAATTTATCTATATTCCCTGGTATAAAAAGATTTACATGGATTGAAAAAACATTTCTATTGGGATGGTATGAAGTAGAAATTTGAATACCATTTTTACATATGCTTAGTATGTCAGTAGGTAATGGATAAATGAAAATATCTTAATGGAGTCACACAACCTCTTACTGTACCTATTTTGATGTGGGAAAAGTTTAAAATATACTTTTTTAATAGACATCCAAAGACTCCAGGGATGAATGATGTTATATGGGGTCTCATTGATCATTTTACTAAGCCTAATAATTTCAAAGTGGTAAAAGAATAACTACCCCTTGAGCTCCTTTAATTGATTTATATCAGAGAAATAATAAGGATTCATTGGGAACCTCTCTAAATTTTATTTGATCATGATCCATAGTTTAAATAAAAATTATAGAGGATTCTTCAAAGATCTCTAAAAATTGATATACATTTAAGAACTGCTTGTTATCCCCAGAAAAATGGGTCATCTTAAAGGACTATCTAGGCATCAAAAAACATGTTGAGATCATGTTATCTAGATATATATGGTATGTAAAAATAGTATCTACACTTTTTTTAATTTAAATACAATAATTGTTTCCATTTGAGCATCAAATGGTAAATTATAAAACATTGTATGGGAAGAAGGTTCGTACGCCAAACTGATGGGATGAATTTGGAGAGATAAAGTTAGTTGGAAAAAATACAACTAATGTGACAATTATTTAAATGAAAATTATTCCAGGACATATTAAATAATCCGAAATTATAAAAAAGATATCTGTTTATAATTAAATGAAATCCTAGAAATTTCATGTTTGGGATCTTCTATTCTTAAAGGTTTCACCCTGTAAGGGTGTTGTAAGATTTGGTAAAAATAGGAAGGTAATATATTGGAACAATGTGTCTTTTAAAATACTAGAAATAACTAGGGATATAGATTAATAATTTTATATGCCTACTAACATTTCTAAAGTAAACAACATCTTCCTTGTTTTATTACCGAGTAAATACATGTAGTATCCAACACATGTCCTCATGTATGAGAGAATAGGGTTGGAATCTGGAAACTCCTATATTAAAGGACATGTTAAGATTCATGACACAAGAGATATATAACTGGAGAATTAAATAACTCGATTAGGGAAAATCTTTTATATAATACACAAACAAAAATAATCAACATTTGTTCTAGAAGACTCTATTTTTAATGGATATATATAATTTTTTAATTATTGAAATATAACCCAATTTTGATGATGAAAATATTTAAAGGGGATAATATAAAACCAAAGACCCTTATATATATATAATATAAATACTATATCCAAAAGTATCATGAAATTCACACTCTAATTGGTTGGATTTGATTCTCTAGAGCAAACTATTTGTAATTTTATAACTTGTATATTCAATGATTTGATTGATAATAAAATATATTATTCAATAATGTTCATTTTATGCAAGAATTTAATTTAATGATGTCCCATAATATCTATCTCATTTATAAGGTCACATAAATCCCCTAATATGATGAGATCCATGAAATCCAAGAAATCATTATTAAATATAGTTATAATGTTAGATGTCCTTCTATTATGGGACACTTAGAATGTGACAGTTAGTCACACATACTCATAAGAGGACATGGCATATTATTATAAGCCTTTTAATTTGTAATCTACAAGAAAATTGATTATGATAATAGTCCCACTAAATGGAATTCAATATATTTTGGTGTTATTAGATATTTCTATCTATGAGAATATGTGTCGGTCCATTGACATGAATATTACTATTAATTCATTTTATTACATGCACACTGAGATTTATTTCATAAACCTTGATGATATCATTTATAGAGAATATGGTTATGTTGGGTGTGCTATAGGTGATGTGTTGTTAATTAAAAACTCATGTAAGGATCAATCACTTCTATTTTAATAGAAGATGACATATTGAACCTTTGATTATAATCGAACCATTGTAATAAATTCCATATCCATGGTGCAATTACATGTATATTTTAGATAGTTAAAGAAAGACGTATCAAGGATAATGTTTGGTGAAAATGATGAGAATCCTACTTGGGGAGATATTGTGTCAATGAAAATATATTAGACATAGAGTATTCATTTGTGGTTGTTACTTTTTTTACATTAATATCTCTTGGGTTCTTTGACCCATTGCTAGATACTAATATTGAAATTTCGGTATGAATTCCTAATAACAATGAGTAATAATTCAAGAGGGTCACACACTAAGTGTTTCTGTGGATCCCTATTAAATTCTATTTGAATTAAATAAATAAAAGGAATACTATTTTCAATACAATAGAATAATTTTATTCATGTTTTATTAATAAAAAATGTTTTTTAATGAATTAAATATTTACCTGAATATTTTTTTTGTATTCAATAAACACCAAGGTGTTCGAATTGACCAAGACTATGTCGGGTGATAAAATATTTTTTACAAATATTTAAAATAATATTTATTATTTTGCAAGCTAGCGTGTGTTCCATAAAATAATAATATTAATATTAAAATGGCATGGATATTTTCATGTATTATTATATTATTTAAGTCATGATATGAAATTATATCATATTTTAACAAAAAATAATTATTTATATATATATGTTTTTGTCTATTTTGTGGCGTAATAAAAAATTATGAATCATTGTGCACAAATGATTTCTCCCTTGAATCCTCCCCATATAGTCTTCTCAATAATGAGAAAAATCCTTCAAGACTAAAGAATGAGATATTGTGGCTAAATTAATAAGATGATTGACCCATTTTTCTAGCATCCAAAATTCCATTAGTGATTATTTAGAGATCAAAGGAGAATGTGTAGATCACCACTCGAGATATTATACACGTGGTTCAAACAAATGTAATGAAGGTAATCAGAAAGGGGTTTTTAGAATATTAACATCTCCATATAAGAAAGACCATAAGACAAGGTACCCTATTGTTTTGATATTTAATAAATTAATTATAAATTTAATTTTCAAAGATCCTATCTGTGTTTTGGGTTTCATAATATCAATATCTGATGGATTTTTTTGGTCATGGCATTCAAATCATTGACAAT
This sequence comes from Viscum album, assembly GCA_963277665.1. Lineage (NCBI taxonomy): Eukaryota > Viridiplantae > Streptophyta > Magnoliopsida > Santalales > Viscaceae > Viscum > Viscum album. The sequence continues at coordinate 868,655,354 of OY728160.1, read as the reverse complement.
ATAGAAGATGATCCCTCATATCAATTATATTTAACTTTTTTCTCCCATTTAGGTGGTTCTATTGCACCCAGAAGCTTCAAGTGGTATCATAGTGTATTTTTTCACATTTAGATTTATTTATTTTATTTTTGACCACTATGCATTAAAAGTTAAGATTCATTTCAAGTTATAATTTTTTCTTAATCTATCATGAAAATAATTTTTTCAAATTATTCATTTATAAAAAATATTACGAATATCATTTCATGATTAATGATGTTTAAATACGAATTTCCCATACATATGTTCGAAGGTTTTTTCCATGATAATACAAAACTACATGGCATGTACTACTTTGCTAACTATAGTGTATCCTTGTTCATTACACAAGACACCTAGTGGATTTTGGGTCATTAGTTAATTAATACAACCCATATGAAATAAATTCACCAAGTCTAGAATAGACAGGGTGACACATGACTTTTTTGAATCACATTCTATATAGTTTATCTACACTCCATTTAGTCCACATTCTTTAAAGACAAAAAACAGGTTCATACCATGTCATGTAATCAATACACAATGTGTATTAAATAAACAGTGGGTAAATACTAGTAATTGAAAAAAAATAAGTACACATCATGTATCCTATAAAAATGTGATGCAATTATTAAATTCTCTTGAGAATTAAACACTGATTTCTTAGTCATGTACTTCAGATATTTAGTTATGATAATTGGATGTCTAGTAGATGACTTGAACAAGCCAGGCACATTACTTATTTTTGTGGAAATATTTATGTTAATTAATAACTCAATATACCATATTGAATCGAGTTACATAGGTAATTATGTTCATAATAAATTCTTTTAACACCCTGAGCTTCCAAGGTATGCTTCTCTTTGAATAATACAGTAGCGTGTGTTGTACGTAACTTCGAGTTCTAACACACACCACGACCAATCAATGTAGCCGTTATGAATAGTAATACCTACTTTTTAAAATTTTAGAAATTTTATCTCTCAAAATGGAATTCATTTTTGGATTCATAGTATCAAATTTAGCCTAAGGTGAAATTTCGGTACTTTTCAGATAACTTTAATATTTTGATGAATGGTGAAAATTACTAAATTTTAATTAAAACAACATTTTTAATCAAAATAATTATTAGTGATAAATTATTAATTTGAGTGGTTTTAAAGTATATTTAGAATATATTTTTACCATTTAATACAATTTTGGTCATTGTACATAATTTCACAATTAAAACGGACATAAACAAGTATCAACCTTTTGATAGTTACTATATATTAAAAACACACTTTTTGTTTTGACAACGGGAATTAATTTTAAATTAATTTCTGCCACTTCTGTGTTTTGAATTTAGAATAATGGATTCCATATTTGGAATCAGGATGTTCAAATTTAGTAAATAGGTAACTTTTATTTTTAGAAATTTTGAATAATTACTTCGGTAAATAATTAATTTACCATGGTTAAAGGGTAAATCTGGTAAATAAGGGTTAACAAATAATATTATCATAATACTAAATTACCCTAAAACGTTTCCTAACCTTATTGGTTGATACATTTACGACCATGGGCATCTTTGGGTCTATTTTTGGACCCCATGGAGCCACTTCTAAGTGATAAGAACACTTTATATTAATTAAGTTAAAAAAAATACAAAAATGACTTAAGCATATATCTTTTAGAAAAAATTTTTTTACATAGGGCTATATATGTTGGATTTTTGACTATAAATATTAATTAGAAATTTAAAAAGAGTTCCTACATAATGGTATTTTATTTATAATTTTTAGACATTAAATAATTTAATTTATTTATGACACAATGATGATGCAGTAATTACCATAATAGTGAAAAATTAAAATAATTGATATTATAAATACCCAAATAAATATAATTTGAGACTTTTAATGAATTAAAATAATTTTATAGGATAATATGACATATTTTTATTGATTTAAGGAACTTTTTTTGAAGTAATCATTCTGTTATGATTTTTAAAAAAGTTAATTATTGAATAGTGTCAAAATTGACATAAAAGAGTTTTTAAAACAAATATTATATTATTAATTGATATTAAATTCCTAAAAATATAAGGTTCGTCCAAGAGACTTATATAATGATATTTGTATCATTAATGGACCACTTGAGGGACTCTTGGATGTATATTGTACGTTTATTAACTATATAATATAAAAATACAAAGTGACATGGTAAGTTTCAAACAAATTAACTAAGTGTTAAAACTAGAAGATAAGGTCAATATAATTACCCAAACCTGTCTAAATTCTATTGGATGAGTAGTTTTTGACCCATCCCCACCTTAAACATTAAATAATCCACTTTGGAGCCATTATAAACCCAATATGAATTTATTATAAAATAATATTTCTAGCTTCTCCAAAGGTGCCCCTCACCCCTCTTATAAAAGGATACTCACCCTTCTTATTAATTCACACATTCAAAGACTTTTGGTTCGGCCAAACCCTGCCCAAATACTCTCTAAACTTACCTCACTTAATCCTAGAGGCATTCGTTTAGTCCGAAAGCCATACTATGGAGGCCTTTTGATCAAATCAAAAGGAAGAACCCGAAGAAGAGGTAATGATTTCACCACCCTTTTTCAAGTTCCTTTCTTCTTACACTTCTTCTTTCTTTGTTATTACCATTCTAAAATAATGAATCCAGTATCTCCTATATACTATAATATTATTATAAATACAGTACAACCATATTCAGTATTCTATCCATCCTTTGAATGACATGTCACCATACATGCGTACGTACGGCTTATCGTCTCAACGTCGTGCTGTAATTGTTATTCAATATATTATTATTTGGATGGGTATAATAATAATTTTTAATTCATGTAAATAATAAATATAACATGATAATTATTCTTTATATATGATATACCATCCAATTATATATTATTTTAATATCAAAAGAATGATATTTTCACTCGTGCGTACATACGGATTACCGTCTCCACGACGCGATGAGATTCATTTCCAAGATCACCATTCATCGACGATTATAAAAATATATATTACTAATAATTATGTAATATATGAAATAATAATGATACTGGAGATATTTATATATATATAAGTATTTATTTACTTACATATATCTTATTCACTTACTTCCGTTCAATACTATATGAAAATAGAAACATCGTTTATGCGTAAGTACGGACTACCATCTCCATAAACGGTGTTTTCCATTTCATATATATGTCTATTATACATATTTATATTCTAAATATATATGATATATTTATATTTTTTTATATTCTGGATGTATTTAAATCATGATCTAAGTGATACAACCAAGAGTGACAAGTTAAAACACTTACGATAAAGAAAGTGATTATTTCCCGAAATGTTAACTTAGCATGGAAATTATTATTAAATGGGTAATATAAAGTCATAAATGAATCATGTATGATATCATAAATATTAATATACTTCTGGTATAATTTAATAACATACTACGATCTTCGTATAGGAGGTTAAATGTACCCTCGACTAAAGGAAAGTGCAAGGTAAGGGGTTTTCATCTCACTCCTTATTCTCGTGAGATTCATGCCATATTTCCACCATTACCTTTTGTGTGGTGTATGTACTACCCATAATTATATTCTTTGTGTAATACACTTTAATTTATGTGTATTGACATATTAATTGTTTGACACCTCTTTCATGGGTTGTATGTTTCGTAAGTTACCAAATTGGTAAGGGTTTATTTCGCAATCTCTTCATTATCTGAGGTTGTTTATACGTAATAATATACCGGGATCTCTTTATCATCCACATCCATGTTTCTTAAAAATGTATTTCAAAACATATTTACTATTTACAAGAATATGGTTTAAAGACATTTATACCCTTGTTTGACTTTTTAAAAGAGGTTTTTAAAGGAATGTTTCCGTCGTTTTCCAAACAAGGTCCTTTTTTCCTTTTTGAAAAAATTAAGGTAAGAATGTCTTTTTTTAACTTATACGGCGGGTGTGGTTATTCTCTGCTTTTATTACACCTTTGAAGCTTCCTTCACAAGCTTATAAAGATATTTTCAAAATAAAGGTTTTCTCTATAATGATGAGACTTTTAAATGATTTCAAAAAAAGAGATATTTCTCTCAAATAGTATTGATTTCATCCATGTCAACATCCTTTGAAAAAATTTAAACTTGTTTCAAGATGATTTCTTATGATACAAATCATCCATATTGTATTTAAGGTTTTGTGATATTTTTGACTATGGATGAGTTATTTTTATTCCATTAATGGTTTATGATTAAAGTTTTCACATTTTGTATGTTAGTTTTAATACGAATTTTTATGTTATATTTCATCCTCTTCTTAAGACGAATGTGTTGGACTAGTATGTTCCGGGTTGGGGACCGGAAAAAGTAAGCCCTCCGGGTTGGTGTCCGGTTATTAGAGGCACTCCGGGTTGGTGTCCGGTTATTAGAGGCACTCCGGGATGGAGTCTGTTTACAGAGGCTCTCTGGGTTGGGTTCCGGTTATAGTTATACCTTAGGTCTTGGCATGAGGCCTCGACACAGAAATTAAAGTTCAGAATCATTCATTCCATCATTATTAAAGTGGTTAGTGATATTGCATGTGATTATTCGATTAGTAGAATATCCATGTGAATAAGTAAATGGATTTATTTCATTTTATTTCTGCCATATTATGCTGAAGTTCAAGTTTAAAATGCTTTTGCTTTAGTTTTATACATTGCCTAAAATGTTTATGCTTATTTTTGAAAGTTTCCGCTGTATTTCTTACCCTTACTGAGCATTTGAGCTCACCCCTTTCTATGTTTTATTTTTCCCAGGATTCCAAGAAGTGTAATGTGATTGATATGCAGGGTTAAGCCAAGGGAATAATGGCGTTCATAAATATTATTTATGTTGTTTTGTATGTAATAAAGTGCAAATGTAACATTCATGTATGTGATCTATTTTTCGAAGAATTCTAAACTGATCAGTCCTTCGGGACTTTATTCCTTGTAGTCATTCCAATGTATTAAAATAATGAACCAACTCTGGGTAACTGGGGTCGGGACGTTACAGTTGGTATCAGAGGAAGTTTAGCAATAACCTTGGAAACTAGATTTAGATAAACTCTGATTAGAGAACATAGCCCTAAGATAGACTTAGAGGATTAGTATAGAAGAACTTCCTAGAACTTTGGTATTGTAGATATTTTGTGAGTTTTCTGAGCAATACATCCCTCTCTGGATACGAGCAGGTAGAGGCGGCTCTGGAACATATGTACCAAGGGGTAAAACCCAAAAACACCACTTTGAGCTAGACTGGAACAGGAATTGGTGCACGACAACGGGCCTTGCTGCACTATGGGTTACGAAACTCCCGAGGTATATGCTTAGGATAATTTTCATTTTCTTTAAAAACCATTATGAAGGGATTATGAGTATATAATTATTTAAAGAAAACATTTTTATGATTATGGATTATATCCATAAACTGTTCAATTTTTGTTAGGTATTTTACAAGTTTGGTAATTATTCATTGCAATTCATAAACTGAACTAGTTTATGCTATTGTATAGAAATGGTTCCCATTAGATGGAATGTGAACTCCTGTAATACGTATGATCCAAAGAGTAAGAAGGATCATATCTTTCGTCGTCCTAAGCTGGAATTTAGAAGGGAAATAGTTTCCCACGTATTATTATCTTATGAAGAAATAATATCATGTGTTGATAAGATGAGTAAAGAAATCTCGGAGTCCTATAGATTTGAAGGGAAGTAAGAGAATAAAATGATGTAAGAGAGAAAGATGGATAAACGGAAGAGGGAATAGAATAATTTTCCCATATGTGATAACTGTGGGAAGAAACAACCTGGATGTTGCCTGAATGGAATGGGATTTTGTTATAAGTGTAGAGAAAAAGGGCACAAAGTACGTGATTGCAAGGGAAATAAAATGGTTTCAAATGTACAATGCTTCATTTGGAAGGAGTTTGGACACCACGCGAACCAATGTCCTAGTCATCAGACTATGCTGAAAATGATGCTATTGGATAATAATCATGTTATGATACTACCACAGATGAAGAGGAATGACTAGTGTTCCTATGTTGTTATTTTAGAATTAGTTCATTTAAGTGTTGTATCAATAATGTTTTGGAAATAAATAAGGATTGTACTGCAGTACTATTTAATTAAGGATTTGAGATTTTATGGTACTAAGAAAAGTGACTCTATAGTGAGTTAATTTTTTTTGGAAATTACATGGTTGAAGGAAAGATAAACCTTAATATGGTCCTAATATTAAGGTAGTGATTTTAAAATAAGATATGGTTGATTTTGGTAATTTAGGATGTTGCGGGGTTGTAAAAGAATATATGAGGAAGGCGTTCACATGTTATTACCTGGCAAAAAGGATCCTCATTATGTTTAACTTCCTTGTAAATTTTGGACCGTGAGTTTGGATAATAGTATTTTGGATAAGTCTAATGGTTGGAATGGATTATGTTTTAAAGGTTATTGTTTTGGGGTTTTATAGAAGGACAACACGTAGATCGTGTGACGACTCGTCGTGTCAGACAAAGCTGTGGGAATCTAACCCACAACCATATTGCAATTTGGATTTATCGCCTACCATTGTGCTACATGAAGTTCCTGGATGGTATAATGTAGTTTCTTTAAATAAAGGGTCTAATATGTGAATTATAAATTCATTATATTTGGAACCCTATATGATTAGGATAAATAGAGTATTTTTGAGTTGAATTATGTTTTTGGGTGAAAGATGAGTTTGTGGTAGAAATTTATTAACGGATAAAACTATAATTATAAAGTAAGTATATCTCCTTATGATCTTAGCCAATCATATAAATATATTCCTCAACATTAAGAAAAGGAACATAGAACAAATTTTTTTTCCTAGATGGAACCTTAAATCATCACTAATTTATGGCTTTGGGATTGTTGGCCTTTTCATAGCCATGTTCTCTACCACTCTCCATCAGATAATTGATTGGTATATTTCTCTTCCATATCTATATTTTCCTACATGGAACCCTATTATGTGTTATTTTCGGTAATCTTCATACTTTCCACTCTTTATTTTAAATATAGGCCTCATTAATTCATTTTTCGACGTGGGATTTCAACTAAGATATTTTGAAACGTCAAAAATCTGTTATCCGAATACCTTATGTTTTGTTGAACCGATGGTATTTTAAATCGTCAAAGATTGATGAATTTAAGTACCTCAATTTTAAACTTGTTCGTGATTGATGACCTCAATAACTGCCTATAAATATTTACATTTTTCCTCGAGTTATATGTCTATAATTTCCACTAATGTCCTCCTAATCGAGATCATAATTTTTTGGTGACCCTTTCATTTCTCTTTTTATCTTGTTAAGACTAAAATTTTATTAACCAAATTTCCGATGTGGGGTTTTTTCCACAAAGATATTTTATATTTTCAACCTTCATTTTCAAATAAAAATATAAAATTGTGAGGACGCAATTTGTTGAAGGAGGGGAGAATGTAACAACCTGAGCTTTCCAAGGTACGCTTCTCTTTTAATAATACAGTAGCATGTGTGGTACACAACTTCGAGTTCTAACACACACCACAACTAATCAAAGTAGCCGTTATGAATAGTAATACCTAATTTTTAAAATTTTAGGAATTTTATCTCTCAAAATGGACTTTGTTTTTGGATTCATAGTATCGAATTTATCCTAAGGTGAAATTTTGGTACTTTTCGGATAACTTTAATATTTTGATGAATAGTGAAAATTACTAAATTTTAATTAAAAACAACATTTTTAATCAAAATAATTATCAGTGATAAATTATGAATTTGAGTGGTTTTAAAGTATATTTAGAATATATTTTTATCATTTAATACAATTTTGGTCATTGTACATAATTTCACAATTAAACCGGACATAAACAAGTATCAACTTTTTGATAGTTATTATATCTTAAAAATAGGCTTTTTGTTTTGACAACAGGAATTAATTTTAAATTAATTTCTGCCACTTCTATGTTTTGAATTTGAAAAAATGGATTCAATATTTGGAATCAGGATTTTCAGATTGTTTAAATAGGTAAATTTTACTTTTAGGCATTTTGAATAATTACTTCGGTAAATATTTTATTTACCATGGTTAAAGGATAAATCTGGTAAATAAGGGTTAAAAAATAATATTATAATAACACTAAATTACCCTAAAACGTGTCCTATCCTTATGGGTTGATACATGTATGACCATGGGCATCTCTGTGTCGATTTTGGGACCCCATGGAGCCACTTGTAAGTGATAATGACACTTTATATTAATTAAGTTAAAATAAATACAAAAATGACATAAGCATATATCTTTTAGAAAAACAATTTTTACATAGGGTTATATATGTTTGATTTCTGACTATGAATATTAATTATAAATATAAAATGATTTCATACATAATTGTATTTTATTTATAATTTTTATACATTAAATAATATAATTTATTTATGACACAATGATGATGCAGTAATTACCATAATAGTGAAAAATTAAAATAATTGATATTATAAATACACAAATAAATATAATTTGAGACTTTTAATGAATTAAACTAATTTTATAGGATAATATGACATATTAGGATTGATTTAAGTAACTATTTAGAAGTAATAATTCTGTTATGATTTTTACAAAAGTCTATTATTGAATAGTGTCAAAATTGACATAAAAGGGTTTTTTTAAAAAATATTATATTATTAATTGATATTAAATTTCTAAAAATCTATGTTTCGTCCAATATACTTATATCATGATAGTTGTATCATTAATTGACCACTTTGGGGTCGGTTGGATGTATATTGTAAGTTTATTAACTATATAATATAAAAATACAAAGTGACATGGTAAGTGTCAAACTAATTAACTAAGTGTTAAAACTAAAAGATAAGGTCAATATAATGACCCAAAACTGTCTAAATTCTATTGGTTGAGTATTTTTCGACCCATTCCCACCTGAAACATTAAATAATACACTTTGGAGCCATTATAAACCGAATATGAATTTATTATAAAATAATATTTCTAGCTTTTCCAAAGGTGCCCCTCACCCCTCTTATAAAAGGACACTCACCCTTCTCATTAATTCACACCATCAAATCCTTTTGGTTCGGCCACCCCTGACCAAATACTCTCTCAACTTCTCTAAATTCATCCTAGAGTCCTTCGTTTAGTCAGAAAACCATCTTATAGTTCCCTTTTGTTCAAATAAAAAGGAAGGACCCGAAGAAGAGGTAATGATTTCACCACCCTTTTTCCAGTTCCATTCTTCTTCCACTTCTTCCTTCTTTGTTATTAACATTCTAAAATAATGAATGCAGTATATACTATATACTATAATATTATTATAAATATGGTACTACCATATTCAGTATTCTATCCATCCTTTGAATGAAATGTCACCATACGTGCGTACGTACGACTTACCGTCTCCACGTCGTGGTGTAATTGTTATTCAATATATTATTATTTGGATGGGTATAATAATGATTTTTAATTAATGTAAATAATAAATATAACATGATAATGATTCTGTATATATGATATACCATCCAATTATATATTATTTTAACATAAAAAAATTATATTTTCACTCGTGCGTACGTAAGGATTACCGTCTCCACGACGCGATGAGATTCATTTCCAAGATAACCATTCATCGACGATTATAAAAATATATTTTACTGATAAGTATGTAATATATGACATAATAATTCTACTGGAGATATATATATATATATAAGGATTTATGTACTTACATATATCTTATTCACTTACTTCCGTTCAATACTATATAAAAACAGAAACATCATTTATGCGTATGTACGGACTACTGTCTCCATAAACGGTGTTTTCCATTTCATATATATGTCTATTATACACATTTATATTCTAAATATATATGATATATTTATCTTTTTTTATATTCTGTAAGTATTTAAACCATGATCTAAGTGATACAACCAAGAGTGACAAGTTAAAACATGTATGATAAAGAAAGTGATTATGACCCAAAATGTTAACTTAACATGGAAATTATTATTAAATGGGTAATATAATGTCATAAATGAATAATGTATGATATCATAAATATTAATATAATTCTGGTATAATTTAATAACATACTACAATCTTCGTACAAGAGGTTAAAGGTACCCTCGACTAAAGGAAAGTGCAAGGTAAGGGGTTTTCATATCACTCCTTATTCTCATGAGATTCATGCCATATTTCCACCATTACCTTTTGTGTGGTGTATGTACTGACCATAATTATATTCTTTATGTAATACACTTTAATTTATGTGTATTTACATATTCATTTTATGATACATCTTTCATGGGTTGTAGGTTTCGTAAGTTACCAAATTGGTAAGGGTTTATTTCACAATCTCTTCATTATCCGAGGTTGTTTATACGTAATAATATACTGGGATCTCTTTATCATCCACATCCATGTTTCTTAAAAATGTATTTCAAAATATTTTTACTATTTACAAGAATATGGTTTAAAGACATTTATACCATTGTTTGACTTTTTAAAAGAGGTTTGTAAAGGAATCTTTCCGTCGTTTCCCAAACAAGGTCCTTTTTAACCTTTTTGAAAAAATTAAGGTAAGAATGTCTTTTTTTAACTTATACGGTGGGTGAATTTATTCTCTGCTATTATTACACCTTTGAAGCTTACATCACAAGCTTATAAATATATTTTCAAAATAATGGTTTTCTTTATAATTATGCGACTTTTAAATGATTTAAAAAAAGAGATATTTCTCTCAAATAGTATTGATTTCATCTATGTCAAAGTCCGTTGAAAAATTTTAAACTTGTTTAAAGTTGATTTATTATGATACAAATTATCCATATTGTATTTAAGGTTTTGTGATATTTTTGACTATGGATGAGTTATTTTTATTCCATTAATGGTTTATTATTAAAGTTTTGACATTTTGTATGTTAGTTTTAATACGATTTTTTATGTTATATTTCATCCTCTTCCTAAGATGAATGTGTTGGACTAGTATGTTCCGGGTTGGGGACCGGTAAATGTATGCCCTCCGGGTTGGTGTCCGGTTGTTAGAGGCACTCCGAGTTGTTGTCCGGTTATTAGAGGCACTCCGGGATGGAGTCTGGTTATAGAGTCTCTCCGGGTTGGGTTCCTATTACAGTTATCCCGTAGGTCTTGGAATGAGGCCTCGACACATAAATTAAAGTCCGACATCATTCATTCCATCATTATGAATGTGGTTAGTGATATTGCATTTGATTATTCTATTATTAGAATATCCATGTGAATAATTAAATGGAGTTATTTCATTTTATTTCTTCCATATTATACTAAAGTTCAAGTTTAAAAGGCTTTTGTTTTAGTTTTATACATTGCCTTAAATGTTTATGCTTATTTTTGAATGTTTCCACTGTATTTCTTACCCTTTCTGAGCATTTGAGCTCACCCATTTCTATGTTTTATTTTTTCCTAAGATTCCAAGAAGTGTAGTGTGATAGATATGCAGGGTTAACCCAAGGGAATAATGGTGTTCATAAAGATTATTTATGTTGTTTCGTACTTCATAAAGTGCAAATGTAACATTCATGTATGTGATCTATTTTTCCAAGACTGCTAAACTGATCGGTCCTTTGGGACTTTATTCCTTGTAATCATGCCAATGTAATAAAATAATGCACCGAATCTGGGTAACTGGGGTCGGGGCGTTACAATTATGATCATTAGGTTTTATATTATATTAATTTTTAAATAATTATACATAATATTATAGACTATGAATCATGTATGGGTATTTCATATTAAAGACTTAGTACATTAAATGTTATCGGCTACACAATTTTCCTGAGTTTTATTTGTCATTATATTGATATTACATGATATGAAATTATGAATAATTCTTCATACACAATATTTTAAATGAGGGCATCATTTATAATTAAACCATACTAACTATTTCAAATAAGTAATAACTAGGTTTCCTGAAAGTACAAACCTATGTATTGTTTTATTGAGTTTTAAATAAAATAAAATATTTTATTTTATTAAAAATTATAGTGATCGTGATTTTTTAGATGATTGGATGAAAAAATTTAAAATTAATTAAATTATTAATATGGTAATTGATCAGATTTATTTGTGATTAGTTTATCTTATTTAAGAAAACATTGAAATGATATCAATCCATTTATTTTAAATGTGTAGTTGATGGATGTTTATAACTGGTCATGAACATGACCAAGAAAAGTGTATGTCATGGAATTATTTAATTTAATTTATTTCATGTGTTTGTAGTTATTTATTATTAAATTAAATATTATGGAATTTTAATCATCCCTCCATCCATTATTATATAGGGACTTTGTGTTCAAAGTGAATTTTGTAATTCCCTCTAATCGATCTTTCACTTCCCCTTACCTGTGTGTGTGTACTAGTAATAAATGGAGCTTCCTAAGGAGTGTGAAGGCAGTTTAAGATGGATATAAGATAATTCCAACACAGATGATCCCCATATAGATCAAAGGAGTTGTAACTCATTCCATTACCATCATGTTGATTATTCACCTAGGTCAAGGGTTGATTTTTTGTCCCCAAAATAAACTAACAACTAGATAATCTCATGACTGAATCATTTATTTATTTATTTCAATCATATGAATTATTTATTTTATGTATTCAAGATCACTATCATAAAAATAAATTAATTAATTTCCACAGAAGGAATATAAAGAAATTAATTAAGCATAAATATTTTATCCAAGATGGTTAATTAATTATATAAAATAAACATAATATTAATAGGGCTTGTAAAGGGAAAAATAAGAAAAGATTTATGCATCTTAAATTAAAAAACCGAAATAATATATAAAGCCATTTTTCTTCCGTAGTATAAATTAAGAAGAACCCATAGTAAAAGTGTTGGTTCAGACAAATTTTTAGGTAATTTTAATTATCCATAAAACCAAAACTAAGAGAGAGGTTTTAATTAACAATGTTTATATTTAATTTCATGTCCAATGATTGTTCTATAAAAACATGGAGGTAAATTATGAGGATATACAAGTTATGATTTATGGATTTGGGAGTCCACTCAACAGATCAAGGATCTGCAAGTCTATAGTTCGCAATAATGTGTAACTAAATAACATCTTATAGTTTTCATGGTCAAATTCTAGATCATTAAAATGGTAAATATGGACCCTTCTATTAGAATTTAAAACCAACTAGACATTCCAAGTTCAATGGTTTGGAATATTTATACGTGATAAAATAGTGGGATATTTATTAAAATTTATTATTATTATAATTTACCTAATTTTATATCAAGAAAAGTACTAATAATCTTGTCAATTCAATTGTAGTATAAATGAAATTTCCATCACCCACACTATCCATATGAACTGTGTTGTATAATTTCAATCTCCTCACGAGTAGTAACATTTTTTGGAATGGTTTAGATGCCCTTGTGCTGTGTTGAGCTAGGAACTGAAATCTTATGTACTAGAATACTAATTAGCTAATCCACGTTAGAAGTAGGATACTGATGAATAGATTCTTATATATGAAATTTTTTTGAGAAATGGAGTTGACAATTAATTTTTTTTGTTATAGTCAATATCTAGTGAATCCATGATGTCACATGAAAACATGGATTCTTATTGCATGCCCACTCATATTCAAGGCCCTTATTTTGGATCGATAAATACATGAATGGTTTTATATCATGAACGATCTTTTTCATTGAAATATTGGAGATGGTATGCCATATGAGTGTCACACCGTAAATATCATTCTTTATATTGGCTGCCTAGAGGATCTAGTATTTAAAATCCTTAATAAACTACACACCAATCTCATTCTGGCATCACCCCCTCAACGATTCTCCCAATTTATTATAAATTTTAAAAAAGAATAACATTTACAAGTCTCTCCTAGTACTGCTTAAACTTATTCTACATCTATATAAGGAAATGAAGATTTAAAATCCTTATTTTTTAATGCCGCATAAATGGAAATTCAATGAGAATATATTTAATACAAGTGATTCATCCAAAGTTTATTCCAAAAAGAGGAAGATCAAGGGTATGGTAAGGGAATGAGATGATGTATACATAACATATGGAAAGAAGTGACACTGGAAGGAAAACCTAACCCTGCTCAAGTAGCAAGGGGAACATTTTTTGTTTCATTTTGTTATGTGAAATTTATCTATTTATAAAAATTTGGTGTTAGATATAGAGTGTGATACTCAAATTTGAATTCAAATTAAGAAATAAAGAAGATTCATAATGATTGATCAAGTAGTGGTAGATCTATGTTAGGAAAATGGATCTAAACTTATTACTATAGCTATAAGTGATTACCACCTCCCATTTATAACTCTGAGGTTCTTTGTTTTGGCTGGTTTTTATTATGTTACATAAGTAAAAAAAATACATCAGTATTAAAACATGAAGCAAATGGTTTTATTTTCATGTTTGGGTATCAATTTTACTTAATTTTTATAGATGTAATTTTTATGGTATGGAACATTTCAATAATGTTCTTTATGGGTTAGATTACATGTACCAAGTAGTGGAAATTGATAATGACACTTCTCCACATGACTCATTCCACAACCAAATATAGAATCACATGCTAGGTCATATACATGAAATATTTATAATAAATTAAAAAATATGAATATTTAAATTATTTTGAACTAAAACCACTTGGTGTATGTCATGAATGTTTACAAGGAAAAATTACCAGATCCTCATTTAGTGGAAAAGGAGAAAGGTAAAGAGATTAGTGAATTAGTAAATACCGATGCGTTTGCGCATTTTCTAGTAAAATAAGGTGATAAATAATCATAATTCATATCTTTTACTGATGATTTTAAGAGATATAGAAATTTATAATTATATGTGTGGGGATGTGATGCTTTTGTTAAGGCCTATTCATGTGACGATATTTCAACTTAAAGAACAATTTGTATCTTTAGAAGATATCCTAATGAAACCGAGGGATAATAACTAAAACATTATTTAGAAGAAAGGGCTGTTATTGAAAGAAATCCCAAATTTCTAATGAAGGATCATATCTCTAAAAGAGAAAAATGGAGAGAGAATGACTTTGATGAAGTCTAGGATCAAGATCTTAACGAGGATCATGAATCATCATTTGTTGATAATAATGAGCCTCCAGCCTATGAGGAAGTAATAATTTTCATTGATGAAACAAATTGAAAAAATCCATGAATTTTAAAAAGGATTCCATGTAACAATACCAATTTTAGATTTTAGTTGATCCTCTAATGGTTGTAAAGCCCATTGGTTAAAAATGAGAATTTTAGAAAAATGATAAATGCATGGTCAATTCAACACATATAAGGAACTATTAGTTGCAAAAGTGTTTAAACTATGTCAAGGAATTTACTATGAAGAAACTTTTTAACCAGTTTCTATGATGAAATATAATAAAATCATACTTACCATTATATATTTACATGTCAATGATATTTTAAAAATGTATTTCAAAACATATTTCCATAATAAGAACCTTCACTTAGATATCTATAAGACAAAAACTGAAGGGGTTGTAACTCTAATCAATTCCAAATAGATATAAAAATTGAAATAAATCCATTTATGGATTATAAAAGGAATCCAGATCATGGAATATTCAATTTGATGAAGGAATACCATAATTTGGTTTTATAATAAATAAATGTGGGCCTTGGTTCTATAAATGGTTTAGTGGTAATGTGGTTGTTTTCTTAATAATATATGTAAATGACATATTACATATTGAAAATGAAATACCAATCTTATTGTATATTATGGTTTTATAGATGAATATTTTCTCCATTAATTACTAAAGAAAATACTCATATATTCAGTGGATAAAGACCCACCATGATATATCCAAGTTTGTAATAATCCTATGTAAATGTATATATATATGAAAGATACCGAAGATGCTTAGTATGTAATAATATAGTATTGGATTGTTTCTAATGTCACATGGTATTCATATTTGAAAAAAATTCAGCCATAGATACATTAAAAGATATAGAGAATATAATGGATTTCATATGATTCAGTAATGTGATAAATCATATATTTTAGTGTATTTACATGGATAGATGATTCCAACACCTTAAGTGTAGAAGGAAATACCATGTTGACCCAGGTGAACATTGTTGGATAAAATTCAAGAATGTAATTAAGTATCTATTGCATATGAATGATATGTTTGTGGTTTATTGTGGAGATAATAAAAATAGTCATCAGAAGATTTGAAAATACTATATTCCAAAAAGATAAAAATGAAATGAAGTCACATTCGGTATACATCTTATATTGAATACATGTTCTATGAGGCGGAAGATCTCCAATATGGCTGTGGATAGTGATTCTACAGTAGAGTCTATGAATATTTAAAATTTTGAGGCACCTAATGAAGTATTATGGATAAAAACCATCATCCAAGATTTTGATGTAAAACCTATCAGTAAAGGTCTTATCACCCTTTATTGTTATAATATTGTAGTGGATGATGTTTCAAAAGAGTTGAGGTCACATTAGCAGCTGAAACAAATGCTTCAAAGGTATCTTATATTGAAAGACTTTTCATAGAGAGTTGAGGTTGTAGTGAGTATCATTTCCTTTGAAAAAACGTAATACCCAATGACTAAATCCATGACATAGTAGAAACTTGATTTTCCTATCTGGTCTAGTGAACTGAAAGACATAGGTAGATGAATATAGTCCAAGTTGGAGTTTTTTGGAGATGGTGTTGAATCACTAATTATTTATATATTGATTACATGTATATTAAATGATATTAATATTGATAGAATATATTATTATATATTATTCATTTTTATACATGACATTATTGAAATAATGACATGGAGTATCTTCTTCTTTGATAAGGTTGTAGTATTTCTCTACTATGATGAGATCCTTGAAATTCAACAATGATATTATTAAATATAGTTATATGGAAATATATAATTCTATGATAAAACACAGATAACATGTACATATTGTGCCAGTATTCATTTCTGAATGAGGCTTCTACTCATGAAGTTATCTCGTGTAAATCTCCAATGAAATATATTATTATAAAGCACCCTATAGTAGTAATTTTTTATGTTTTTGTGTCATTATACATCAATATCTGTGAGAATTTATAATAGTCATTTGAATATAATATTGTTATTAATTCATATTATGTCTTATTCACCTAGATTGTTTTTCATAAAACATGATGATTAGTATATGGTGAATTCAAATATGTTTGGTTCGTCCCAAGTTATGTGTTATTAATGAAAAATTTGAGGATAGATTTTCCACTTATGTCTTTACCTAAGTTGATATATTGGACCTTTTATTAGAATATAAATATCATAATAAATTCCATGGAAATGGTTTAACAATGAGTTTATTTCAGATAATCCAAGAAAGAAATATCAAAAATATAGGTTGGTTACATATATGTTTAGCCTTCTATAAGAGATATAGTGATAAAGGGATTATATTATATAACAAGAATCCATATGTGTTTTTGAATATTGTAACATTGTGTGGTTTCTATTGGGTTCCTTGACTAATTATGATATAGTAATGTTAGACATTTGGAGAAACAATCCTATAGGGTTTAATAGTAAGTGTTTCTATTGATCTCGAATAAATTATATTTGAATTTAATTAATAGAATTAATATTATTATTAATCCTAAGATATAATTTTCAACATGTTTTATTGATAAAAATGTTTATTGATGAGTTAAATATAAAATGAAATATTTATTAAAATCTATACTAAGTATTACTGTGTTCAAAAAGACTAAGACCACGTCTTGTGATAAATATTAATTTTAAATCCAATAAACAATATTTTTTATTGTACAAGTTATCACAGTCACAATAATAATAATATTATTATTATATTGGAATGGGGTTTTTTAAAAATTATTATATTATTTAATGGAATGTATGTAATTAAATAATATTTTAACCTACACTCTCGCTCTATAAATAGATGGTTATGAAAATTGTGTTGGGTAATCCAAAATTGAGAATTGTTGCACATGATATAATTCTTCCTCAAATCCATTTCCTCACATCTTCTCAAGAATAAGAACAAATCCTTCAAGATCGATGGGTGAGAAATCAAGTCAAACAACCCAAGACGATTTTTTCTAAATGCTAAAAGACAACATCACATTGGTGATTATTTATAAATCAAAGGCGCATGTGTGGATTACCACTTGGGGTATTCTACAATTTGATCCCACAAAAAATGATGAACATGAAAAGGGGTTTTCAAAATTTTGACACCACCATCGAAGAAAGAACCTAAACCATGATAACTTATTCTTTTGATATTAAAATAATTAATTATAAAATTAATGTATGAATATAATCTCATGGGTTTAGGATTCTTAATGGTAATATCTAGTTGAAAAATATTATTAGTATTATAAATCATATAATTTATAATATTGGGAATGATTAATTAATTCATCAAATTTTTTATGCCCACCAACGCACTTCCACTGCGCTCGGAACCATCATAAAGAGATTTTATTCATATGTATACATAAATGTTTAATTCAGGGTTTTGTAATTTTATTTTTCAAAAATAAAAATTTATATTTGAATTCTTCATAACTATATTTTATTATTATGAATTTTTGGGATTTTTTAAAAATGTATTATTAGGTAAATAGTGTAATTGAGAGATTATACTCAAACTGTGAATTTTATGCCATTATTAGTATATAATAAATTTATTAAACCCATTAATTAACAAAATAAGTTTTTTTAATAAAAATTATACATTTCAAAATACTAAATAAATTTTAAAAACCAATGATGTTAATTTAGAAACTTATGTAATATTTTTATCAAGTTTTTTTAATATATTATACATTTTTCATATTAAAATTAATTTATAAAACATTTAAAAATTGAATTAGAAAAATTATATTTCAAATTTACAATCAGTAGGTCTAAATTATCTAATTACGGTAACCCTATATTTTGCAATAATGTTTAATTTACAATTTTTAAAACTAGTTACCTTGGTAAAAGCTAAAAGGATGGAAGTAATAATTCAAGTGGTAATGGGATTGAAAGATATTTAAAAAATATCTATAATTGGGTGTATGAGGCGTGGCCTGAACATATTTCTTCATTAATCCATCATTTCCTATTTCTATATCTAATTTACATGGTAAACATGTTCTCCTTTTTTATTCTGCTGAAATATTTTCACAAAATTCCATTCTCACAACTTTTATAAGGGGAATCTCAGCACCCCTTCAAGGAATTCAATAAAAAGTTGGATCCTCATAAAACGCTAAGTTTTTTCCTTCTTTTATAATACTGTAACACTTTTATAAATTTATTTTCACCACTTTTTAATGTATGGTCCAAATTTCCAGACATACTTCCATGGAAAATTCAGGTCCCCAACTAGAGTATTATCAACTACTTAGTTTTCTTCAAAATTTCATCCTTTCGAATTTATTCTATACATAGTAATAAAATGTTATTAGTATAATTTATATAATTTTACACCACTATATTAAGTTTATTTTCATTATTTCTTCACATACACCATCCATTAGAAAAAATATAATTGTTGTTTAGGCATTGTGCAGACTATCACATCGGTCACGTAATATTTTTTTCCCTAACCATATTAAAAGGTTGGATTTAAGGATTGTATTAAAGGATAAATATTATATATGAGTTATCATTACTTTATTTTTACTTGAAATTATATAATTTATTATCAATATGATCAACAAATGACCAATGTTAATTTAATTATTTAAAATTATCATTCTAATAAGACAATGTTTTATTCAAGTTATGTAATATTTTATAATAAATTACATATTCTTCTAATTTCCCAAAATAATAATATATCTTCTTAATTAATACTAAATAATATCATTATTCATATGGTATAATAATAATATAAAAAACACCTCATAATAATTCATTAAATCTTGTTATTCTCGTGTTTGGGTGGGTCTAACAACCTATATTAACAAAATTATGAATTTATATAATTGACGACTACTAAAAAAAATTTACTTGTAAATGTTATATAAAAGTGAAAATAATTTTTTTCAAAGATATTATATCAGTATCTAATTCAACAATTATTGTAACACCCTCTATTATTAAAAAATCACAAAAACAAGCTTATTTTCGACTTTATCATCAAGTATAAGGTATAAAACAATAATGAATTGAATTTTTAATATCATAAATTATTATAAATAATAACTGTTAGTGAAATTAATGACCTAGTAATAATTTAATTTTTATGATGAATGATTACGAACACCACTATTCTGAAACAAGTACAAACGATAAAAACTATAGACCAACAATGTGGAAAATTGGTATAATTCATGTAGAGAATGATTATTTATGAAATTTATGAATGAAAATTTCTATGAGAATAGTTATAAATTAAGTGGTTAGTATATATATATTTCTAATATGTTAAGTGTAAATATTCCTCTGAATATCAGTATAAGAGTTTTGTGTTTTCCATCTCAAACTACTCTCTTTGAGAATAAAATTGTATTATGCACTATATTTCCTTATATGGTGTATATACAACCTATTTTATATTTTAGATAATGAAATTAATTTTTTCAGGTTACATTAACATCATGTTTATTTCTAATATTTCAATAGGTTATAATTTAACTAGTAACCATGGTCTAAGTGGTATTTTTCGTTCTCAATTTTCTATATTTAGGAGTCATGTTATAATGACTACCTTTTTGTGGTGAAATTGTTTTCGTAGAAGATTTGTTTTCTATATTACATATATAATTTATTGGATTTAAAAGTATATATTTTTATCCCTCACTTATATTCTATTATTTAGAGTGTAACCTTTTCCATGGTAGAAAAACCATACTATGTTTTGGTAAAGTGAATGTGTGTGTAATTTTATAGAAAATAAATCTTGATATGAATATTGGAAAGTGGATGTGGATATGGAATAGATTAAACTAGGTGATATCAACCTAAAAAGTATTAGTTGAGTATTGACTCAATCATCACCTTGATGATTGGTGAGTGGTCCTAATATTTCACACCTAGAGAGAAACTTCCATAGGATATAATTTGGAATATTTACAAACAATTACTGAACACGGATGAAGGATTTGTCTGAAAATTTACTTGGTCTCCAACCAATGAAACATATTGAACCCAAATACTATCTTTTATCGATAACCCCGAAATTTAATGTACCCCCTCCCCAATATTAATTTTATAAGCATACAACATGTTATTTTTTTGATACCTTACAGCTTTTAAGTTGATTAACGGTTGTTCTACAAGATATCCACATTAATCTATTTAATGTGGATGTATTTGATGTCTATATTTATAAATATATAGATATCAAATTTTGATTCAGTTAGTGGTTTCTTGTGGAATGGTATTAATGTTAAAGATGACTCTTATTGTGAATAAATTTTACTAAATTAGGTAATAGTTGGGGAAAGAAATTATACATCCCATTTATTCATCAATAGGTACCATGAGATTGAACATGCTGGGTTTTGTTTTCTACTACATCCCATAACAATATAAGTGTCTTTTCATAGGGCCTTGAAAATACGTCTTGATTTCAAATATTATGAATTTCATTAGTACAAAAAAAAATTAATATTTTTATCCATGTGTTATTTTATTTTCATTTATACATTATTCCATCATCTTCCATTTATTATAGCTTCATGTTTTTCCTTTATTCTGCCCATATCACTTATTACATGTTTATGTTATGTAATATATCACTGTATTGTACTCCTTAAGAATCATCTGAGCTCATCCTTATGTTTTTTCCCTAGTAAACTAATATGTGGACAATGTGTAATTTATTGGGATTATATGAAAGGTATAATAGTTTTCTAGTAATTTTTTCATGTTCTAAATTATGTTTTCAGGTGTGATATATGTATGTATCTTGTCTTCCAATTCAACTAAACTATTGTATCCCTTAGTAAATATTTTATTCTATAATAATAATGTTATATTACTACAATTTGTGGGTTTTTAGATTTTAGGACGTTACTCTTGAATTTATTTTTACGTTAACAATTGGTTTTACACCTGTTGAGATATACTATTCAATAGAATTTTAAAATAAAAGGAATATGGATTTTTATGAAAAAATTATTTTAATTTTGTTTCTTTATCTAATAGATTTTTTAGAAAAGTGATAATAATAAAAATTCCATAGAGATATCAAATAATCATGATAATTTTTTAAGTGAATTATGAATTGAAATAATCCAACTATAGGGTTTTGAGGAATGGTTTAATGATATTATAATAATTGATGCAGTTACTAATAATTAATATTTCAAACGGTGAATTAAATTTTCACCAAAATCATTGGTCTTAGATAATGTTTTTATGATTCAATGATTTTAAAGAAACTAATGGGAACTTTCCCAGATAGATTTGAATCATTGTTTTTCCCTATGAGGACAGAAATAGATGATCTCCAACGATCCAAAAATTTTCTTTTTTATTATTAAATTTAAAAGGGTTATGTATTTGAGTTTAAAATTAAATTAAATTAATAAATTATATTTGAATCCTTTAAATGTCTCAACCTCAAATGAATTATTAATTAATAATTCATATAATATAAATTCAACGAATAGAGAGATGAAGAGAATGGGATAATCCTTTCTATTATTTATTGGAACTTATTAAGAGGGAGAGGTTAATACCAAGGTAGTATTATTCTAAAGTGTTTTTAATACAATTAAATTTATAATCTTATGGAATTTTCAAGGATAAGAATGATGGTACTAAGAATGATTTGAAAGAAGAATTTATTTCTAAAAAGAAATGTGGAATATCAATAAAGGATGATATTGGAAGTAAGTAGTTCCCAAGAAGGATGAGAATGAATCCAATGAGAAGATAAGAAAAAGATAAATACTCTTCATATAGTAGCGAGTAATAAGTTGAAGTTAGTTATGAAGGAAACATCATGAATCACGTGGGAGACATAAATTTACTTTAAAAAGTGATTAAGAGGTTAAAGATATCTTTTTTGAACATAGATGAATTATGAAATAGAAACATGTCTTGAGAATAACATAAAGCATAAGAAAATTATTTGAATGATCGGGAAGTAGAGGGAAGGTGAGGATGAATTACTCATGGAAAATAATATCTTTAGTGTAGAAATTAATCATCATAGGGAAATAATTATTGAATAATATAAAATATTTAAAGATCTTCATGTGAAATTTATTGAAACGGAATATGAATAAAGTATTACACAATTTGGTTCTGAAATATAAAAATTCCTTATAGATTATTATTCAAGATCAAAATAAACACATGGAGGTTTAGGCAAAATTATCTCATGTTTAAATTAAATCCAATTGAGAGGAGAATTTATAAGTTACCCCTATTTATTCCAATATTACAAAATCACTTTAACTTACAAATATAAGTCTTAAAACCAAAACATGACATTTTTGTGCAGATAAAAGACTTTAAAAACATACTATTATATTAAACTAATTTTAGGTATATTTTATAAGTGAGGGTTTCCAATGAAAATCAATTTTTTTTTGAATTATAATAGATAGAAGAATATTTTCAATGAAATAAGATAATGTTTTATAAGATATTATTAATACTATGATGTGTTTGGGAATTAATATTTTTTTATTTGTTTAAAATTTAATTTACATGGAGTAATCGGTAGTATAAATTAAGGGGGTCAATCCAAATATATCAAGGAACAATTATGACAAGAAGTAAGTGGTGAAAAGAAATAAATCAAGATTACCTACTTATAATTGATTTGATTTTTATGTTGAAATGTTTGTAAGGTGTGTAAGAAAAGTTAACTAATAAAAAGTATATATCAAAAGTCATCTAGAAAAAATTATTTAGAAAACTAGAGATGATAAGGTTCATAGAAGAGAAAAGGATAAAAAATCACTTCTTGTTGAGTTGGATCCTAAATAATATAGAAAAGAAAACCATGGATACATGATATTGTTTTCTCATTGAACACGATATTATATAGAAATATTATTTAATATTTATGAATATTATGGAGTTGTAGTTACTCATTGGAATGAAATCTCTTCAATTATCAGTGGAATTATAAGAAATAATTTTGATGTTCAAAAACTAATGTCTAAATATGTTTTTTTATTGATGGAATAAAACATAATTTTATAAGTGTTTGTAAACATATTGTTGATGAAAATGAATTTTCAAGCAGAATTATTACATCATAATGTTCATAAAAAATGTAATAGTCATAATAAAGGGACAAAGAACCAATGACAATTTATTTCATATATGTTATTCAAAGGTTTATTTTTACTGGTGCTTGAAAGAATAAAATATGATATAACATAAAATAATTATCCATTTTGGTAAAATGAGTTTGATAAATATTTTAAGAGGATATTTCATAAGAAACCATCATTAAATAAAGATATAAATACTGTTTATTTGGTAAAAATTTCAAAAAGGAAAAATTAAATGAGGAAATAAAAAGATATTGGAAATTTAGTCTACTTAACCACTTGAATTAATCCATTTAGACTTATATTGTACAATGAGACATTTATATTCATGAAGAGATTTTTATTTCAACACATTCATTGATGATTTTATAAGAATGATTAACATGATGGTTTTTAATTATAAATCAGAAACTATGAGGTAGTTTAAAATTTATAGAAGAGTTATGGAGATATAGTTTCGAGTTTACATTAAGATGTTGAGAATTTATAGTGTAATAGAGTTCATTATTAACTCATTTAATGCATATATTTCTAATATTGGGGTTAATAATCAATATAATTATCCATATACTCCTTATAAAAATGGATTTTGGAGATTAATAATAGATGTTTAGTTGAGATAAGAAAAACCATGTTAGATATAATCCATGATTTAAAATAATGTTATGGGGAAAATCTATCAATATTGTTGTGAAAATTCAAAAAAAATCTCAATGAGGACAAAATATGATACAAAATCTAATGAAATTTTGTTTAATAAAAATATTAATGTGAATTAATTAAAATTTTTTAAAATTTCAATGAATTATGAGGATAAAAAATTACTTTCTGGTAAATTTTAATGAAAAAATCAAGGAAGGAATATTCCTGGGTTATTTATCTATTTCTAGAGGATAAAAGGTTTGAAAAAAATGGAAATTTTTTTGTGTATAGTTATGATTTTAATATTGTTTAAAATACATAATTTTGGTTAAGAAAATGATTCAATTTTTAAAAATATATATGTTCATAACTTTTATGTTTTGGGAATAATGAGTTTTAAATAAGTTGTAAATGAACCCAATAGTGTTAATATTGATTTATATAAGGCCAATTATGATGATTGTTCTCCTGGAGATGTATAATTAAAAAATAGAGACTATATAAGTATGTCAATGATGATTTTTTTTGGAATTTTAGGATCACCAATTTTGTCTAAATAGAGATTGGGGTATAATAACCAAATAGAACATATTTAACAAGTTTATCCATAAATAATTTTTGAGTCTTGTAAGCACAAATAATAGATATATTTAATCAGTGAGTAGTAGAATCTTATGGAAAGTAATTCAACTTGGGATCTTATTCTAAGACTAAAAAGGAATAATTTCCATTCAACTAAGTGTGTGTTCAGAAAAAACCTCAAAGACCAAGGTTGAGTTTGAAGAAACAAAGCCATTTTTGATGGAACATGATACTCTTTGGTTGAAGGAGTTGGTTTTGAAGAGGCATTTTTTCATATATTAAGACCTGAATATATAAGAATAATTCTAGATATTGTAGCTTACAGGTATTGAAAAATTAGTCAAATGGATATTTAATCAACTTTATTGAATTGATATCTTGAAGATGGTGTTTATATCTGAAAAACGAAATTTTTATATATTTAAAATTATGGAACCATGGTTTTTAGAATTAATAATGATCTATATATGGTAAAATATGCTTCTAGAGAAAGATATTAAAGGTGGAATTGATACCTAAGAGAGTGGAAGTGCATAAAATGGAATGTTGACATAAACATTAATGTGAAATATTTTAGAAAAATTACTCTAATTATCATTTTTTATGTTTAATATTTTTTTTAAAATATATAAGAAGTATTATTGTAATGATTTTATAATGAAAAAGAAATACAGTCTTGAAATTTCTATTCATATATAGAAGATTTTTTTTATTCTAATAGTTTTGTTAAAATAAATTTTCATTTTTTACCTTGAAAAAAATATTCCAATGAATTTTGGAAGAAGTTTGGGAAAAAATATTCTTATGTGGGAACCGTGGGCATGATGGTTGTAGGGAAGTTGGTTGAAGATGATGCGGGGTAGAGTGTAAATCAAAAGGAATCTAAAAAATTTATTTGAATCTTTATTTATCTCACCAGATCTAGATCTAACATTTTTTATGAAGTAAAATTATGTTAAAGGAATCAAATTAATCCAAAATAATCACACCCAATGGATTTCAATTGAGATATTTGATATTTTGAATGGAATTTTAATTTTGAGATGATATACATAAGTGCTGAGAAACCAAACCTATTTGGATACACTGAAGTTGATCATGTTATAATTTATGATGATATGATAAAAACATCACGTGTTATATTGTTTATGTAGAATTTTTTTTAATATGGAATTGCATAAATAAAAATATAGTGAATTTAAGCACTATAGAGGTTGAGTATGTGGATTTAATGAATTCATGTACACAAATGATTTGGATAAAAGAGTAAGTATATGACTTTAAGGTGATAATTGTAATGTTTTTAAGAATATAATTTTATAATTAAATTGAAATTTATCTTTACAAGAATATAATATATCAATCAATATTTATGTACATTAACATAATATATCATTTTTTAATGTGAATTTGGAAAATAGATATGTGAGATTGGAAACCATTCCTATAAGGGATCAACTACATTATATTTTCACAAAAGCCTAGCCAAATGATGCATTTAAAGGCATAAAGATGAATATTCATGTTCATAATTTCTCTCCCACTTTAATAATTTTTATAATCCCCTTATTATTTTATAATATTTTTTCAATGTGAGATAACGGTACACAACTATTTTGTATTTCTATTTTGAATCCAAATATTTGTTTTAAGTAGAACAGTGGAGAAGTGATTAATTTTATTGTGGGAAGAATCAAAATCAGTTGTCCATAATTTTCTTTTTATTGAGGTATGTAAATATATCAAAAAAAATTCATTTATCCACTTTTGTGGTATTAGAACATTTATTTTCACAAAAGGAATTGATTTAAAAATGATTGGTGGGAGTTTTTGGGGTTTTAAATGAATTCAAATAGGGAAATTGAGGTTCCATTTGAATTTTTTAAGGTCTATAATATTTGTTTTAAAGAATGTGTAAAGATCAATATAGTTTATAAATACTGCTTTTGGAGGTTAAATATTTAATTAAATTGATTTTAAATGAATTTAAATGTAGGAGTTTGTTTAAAGTTGATTTTAAAATCTTAGAGATGAATGAGATAGATTTCTCACAACCATTCCAATAAAGAAAAAATTTATAATAAGATGAGGCTTTATGAGTTTTCTATTTTAGGTAGTGTTTTCTTTCTCATGGGTTTGAAACTACTAAAGGTGTATGATCTTAGTCATCAACATGTGAAAGATAGGGGTCTTACAAATGGAGAATCATTACAATTAGTTATGTTTATTTTCATATCCTATTTCCATCCAAGGATCTAGAAACACAAGCATGGGGGATTGGATTCATTCCTCTAAGACAATTTTATGTTTTATATATATTTTTGGGATTCCAAATTTAATCCATTTTCATTAACAATAGTAGGTCACAAGTCTAGGTTCTTGTTTACAGCTTGAACTAGATCTTTTAAAACCCAAGGATATTGTTCACTGTTTCTTTATGCATTGGTTGACATATCAAGATGGATATAGATATTGAGGAGGCTAAAGCTTGATATATTGTGTGGATCCCTATTTATATATATATTTCTTCTACACACCCCGAAAAATACATTCTTCTGACTCAGAGTGATGATCTTGAACTCAAAATCAAATATGAGGAGTTGTCTCATTTTTATAATGCATTAAAGACGATTGGTCTCTGGAAGGAGAAGTGCAGAAGGGCATTTATCTATTATATATTCTATTTTAGAGTTCACAATGCTGATATCTATAGTATACTATATATGGGATAAAATCTCAATAAATCATAGTGACATGGTAATTTTGGAGGTGAGGTTTATGATTTTGATGGTCTTTATTTCTCTAATTAATTGTCATCAAAAGGGGTAAGGCTCAATGACAATTTAGGCGTAGGAGAAGCACCTATGGGTGATAGATTTTATATTATCTTGCAAGTGGTTTCTAACAACTACTTCACGTATCATGAGGGTGTATTGAGGTAGCAAATTTGTGACGAATTACAACATGCTGTATAAACATATCATGAGGATGTTCAGTGTGTGCCATTAGAGGTTATTCCATGATAGCTTGTGAATTTGGAGAAAATTTGTATGGTGCAGCTAGTCGAAACTAGTTTTTCAGGATGTACTACGTAGTAATGTGACTTCATGGGACATAATGCTATGTAGAATACAAAATTTTTCAAGAGGTCTAGAATGATTGGAACTCTTCATAAATTTTTGGTATGTGGGGAGACATATCTGAAAGTGAAAATTAAAAGAATAGATGGAACCCCTCAAGGCTTTGGGTGTTGGTGGTCATGCCTCATTTAAGGATTATATTACAAATGGAAAACAAAATATTCTAGATGGTCAGGTATTCACTCCATTTCCTTCAAAGTGATGGTCATGGAAGGACTTATATATCCTTCCAAGGAACATTACTATCAAATCATTTTCAACGGAATGAAAATATATGATAAATATAGATAAGGAATTAACCCATGTATTTATCCTCATTATCTTCAATCGATATAGCTCGTACTCTTATTGGATAAATCCAAATGATTATGGTGATCATTATGAAAACGATATATCATATTATTATCTTTAATATTACTGCTCTATTTCTAGATGAAGGATGGTAAATTTTTATTACATTATCCATTACATTGTTTACTTTTTATTTATTTTTAATATAATGCGGGGATATTATGCTTCTAGATAGACTTAATTGGTATAAAATATTGTTCCTGATATGGAAGATATGAAAAGTCATGAATAAAATTACGAAAAGAATACTTAATATCCACATGAGCATATGAAATGTATTCTTTAGGATGTGTAAGATAATTGAGATTTATGAAGTGATATTTAAGTATTCTATTACTTATATATGTTTTATCACTTTAAAAAATGTGAGGATTTTAGAAATTTAAGTCATAACTAGTTTTGAAATTATTTACATATTAAATATCATATTTCCAATTATAAATCTATAATCAATACAAATTTAATGTTCGAAGGAATGGGAAGAAATTGAGGTGACCATTTTCTAGTTGTTCTAGGATTTCCATATGATATGATTTAAAAAATAATTAATTGAGAGAAAAATATGAGTTTTTACTAGAATATTTACTTGTATGGATTGAATGAGAAGTTGGAAATCTATGGAATTTGAGTTGTAGATCTTGGGGAAAAACAAATGATTAGAGAATGGGATAAGATCATGAGAATAATATTGAGAAAACTAGTTTAGAGGGTAATATGTAATTTTGTAAGAACCAGGTATTTAATAAAAAATATAAAATTCTAAATTATTATTTTAATTCATGAGGGTATCTAAAAATATAAAAAGGAAAAAATTGAGATGAGTTGACAATGTGGAAGATATTTAAAAATTTGACTGAGAATTATCAAAGTAAAAAAATATTGAGATTGAGAATATGATTAGAAACATGTTTCATCCTAATAAAAAATATGATAATCAATATCTTGATAAAGATAAAGAATTTACATTGTTGAATATTATGAATTAATGTAGAATATCCTTTTTATGATGAAGAATACCACATATTTTTGGTGATCATCTTGGTTCTAGGTTGGATTATTATTGTAAAATTATGGGATCTAGTATAAACAATAGTTGGGATTCTGAGCTTTCAGAAGATTGATATTATAATCATTTTTGAAATTATTGGTGACATATATATTTAAAAATCCACCCAGACCTAGCAAGTATGTAGTCACCCATATTGACGGAGAACCATGTAAAAATCCCACATGATTTATTTCTCCTTGTTCAATTTCATCATATAGGAGAGGTGGTGTTGAATTGAGTGGATGACAATATTAACCAGGCATAAAGGATGAATTTTAATATGGATGAAATTATAAAATAATGTTGTAGTGAATAAACTCACCCATCTCAATGTGATACTACTTCTAACTTGGGCACATTGAATTTCCCAAGTAAAACTTATTCTGACTTTCATGTTGATGATATGGTATGTGATTAGAACACCTTGACTCTTTTATACCCATTTCCACATTCCAAAAGGTGTGGGATGAAATATTTCTCTAAATTTAGTATACATATTCACCTATCGCCTATAAAGAATGGGTATTACACCTGTATTTCTTTATTATCATTTATTTGGAATAACTATAAGATCATGTATCCCCAATCATATTAATAATCGAGACATGGATGATAGAAGGTATGGATCCTTATGTTATAGGATTTATTTATGATCAATGAATCTATAATTTATATGGATATTTATTTTAATTATACTCACTACCTTTGTACTATTGCTACATACACTCTAGGTTACATAAGGTTATTAGTGGCGGGTGGTGATCACATACATGGTATGATTTACTCAGAACTTTTACATGCCCTACTTTGATGCATAAATATCATTTTGTTTTTGTGCCCAGTAAAGGTAAAGAACATTAACATGTGATATAATTCCATATAGAGTCTAGTGTCACAGCCCAAACCACCACAGTCTGACCCATGACTACCATAAGACTACCTCCAATAGGCCAGAGGATGGCGACTAAATCTGAGTAAAAATATGTCATAAATGAGAGGAATTGGCCTAAAGCACCTAGTCACATGAACACATCTCTAATACCAGAAAATGTTTAAATGTAATAAACATGAAAGAATGCATACATAAATATAATATTCCAATGTATAGTTATATATTAATATTATAAAATCTGAAAATGGATCCAAACAAATTCCCAACAAAAACTGTAAAGTGTCCAACCTACTCCAAGGGAGAACCCTATAGTCAAATGTATGCTCCCTTTAAAACTCCTTGGTATTAAAATATCATGGGACACTCCACCCTCTTCTTATATTCCCAAGACATCGTAAAAGTTCCATCATCTTCATAAGACATGACACATGTGGTAAAACCCATACATGGGTGAGTATAAAAATACCCAGTAGGATGCCCTGAAAACAATAAACAAAAAGAACCAAATATAGTCATCTTAATAAAATATGTCATGATCAATGTATAATAGAAATACCAAGATATAATTAGGAAAGAAACCACTCCAATAGAAGGTCATAATCAATTATCAGCCACATGATTCTGGTCAAAGTAATTCTCATTATGGTATAATCAACTCCATGACCCATGCTATCACTAGAGAATCCCGATGAAGTGGTATAGATCATTGGGTCCCACCCATAAAATAACACTAGTCTAAGAAGAAACGAATTCATATATAGAGAGTCACACTAGGAACTTCTAGGGGACACCATGAAACTGATCTTGAACAATCCGCTATGTAGGGGATCATGTTTCAATGATACAAGAAACCCCACTGATACAACCTTCTTGATGGATGATAAACACCCTATGTGGGGAGTTCATGATGATCCCACAAACCCAACCTAGGGAAAAAATACAATAGAGGGTTGCACTCGAGCCTCACGGAGGGACGACACAACTATATCTGATACTCGACCTCTAAAGGGGACCAAAATCATGTGATGTGGATATAATGATGCACCGTACCCTCTAGGTAATTGTCCAACAGAACTCACTCAACCTAGACTAGTCCAAACTAAAGAAACAAAAATTCACAAAACACTCTTGAAGGCGTTACTAGGCATGTAGCATGTGGAACATGGAATGCCCAACTATTACTATGTCTGACCATGTGGAAAAGACTCACTCATGATATAAATCTCAACATACCAAGAATCTTGAATAAGTAAATGACATGTAGAGATACAAGACATCCTTACACTGTCTTCTTACCATGTATGTGTATGCTGTCCATGTCTGTTTACGAACCCATGTACACATGGCCATGTTCATTTCTAAGTACACAACGTTCCATAGACCATGTAATTTTTCCCATGTTCATATACTTCCCAAAGAACATAATGAGATATCATGGAGGGGTTACATGGTGTGTGACCATGTAAAATGGAATTTTATATTTAATATCATCTAGAACCCTATAACTACAGGAAAAGGGGGGCTACACAGAGTGTAAACCTCAAATAAAAGCCTGGTACCTGAAATTTTTTCCAATCTGCTAGATCTTATTCTATGCTACCTTTTGGGTTTATATAGCCTCTAATGTCACCAGAACATAATGATTCAGTGTTGCTAGAACCATAAATTCATCACTAATAGGGATCTGGGTCCTCTATCTTCTTATAAAACCATCCATCAATCCTTTTAACCTCATACATAAAATCCTGGACAAAAAAACTAACAAATCTATTTGATCTAAAAATGATCATCCATGAATATTATCATACCTCGACTGTACCATCGATCAAGAACCTCATCCATGGTATTGACATGGTGTGTCAAAAAATGTCCACTGAATTAGCATGTACTTGGTATTCATCAAACCATGATCCAAAATAAAATGACCACAATAAATGTAACATAAAATGGGAAGAAATCTAAAGGCCAGAAATTGTGATGAATGAACCTCAAAGATTTATCAATTGGTCTTGATTATTTTTCATATAAATAATTGACTGAAGATGAATATGTAAAAAATAAACAATAACCATAATTCCAACAATTTAATTCTAGAAAAAATACACATTTCAATTCATTTTGTAGAATTAATCTGTTTTCTTTTGGGATTAATACAACGAAAATAAAATCACTAAAAAATCCTAAATGGGGTTTGGATTTCTCGTTGATGAATAATAGTTTTATTGACGTTATTGATGAGATCCAGAAACTCATTGGGAATAATGATCCTTGATCCAGACTCATTTTGTTGTCATTATCTAAGAACACTCTCCAACAGTGGTCTAAATCTCAATGGATTGACAGGCCAACCCTGAGGAAATCCTATAAACATGTACATAAAGGATAAAACATTCTCCACATAAAAAAATTTCAAAATATATTATTTAATTAATTTATTTTATTAATTTCGCACCGGAAATAACATTTCTAGCAACAGAACGCGCTGATAAAGATTATGTTATGCCTAATTTAAAGAATACCTTATAATGTAAACAATGCCATCATATATCTTATTTTCTCCCCCTTTTAGGTGTTATTCCACTTTTATTGGAAAAATGCATGCACATGCTGTTTAATATATATAATAAATTCCAAAGAGTTATTTTGGGAACATCGAGCCTCAAAACCCCATGCCGACTGAACACATGGCCAAGAAAATAATCCATTTTATTTCAAAAAATAGTACTTGGAAACACTTAGTCATTACATTCTCCCCACCTTTGGGATTTTCATCTTGAAAAGTGGGAAACTGCTATGAATTATGAGGGCATTGGGCTCACATTTTAGTGTCTTACTACAAGGTGATCACTTGATGATTCATATGCTACCACATTACATGAATAAGGATAATAAATCACCCCTGAAGGATCCTTTACCACTGATCCTTTATCTCCACTAAGTATTCATCAAATGTAGATTAATCCCCAATGTCTAGATCACCCTAGTTGATAACGTTTCATCGGTCTTGAATGTACCTTCACATTTGTGACATGTAGAATATATTGTGTACCCAGTCCAACTAAAGTGGTAGTTGTAATATGTATTCCCCCTCACAAAATCTATATAGTATATGGAAGTACCCTATGAATCTCTATGATAAATTTCATCCCTAGAAAATCACATCAGTCCATGTCGAGGTAAGACCCTCAAAAAGACAATATATCCCACATTGAATTCCATCTGTCTCTCTCATTGGTCCCCATTAGACTTATGATGGATCTATACAGTCCTCATATGCTCTTATATTATATGAACCTTATCTATAGTATATAAAACCATATTTGGGCCTCGGAGTGTTAACATGCATAGATCTATCCAATAATGTGGTGACCTGCATGGTCAACCATACAAAGCCTCTAATGGCACCATACCGATTGTGGAATGATATTGGTTATTATACACAAACTCCACAAAGGGAAGGTGATCTTCTATACTTTGACCAAAGTCCAATAGGCATGCATTAATATGTCCTACAATATATGAATGGTTTTTATGGCCTTTATTTTGTGGGTGAAAGGCCACGATGAAGCATAACTGACCCCAAAGGAATCCTGTAGTCCTCTCTATAACCAAGATGTAAAAGAAGAACCATAGTCAGAAATGATCATTGAGGGAAATACATGGATTCAGACTATATTTTTTACATAGAGGCAACATAATCTCTCCAATGAACTCTTCTATAAAATAGCTAATAATTGTGCTGACATGGTGAGTTAATCTATGATCAACCAGATGGAATTGTGTCCCCAATAAATATGTGGTAAAACTGTCATGAATTCCACCAAAATCCCATCCCACTTCCACTCAGGAACATTAAGGGTTTGAGCTAAACCCACTAAAAACTAGTGCTCTACCTTCAATTGTAGACTAGTGAGGGATCTAGAGACAAACACTACAACTCTCTTCTTCATACCTATCCACAAAAACTAATATCAGAGGTCCCAGTACATCTTTTCTAAATCTAGATGTACCTACAAAAGAGATGTATGAAACTCCCTCATTACCTCCTCCCACAACATTAAATGTATCATATTCTTTCCTCTAAAAAGTATAGATTGCTCATCACTTTCAGAATATTCATCAGGAGAATTTCAAATCAATATCTGAGTATGTAGGGTCTCATAGTTGACATCTCATCACTTAGCATCCCAAAAATTCTGTATAATTTGTGGGGGTAACAACCATCAACTGAAGATATGAAGAAGTATCACTGTCCATGAAGGACAACTATAGTGATGCCAACTGCTTAGATGCCTCATCCTATAATTCAGAATAATATATTTTAATAATATATTTTGTCACCACATTCCCATTCCAATGAGTATATAAAATATCAAAGTCATAGTCATTGAGGTACTCTATCTATCGCCACTATCTCATGTTAAGGTCCTTTTGTGAGAAGACAAACTCAATACTCATGTAGTATGAGAAAATTATATTCATCTCTCCCACCAGGTTGTGTCACCACATATTCAACATAAATAATACTCCTACGAACTCAAGATCATGCATCACATAATTCTTCTCATTTGTTCTGAACTAGTGTGAACCATAATAAATAACTTATTTCCTCAGCATTAGATCACAACCAAGACCAGATCCTTATTCATCATACAAGATAACATAATCAACACTCTCTTATATAAATCTCAATATGGGAGTTACATTCATCCTCTTCATTATCTCCTAAAATATCTTTTGGAATATTTTTGTCTTCGTGAAAGCTTCCCCATTCCTATTCAAAACTATCAAGGGTGCAACCACTCTATAGAAATTAGGTACTAACCTTTGATGGTTCTCGAAAAACCCAAGGAAACATGAAGCCTCCTTAAAAATATTAGCTGGCTCCCAAGAGAGTATTAGCTCCACCTTTACCGTTCCCACTATTACTCCATCCTATGAGATAATGTGTGTATGAAAGTTGTAATCTTGAATCCAAAACCAACACATTGTGAACTTATCATAAATCTATTCCTCTCAGAGTGTGTACAAAACCATCCTAAAGTGCCACACTAATCCTCAGATTCCAAATACACTAGGATGTCATTATTGAAGACCACCACAAATTAGTCTACAAAATATAGAAAGATCAAGTTCATGAGTCCCATGGACACTGCTTCGGGGTTCGTCAAGCCTAATGACATCACCAAGTACTCATATTGACCATAGGTACATTCGAATTCCATGTTTATTATATCCTAATACCATACTTATAGTTGGTGATAACATGATCGAATGTTAATCTTCAAGAACCATCATGCATCTCTAAACTAATCAAAGTGGTATTAGATCCTCTATAGAGAAAACATATTCGTCATAACCACAAAATTTTAGAGCCGATAATTCACACACTACCTCAAGAAGTCATCCAATTTTTTGGTGAACAACACTGGTGTTAGTTAGGGAGAAATACAGTGTCTCATGAATACATTCTCTTATAAGTCTTCTAATTTCACCCTCATCTCTCAAAGCTCTAGGGAATCCATCCAACATGATGGTGTAGATATAGGTGTCCCCTCAGGATGCAAGTCAATTCACAATTCTAGTTCTCAATAGAGATATATACATGGTAAAACCTCAGTAAAGATGTGCTGATACTCTTCCATCAACATACACAACTAAAATCCCAAATCATCATCTTATATAAGTGTAATTCTATCCAACGGGTTAGTAATAAGCTAAAATCCTCTATGCCAGATCTCGTGCTGGTCCACAAAGGTTTCCTTTTCACAAAAAAAACCGAATTCCTTTAATATGGACACACCGCAACCCCTACCTAAAATAGTCAAATTAGGCATGGACTATGTATAACAAGTCCATCACTATGATGATACCACATGGGATCATTTCTACCACAAAGAGAATCCAGGAAAAACTATCTTCTCCAAGTGTTAGATCCCACTATTGACACATGTTTTTAATCACTGAGTCAACCTCTATCAAGGTCTCCAATAGAATGGGTCAATCCAATGTCTTATCAAAATATCTATGTTTCCATCTAGGTATGTGGAAAGGAATGAATGACTTCCGCCCGTGTCCATTAATATTGTAGCTAAATTAGAGGACACAGATCATACCTCATATCATCCCTAGAGAATCAGGGTCATAGGACACCATAGATTATAGATAGCCTCATCCTTTTCCACTATCTACCAAATACTGATGCATACCACCAGACGTGATGGTAGTAATAGGTCGAACCTATAACCACATTTTTTTTACCCTACTAGTATATCTTCCGTGTCTTCCACCCTGAGGACCAACCTTCCCTCACCTATATCTCAACCTCGGTGGTCCCTTGATAGTCTTACAATTAGTTGTATGACGGGTCAGAAAATCCTGATCTAGATGTCCCGAAACATCATTGTAGAAACAACACCTCTCACATGGATGATTCGATCCACCCTAAGATCCATGCACCACTAACCCTAAGTACCCGGATCACATCCTAATGTGTCTAAAATTCTTATATCCATGTGATTCCATGGGCTTCCTACTGTCAAGGTCAATGCTACTGGGATCCCATTACTAGAACCCAATGTTGTTGTCTTCATTTCTAGAAAGCTTTCTAAAATGAAGGCTTAATCAAGCACTCTATCATAGGTGGGAAATGAAAATGGATACATGTGATTCCCTGATGTTAAAGCACAAACACGAATCAAAGTTATGAGATATGAATAACTAATCCCACACTATATTCAAGGAGTAACAAGAGAGATCATCAAACCTCATAGAGTACTCGGACATAGTCATACTACACTACTGTATGTAGATAAACCTCCGCATGTGTACCAATCAAAATGTGTCCATATATAACTCCCTGAAGAGATGATAAAAGTGTAACCGTTAAAGAGATGTCGCGTAATGTGAATGAGTCACTAACCTCTACCATCACCCAGAAGATCCACGAATAAGACTCACCATGAGGATCACCATCATTTCTGTAGGCATCGTCATAATGAGTAAAACATGAGTGACTGTCTCTTTGCCATGTCTTATTCACCTAGGGGTCTAGATCACTTCCAAAACATTGAGTCCACTACCTCTGAAACTCATGAATCACACTCAACATGTTTACATCCTCATATAGTACTTTAACATCCAGTTTATTCTCAACTGGAGGTGGTATTATTGCTAAAACTCCCAAAGGTTCTATCATCAGTTCAAGCCCCCGTACAGATGCCTCATCACAAGAAGGTTCATCTTCATGATCATGAAGTGTAATCTTATCTAGCTATATGTGTGGATGTATCCTGAAATAAAAAATATGTACCATATTAAAAAAAAGAATATCTAGGGATTTGAACCAAGAATGAAGTGAAAAAACCATTCTTATATGAGGCACATGACAATCTTTTCCAAAAAATCAATATTTACATGTACCAAGTCAAAAGGCAGCTGATCCGTGTCCTCGTGTATGGATATGTTTTCCATAGTTGAAATGTTGGATTCCCTAGCTAGAATGCCAAACTCGAAACACTAAACACTATGTCCCAAAACCAATCTTACCGAATTCGGTATTAAGGTAGAATCGACAACCTCTAATACCTCTTTTCTATGACCTGACCACCATTGTCTTACCCATAAATACACCATTCCCACCTCAAATAGGCTAGTGAATGGTGACAGACACTAAGTAGGAATATACCCAATATGGGAGGCATTATCCCAACGTACCTATACACACATACACATCTCAAATCCCACAAAATGTTGAAATGTAAAACAAATTAAACAATGCTGGAATAAATATAATATCCCACAATAGAGTATAACTATAAAGAACTGAAAGAGGAAAAATGGTCCAAATACTAGATGAACCAAAACTATAAGGAGACTAAACTATTCCAAGTGAGGGGACTAAAGTAAAATTCAAGCTCCTGATAAAACACATCAAGATAAAAAACTATATCTATGATCCACCCACACACCATCTTCTTATAACCCCATTAGACGGTCTGTCATTTTCATAAGATATGAAACGTGTTGGAACTTCCCATGCCAGGGTGAGTATAACAATAACCTGTAGGAAACCATGAAAATTCTAGAAATGAAGAACCATGTATAGTCAGTTTAATAAAATATATCATAGTCAATGTATAAAAGAAACACATAGATATATTCAGGAGAGACACCACTCGACCAAGGTGTCATAAAAAACTTTTAACTTATAGATTATTCTCAATGAAATGATCTTTTGTGGAGAATCCACACCATGATTTGTGTTATCATAGGAGACACTAGAGTAAGAGGTCCAGAAAATTGTGCCCCACCCAAGAATGTTTACTGGTCTAAGATGACCCTAATTCAAAAATATGGGTTATGCCCAGAACTGTTGGGGGACACCATGAACCCAATTGGGACCAACTCTCTATGTAGGGGATTGTATGTCAATGATACCACAAAGCCCACTAATATGGATTTCTAGATATATGATTAATTTCCTACTCGAGAAGATCACACCAATTTGGAAAACATTACATAGGGAGAAAAGATGATAGATGATCACACTCTAGTCTAATGGAGGGATACCAAAACTCTAAATGAGACTGGATCTCTAGAGGGGATCACTATAATGTGATGTTGATGTAATGAAACCCTACAACCTAGATGCTCGGGACCTGTGTCATGACTACCCCAAGCCCGCATTCCATAGGCTAGGTGCTGGCAACTAGTACCAAATGCATTAATCCCGATATAAGGGAAGACATTGCCTTTATGTAAGAAAACAAACACCACAGAGTATGCAAGAAGAAGTAAACACTATGTAAACTGAGTACAAAAGTAAGTGCTGGAAAGTAAATGGGCCAGTATACAAACCCAACTGAAAGTGAAGCACAACTGAAAAGAGAGTACAATAGTAGAAAGGTAAAGCAGAAACACTGAGCGGTCCTCTGGAAATCCCACCTAAAGGGTGGGTACAGATAGTCTCCTACGCTCCTCGGCTCTAGCAGTCCGCTCCGTCTACGTCTCATCCAGTGATCCACCTCCAGGTACCATCCTACTCCACGAGCTCCTTCCTTGATCAGTGTGGTCCGTCTTCTGCATCCAATACAATGTAGTGCGGGCATAGCCCATGCAGGGGTGAGTATACGCTACTCAGTACGGACCCCGAGACCCCCAAAGGTCTCCCAGAATCCACGAAGGATAAACCATAACAGAATGATACAATCACGATGTAAAAACCAACTCTACTTTGGTATATGACCATACATATACCTAAGTCATCAATTCCAGTTCAGTTCCATCTTCCGAGCCCAGGTTCGATCTAGTCCACACAGTATAGCACAATCCAATCCACACAGGATAACACAACCCAATCCACATAGGATAGAAAAAAAATCATATCGAAGATAGTGATTGAAAGTCAAGACTCAGCTCACACAGGTATACTTCTTTGTAAGATGATAGAGATGATCAGATGTAGCCACTGATTCATCTAAGCTATTCGACCCACATAGGATACAAGACCAACTAAGTTGTCAGACCCACAAAGGATACAAGACCAGCTACTCTTCCAGACCCACATAGGACACAAGTACAGAGTCTAATACTACCAGACCCACATAGGATACAAGAACAGTAGTAAAGTACTGCCAGACCCACATAGGATTCAAGAATAGAAGTCATTGCCACTGAACCCACGGAGGATTCCAGTACGGTCGTCGTCACTGTCGAACCCATGGAGGATCCCCGTATAGTCGTCATCGTCGTCGCAGTCGCAGCCAGCTCTAGGGTTCCCGCACACAGCATGATCGATTTCGGGAGGGTCTGCTCCAAAAGCCAAGGGGGTCGATACATAAAATGACTCGAAGTCCAAAGTATATGTATTCCAAAGTTCCATCTCGCCAAAATGAACTAAACGTGATAGAAGGCGCGTCAATCAGATGCCCGATCTGAGAGTTATTGGCTTTTTCGTCATAGGGACCCGATTGGTTTTTCAGTCAAGACCAACCAAACCATACTCCAACTGCATCCAAACCATGATCGGGGTAAGAAAAAATAACCTTCTCACTAATAGGAAACCAAAATAGTCGACGACATGTCAATTAGACATCCAGAGTTCAAGTTATAAGTGTTTCCGCTCCGATGGCCCGGTTGGTTTCGTGTTCGAACCAACCCGAACATACCCAAAGTTCTCCGAAACCTTGAGTGTTATATACCAAAACGACCATCTCAATCCAAGGATCTCTATGCAACTGACAATTCATATATCGGAGGTACTTATTCCATGTTATGGGTGTTTGAATGGATCTTTCTGGAAACAGGGGGTTTGGGCCCGGTCCGACCCGACCCGGTTCGGCGCTGCCCGGCCCGGCTAGCGCATGTCCGGCCCAGCCGGGGTGGCCTGACCCAGCGTGGGGGTACCCAATGTTTACTATGTGTTATGGAACATATCTAGCTATTTCTATGTCCTTCAGTGTGGCATAACCTCACTCGATATGTAAGTATCAAAATACATGACATGTAGAAGAAGTACCCGCATGTAGAAACTCACGATATAATTTCCATGCCATCTATTATTGTCAGTGTATGGTAGTAATGTCTATTTACTGTCATGTGTACACCTGGAAGTGTCTTTTTCCAAGTACATGAAATTCCACTAGCCATGTACTTTTTCACATGTTAGTTTACATCCTAAAGAACATGATGATATATCACAATGGGGTCAAATGAAATGCTACAAAATCACATGGAATGTTATATTTATATTCAGCCAAAACCGTAGAGCCATATCGAGGGGGGCCCACATAGAGTGTAAACTAGAAATACATACCGTGTCCCTCATGAATTTATAGATCCACTAGATATTCCTCTATGGAATCTGTCACTTCATCAGAATATCCAATATCATCAAAAATATTTTGATCTAGGGTTGGATGGTCATTTCAATCATAACTAACCCCGATTCATGTTGTTGATCTTCTCAAAAAGTCATCTAATGATCTATTATTCCTCTTGCGTCAAAAATAGGAATAAAAAAACCTATAAATCCCTCTAATCCATCTCTGATCATCTACAACCATAGTCACAGCTCAACAACACCATTAGTCATGAACTGCATCCATGTTATTAATCCATTGTGTTGATGAATGGTGGCATAATGACCAAATATAGGGAAATCATCAAACTATGGGCGAATGAAAATTCCTTTGATGAACATGTGAAGATTGGGGGAGGGGGGAAGGCACAAAATGTAAGGAAAGAACTTCATATACTGTTCATTTGTCCTTGATTCATTATCTTAGAATGATATGAACATATTTTAATATATAAAAAATGAACAAAAACAATAATTCCATTAATTTAAGTCAACCAATGATTCTTGTATCAATACGGTTTGTGGAAATGATCTATGCTTTTCCAGGATTAATAAAAGGGCTGGAAATCACAAAAAAACATTTTACATAGATTTTGATTAAATCATTGATGAAGAATATTTTTGTTTCCATTATTGATGATATCCATGAACACCGTTGGTGAAATGATCCATGATATTATCCCGATCGATTTTCGTTTTCCTCTAAAGCACTCCAACGACTGTCAAAATCAATCGGTTTTGAGCATCCAATTCTGAGGAAATCCTGTAACCATATAATTAAGGTATAAATTAGTCACTAAATCAAAAATAAAAAAATATATTATATTATTATTTTATTTTAGTGACATAAAAAAATAAAATTATCCAAATTCTCAACTCTAGAGAGAACATGAGGTATCACCATAGTGATAAGAACATGGTATGGTGAAATGTCTATCGAAACTTCTTCAATACTATGTATAAAATATCGCATACCTGCTATATATAAGACCTCTAAAATTTAATGTATTAGGAATGTGATCCTCCTTACAAATGATCACCATGACGTCATTTTCCTTGCACCACATTATGAAACTATTATAAAATGGAAAACTATATAAACCTAAATATTTAAAAAATAATAATACTCAACATAGGGAATCGTGATACACACCTATTTGAGAAGAAAATGAGAATTTTATATTGATCTGACTGAACATCTTTTGTATCCCCGATCATAATGTAGAATAAATAACCACAAAATGTATTATCCACAAATTCCAAGCTTGTGGGAAAGTCAAAAACATATTCCGTACTATAACCCATCATATGAATAATGATTGCATGATAAAATCACACATATATAAGTAACCATGGCCTGAGACTTTTACAAAATCCATTTTCTTCCCAACAATAAAAACCCTACACACTAGTTACCTTTTCCAAATTGTGGTTCTCGTCTATATTATTTCAAAATCATCCCAAAATATTTAAAATTTATTTTATTCAAAAATAATACTTAACTAATATAAATATAAATAATAAATATAAATAGGAAATAAAACCTAATTAATTTATAAATGTAATGATAAAAATATAAATACAAATTAGTTTCATTAAATTTCGCTAAACTTACATCGATTCCTTTACCCAAGAAGAAAATCATCATCAAAATCATATTATTCAACACTCAAACAAAGGAAACATTCAAATTAACATGATTTTAAACATAAATTCATAACTAATAATTCCAAAATAGAAAATTTTATTCAATG
Source organism: Viscum album (assembly GCA_963277665.1). Classification (NCBI taxonomy): domain Eukaryota; kingdom Viridiplantae; phylum Streptophyta; class Magnoliopsida; order Santalales; family Viscaceae; genus Viscum; species Viscum album. The sequence goes on along the minus strand of OY728160.1, from coordinate 868,611,680 downwards.
AAACAGTGCATCAATATTGCCTCATAAATAATTTTAATTTAAGAGTAATTTTCCATTTCCTTCAAAAGATTCTAATTTTTCATAATATCCTTCCCACTTATGACTTACCTCACTTGAAATTTATTTCAATAATCACATAAGAAAATTTAATCATATTTATTCTAAATCTCATTTTTTTGCACACTATCCATAGGATTTCAATCTATCTACAACTCCACTTAAAAATTGAACCAAAAAATAAGTTTAATTTTCATTAACGTTATAATGGATTGAAGGAAATTTTAGGTGGATATAAATGTAAAAAATTAGATTCAATGCTGAAAAAATATGTTAATATCTTATAGTTCAGTGTATGATATTCAATTTAACCTAATTTAGTAAACTTCCCCTCCAAATTCTCCTCAAAATGACATCATATCTACTTCATTTTCCTCTTCCCTAATGGATCAAAAAATGAAAATTTTACCAAGTGATGGAATGTAACCATTTTTATCTCTCATGATCATTCATACCTTTTATTTTTATAATATAATTCTTAAAAGAAAAATCCCCACACCATTTTAAGTTCATATAACTATCACCTGGATCCCCACCATCAATATACTACCGGAACTTTATATAATAGTCAGTATAACAAGGGGGAAGGTCTGTCTAATCTAAGGTCAATCAAATGTATCCAAATTTTCCACTATTACCATTATTTTTATTATTATTATTTTTTCAAAATATATAGGATTCCTTAAAGCATAATTACATATTAATTTGGATCCTTTTTATTAAATAATCCAAATAACTAACCTACATTCATGACTTTAGCTACAGAATTAAAGTAGTATATGAAAATTACCCAACCATCTTCCTAAAAATAAATTACAATCATTATTTTATACCAAATAAATTGGTCTCAAGGAAAAATTGGTTTATAATGTGACCTTTCTATCAGGTCATTTTATGGTCTCTAAGGAATTTCAAATGATTAACTGTAAGGGACGGTCTCATGATAAAATGAAATAAAAATTTTAATCAAATCCTCAATCATTTTAATATGGTTTAGTATCAACTTTTGATGATAATTAAAATAATAAATTTAATTTATATATTCATATCCTAATAATCAGTCATGAAAGTGGGTACAAGAAATAATATTTCAAAAAGGTTCGTAACACCTCTCAGTAATGGGAAATTAGAAAATGTTGGGAAATAGAGTCCTAGAATAAACACTAACATGAAGTATACTAAATGTAACTTTCTAATAAGTAGAATAAATAATTGATATTATATTAAAAATAATTATAAAATAAATTCAAAACTGAAATGATAATAAATATTCAAAAAATTACAACCAATTTTTTTTACTTATGATCATGAATAATAAAAAAATTTAAACATGTACAAATATTTATTTTCATTAATGATATCTCCTAGATTAGTCAAGGGTTAGAGAATAAAATGGGTCCAATCATCCCTTCCCTATAATGGAATTTCAAATTTTCCTCAATGTCCACAAAAAGGTTGAAGATATATAGTCAAATAAATAGTGTGAAACAATAAAGGAATGTCCCAATTGATATAAATGAAAAAAAATCTTATAAGTAGAATTAAACCTCAGTTCCTTGATCCATAGATATAGGTTATGAAATTTAAATCCATTTTTGTGTTAATGAGATAGATAATAATAATTAAAATACTATACTAAAAAAATGTTTAGAAAATGAATGATATATCACATACAGTATTCATAGAGGAATTCTTATTATCCAATTTTTAATGTATATAAGCTAGTGATTCACAATAAAGATTCTAAATAAAATTTATGCAGAACATGGACACAAATAAAATATTGAAAATAAAAAAAATTAAAAAAATGGGATATTTAAAAGTCCCAAGTATCCATAATGTTTCTTTTTTGAACCCCACCAAGCTACTCCTAAAATAATATTGACGGGGGTGAACCATAGTGTCTGTAGTGTCTCAGCTTTTCTCTTGAGGTGAAGAAATTTTAATTCTCAGATTGAACCATTCCTTTTATCTTTCTAAATGTGACTAAAAGGATGATGATATTATTAGGATCATTTAAGGATCATTTAGAGTTTTAAGATCTAGATTTCGGAAAGGCAGAAAGAGCAGTATGATTAGTGTATGGTTAGTGCTAACTGTGAAACTCTATCGTGAATGGTGATGTAGTGAACAATATAAGGGAACATGGTTTATTTAAACCATCCAAATTATCTCTTAGAGATGTGAATTTTCCACCAATGAATTTAATGGGGTTTCTTATTTTTCCTAAACATGGTTTCGAGGGATAAACTCTTAGATAACCTTAACTAGTGGTGTCCATGATTTGGATTAGAGTTTGGAAAATTGTTCTTCTAAACTGTTATCAACATAAAAATGTGTGAAAATTCGATTTTTATCTTTACCCATTTTATGATTTCTCCCTTATTTTCCCTCCCCATTCAAATAAATAACCTCAACCCACATGGGAGCTCTACATATTTTTCAAAGTTATAATTTTAGTAAACTTCTTTATATGGGGTCAAGTACTTCTTTCATCAGTTGTATTTGATAACTAATGGTGAGAGATTCAATATGTTTATTTTCATTCTTTTTTGATATCTACATATTTGGTGAAATTTACAAGTGATATAATATATCTTATTTTCAAGTAATTTTTCTATTTTGTTAATTTATTTCCTTTAAGATAAAATATGAATCCAACAATAGGCGAGGAGTCATCTACCACCATGGGGTTGGTGGTTTAGTAATTATCACTAAAATATTGTTTCTTTATTACAATAATCATGATTCCATGATACTGGACCTTTTGTGTGTTGCCTTAAAAATATGGGTTGACCTTAATTTAGTTGTTTTTCATTATAAAAATTCCCCAGGACACCCACTTTATAGTTGGACGGCATAACATTAGAGTAATTTTACCCCATTTTTGGTGTGACTACGACATACCTTTACCTTGTAAATGATAATGTGATAAATCCACATTCTATATGGGATTGGATTGATGATGAAATTAGAATTAATTGATTAAACTATATAAAATTGAATGGTACGAAAATGTCTCATTCCTCTTATATAAACATGGATTACACCCTAGGAAAATTAAATGTTAAATGGGTGAATCCTAATATTTGGATTGATCAATCACTGAATACATGATGAAAGTTTATTATTATTACATTCCCATGTACAGTGGAAACTAAGACAAGGTTTAATCTAGTGTTGGATATGATTATTCTTGAACCCTTAACATGTGATATTAGGAATGTTATCTCACATCATTATTAAATGGTTGACATTATGTTTCATGTTTATCTGGGGGTTTTTGGACATGAAATTTCCCTTCACTCATTGAGTTTGCAGATATGATGACATCTCTATCCCATCTTGATTGCTTGGGCTAGTTCCCTCTTTTCAACATGAGAAAATTAGGATTATGAATTGGTGCTTAATCTATGCCTTAGGTCCTAACTAGTTAAATTATATATATATATGGATATATATTTCACTACATATATAGTTTTTATATATATAATAATATTTATTTATATATACATATACATATATATATAATTATATATATGTGGTGACACTTTCTCAGAGATGTCCTGGATCAGGACGAAGCAGGTAGTGTTAGCTTAGTGTCCTTAGGAATTATATCTAACCCATTACAGTTACTTGTTCCATTTTACATTTATTATAACTGAAAAATTCCATTTTATATGAAGTGGAAGGAAATTTCTAAATGTAGATGGCAACCAATTGAGTATATCTCACACCATGTTTGGGCCACCTATTGGTACCCAAATTGAAAACTTGGTTGCATGTAGGGAAAAAGGAAGGGGTCCAACTATGGATGCATGATTTCTTACCTAGGATAGAGTATGGGAGAAGTGGACCAAAATTATTCATGTGATTCTATTGGATTTATATTAGGCCCTTAATTTTCTTTTTTATAGTATATTTTATATTCTTTTTTCTATATATCCCGTGCAAATTTCTCCATTTTCAGAGTATCATGACTTGATCATTGTTTTGAATATGGATTGGGTCATATATTATGTCTTTAATTACTATATTGATGTCTTCAATTCATTAATGTTGCTTATTTGTTTCATCTATTTACCTATTATGTTATACCACTATGTTTCACTATGATAAGAGGGAACAATCCTCCAACTAACACAACCAAGACCACTGGTGTTTGTTTGTAGCCTCTAATGTAAAATGGAAATTATTTATGTCTTATGGCCAATGGGCTCAAGGAATATTTTATTTGATCCTAGGTCATGATACTATAAAGTGGAATTTGATCTGTTTTTCCTTTTTACTAACTATTTTGGAATAGTGAAATTGAATGCTAGGAAGTGTTGGAATTTGGTAACGAAGTTTTTCCTAAGAGTAGCTAATACAAAAACAGAGAAAATCCAAATTATCTGGGATGGGAAATTGTTTTAATGTATTTATCTCTTTACAGTTATACTAGTTTCACCATTGGGTGATGTACCTATTTAATGAGGTGAAATTTATGGATTTATTTTCTATCTTCAACCTAATAAGTAAAGGAAGTATTTTACATGTATCATCATATGCACATATAGATTCACATATCATGAATTATTCAATTCCATAAAGGTGCATATTTTTTACTGTATTTTCTATGGTTACCAAAAGTTACTTTATAGTTATGTTTAAATTGTGCTAACATTTCTTATATGGAGATAAATAATTCAATTAAATAAAGTGTATGCATCAACCAAAATAGATATTTACTGTATAACTTAATGGTGAAACATTAATTAACATGTTATGTAATGTTTCATCCATGGGACACTAGACAAATGTTCAAAAATATTAGTGGATGAAATTAAATTTATTTTAGTTTAATTTTTAGAGATTATGGGACTCTTTTAACTGAAAATGGTAATCTATCTAATGAAACCATCATTGAGGTAGGTTGTAGTTACATGGCCTACCATCTTCAATTTATAAATAAAATAATATATAAATTGTTAGTGGTAACACATCTAACTGGACTATGGTAAGTATATATTGTTGGACTCACCTATTTCGATAATCCCAAATCATGTTTAATTCCATGGTTATAATTTATTAGTTATTTTTTCAATATTCTTTAATTTGTCTTCATAATGTTTATCTTGCATAAATCTATATATTTTTCAATCTCATGGAATTTATAAATCAAGTGTTCAGTTTACATTTCTCTAAGTATAAGTTCAATGTTAAATCCTGATGGTAAGAGCCTACTGTTCTAGGTCACTGTTATAGCTCACTGTTACTCTAGGTCACTGTTGCTACAAGGTCGCTGTTACAAGTCTACTATTGATATCCTTATCAAAGCTTACAGACAATGATTCACCATTATAAGTCAATGATGGGACAAGGATTCTTTTAGAAGTACACTGTCAGACTCTTTCTCAAGTATTCTATTAAGAGATTCACAATTTAAGTCTACCACTAGCCATGTCTACTATTAATAGAAGGCTACCACTAGAAAACTCCTACATTTAATGAAGTCCACTTTCATTTAAGTCAACTGTTGAGACAGTCTACCAATGGAAAATGTCACTGTCGATGTAGTCTGATGTTACAGAGCTACTATTAGAAGATTACAGATGGAAGTCTACCACTGATCAAGCCTACTGACTAAAGCCTACTATTAAAGGTCTTCTGTTGAGCCTACCGATGATGTCCACTGTTGAAGAGCTTACTGTTTAAGTCTACTGTGTGACATGCATCTGCTACCAGTCTAATGATAACCTATTCTTTACTTTACCAATATTCTTAATTTTAGCATAACAGTCATGTTTGAAAAATTAAAGCACGTGACATTATTGAATGATATTTGTAGGCATATCAGGAAACCGTATGAGGAATGAGGAAGACCACACATGGGTGGATCATTTCTCTTATCGGAACCTGCTGAATCAAATAAGAAAAAGGTGAACTGGAATAAGGATTTAAATAAAGACATAAAGATAAGAATAAACCGAGATATACACCTAGTACCCGACATTTCAAGTATCAAGAATAAGAACACTCAAGCGCTCATTTTTCTGGAGATCCTGGAACTCCACAAAGATCTTTAGGAAGAACATTTTAAAATCTATGGTGGTGTGCTACAAAGAGATTCTGACCCCAGAAGCTGATCATCTCTACATTTGGAAGTCAGAACCTGGATGTTGCGACACTTTGTTTTAGAGGAAACGTGAAGACAAGAACCAAAACTTCATTTCCTTCATTTCAAGGATTCCACGGCTGATCTACCAACACATAGAGAATTATAAACTTCTTCCTAATATCTTTAGATCTACTGTGTTTAGTATTTTACTTTTGTGAGCAGTGTGTCTGTCTGTCTTACACACATAGACTCTTGTGCTTAAACTAGGGGATACTTAAAATTCCCATACCGAACTCTCTTTAAATGTTTTCCCACGCATAACATTAGAAGAAGCCTAGTGTGTCATGTTTGTTTATTTTCCCACGTAGAACTGTGGTAGAGGTTTCCAAACCTGGAATGTTTGTGAAAACTGTTGTAAATACCAATACAGGCTGTGTATAATTTTTTATATAACTACTTGGTGGAAAGTGATCACCAAGTGCAGAGGATTAGGTCTTGGCTTAAGACTGAACCTATTGTTTAAATTCTTGTGTTCAACTTTTAAGTACTCTGTTTTAAATTTTTTCAACTACTTATATTTTCAAAGACAGAAATCTATTTTTACATTCACTCTGATAGTTAGTTTTGGTTAGTGTGTATATGTGATTCTTTTAGTAATATTGTTTCAAAAGTTGAATTAGTACTCATAAAGATTTAAATGAGGAATAATCAACCTTTTAGAATCCTGTTGAATAATAAATCACTTATATCTCTACTGCCTTAATTAATTGGGCTGTTTTAATTTGGATGATTTTAATCCTAAAACTTTTTAACAGAAATTTTCATTGGAACTGAATTCATCCCCCTTTTGAGTATCCACTCCAACCAACATTTGGTATTAGAGGTTTTCTTTATTCATACCATCAAACCAGTTTTTCATGATTTTCAATTTCTTTTAAACTGTGATTTTAGTTGTATCTTAAAGATCTCAAAATTTCTGTTATATCTAATTTTTTAGTTCTTTAACCTCTTAATTTTCTATGGATAATAGAGTTGAGGGTTTTGCTACTAACATTCCACCTTTCTTTAATCGTAATAATTATGGTTAGTGGAAATTGAAAATGAAAATGTATCTTGAAAACGTAGGACCTGAAATCTAGGAAATAAATGAAGAACAACATGAATTACCGACTACTTATAGGGATACATGGTCTAAAGTAACTAAAACTACTTATAATAATAATTTTAAAGCAATGAATGCCTTATACTATGCTTTGGGTGATGAAGAATTCAAAAGTATATCTGCCTGTAACAATGATTATGAAATTTGGAATAATTTGGCTGTTTCTCATGAAGGAACAACCAATGATAATGAAATGAGATTAAATACCTATAATATTAAATATGAAAATTTTAAGATGAGTCTTTATTAACCTATCTCTAAAATTTATCTCAGGTTTAATGAGATAGAAAACACCATGAATCTGCTTGGGAAACTAGTGGGCAACAAAGACCAAATCAGGAGGCTTCTTAGATGCCTACCGGAAAAATGGAGAGGAACTTCTGTATCAATCCGAGAATCATGTGACATCAACAAGCTACAGGTAAGGGAGACAATTGAAAAACTAATGATGTATGAAGAAGAGATTAAGGTGAATCAAGAAATAGAAGAAGAGCCAAGAAATATGTTAGTAGCATTCATGACTTATGCCTCAAAAAGCAAAGACAAAGAAAATGTTCAAGTACTTATAAGAAGTTCTACAAGTGAAGAGTTAAATTAAGACCATGATGAGGAGATGACACAACTTTCCAGAAGATTCAAAAGGTTCTACCGAAAGAAGAAATTCTATAGGAAGTCAAACTTCAATGGAAAGTATGATCATAAAGTACAGTGGAAGAAAGACAGGAAGTGGAATGAGAATACAAGTGAAATAGTATGCTATGAATGTAAACGAAAAGTTCATGTAAAGGATGAAAACCCCAAGATGAAATTCAAGAGAAAATATGATGAAAAGGGAAAAGGTTATAAAAAGGCTATGAAAGCAACTTGGAGTGCTTTAGAAGATAGCTCAAGTGAATATGAAGTCTCTGATAGTGAACATAACAAACATACAAATCTATGTTTTATGACAGAGACATCTGAGGTAACACTTAATTCCCTTGTGCATAATAGTTATTATAAATGTGACTCTCATAATTATGAATATATGAATAAAGAATAATTATTTGAATATTGCGAAATTCATGAGGATACTTTTAATGAATTCAAGGAAAAATATAAGTCATTAAAAAGACAACATGCTTTAAATGCAAATTACAAGTCAAATATGGATATAGAAATAGAGAAATTTCTTAAGTTGCTAAAGAAAAATATAGAGTTAAAATTATCTAATAAACAATTAACAAAGGTTCATGAGAAGTTCACTGCTGGTAGGGATACCTTGACAATGTTTCTAGGAAAAAAAATTTCTCCAAAGTATACAACTGGTCTAGGATATCAGCCCAGACAGAGAAAAATTAGAAAAACCAAATTTGTTCCAAAATATGGATTGTTCGTTGCTAGTTCTAGTTCCAGACCATCTTCTGGGAAACAAATTTCTAAAGGACCTAAAAAAGTATTTTTGTCTCAAAATGTGTTTGATGCTTTTTAGAAATCATATAAAGAAAATATGGGTTCCCAATGTTTTACTTGCTAACCCCTCTGGTCCCAAGAAGATCTGGGTATCAAAATTACCCCAGGTTTAATCTTTTTTGTAGGGAAATTGTTTAAAAAGTTCTTGTAAGACCATATGGAACATGGACAGTGGATGTTCAGGACATATTACCGGAGTCTATTCTTTCTTCAAGAGTCTAATTAAATTTTATGGGGGGCATGTCACCATTGGTGATAATGGAAAACGAAAAATCGTCGGCTTAGGCCAGATTGGTAACCCTGATACAATATTAATTTCGAAAGTACTTTTTGTTGATGGATTAATTTACAATTTACTTATAATATCTCAGTTATGTGATGATGGATTTAATGTTATGTTTTAAAATGATGCATGCACTATTTTTAATTCAAAAAATGATTTAGTTTTCACTACATGTAGAAATGATAATGTATATGTTTTTGATCTAAATTCCATAGTCAAACAAAAATTTTCCTGCTTAAATGCTTTTCATAAAGAGTGTTGGTTGTGGCACAGAAGGTTAGGACACTGAAATGTGCAATCACATTGGAATCTATCTAATAAAATTTTTGTTAGAGACTTTCCCAAATTATAATTCCCACTTGACAGCGTGTGTCATCCTTTTTAAAAGGGAAAACAACACAAAGTTTCTTTCAAACCAAAGAAAAAAGTTTCAACTTCTCAACTACTTGAGTTGGTCCACATTGATTTGTTTGGACCATCAAGAGTTTAATTTTTAAATGGGAAGCACTATGTTTATGTTCTTGTAGATGACTTTTTTAGGTATACTTGTGTATAAATTCTATGTCACAAAATTGAAGCCTGTTCCTATTTTATCAAATATTCCAAGTCTATAGAAAATCATAGTGGACATAGAATCGACACCCTGAGAAGTGATCATGGCTGTGAGTTTAAAAATCACGAGTTTGAATTTTACTGCTCACACAATGGATATAGTCACAACCTATCAGCCCCTATGACACCTCAAAAAATTGAGTTGTCAAGAGAAGGAATATGACACTTCAAGAAATTGAAAGCACTGTTCTTAATGAGTATGATTTACCAGTTTATTTCAAGACTGAAGCTGTAATACAGCTTGTTATATTATCTATAGAGTTTTAATTAGACCTATTTTAATGAAGACCCCTTATGATATTTAGAACAATAGTAAGCCTAAGGTTAATTACTTTAGAGTTTTTGGTTGCAAATTCATTATTCTTAATACTAAATATAATCTTGACAAATTTTCTCCCAAAAGCATTGAAGGAATTTTCCTGGGTTATTCTATCTCAAGTAAATCCAATAGAGTGTTCATTAAGAAAACCAAATGTGTGGAAGAATCCGTTCATGTCAAATTCTATGAGATTGATCCACAGAAGCATAAAAACTCACTTGAACATCTTGAGGAAGATATTTCAATTCTGAACCTTAATGATAAAGATATTAAATCCCCTATAAAAGTATCCAGTTCTAAGAACTTTCAAGAATCTTCACCTATTGAGTCTAAACCAACAGACAATAATGAGGAATCTAGTTTAACCATTCCTAGAGGCATTAGGACTCTTAATAATCATCTTCTAGATGCTATTGAAGGTGATTTAAATAGAGGAACACAAACATGATCTTCTCTAAGAAACCAGGTAGAACATCAAGCTTTTCTTTCATAGTTTGAACCCAAAAATATTAATGATGCTATCAATGATGAATTTTTGGTAATGGATATGCAAGAAGAATTAAATTAGTTCGAAATAAACAAAGTCTGGGAATCAGTGGAAAGACCTAAGGACACTTTGATAATAGGCACTAAATGGGTGTTTAGGAATAAAGTTGATGAGTCTGGAAATATTGTTAGAAATAAGGCTAGGTTAGTTTCACTTGGATATAGTCAAGAAGAAGTAATAGACTATGAGGAGACCTTTTCACCTGTAGCTAGATTATAATCCATTAGAATACTACTGGAATATGAAGCTCATCTAAATTTTAAACTTTATCAAATGGATGTTAAAAGTGCTTTTATAAATCCGTATATAGTTGAGGACGTGTTTTTTTTTGAAAAACCCATAGTTTTACGAATTCCCAATTTTCAAATCATGTTTTTAAACATTCTAAAGCTTTATATTGTTTAAAACCAGTTCCAAGAGCATGGTATGGTAGGCTCATCTCTTTTTTATTTCAAAAGGTTTTACCAAAGGGATAGTTGATCCTACTGTTTTTATTAAAAGGACTTCCAAAGATGTTTTGATAGTACATATTTATGTGGATGATATTATTTTTGGATCTTCTAAAAATTCATTATGTATTGATCTTTCAAAAATGATGCAAAATGAGTTTGAAATGAGTTTAATGGGGGAACTCAGATTTTTCCTTAGATTTCAGATCTTTCAAAATAAAAATAGCATTGTTTTGAATAAAAGTAAATATATTAAGGATCTTTCAAAACATTTTTCTTTGGATGGTAGAAAAGGTAGTGACACACCTATGAGTACCACTTGTACGTTGGATGCTGATGAAGCTGGAGAACCAGTGGATCAAACCAACTATTGAGGTATGATAGGGAGTCTACTATGTTTTACACCTAGATTACCTCACATTATGTTCAGTGTATGTATGCATGATCACTTCCAAGCCAATCCAAAAGAGTCTCATTTAACTACTGTTAAAACTATTTTTAAATATCTCAAATATATTCCCAACTTAGGACTATTTTATCCAAAAGGAAAATCATTTGATTTGTTGAGTTATTCTGATGCTGATTTTTCCGGTTGAAATTTAGATAGAAAAAGAACCTCTAGGATATGTCACATTTTAGGCAAGTCACTAGTATCATGTTATTGTAAGAAACAAAATTTTGTTGCATTATCTACTACCGAAGCTGAATACATAGCTGCGGGTAGTTGTTGTGCTCAAATTCTATGGATGACACACACTTTTCTAGACTATGGATGTCAATTCAAACATGTCTCTATAAAGTGTGACAATACAAATGCTCTTAATATTTCCAAAAATCTAGTATCTCATGCTAGGAGAAAGCATATTGATGTGAGACATCACTTTTGGGGGGATTATTATCAAAAAGGTTATATCACTCTTGAATTCATTGGAATTGAACCTCAATTGGATGATATATTCACAAAGCCTTTGAATTTTGAGAGGATAAATTATATCAAACATGAGTTATGTATGATTACCTTTAGTATAGGAAACCTCACATTCAAACCTCCCTGATAGGCACCTCACTGGTGTAACTCACCGATGGACCTCACTGTTATACTTCACCGTTAGAAACCTCACTATTAGGAACCTCACTAGTGTACCTCACTATTAGGAACCTCACTGTTGGATACCTCTATGTTTGATTTTACAGGTTATTTTTGCCGGAATCCGAATCATTTTTTTCCTATTCATTATTTCTATTTTATTTTTTTAATCCCTAAATGAAAAAACAAAAGCTACGAACATATCTCAATCCACTTTCTTCCTCAATCTTGAACCTTAACTCTCAAAATTCATATACCCTAACTCTCAATTTCAACCCCATATCCTATTTAAATCTCCATGGATAGAACCAAGTGACCCATGACTGTCAATAAGGATGCACCAAGGCCAAAGAGGACTTGATCCATGTCTAGTGGAACCAGTAGTACCCCGACGAGACCTGTCAAACCGCATCTTACAAAGAGAGAAATCGTGGCTGATAAGGAGTTGAGTGAAGAATGGATGTTGTCGAGTAGGTTATTAGTGCGGGAATGAGTAGAAGCCCAAGGATGGACCGAATTCCTCGCCAATAATAATGGTCCATACTAGCCAAAGCTTTTGAAGGAATTCTATGAATACCTGAGGTTCGAAAAGAAGATGATGTGCATAGGTTGGTATCTAGAGTCAATGGAAATGAAGTTATATTTTCGTCTACTGAGTGGGATTCTTGTTTGAGAGTTCCTCAAGAAGGTTTTTATGAATACTATTTTGGAGTGGCTCCTCCAGATAGTGATATTTTTTGGGTATGAAAAAGATCTGGAAGAGCTAACAGGGAATGAAAAATCGAGGAAGATCATTACAGCTAAGATGAATGGATAAGACATACTATTATTTAAGTTCATTCAGCATGTGATTAGTCCCACAAGAGGGGATTTTGCAGTACTGAAGTATCAGGACATATTCCTGATGTACATACTAAATCATGGGGATAAGATCAACCTATGTAGGTTACTGATGGAACAATTGGAGGATATGACTAAGGTAAGCTCAAAGTCCAATGCCCTATTCCATGCCTAGATAATCTCAGTATTACTAAGGGTAAAGGGTGTGGATGGAAATAAAGAAGAGATGATAGTGGCTAAGAATAGTGTTTGTATCTCCAAGGTTATTTAAAAATGCAGGAAAATTAGCTAGAATCCCTTGAAGAAGGAATAGGTAAATGATGTAGGAAATGTTTTTGAAACGTTTGACCCTACTACTCACCCATCTAGGCCAAAAGGCAAGAGATATCTAGGCCTAAAGCCTGATGAGCCAGAACCAGCTTATTCAGATGATGAGGAGGAAATTAAAGGAGCTGTGGAACCTGAAAGAGAGAACACCCCCAATAATGATGGTAGTGACCCTGATTTACCTTCCAGTACTGTAAGGACAATAGATTTTGGAGCACCTAGCCCTCCAGAAGAACTGCCAAGAAGGGAGACTGTTCTAAGGGACAGTGATTCTGAGACGAGTGAAGAAGAAAAAGTATCTCAAAACACCATCAGAGACACCTATGAAGAGGATGAGGCTACTGAGTAAGATCATTCTGATCGTGTGGCAAAAAAGGCTGGTGATAAAGATAAAGGAAAGGAGGCTGCTGTTGCTAAAGCTGATGATGAGGATAGTGAAGAAGAGGAGCTCAGTTTGAGCCCTCTGATAGGTAATACAGACAGGACAGTGTCTAACCAAGAAGTAGAAGTGGAATCTACTGCCATTGAAATAGAGGTCATTGATGACTCATTAGATGCTGTGACTCACCCCACTAGTGAACCAATGGATTAGACAGGGGTTTAATCCACTATAATTGAAGTGGAGGTTGTGGAATTGCCTATATTTGAACCAGCAGAGGAGACTACTCAAGAGAATGATCCATGTGAGGGGGAGCATCTTGGTTCTGTATCTATTCTTCATGACATCGTAGAATAGTTAGAAGACCCTGGATACTTAGTAATTGGGCTAGATTATGATGATTCTGATTATGATATGTCAAACACAAGACATCTTGTACCTATTGTTTTAGAACCTGCTACAGTGCCTCTAGTGGTTATCTTTCCTGAGAAACTTTTCACTAAGCATGATCTAGAATAATTGAAAATAGATCTAATACAAATTTTTGATAATAGGGCCTCTGAAATGGAAAAGGCAATGTCCTTAATTCAAGAGCTGACTACCTCTGAGATGGCTAGTGTTTAGTCATCCATTAAATCCATTTTATCCCAATAAGTGTCTCAATGCTAGAATCCACTCAAGGATGTGTCTCAATATGTGGAGCTTCTATGATAGTCAGTGGTGAGCCTGGCTGATCTAATGGCTTCTATGGGACAATCAGACAATGACATTCACTATATCAGAAATGTCATGCAGTAGATGGTTGAAGTGTTTGAAAGTTTTAAAGAATCCATGAATTCTCATGTGAAGGGCCTGGATGATGATGTGAAAAATCTCATCAGTGGGTTAACCAAGTATTTTAAGGAAACTTTTTCTTTGACTATAACTTCTTTGGTTGCCTCTGCCTCTGCTTCATCCTCCATTGCACCACCTGCAGACTTGTCAGTATTTAGGACAGTGGTCAGGGAAGAGTTAACAAAGATATCTGGTGTCAGTGCACCTGACTCTTAATCTGTGACTCAGATTATCACCACTACCAAAGATGTTCAGAAGGTATTTAGTGACTTCATGAGAGATTCTTCCCATGAACAGATGATATTAAAGGAATAGATTAATTACTATTAAAAAAGGATTTACTCCAAAAATCATATGGATGATCATTTCAATATTTTGTTGGAAAACCTCAGGATTCCACCAGTCACCAGAGCCTTCATGGAATAAGTCACTCAGCTGGTCCAGTTGACTCCATCCTTAGAGAAATTTATGGAGAACAAGGATGATTTCATCTTTGCTATGTAAAGAGGAGGAAGCATTATTATGGACATTAGAAACCTACTCCTACCCTTTCTCCATTTGGACTGTACCCCTGTAATAATCCCTCCATACTTACCTGCATCCCAACCCAGTGTTTCTTCCATGATGTCTCCTGCTGAGGCCTTCAGAAGCCTTACTCCACTGATAACTTAGAGAGCTACCCACAATAGATACACATGAGCTTCTGTTTCTTCCCCTCCAGTCATTCCTGTAGTAATTCCCAAACCTACTGATCCACCCGCTCATCCTCCATCTTCTTTTTCTAAAGGGAAAGCAAACTATCCTGAGGATGATGTGGATTGAGTTTTTATGTGTCTTTTTATAGGGTCTGTGTATTCTTTTTGGGTCATGTAATGTCATTCCATTAATACAAGCATTCTCTATTATCTCTATTTATATTTCTTTTTTCTAATCAAAAAGGGGGAGAAATGTTGTGCTTATACTAATACGATCCTGTGATTTCATTTCTCTCTAATGGACATTTTCTGCTTTTCTCTCTAATACCATGTACTAATATCCTCTGATATTACATTCTTTTTAATCTCTGATACTTGAGAAACCACAACTGAACTAGGGTTCCCTTTTGATCTCTATTTAATAATTGTATTATATTCTTCTCTGTGATACCTATAATTAATACATACTATCATAATTTGTGATTATCAAAAAGGGGGATATTATTGGAATCACCTATTTTGACAATCTCAAATCATGTTTAATTCCAAGGATATAATGGATTAGTCATTTTTGACATCTTTTTTAATATTTCTTCATAATGTTTATCTTCCATAAATATATATCTTTTTCAATCTCCTGGATTTTCTAAATCATGTGTTCAGTTTACATTTCTCTATGTATAAGTTCACTATTAAAGCCTATTGGTAAGAGCATACCATTCAAGGTCACCATTATAGCTCACTATTACTCTAGGTCACTCTTGCTACAATGTCACTATTACAAGTCTACTATTGATATGCTTATCAATGATTACAGACAAAGAGTCGCCGTTATAGGTCAATGCTGGGATAAAGCTTCTATTAGAAGTCCACTATCAGACTCTTTCTCAAGTATTATATTAAGAGATTCATAGTTTAAGTCTACCGCTGGACATGTCAACCGTTAGTAGAAGGCTACCGCTAGAAAAATCCTACTGTTGATGAAGTCCACTGTCGTTCAAGTCTACCGTTAAGTAAAATTCTGCTGATAGACAAACTCCACCATTGATGAAGTCAACTGTTGAGAAAATCTACCACTAGAAAAGGTCACTGTTGAAGTAGTCTGATGTTACAGACCTACTGTTAGAAGCTTACTGATTAATGTCTACCACTGATCAAGCTTACTGACTGAAGCCTACTATTAAATGTTTAATGTTGATCCAACTGATGTAGTCCACTATTGAAGTGCTTACTACTGAATTCTTCCGTGTGACATGCATCTGCAACCAGTCTAATGAAAACTATTCTTTACTTTACCAATTTTCTTAAAATTATCATAATGGTCATGTTAGACAAATTAATGCACCTAATATTATTTAATGATATTTGCAGGTATATCAGAAAACCATACGAGGTATGAGGAAGACCACACAAGGGTTGATCATTTCTCTTGTCGGCCCCTACTGAATCATATATGAAAAAGGTGAACTGGAATAAGTATATAAATAGAGACATAAAGAAAAGATGAAACCGAGATATACACCTAGTACCCAATATTTCAAGTATCAAGAAGAAGAACACTCAAGCGCTCATTTTTTTGGAGATCCTAGAACTCCCCAAAGATCAGTTGGAGGAACATTTTCAAAGCTGTGGTGGTGTTCTACAATGATCTTCTGACCCAAGAAGCTTATCATATCTACATATAGATGTTAGAACCTAGAAGTTGCGACACTCTGATTTAGAGGCAACTTGCACAGAAGGACCAAGACTTCATTTCTTTTATTTAAAGGAGTCAATAGATGATCTTCCAACCCATAGAGCATTATAAACATCCTCCTAATATTTTTAGCTCTACTGTGTTTAGTATTTTACATTTGTGAGCAGTTTGTCTATATGTCTTACACACACTGACTCTTGTTCTTGAACTGAGGGATAACGAAAATTCCCATAACAAAATATCTTTACATCTGTTTCCCATGCATAACTATTGAAGAAGCCTAGTGTGGCTTGATTGTTTATTTTCCCATGTAGAACTGTGGTAGAGGTTTCCAAACCTGGATAGTTTGTGAACACTATTGTAAAGCCTGATACAGGCTATGTATAATTTTTAATATAACTATTTGGTGGCAGGTGATCACCAAGTAGGGAGGATTAGGTCTTGGATTAAGACTGAACCTCTTGTTTAAATTGTTGTGTTCATCTTTCAAGTACTCTGTTATTCATTTATCTGCAGCTTATATTTTCAAAAGCAGAAATCTATTTTTACATTCACTCTGATAGTTAGTTTGGTTAGTGTGTATATGTTATTATTTCAGTAAACTTGTTTCAAAAGATGAATTAGTACCCATACTGATTCAACTGATGATTTATCAACCTTTGAGAAACCTATTGAACAATAAATCACTTATATCTCTTCTGCCTTAATTAACTAGGCTATTTTAATTTGGGGGATTTTAATCCTATAAGATTCTAAAATTTTTTTATTGGAACTTAATTCACCTCCTCTTGAGTATCCACTACGACAAACATATATATATATATATATATAACACATGTAAACTGGATAATTCATGGAAATAAAATAATGGTTACTATTAAATTAGAATGTTGATTACAACATATTGGATGTTTAACTATATACCTTGCACTTGAAACACCATATAGTAGGACCTTAGTTATGTGGTATGGAATCTTAACCATAACTCAGATTTTACATGTGGTGTTAGGGAGCATATATTATAATTTTAATGATCAACGAAAACCACATAGACATAGAATGAGGAGTAGGTAGACATGTGTTGAACATGGTATATGATGGCGCTGTACATGTCCTACTTCTTATTATGTAATATTTTTGGTTAAAAAATTATATTATAAGGATTGTTTTTAACAATTTTATAAATATTCCACCTCATGAATCTCAAGTGGATCATCAGGAAGACAATTATGAGCATGCTCTAGAGGTGGTGGGCCTTGATCCACCCTTATTATCTCTTGTAGTATCGGTTATGACACCTCCAACTATACCTAAATTAGGAAAAGATGGTTATTTTTTAGAGTGTTTCCTCTGATTTATGATGTTTGGTTAAGGATATCCACAAGATTTATCATTTATGGAATAATTTATTTGGGGGTTCTAGTAGGAAAATACACCTATGTTTGTGGTGGATGGTAGCCCTCAAGATTCCGATTCATGGTAGGATACCATGATTTCATTATTAGAGAACCTAAAGACGGCTCTTAAAAAGAGGGTCATGATCACAACAAACATACTGGGTAACTCAAGCAATTTATGGTGTTAAATTTTCACAATATCTGGTTAGCATTAGGCTATTATCTGTAATGATTTCTAAATTGACTTCAATGACTACTTCTTCTTATAGACACCGAGAGCTGATTGGGATTTGGAATTTATGAACCTTCACATGGGTGCTATGTCTATGATTGATTGTTCTCCTACATTAATATAGATCAATAAATTTACACCTACTCTTGTTGGGGATTATCTAATGACAGTGACATTGTTTGAGGATGGGTATGTGTACGCCATCTGATATCTATTTTGTAACTTATGATTGAATACCATTTATGATATGCTAAACCAAGTACCAATTACTGAGATCAATTTGATGGATGATAATGGCTTGAGAAAGGGTGGTTCTAC
The DNA here is from genome assembly GCA_963277665.1 of Viscum album. Lineage (NCBI taxonomy): Eukaryota > Viridiplantae > Streptophyta > Magnoliopsida > Santalales > Viscaceae > Viscum > Viscum album. Next base: position 868,592,897 of record OY728160.1, on the reverse strand, counting down.
TCCACGATAAGGAATAATCTCACATAGATGCAAGAAGAACCCCTTTATTCTACTTGTGGTGGATGTTTCAGTTAGAAGACTCATATCAATTGTTAACTGATATGCCATAAGTGAGGGAAGTCTGGACATATTAATCCCCAATGAAATATAGATCCAGTCGAATGATGACACTAATACAAAATAGGACATCTTAAATGTTTCCATAGAAAAATTTCCTAAGTACCTAGTGATAAAGGGTTTTCACTGACAACACATTGTAGAGTAGGACTAGAATCTTTGATATAAGGATTTTCCCTATGAGTCTTGGGTTTTTATTATTTTTGGAACCTCATCATCCGAAGGATGGATGGTTTTGTTTTCATACTTAAGATAGGCTTGTTATTACCTTATTAGGTTTATATATATTACTATCTAGATAGGGTGTCCTTTACATCACCTCATGATGTTACATATATTCAAAAGAGAGAATCAAAAGCCCAAGCTACTAGAGTTAGACAATAGTATAGTGGGGGGGGGGGGGGGGGTGGAGTGATAACCCATATTACTAGCCTATATGTGGTTGATAAGGGGGGATTTATAACAGATTTTACACATATAGTGATCATTTTAGGGATTTTTTCCTTGATGTACTCTCTAGAATTCCTCTTATTTGAGAGGTATAATTCACCATTGAGCTAGTTCCAGGAGAATCACGGTTATCTACTACTCTTTATCAAGTGTAAATTACAATGCTTCAGGAGAACAAGATATATCTTGAGGATTTCTAAAATAAGGATTTAATATACCCTAACAGTTATCAATGGGGATCAACTATCCTTTTCATGAAGAATAAGGATTGAAAAGTTTTTATTTATGTAGATTAGAACTATATGATCCTACATATGGTTAGGTACCTATAACCACTACATCTTATAGGTGAACTATTCATCCAACTTCAAGGATTTGTAGTTTTCTTTAAGATTTATTTGAGGTTAGGATACCATCAGGTTTATGTTATAAAATAAGACATACCATGTACAATTTTCTAGAGTAGATTTGACTTGTATGAGTAACTAGTAATGTTTTTTAGTCTCAATAACTCATCCAAAATTTTTATTGCTCTAATGCATCATGTATTCCTCTCATATCTGGATTCATTTATAGTGGTCTTCATGGATAAAAAAATTGTCATATTCTCATACTCAACACAACCATTACGAAAAAAATCGATTGTTCTATGTACACTTCGATAGAACCATATTTATTATAAATTCAAAAAAAATAAACTTTTGTATTGAAAATGTTCACTTCACGGGTCAAATCATCTCAGAGGTAAGAGTATCAATAGACCCAGAAAAGGTGAGAGCAGTAGTGTCATGGGAGAAGCTCAAAAACATATTTGACATAAATATTTTCTTTGGTATTAATGGATATTACATTCATTTTATTCAAGAATTTTCATAACAAAGAACTCATCTTATGGGATTGTCTAAAAAGGGTGAAATTGTTTTATATTCTGAATATTATGAGGAATCCTTTCAAGGGATGAAGGGAATATTAACTTCAGCATCAATATAGATTATTATAGAGACAAACATAAGCTATAATATTTATTATAATGTGTCATGTATTAGGCTAGGAGTAGTTAAAATATTGATAGATTGTGGTTTGCAATAGAGGTTCTGCTAAATGAGGTCTTGCGAGAGAAATTACCCTATGCATGACCTAAAGATATCAGCAGTGCTTCATGCATTATTCTGCTAGCATCCCATTTTTTTGGGGAAAGTTTCATCATTTAAAATGACAAAAAAGTCTTAAATACATTTCCACATAAAATTACATAAATCGTAGGATAATTTTGTTGGTAGAATTCCTATTTTAATTCAAATTTGAGCTCCCTTATACACCCATGAATGGAAATTTAATTGATGATTCATTGAGATGGAATACTCATAAAAAGTCATTCAAGAGGATAATAGTGAGTGGTAGTTGATGAGCCTTTTTTAGAGATTCTCTTGGAAGATTAGGAATACAACAAGATTCTTGTTTAAATAGATTTGGTAGATAAATCCTCTCTTTTAGGATGGGTATGGATGAGACAAATTTCAGATCCTGAGGGCCTAGAATCAAGGGAATGTTTCTTAGGTGATGACCCACCACCTAGTATGGTTAGTGATGAGGATGAGATTCTGCACATTCATAGGTGTGTATGGGTGCCAACAGGAATGTTGGAAGAGATGATGCAAGAGTCTCACCCCAATATTTTTGTAGTATGTCCTATGATTTAAAATATGTACCATGATGTACCCCTACGGTATTGGTGGACTAGTATGAAGAGGATTATTGAAGGTTTAATAACACGTTGTTTGACCTGTCAGTAGGTGAAGGCAGAGCACCAGTGTCCCTCTAGACTTTTATATCGTCTATTCATTCTATAATGGAAATGGGAAAATGTATAAAGGGTTTTCATGATAGTGTTACTGATATCCCATTGAGGTGGTGATGTGGTGTGGGTGATGATCAAAAGGATAACAAAGTTCACCCAATTTATACATATTAGAGAGACCTTTCAATAGATGAAAATGTGAGGCTTTACATTTGGGTGGATTTTATTCCTTCATAGTGTTCCCCATTCTATATTATCATACAGGGATGCACAGTTTATATCAATGTTATTGTAGGGGTTGAAAAAGGAACTGTTTTAATAGGTATTATTCAGTACAACATATCATCCACAGAAAAAACGATCTATTAGAGCGAACAATACAAGTGTTATAGGATATTTTACAAGCATCAATACTTGATTTTGGAGTTTATTGGTATAATAACCTACCACTTATCTAGTTTTCAATCAACAACTACAATCAAGAAACTACAACGATAGATCCTAATGAGGCCTAACATTTAAGGTTATGTTTTCCATCCTTGTTCTAGTTAGAGGAAGGTGGGGTTTCACTACAGGTAACTTATCTTTTTTAGAGACATCGTAGAATGCAAAACTTATTCATAAGTGTATAAATATAGCTAAATATATAGTCAAAATATTATACCCACTGACACTATTGGTTATAGGAGTTTGAACTTTTACATTGGTTATTTCTATGATATTCACTAAGGTTGGGTTATATGTGGATTCAGAGAAAGGTCTAGCTATCACCTCATCACCTTACACTATTTGAGACCTTTGAGTGTATAAGAATAGTATCATATCAGTTGGATTTAATTTATAGTTATTGCACCATGAATTTTGAATTCCTTGTATCAAAACTTCATTATTATTATTTTGACCCATCTCATTATTATGACCCTATGGATATTGAGCAAGAGATATATGATTCATTGGAGGAGCACCCATATGCATTATTGATCAGATCCTGAAGGATCTCTGATGAAGGTAATTTATTCTAGTTCAAGTATTATTGAATAATATAAAAGTACATGACATGACTTATGAGTGAGAGGATGATGTATATGATTAGTGGCTGAACTTTTCTCAAATGTTGTTTTACTATTATTGGAAAAGAAACTCGGGGATGGTTATTTGAAGGCAGTGAGATTTTAACATTGATAGATTTACCATAGGGTATAGAACTTTTAATTTTAGGTTTTAATCCTTCCTTTTATCCTTATAAATATTGCTAATAGGTTATGGTAATTTTTGGGAGCATCTAGTGATTTTTCATAGACTTGATCTTTGGATTTCGGAATGGAAGACTAGGCAACATAGTTAACACATGGTTAGTGTTAAACATGAGACTCAACCGTTTGTTGTGTTGAAATGATCTACAGAGGGGTGAATTATTTATTTAAACCATACACCTTTGGAATAAAAACCATGAGGGGTCATCCAGTTAACTAAAGGGAGCCACCATATTTTCTTAAATAATTCAAACAAGGCCAAATGCTTAGTGCCTCTTAACCAGTAATGCTACGGGATTTGGGAAAATGTGCAGTCAAACTATGAATGACTTCAAAGTGTATGAAAATCTTATTTTACCTCCCCCTTTTAATTTTTATCCCTTCTTTTTCCTCCCCCTTCATGTGAATCACATCAACCGAGTTGATATCTCTCCCTATTCCTCCAAGTTAGGATTTGATCTACCTAGATCACATGATGTCTGATTCTTCCACTATTTGTTTCATTGGATAGATAATGTTATGATATTAAATCTATTACCTTCCTTTCTAAGATTAACTTTACATATAAACAACTATTTCTAGATAAAATAATATGCAATATTTTTATAAATTTATTCTATTTTTCCAATTTCTTCAGTTTCTACACGAATATGAATCCAAAAAAAGATGATGAATCATAAATTTTTATATGTTAGGTGTAATATTGATTATAACTAAAGTCTTATAACTTTATATCTTGTGTATTGACATTTCGATTTTGTAACTTCTACATGTTTACATAAAAATATGATTGGAAATTAATTTAATTATTATCCATGTTACTAATTCCACAATACACCGACTTCATTGTCAGAGGGAATACCATTAGACTAATGCCAACCCTTTTTGGCAATGTCTATTGAATTCCTTGACCTAATAAATCCTAATTTTACCAAACCACATTCTAAGTGGGATTGTATTGATGATTAAATTTTAATTACTTGATTAATCTAAAAAATTAATTTTGTTACCATGTCTCGTTCCCCTTATACAAACTATGGATTCCCCATTGAAAAATTATTGTTAATTGGGCATATACTACTCCCTAGATTGATAAATCACTACATAAATTATAGTCCTTAGTTATTATTACACACCCATATATATATTATGTTGATACATTTTTTAATCCAGTGGTGTATATGATGCTTCAATCACCCATGACAAGGGATGTTGGGAATGACGTCTCACATCATTATTGAATGGTGCACATGATATTTCTCATTCCTATGGAGGATTTCAAACTTCAATTTTCACTTAACTCATTATGTTGTTATATATTATAATATCCATATTCATGAATGAATTATTTTTCTAATACGCTCTTTATAACATGAGATATTGATGACAATGCCTAGATGCTTTAGTTACTCATATGATCTAAGATAGTGTTAGTATATATATATGGATATATATGTCACAAGTTATACATTTTATATATATATACATAAATATTTATTTATATTTATATACTTATAAATATATATATTTTGACACTTTATCAGAAATATATCTTCTCTGGATAAAGTCTTTAGTGTTAGCCGGTTGTCTCTCAGGAACCAGAGTTAGCCTGTTAGAGTTACTTGTTCTGTTTTAAATTTATTATAACTACACACTTCCATTTTTTATGAACTAGATGGATATTTATATATTCTATTACTAGTGTCCTACTAAGTATTTCTCACTCCATTTTGTCTCACTATTGGTACCCCAAAAGACTTCTTGTTTATAGGTGGTGACATTGGTAAGGGTTTGACTATGGATTCTTGACTATCAACCTAGGATGGACTATGATAGCATAGGATAGAGCTTATACTTGCAATTATATTGGAGTAATATTATGGATTTTTTATCTTTTTAAAGACTATTTTTTTATTCCTGTTACTTTGTATACCATGATTCTTTACCCCTTATAGTAGTGTATCATGAAATGATCATCATTTTGTATATGAATTTGGTTATATACTATTTCATTCATTACTATCTGGATTTATGCCTTTATTAAATATTTTTATTTTATATTTTTGATGTTTACCTAATATTTAATACCATTTTCTTCCACTTTGGAAAGAGGTAATAGTCTCCCCATTGGAACACCATTGTCCCTCACTGCTAGTGAGTAGCCTTTGGCATATAGGGAGTCATATTGAAGCCATTTGGACAATCAGCTCGTGGAAACTACTAGTGGATCCTAGGTCAGGTCACCATAGTGTACTAGGGTCCCAATAAAATACTTATTATCTAAATATTGTGGTTTCTATATAATAAAATGGATTTTAGTAAGGTTGTAGCATCATTTATGAAGAGTAATTTTAGTGTTACATTGGGAATCTTCCCCTTACACTACCTATTATGATGAAGATTGGTTTAGCTGTGGGGAGAAAGGTTGGTGGGAGAACACATGGCTTCTATAGGTGATTCCCATTAAGGGTTATAATAATGTGTATGATCAATGATAATAGTTAATGTATTCCTCTATGTATAATATTTTCAGAGGAAGGAATACTTTTTTGGAAATTATGTATAAATGTTAATGTTGTGGATTGGGTGGGATGGGATTGGTGGAATCGGGTAGAAAGTCTATTGCGAAACTGGTGGATATTAAAAATCCGGTCCCATTCGATCAAAAATTATTACCTAGTATGGTGAATTGAAACAAAAATTATGTACAAAAATATTTGAACCCCTCTCCTTATTTAATGGGATGTTATTATGGTTTAACTATGTCTAAATTGATCCCGTAGGATTAACTTTGGGGGAGGATTTATCTTGATATTGTCTTCCATCACCCTTGTTTATAGTGTAATCAAGGGAATAATCATTGGATCAAGTATAATCTTCATCATCACTTATAATTTATAATATTTTATCAAGAAAATTTAGGTTTAATAATCAAACATTACCAATATAGTCAAGAGACCATGATCTAACATAAAAATTTAGATATATGGACTAGTGACTGATGATGTTCCCACCCACGAGGGTGCCTTTTTTCTTATTTATTTATCTAAAAAATATAGGACAAACTAATAGAATATATTAATATTTTTACTTATATATGGATTATGGAATTACCACATCAATATTTCTTACTATGCCTTGTGAATCACATTTTTCTATTCAATTATGGGTGATAGTGTGGAAAATGATCTAGAAAAACATCACCATCAGCTGCATACATTTCATATTAGAAGAATAACATAATATGATAGGTTAATAGTAAGAAATTACTACATATGTTATTCATGATCCATACTAGGATAAATATTAAATGATTCATATTCATGTGTTATCACAAACTAGAAAATATAATTCACAAGTTCAACTACAAACTCAATAATTGGCTTTTTCCATCATTCATTCCAATCATAAATGTGTTAAAATCCATTTTAAAATCCAAAGTTGTGAGAAACACCAAATGAATTCCCAATAAGAGTTATCTTAGATCTGTATTATGTTCTCTAATTGAATTTTTATCAGTAAATCCATGACCTTGGATACCATTATTATCTACCACATCACTTTTAAATATAATTTTTTTGTTCCCCATGTTTTCCTATAAAATTGATCCATCCATAAGCATTGATCACCATCATTAAACCTAAAACACTAATTTTGGTGGGATATGGTAGCATTAGTAAGATGTGTAATTATTTGGGTAAGGGATGTTGTTTGAGACTATTAAGGTTCATGGGGGTTGATTGGGATATTATGGGTGTGTTTTTAGGGGTAGGAATCTTCCTCCAGTGGGAAGTGGTTATTTTCACAAATGGGTATTTTCATTTATGGGTAGGATTGAACATTGGTGGGTATTTGGTTTGAATTTTGGAGGGTTAGTTTAGAGGGGGGTTTATTAAATATGAATATGTTTTCAGATTATTTGTTTGAGGATAAAAAAGAAGTTGTATCAAGAATGGGAATGGAGACGACAAACTTCAATCACAACAAAATTGAAGGAAAATAAATAAGGGAACAGATATTGAATGTATTTTTATAGATTATTTATGGGGGAAGGGTTATTGTATAATTATAGAGACACATAGTTTATAATTATTTGTTCTAATATTTTTATAAATGTGAAGTAAAATATTTGAAACATCCCCTAGATAGGGATAATAGAGAAACAATGAAGATCAAGAGTCACCTTAACAAGTCTAAACCACTACTAATGGTTAAAATTTTGCATAGAGTAATAAAATATGAGAGATCAAGAGTAAGAAATTTTTGGGGTTACAAAGTAGAATTAGTGTTTTGACCAAATATCTATAGGTTATATACCTCATTATGTGTTTTCCTTATGTATCGCAGCATGGTTTCCTTCCTTAATTTTTTAAAATTTGAACTGTCTCAAATACAAAACCATGAAACACTCTAATGAGGATCGATTATTCTTGGTATAAAATGAATTTAAAAATAAAACTTGTGGAATAAACCATTGGATATATAATGGGTGTTCGAACTTTTCCATATTACTCATTTTTTTTTGACTTTTCTCCTGATCTAATTCTGTAGTGTGTATGAAGGCCATGCATCATGGTCAACATGAAATTTTCATCCATTATACTACATTATTTATTTTCTAATAGGATGGGTAGTAGTATGTACATCACATGTGGTTCTTTTAATTTTACTTTTTTAGTATCTTTTTTGTCCACGGGGTGGAGACAATGTTACAATGTTATTATAACAAAATCTCAAGAGATACTGAGTAGTCACCTTATTATGCACCTGATATTTGTGACATAAATGTTGGACTACATCATGGGAAACTAAATATTTAAATTATTTTATTTATCATATGTTTTACCCATGTATCATACTATCATGTTTAATGAATAATTTTCATTTACCATTACAATTTTTTACCTACCCCCAACCATTATCTCCCACAAAAATAGAACAATTCCATATTTCTCATGGGGATGTTTAAAATACCCAATTTAAAGCCAAAATATAACAATTAAGAGTCAAAATGAATAATTCTATGACCTTAAAAACATATTTTAAATGATCCCAAATAGATATTTTCTTAATGAAATAGAAAATGTACTCTGGTTGTCTTCTATATAGAACTTTTGTTAAATTTAAAAGTTCGAAATACCATTTTCTTTATTAAATTTCAACTAAAATGAAACTCCCCTAGGGTTGTTGATGTATCTATTGAGAATTTTTCCATTAACATTAAAATATGTCTCTTTATCCCACTGAATCTATTTATCTACTTGATGGAATTCTTGTTTACTCGGGAATTGGCCCCACCATCTTGACCTCAACTTCCCTGGTTTTTTTAAAAGGATGGGGCCGAAGCCTCATTTTTATTAATAAAGCAAAGAAAAGTCCACTTTTAACTGGGTAGAGGGAGACCCATTATATAGACTTAAGGCTCCGGGGGCTTGTGTCCCATTACATAGCCCGTAAGCCTAAATTTTTGGTCAAATTCCTATTCTGTGAATAGTAACCCGGCTGCTACAGTACCCGCACAGTACCGCCGCCGCTACAGTGCCATGCCGCCACTACAGTACCCGCCGATCAACAGTACCGCCGCTCCTACAATACCCGCTACATTACTGCTACAGTACTGCTATAGCCCCTACGCCCAATGGGTTTTGAACGCTCATTTCATGTATTATTATGAGGTGATTACCACTAAGAAAAACCCCAACTACGCCCTCAACTTCCCTAGTTTCAATCAACAACATGAATTAGAAAATAGTACCTCCCCTTTTGTATATCATCCCGTCTTTTTATAACATAACTTTTCATTCCATTACACGGAACTGAGGATCTTTAAGGTTTAGTGTCTTGGAAACAAGGAACATAAAACATGAAACAAATAAGAAACATTCTTCTTAAACACTTGAAAGGCTTCTCCTCATGTTCACCCTAGGCTCATTACTGCATCTCATAACCTGGGGACATACATCAAAAGGAAGGGTGAGCAGAAGTCCCAGCAAGGGAAACAAGTGAATCATTTTACATATGAACTTGAGATACATCAATAAAGTCATGAAAAGAACTTTAATGCATGAAAATGAAATCATGAGGCATATCATAATAAAAATAAAACTTTTTCATAACTTGAAGATGTGGCTACATCATTTAACATAGACAATCATGAACATATCACCAAGGTCCATCCCCAAGGTGTCATTTTAAAATTACCAAGGTTATTCACCAAGGTATCGTGAAAATTGTAATCTCTAGTGGTTACATCATTACCCAATGCATTGGAGAGCTATTAGGGCGCACCCTTAAATTTGCCTTTATTATCTTGTGAGCCACATATATCATCATCAAAAATTTCATAAATAACCCATATAGCATAAAGGAAATGGGTTTCATTTCATAATCATAACTTTTTAAAAACTGCTTTAAAGACAGGATCTTTATATCACTTTAAAACCCACAGAAAAGGAAGGTGGGTCTCATTTATGTAAATCCCAGAATTTAAAATAGAACATTTTGGTATATATGTGAATAACCCTTTAGAAGAAAGAGCTTTGAGTATTCACTTAATAAAATAAAAGGACTTTAGAAAAAGAGATAGACATTTTGAGACAGAAATTCTGCAGCATAACGGCAATGTTCCGAGGTTTTAGAAGACATTAGAAGACATGTAAAATGGGTCAAACATTCATAAATGACCCATAAAATAGTACATGGAAAGAATAAGAAGGACACATGATCATGGTAATGAGATTTCAAGGACATACCATTTGAAATGAAAAACATGGAAGGAAGGAAAAAAAAAGATTTCTCTTATGAATGTTCGGCAGCCTAACGGCGTTACTTAAACCTCAACAAAAATGATTTGAGAAGATAAAATAGGATCTCTAATCATGTGAAAATAATAGTTCAGTATGATAGATATAGAGATAATTCCCCAACATAACAAAAAGGAACTTGAAAGAATAGACATGAAAGTAGAACTTCAAAACGAGAAGGGTGAAGAACCACTTAAAAATTCGGCAGCCTAACGACGCCACATAAAACATCAAAATACTGAATTGAAGAGATCAAATGGGGTCTCTCATCATTTGAACATAAGATTCCAGTATGATATATATAGAGATCATACCCCAATATAAAAAAAAGGAACTTGAAATAATTGACATGAAAGTAGAACTTCAAAACGAGAAGGGTGAAGAACCACTTAAAAATTCGGCAGCCTAACGACGCCACTTAAAACATCAAAATTCTGAATTGAAGAGATCAAATGGGGTCTCTCATCATATGAAAATAAGAGTCCAGTATGATATATATAGAGATCATACCCCAATATAACAAAAAGGAACTTGAAATAATTGACATGAAAGTAGAACTTCAAAACGAGAAGGGTGAAGAACCACTTAAAAATTCGGCAGCCTAACGACGCCACTTAAAACATCAAAATACTGAATTGAAGATATCAAATGGGGTCTCTCATCATATGAACATAATAATCCAGTATGATATATATAGATATCATACCCCAATATAACAAAAAGAAACATGAAAGACTTGAATGAAAATAGAACTTGAAAACGAGGAAGGTGAAAGAATCCCTTAAAAATTCGGCAGCCTAACGGCGCCACTTAAAAATTCTTAAAACGAATTGATTAGAGCAAGGGGGGGTCTCTCATCATATGAACATGAAACAGGCAGTAGGATGAATATAAAAGAACATCCTCCAGCATAAGAACATGGAGTATAAAAGAAAAGACATAAAAGAGATTATTTGAAAAGAAAGAGAGGGGTCGGATCCCTTACCTTAAAATGTAACTCTTAAACCTCAATGGTTGGGACCTTGAGGGCTTGGGGGCACCATGGGAGGACTCCTTGGGAGGTAATGAGACCAGAAATTCGTTGGGAATGAGTGGGGAGTCGAATGGATGAGAGGAGGGCTTGGTATTTATAGGGCAAGTGAGGGGACAAGGCATTAATGGCCAAGGGACACCTCACATGTGCTTTTCTCAAACCCATGTGCTCTCCCATGTCATTTATCATGGAGTTAGGCCAAATGGGGCCCCCAAAACAATAATTCATCACCCTTGGCCGGCCAACCCTCAAAAGATCTCATGACATCATCATGACACCGTTATGATGTCATTAAACATACTGAAACCCTAAAACTGTATTTTTTACTATTCACTGAAAATTCAACTTTCTCAGAAAAATCCCAAAATTTCACATTAACCAAATATCAATGCTCTGATTTCAAAAATGAAATCCATTTTATAAAAATAATTTTCTAAATATTTTTGATTTAATTTTTAAATAAAAACACTATTCATCAAAAATTCATTTTTTTCAGAAAAAACCCCAAAAATTGCCATAACATAATATCGATGCTCTGAGTTCAAAAAAAAAAGTCATTTTTATAAAAATAATTTTCTAATTATTTTTAATTAAATTTTTAATTAAAAAACACTATTCACCCGAAAAAACTAATACTTGAATAATAATTAATGAAACTGTTATTTAACTATTTTATTGAATCACATTACTTAATCAAGGTGCCTAGATTATTTTAAAACTTTCTTTAAGTGAGATTACTAATCCATTTGGTCATATTACTAATCCTAATCATAAAATCACTATTCATAATTTACTATTCATCAAAAATCAAGTTGATCTTATTAGACTCTAAATTTAGTACTGAACATAATTGCAGAAGACCATTTTTTGAAAATCATTACACATTTTTAATTATTTAGGGTTTACATAAACATATTTAAAATATCCTTTTTCTAAAATTCATCAAAAATATGCATACTATATTTATCCGGTCATTTCAAAATTCATAAACTTCATCATAAGAAGAAATCCCAATTTTTATTTAAAACAAGGATTACACAATGTAGTTACGGTCTCGTTACATAACCCCTTATAATACCATCATAGGACCTAAGAGTAAGGTGTGCTAGGGTGATAGAAGCTTGGGGCGGCTCAGTCAACATTGCCCGAGTAGTAATTTCTATCAGTTTGAACTTCTCACGAAGGCGATTTCGTTCCAGCTTCACATGATGAAGTTCGGCTTGGATTTGATCCAGAACAAAGCCTAGTGGTGCTACCTCCTTCCCAAGCTCTGTTAGATGGGCTTCGATCGGTCCAAGACTACTAGGTGAGGCCATCAAATCTTATTTCTATAATAATTAACCAAGATTACTTATATTTAGAGACAATAATCAAAATATTTTGTTCACAGCGGTCATGTTGACCGATGGTTATATAATAGTCAAAACCCACTGATCTCATTTTAATTATAATCATGTTTATCAAATAAAACATTTTTGTTGAGTATAACAATAACACAAAAAATTAGGAAACAAAATTTATTTAAAAAATTCGGGTCGTTACAATCTTCCCCCCTTAAGAAATTGCGTCCTCGCAATTTTAAAATTGTGTTTTGAAATTTCATTGAAAGTCCCACATCGGAAAAGGAGTCAGTAAAACTATTACTTTAAAATAAAGAAAGGGAAGTACAATGGTCACCCGAGTTAACCCACACTACGGTTCCATGTAGGAAAACATGGACATGGAGGAAAAAACAAAGGGTCAAGTTCTGAGGGAGAGTGATAGAGAACATGATTAGGAGAAAGTTAACCATGAGAAAATCCCAAACTTATGATGTGTGTAAACGGTCTTTGATTACCTAGTAGGAAACGTAAACCAACAAAATTTTTGTTTTACGTTTCTTTTCATAATTTTGAGGATTTCATTTACTACATAGAACAAAAATATAAGAAAATATACCTACCTTCAAGTAGAGTTTCATCCTTTAACAAGTCCCTACCAACACTAATATTTTCTCCAAATGATGATAATTCAAAAACACTTGGTCTCATAAAAGCACAAGAATCATCTTCTATAGAATCACATAATCTACAAATGATTAACTATCTATTTCTTCTATCTTTAAACATTATCCCAAAAATAGAAAGGTTAAGGTAAAACAACTCTTCAAAAAGAAAGAATCCCATAGGAATGGAAACTACTTTTAAATCATCAAAGTTCCATGGTACTACCCAAAGTTCATCATAGACCATTCCATACATAACGATCCTTAAAATTCCTCAAAACAAACCAAACTAAGATTGAAACCCAAATACATTAAGGATTTGATAACATAGTCTTCCAAAACAACTTCATTGTTCATCTCCAGACAACATCAACCACTCCTAACATCTTATAAAAAAGTAGCTAACCTAAACATATTTTACCCAAGATAGGTTAGTCATTCCCATAAGTAACCTAAATTACTATAAGTTCACCTTAAATTCATCGATTCTTCAAAATATAAGTCAACCTTACTCCTCAATGAAAATACCGTAGTAATCTATTTACCTCGATCAAATATGGTTCCCAAAATAATGAACGTCTTCCAAAATAATAATCATATTTTAATCCCCTAATCATCCCTGTCATATTAATACGAAAATCGTCGCATTTCCTATCACATTGGTTGTCGGAACATGTTCTTCCATTTCCCACCATTAACTAAGAAGAGAAAGCATAATTAGGGGCTTAAGTACTTAGCTAATAATCATGAAAAGGAACTGAAAGCATATAAGGATAACTTGTATATGAAAGGTATACCCTAACTTGTGATCTCATAGGTTCCCATCTAGGTTAGGAATGATCATATATTCTTATGTGAACCTTTATTTTATTTTATCTTTGTTCCTTTAACAATGGTTCATACCAAGCTTATGAATTTACCAAAGCATATCCCCCGGGAGTGTCGTAACCAAGAGTGCAGCAAGGCCCGTTGTCGTGTACCAGTTCCCGTTCGAGTCTAGCTCAAAGCGGTGTTTTTGGGTTTTACCCCTATGTACATCTGTGCCAGAGCCACCTCTACCTGCTCGTATCCAGAGAGGGATGTATTTGCTTGGCAACCCCTTACTCAACACTCACCAAAATACCAGGAAGATTTCCTATATTAAACTTTTATATAGGGTTCCTCCTAGAGTTTTCATATCCTAATTTCCACAAATAACTAAACCATCATTTGATACCAACTATAGCATCCCGTCTTTTTATAACATAACTTTTCATTCCATTACACGGAACTGAGGATCTTTAAGGTTTAGTGTCTTGGAAATAAGGAACATAAAACATGAAACAAATAAAAAACATTCTTCTTAAACACTTGAAAGGCTTCTCCTCATGTTCACCCTAGGCTCATTACTGCATCTCATAACCTGGGGACATACATCAAAAGGAAGGGTGAGCAGAAGGCCCAGCAAGGGAAACAAGTGAAACATTTTACATATGAACTTGAGATACATCAATAAAGTCATGAAAATAACTTTAATGCATGAAAATGAAATCATGAGGCATATCATAATAAAAATAAAACTTTTTCATAACTTGAAGATGTGGCTACATCATTTAACATATACAATCATGAACATATCACCAAGGTCCATCCCCAAGGTGTCATTTTAAAATTACCAAGGTTATTCACCAAGGTATCGTGAAAATTGTAATCTCTAGTGGTTAAATCATTACCCAATGCATTGGAGCGCTATTAGGGCGCACCCTTAAATTTGCCTTTATTATCATGTGAGCCACATATATCATCATCAGACATTTCATAAATAACCCATATAGCATAAAGGAAATGGGTTTCATTTCATAATCATAACTTTTTAAAAACTGCTTTAAAGACATGATCTTTATATCACTTTAAAACCCACAGAAAAGGAAGGTGGGTCTCATGTATGTAAATACCAGAATTTAAAATAGAACATTTTGGTATATATGTGAATACCCCTTTATAAGAAAGAGCTTTGAGTATTCACTTAATAAAATAAAAGGACTTTATAAAAAGAGATAGACATTTTGAGACAGAAATTCTGCAGCATAACGGCAATGTTCCGAGGTTTTAGAAGACATTAGAAGAGAGGTAAAATGGGTCAAACATTCATAAATGACCCATAAAATAGTACATGGACAGAATAAGAAGGATACATGATCATGGTAATGAGATTTCAAGGACATACCATTTGAAATGAAAAACATGGAAGGAAGAAAAAAAAGATTTCTCTTATGAAAGTTCGGCAGCCTAACGACGTTACTTAAACCTCAACAAAAATGATTTGAGAAGATCAAATAGGATCTCTCATCATGTGAAAATAAGAGTTCAGTATGATAGATATAGAGATAATTCCCCAACATAACAAAAATGAACTTGAAAGAATTGACATGAAAGTAGAACTTCAAAACGAGAAGGGTGAAGAACCACTTAAAAATTCGGCAGCCTAACGGCGCCACTTAAAACATCAAAATACTGAATTGAAGAGATCAAATGGGGTCTCTCATCATATGAACATAAGAGTCCAGTATGATATATATAGAGATCATACCCCAATATAACAAAAATGAACTTGAAATAATTGACATGAAAGTAGAACTTCAAAACGAGAAGGGTGAAGAACCACTTAAAAATTCGGCAGCCTAACGGCGCCACTTAAAACATCAAAATACTTAATTGAAGAGATCAAATGGGGTCTCTAATCATATGAACATAAGAGTCCAGTATGATATATATAGAGATCATACCCCAATATAACAAAAAGGAACTTGAAATAATTGACATGAAAGTAGAACTTCAAAACGAGAAGGGTGAAGAACCACTTAAAAATTCGGCAGCCTAACAGCGCCACTTAAAACATCAAAATACTGAATTGAAGAGATCAAATGGGGTCTCTCATCATATGAACATAAGAGTCCAGTACGATATATATAGAGATCATACCCCAATATAACAAAAAGGAACATGAAAGACTTTAATGAAAATAGAACTTGAAAACGAGGAAGGTGAAAGAATCCCTTAAAAATTCGGCAGCCTAACGACGCCACTTAAACATTCTTAAAACGAATTGATGAGAGCAAGGGGGGGCCTCTCATCATATGAACATGAAATAGGCAGTAGGATGAATATAAAAGAACATCCTCCAACATAAGAACATGGAGTATAAAAGAAAAGACATAAAAGAGATTACTTGAAAAGAAAGAGAGGGGTCGGATCCCTTACCTTAAAATGTAACTCTTAAACCTCAAAGGTTGGGACCTTGAGGGATTGGGGGCACCTTGGGAGGACTCCTTGGGAGGTAATGAGACCAGAAATTCGTTGGGAATGAGTGGGGAGTCGAATCGATGAGAGGAGGGCTTGGTATTTATAGGGAAAGTGAGGGGACAAGGCATTAATGGCCAAGGGACACCTCACATGTGCTTTTCTCAAACCCATGTGCTCTCCCTTGTCATTTATCATGGAGTTAGGCCACATGGGGCCCCCAAAACAATAATTCATCACCCTTGGCCGGCCAACCCTCAAAAGATCTCATGACATCATCATGACACCGTTATGATGTCATTAAACATACCGAAACCCTAAAACTGTATTTTTACTATTCACTGAAAATTCAACTTTCTCAGAAAAATCCAAAAATTTCACATTAAGAAAATATCAATGCTCTGATTTCAAAAATGAAATCCATTTTATAAAAATAATTTTCTAAATATTTTTGATTTAATTTTTAAATAAAAACACTATTCATCAAAAATTCATTTTTTTCAGAAAAAACCCCAAAAATTACCATAACATAATATCGATGCTCTGAGTTCAAAAATAAAGTCATTTTTATAAAAATAATTTTCTAATTATTTTTAATTAAATTTTTAATTAAAAAACACTATTCACCCGAAAAAACTAATACTTGAATAATAATTAATGAAACCGTTATTTAACTATTTTATTGAATCACATTACTTTATCAAGGTGCCTAGATTATTTTAAAACTTTCTTTAAGTGAGATTACTAATCCATTTGGTCATATTACTAATCCTAATCATAAAATCACTATTCATAATTTACTATTCATCAAAAATCAAGTTGATCTTATTAGACTCTAAATTTAGTACTGAACATAATTGCAGAAGACCATTTTTTGAAAATCATTACACATTTTTAACTATTTAGGGTTTACATAAACATATTTAAAATATCCTTTTTCTAAAATTCATCAAAAATATGCATACTATATTTATCCGGTCATTTCAGAATTCATAAACTTCATCATAAGAAGAAATCCCAATTTTTATTTAAAACAAGGATTACACAAGGTAGTTACGGTCTCGTTACATAACCCCTTATAATACCATCATAGGACCTAAGAGTAAGGTGTGCTAGGGTGATAGAAGCTTGGGGCGGCTCAGTCAACATTGCCCGAGTAGTAATTTCTATCAGTTTGAACTTCTCACGAAGGCGATTTCGTTCCAGCTTCACATGATGAAGTTCGGCTTGGATTTGATCCAGAGCAAAGCCTAGTGGTGCTACCTCCTTCCCAAGCTCTGTTAGATGGGCTTCGATCGGTCCAAGACTACTAGGTGAGGCCATCGAATCTTATTTCTATAATAATTAACCAAGATTACTTATATTTAGAGACAATAATCAAAACATTTTGTTCACAGTGGTCATGTTGACCAATGGTTATATAATAGTCAAAACCCACTGATCTCATTTTAATTATAATCATGTTTATCAAATAAAACATTTTTGTTGAGTATAACAATAACACATAAAATTAGGAAACAAAATTTATTTAAAAAATTCGGGTCGTTACATTTTGGGTATAATTATTTCCTTAAAATGTGTCACAAATTCCATATTATATTTATTTCATTGTAAATATTAGTGTTAGAATAAGAATCCCCTTAAATTTATTTATTTTCATCCATTTTGAGATACCTCTTCCTTATAACATCATATAATATCCAGTTTATAAAAATTATCACCAAATATAATCAGTGGGTGTCATCCACTAGATAGTTTAATAATTTCCAACACACCAACTATAATAGGGTCATCGAAAATGGTTTCTTGTATTTTATTAGATAACCCCATAAAGAATCATTGAATTTTATCAAATAATAATTTTGACTTGATCCCACCATTTTCTCCAGAGTCTATTTCATCTCATTACTTGAGAGATCCACTTGTCTATTTTTTTCAGGTGATAAATGGTGCTCATGTTATAAGGAATCACATAATAATTCAATATTTTCTACATAAATGATTTTCAAATTGGTTTCAAAAATAATTTATCAATATATTTTATACCCAAAATATAGTGAAGATACTCTTTTTTAGGAACACGGTAACCAATTTTTAAGTGTTTTTTGTAGAGGCCTCATCTTTGATTCAGTTTGAAAAATATTTGATACACACATATCATTGAAAACCTCTATTTCTAGGATTGGTATTTATGGAATTTAATAACTCTTAAAAATGTTCCCCTCTCATTGAAAATGTTCAGACACATCCATAAACTCTTTATTCTCAATGTAGCGGCAGAAAAAAAATACTTTGTAGAATCTTAACCATTATGTTGTATAGTCTATGTTGGTATATCATAATTTATGTAGAGATGGTGGAATACAAGAGGGGGGGGGGGTGAGGGGGTTATTTGTAGTTATTAAAACTTTTGTATTTATCCCTAAACGAATTATGTTTAAAAGAGTTTAAACTAATTCAATTTAAAAACCCACTTATGAAATAAAACAAAAAAAAACTTACCCTTGGGTCCTATTATAAAAATAATGCTTTCAGGTTGATTGTGATATATATTCCATCAGCCTTATTTAATCATATTCAAAATATGAATGGTATATACCATAATCACAGTGTGTACTATGATCAAGGTAAACAAAATGATTATATTATAAAGTGTATTGAATAATACTATATAATTTAAGTGATCATAATCACATAAATCATAAAGATAGAGTATAATAAAAGTATCGTAATCAGATCGGTTACGAAAAACATAGTAAAAATTGAAAAAAATGAATATAAAAAAACATACATGAAAAAAATGTAAAAAATATATCTTAACCCAAAGAAAATATTACCCAATAACCTATAAAATATTTCCATAGATTTATACCTTAATAAAGCTCTATATTACCCAACCCAGGGTAATCCCTCGATATGAGTACCATATTTAGTATGTCTGCATATCCACGGTAGCCATTGATCATTAAGGTGATCCACACCACTGCCTTCCTAGCTTCAAAATCCCCTTATCTGCAAAATATCGACACCACTATCATCCTATCCTTGAAATCACTCAATTTGAATCACACAGATTGGAGTCACACAAATCAAAAACAAACACTTTAATGTTACAAGTATAAGGAACATAATGTTTCTAACTTGTAAACAATAAAAGTTTTTACATATAGTATATTTGGAAGAGCTCTTGCACGATATCTTTAAAATACATCTTACATCATCAAGTTATTTCAAATGAACTGACATATATAGGTGTTAGTCCCAATGAACATCTTTCCCTCTAACAATCATATTTTCTCCTGAAATCTCTAAGGTTCATGGAATCATGTCACTCTAACGGTCATATTGAAACTGAAATCATGAAATCATCTGGATTATCATATAATACATGACATCATTTTTATTTGAAATAAAAACTTTCAGTATGATACATTTTCTGAGCATGATAAAAAATGAATTGGAATAAGTACGATGATTTCTGTTACAAGATTCAATGTGACTTATATCATTAAGAAACTATTATTAGTACCAAATACTGAATAGTGTGTATGATATGAGTCATATTATGTGTGTACGATATAAATCATATATGGGACTATTATGATATGACCGGAGTGAATCGTTACTGAAATTCTTATGAGTATTATTTTTATCGTATGTAAATAAAAATTGTAATGAAAAAACATGAATTGATTTTCGTAAAACAATTTATGATAAAAATACATTGGACATAAAAGAGTTTTTAATTGGGAATCTAAGAAAGAGTCTATTATTCCCAAAAAAATTGAATTGAAAAGTCAAAAATCGACTTTTGACATAACATTATACCCTTTTTTGGAAAGCACAATCCACAATACTTAAATATAAAATTACATAGTAAAATTGATGTCCAAAAATAGTTTGGATAATTTTTAGTATTCATATGTAAATAGTTATACTTATCTCCACCAAAGATTTATAATTCATATGAATGTGATATTGAATATGACAAATCTCCTACTTAGGATAATAAAATCCATAAGGACCGTATTCTATTTCATTTTAGAAAATTTTAACCCTTAGTAAAGAATTATCATATTTTATGAAAATTTATATCCTTATCTAAATCATTATACCCCTTTGTGATTTAGGAAAAGGAATATATAAATTATTATTATTCCTTAAAAAGGATTAGATGAAGAAAATTTATGATGTAAAATTTTATCATAAATAATAAATTAAATAACACTCATCCAAAAAGTCTGGGAAAATATTCAATTGAATAGTATGTAGATGAGAAAACACTTTCATTGATGTTTCCAAAATAAATACATCAAGAGTTATAAATTTTCATTTCTTCCCCTTCTCCTTCTCCTTCTCCTTTTCTTTATTTAAGAGGTATAATATAATTGTCTTAATCTTCATGAATGCCTTTTTATCATGCATGTGTTTTTCATTATATTCATATTGAGTATGGAGACTCTCTTCCTGTTCTAAAAACTATTGATCTTGGTAACAATTATATTATTTTTGGTATTGGAAATTCTCTTATAGAGTATGCAGAGTGTCTTTATAGGACTTGATTTTCTCTTCTTAAAGTTGAATTCTTTCTTCCTGAGAATTATTTATCTATTCTTGAAAATCAATTCTATTAGTTACCAAAACATTTTTATTTTTCAAATCAATATTCTTCTCCTTGTAAAACATCAACAATTAATCTTGTGATTTAATTAAATTCAAATTCTTTATTATTTACTTATCTTTTTCATATTGGGATACATTTGGGCATTTGAAAAATTTATCTTTTTGAGATGTATTAGTAGCAATTTTGTTTAAAGAAACAATGGCCTCATTCACAAGACTTCTTATATCTTCAATTAAATCATCATGGAATTTTATACTTACATAAGTATTATATGAACATTTAACCACTTTTTTGTAATCATTTTTGTGTTCATTATAAATTTATTCAAACACTTTGAAATCATCTTGAATTTGTATCCGTATTTTTCTTAGAAGTATGAATAAATCTAATATTTTGTTTTGGTTTTATGAAACAAAATCAATATTTCCTTAATGGCTTGAGAAATATTGAATTGTATTCTGAATTTTATTTATATCCTAACAAATATATTGATATATTTTTAATGAAATTTTATTATAGTAGTTATCATCTTCATCATACCCAGGATGCTCTCTAGAATGAGTTTTGATAGTATCTTCTTCCAAAACATAGTTATCATTTTTATTGGTCCTACTCTCTTCCTCTTTATCTGAAATGTGAATATTTATTAGACTTGAGTTCTCATAGTATCTTTCTTTGAAGACTCTACACTGGGGATGGTAATTTTCATGAAGTAGATTCTGATTACCTTATTGGTATTTATTCAGAAGGATATTTTTCTTCCTGAACAACCTCATTTTCATTGTATTCGTTTTAATTTTATTCTTCTTCCTTTTCATCCTTTTCTTTTTACTCTCTTACATACTATTCTTTTATATCGTCATCTTCATCAATATGTTGTTCTATATCTCTTATATCGCAATCTTCTTGTTCTTATATGAATTTTTATTCGGAAAAGTTTGGTGGAACTGATTCTTCAACAACTTGTTTCTTATTATTTCCCTTGTCTTGGACATAGAATGTGATAGTTTCTTCATGAATTTCATCCCCAATAATTATTCTATGACATGCTTCATCAATTCCTTTAAATAAATTATCAATATAAAAACAGAATATTTTCTCTTTTAAAACATACTTTTCCCTCATCATCTTTTAGATTATCTTGAGTATGAATATTTTCGGCAAGGGTTTCAGCAGGGTCATGACCATACTATAGGTCTCCTTTATTTATTTTATATTATCTTTTTATCCACAAAGCAAAAAATTTGTCATTATAAATTTTTTTCTTATTTTGTATCAAATTAGAATTAGATTTGTTTTATTATGTTTCTCAAAACCAATTATCACTGATTATTTTTGAACACCCTGACTTCCTCCAACTACTTCTTTTGATACTTCGACTCCATCAACATTCAATAATTTCATGGTTTCTAAATCAAAATTAAATTTCAATATTTTTATAATAACATCATTTTTTAGTGGTAATTTTATATTTATTGGTATTTATTTTATTGTTAGAATAAAACACTTCAAAATTTAAGAGATAAACATACTTAGAGACACTGGAAAGATAATAAACTCAGCCTTAATAGCAAAAAAATTTAAATTGTTGATGGTTTCAAAAAAATAACCCATTAAATTAATATTTTTGTAAATAACAAGGTAATATTAAAAAAAATCCCAGACTTTAAATGTTTTACTAAAACCTTTTTGATGTATTAAGAAAACTTTCATCCCTAGAGAAATTAGATGATTTTCTGATGAAATATGTGTAACCATTATTTTTTCTTTATTAAAATCCAAAAGGGATTTCTCAGCACATTCTTTATTGAAGGTTCCTTTCACTTTTAGCAGATTGTGAGAGGGGAAAAAGGTGTCACCTTCATATGGAAAAACAAGTAAATTTTCTTCTGGTTTTACTGACATGTTAATCTCTATATTTTGCATGTGAAAGAATAATTTAAAATTTCTAAAAATATTAAAATAACTATAAAATTCTCTGACATTATCAATTAGAATAAGATCTTGATTGGTGTTGGATTGTTATAAGAAAAACATTTCCCACCCTTGAATCATGATAATTATTTCAAATGAAGAATTATATTTATCATAAAGATATATCTTATCCAACCATTCTCTAGATAACTTCCCTGATGAGATATCTTTTTGATCCATTGTCTTGGGATACGGTGTCGTTGATTTTGACATGAGTACAAATAAATATCTCAAAAAAAAATTATGGACACAACTACTTGAAGGGTAGAAGAGGTTCAATGCAAGGATTAAATGACTAATTTGGGATAGGATATGGTCTCCCTAAATATAGGCGATGAAATGTGACTGTTGGGATTCTACAACTTAGATTCGATAAAAAATATTCGACAACTATGAAAATTGAACTCTAGAGGTTTTTATTAATCTGGTTGAAAAAATATCATATTCATCATGAATCAAATAATGTATTAAAATAAAATTAAATTAAAACAAACATAATTGGATTAAAAAAGTGTAAGGTAAAAAATCCTACCTTTTAGGGTTTCATGATAGATATATTAGTTTCGATATTTTCTTCCTAAAAAGTATGAAAATATATTGTATACAACGTTTTATGATGAAATATTTTGAACATGAATGGTTTTTATGTATGAGAAAATTTGATTATGAAACACATGTGTAAAAAATATGATTACAAAAATATGAGTATAAAAAATTTCATTAAGAATAATATGAGTACAGAAAATATGAGTACAAAAAATATAAGTATGAATAATATGATTAAGAAAAATATGAGTACAAAAAACATGAGTGTAAAAAATATGTATAAGATAAATATGAGTATGAAATATATGAGTATGAAAAATATGATTTTGGAAAAAATGAGTATGGTAACTATTTGAGTACAAAAATATTTGGATTTTAAAATTTTTGAAATTGAAAATTTTTTGAATATGAAAATTTATGAATATGAGATTTTTTCAATTCCACAATATTTGAATACAATTTTTTTTGAAAGGATAAAAATTTTAAACTAAACAATATATGTAATCCACTTTTAAAAAATTTTAACTAAATGTAAGGATATGGTTAAAAAAGAAATATATTTGAATGATTAGCTTACAATGATCTTTCATAGCTTCTGTTTAATGTAATCAAATCTATTAGAAGGTAATAATTTTGTAAATATATCAGCATGTTGTTATTGCATTTGGATAAATAATAGAATGATATCTCTTTTAAGTGTGTGACCTATAATAAAGTGATGCCTAATATCTATGTCTATTTCACATGGGTGATGTGGATGGTTTAAAGTTGAATCTAGGGAACTAGTATTATAACAAAGTATTTGAGTTTTAGTTAAATTTATCCCATAATTAGTGATTGTGTGTTTCATCCACAACATTTGAGAAGATCAATTCCCAGAAACCACATATATAGCTTCGGTAGTGGAAAGTGCAACTGAGTGTGGTTCCATACAATAGAAATATGCTATTGAATAACCTATGAAATGAAATTTTTGGGATGTACCCTTTATATCCATTCTAAAACCAACAATGTCAACATCCAGAAAGATTTTCAAAACAAAATCACTTCTATAAGAATATAATGGTCCTAAATCCATTATTCCCTTTAAATAAAAAAAATATTTTTATAGATTTGAAATGACATTATATTGGATTTTCTTAATACCTTGAACAAAATAACACTGAAAACATTAAGTATGGACAATTAGTTTTTTAGTATAGTAAACTTCCTATGAGACATATAAAAGATGCTTGATTTATTGGTGCTATATCTTTTTTAATAACAATAGTATTTAAGGTACCAATTGAAGTACTAATACTTTTAGTATTTTAATATCCATGCTTTTTAAGAAGATATTTAATATACTTATGTTAATATGTATAAGTCACTTTTGGTTTATGAGAAATTTAAAAACTATGAAACAATGTAAACTCAACAATCATACTCATTTCAAACTTAGATTTCATAATATTTGAAAACAAATCTGTTAAATATTTCTTATTTTATCCAAATACAATGTCCTCGGTATAAATTTTAACAATCCATACATTTTTGTTTTATTTCTTTACAAAATTATTTGGATCATTAGTTTCCTTAGCATAATTATTTTGAAGAAA
Organism: Viscum album; assembly: GCA_963277665.1. Lineage (NCBI taxonomy): Eukaryota > Viridiplantae > Streptophyta > Magnoliopsida > Santalales > Viscaceae > Viscum > Viscum album. Next base: position 868,567,438 of record OY728160.1, on the reverse strand, counting down.
AAATCATGTTAATCTATCATAAATGGATCTAGGGGATTGTTTAAGTCCATATAATACTTTGGTATGTTTAAAAAAATATTCAAGATGTTTTTTATCATCAAAACCATAAGGTTGTTCAGTAAAAATATCCTCTTAAACATATCCATTAAGGAAAGAAATCTTCACATATAATTGAAAGAGTTTGAAATTGATGAATAATGTGAAGGATAATAGAATATGAATGGATCCAAGTACATCCACCTGAGTATAAGATTCATTATATTATATTCCCAAATTTTGGTTATAATATTTAACAACTAATCAATCTTTATTTGTAAAAATGTTTCCATTTTCATCAAATTTGTTTCTCAAGACCCATTTTACTCTAACTAAATATGTTTTTTACATCTTTTATACATGGTCGAAAATTTGTTCCTATTGAATTTATGTAGCCCATATTTTATTTATTTAATCCAATATTTATTACCTAAAGCCTCATTTAGGTTTTATGTTCAAACAGATAATGAAATTTTAGATGTTATACTTCATTTTTCAAAGAAATTATATTCCTTATAGGTTGATTTACATCATCAATGATACTATCATTAGGATGAATCTTAATGAAACAACTGCATTTTGTTTTGTAAAACATGTTCATAAACACATGATAAAAATTCTTCCAGAGTGAATACTTTTGAAATAATTTCATTTTTATTAACCTTATTAGAAGTGTATTCTATCAAAGGGTGACAATTTTTTATAGAAAACACATCATACAAAGTGGGTTAGTGTTATTTAAAAACAAAAGGATCGGTTTCATCAAATTTGACGTGTACTATTTCCTCAATAGTAGAAGAATTTTTATTAAAAACTAAATAATCCTTAGAAGTAATGGAATAACATATGAATACAACTTCATCAGATTTGGGTGTGAATTTAGGTAAATTATCTTTATAATTCACGATGAATAATTTTCATCCAAATACATTCAACTATGAAACTTTTGTATTTAGGCCTTTGCATAACTCATAATGTGTTTTATTAAGAAATGGTCTAATTTAAACTTGATTAATAGTATACATTGTAGTACTAATAGATTCATCCCAAAAGTGTTCAGAAATTGAGTATTAACTAATCATGGTTCTTGTTATTTCCTGAAGAATACAATTTCTTCTTTCAATAACACCATTTTTATGAGGAGTTATAAGAGATAAAAAAGTAATGTGTAATTCTGTTCTTACTAAAAAATATTCAAAATCCTAACATTCAAATTATCCACCATTATCACTATGAGTAGATATCATTTAAAGGTTTTTATCATGTTTAACTTTGGATAAAAATATTTTGAAATAACAATAGGAATCAGATTTGTATGAAATAATGTATACTCATTTATATCTAGTATAATCATCAACTGAAACAAATACATAATATTTTCCTCCAATAAATCTAGTTTCTGTAGGGACATACAAGTCCATGTACACTAACTATAAAGCATCATTAGTTGAGACTACACAATTAGATTTAATGCTTGACATATGTTGGTTATCATACTTACCAGGTTCATTGAATTTTGAATAATCAAATCTATGTTCTAGTAGATCCTTAACAAGACTTTTCATATACAATTTTCATAAGTTCATAAGAATAAAGTCTTCTAACCTTTTATGCCACAATCACGATGGATATTTCATTTCACTTAGTCAAGGTATGTCTTGGATCATAAGGTCTTCCATATTATGTGTACATATATTCTCATGCCTAAGGGAAGAGAGAAAAAATCCATTTTTATAATAATGTACCATAAATTTATCATTCCTAAAATAAACAAGGTACACTTAATCACATAATTGACTTTTTGTATAAGGTTGTGCGTAATACCGTTATCAAATAAAACATTTTAAATCAAATATTATCCAATAAGAACAATTTTACAAATCCCAACAATCTTTCCTTGAGAATTATCTCATAAGGAAACTCTTCTATCTTTCATTTAGATAATTTTTATAAAGAAATATTTGTTTATAATCATTTTATAAGAACATACACAATCCATGTACCATATATTCTAATTTTTGGTACTTCCTTTTTCTTCTGGAAGATAAAAATATTCGGTTTTCAGAAGCCAAAATTCCCTGGATATGGAAATGTAAGAAATAATTATCTTAGGAATCCAAATTTGTTTGCGAAAATGGGGTTTGTGGAACTACAAGGATTGAGTTTTATTTTAGGTATTTTTTATTCCAATTCCCACCACATTGAAATTTAGTACCAAAAAGCACATTTAGGGAAAAAATAGTTACTGTTAGGAACATGTTTTAAGTGATAATAACAAAATCTTGACCTATTATTATTAAGAATAATTTGCATACACATTTTATTAAATTTTTTTCCACAAGTAAACATATATAATAGTTTCTATAATGATAAAATTTAAATTTTTTTCTTTCATAACTAAATTTTTATCCTCACAATCATTAGTTTTAGAATCGAGAATTCTCTCTAATTATTTTCTCCGAAATGACTTTTTCAAAATCCTTTGAAAATATATCCTTATTAAAATTAACTTCATCAAGGTTTATAGAAATGAAATATGTTTCAAAAATTTATTATAATGATATTTTTAGAGATATGATACATATTTTGTCAAAAAAAACTATTCTATAATTTACTCTCTCATGTTTTTTACAAAATTTACAATTATAATTTTCAAGCAATCATGAAAACCTAGAGACTTATTCATATGAAGGTAATGAATTATCTTCCACTGAGGAATTTTCTACATCATAAGATATATAACCTATCCCATTAAAATAATACCCATTTAATTTTTATATAATGGATTAGAAGTGTGTACCTTATCCATAAGACATTGATTTTCAAAATTTATTCTGGAATAGGGACCAATATTCTACTATCCATAGTTTTCATTTTCTGAAGAATTACCAAAAGAATCTCCTCCACTAGCACTCCAAGAGTAACATGCATTGAAGAAATTATTTCCTTTTGTATTTTAATAATTTTTTCTGTTTTCTATTAGGATTTATTTATTTTTCATCAATTCTTTTAATATTTAGACAATCAAGTCTTATGTTTCTATCTCTTTTACAATCACAAAAAATAACATAAGAATTTTCATTATCATCCCCTTCCTTGTTAATCTTCTTGTACCGATACTAAAAATCATTTTTACCAACAATCTTGTTTATTCATTGAGAAATACTAGCTAACTAATTATCTAAATGTTATGATTCACTTGAGTAAGATCGAACAACCACTTTCTTTTTCTTTGAAGAATTAACTATCTTTTCAGGAGATTGAGATTGGACTTTTTTCGAAGTAGAAATCAATGCACCTCCACCATTATTATTTTTTACTTTCACAACATCTATTTTAAATCTATTCATGTATTGAAAAAGACTTCCAAAAATATCAACAATTGTTACTTGAGTAATCCTTCATGATTCATCAAATATTGTTTTCTTTGATTCACATTCATTTGGAATGATTTAAATAAAACTTTACACAAGGATTTTATCATGTAATCCCTTTTCACCATTTTATTGCAATCTATTTTTAATTTCCATGAAATTGTTTTGAACTATAACAACTGGTTCTCCTTAAGGGAATTTGAATTCCAAATAATCTACTCTTATAATGGCTCTTCTTGTCTCTACAAATTTCGAAGTACCTAACCGAATAATCTCTAGCTTATAGAAAAAACTATTGGTTTCTTTGGAAGATGAAATATGGATATATATTTCTAGTCATAGAACAAAGAAATGTAATTTGTACCTTATAATTCAATTGAAATTCCTACTTCTATTGATTGGTAATGGTTCTAACTTCCTTTTCTATAATTTTATAGTCTCTAGTAAACATAAAAAGTTCTTAACCCTTGTGTTGATTACGAAGGCCTTTATTTTATCTCTTCATTATTCATAATCATTACCATAAAAAATTGGTGATCATTTAGGATTTATATTTTCAATTTATCTATCATTTAAACCTTTCAACTTAAAAATAATACAAATTTTTTTCCATAATATATGTTAGTGTTACAATTATTTATAAAAAAATATTTATAAAATAAATACAACTAACTTGAAAAGAAGAATAATAAATTAGAAATTAAAATATGTGTAACCACATCTAATACCAATTTTTGGATCATAATTTATATGGAGATGGTGAAATACATGGGGGCGAATTATAGGTTTAAAATAATTTGTTTTTATCACAAAAATAAATATGTTTAAAAGTGTTTAAACTAATTCAATTTGAAAAATCACTTATAAAATAAAATAGAAAATGGACTGTCCCTTTGTTCCGGTTTTTAAAATATCGTAATCATGTTGGTTCTAATATATATTCCACATGTCATATTTAATCAAAATCACAATATTCATGGTAAGTATTCTAATAAAAGTGGTTACAATGATCAGGTTATATAAAATTATAAAATTAAATTGTTTATAGAATCATGCTAAGAAATTCAAGTGATAATAATCAAAGAAATCATAAAAATATAGTATTATAAAAGTATTGTAATCATATCGATTAAGATAAATAGATCATAGAGTAGAAAAATAAATATATGAAACAATTAAAATTATTTTATAATGGAATTGGAAATCAAATAAAAGTAAATTAATACAATTGATTTAACCTAGAGAGAAGGGTATATAATAACCTAGGATATAGGTCCCTTGATTTATAATTTGAAGAAAATCTGTCTTACCCACTCATAATAGGTTTTGAAGAGCTCTCAAATAGTTTCTTTGAAATCCACCAAGCATTATTGAGTTCATTCATATGAATTGGTATTTAGAGGAATTTCTCCCAATAGTAATCTTGGCCTCTAACTCTCATATTTTCTCATATAATCTTAGAGGGACAAAGAAACCTGTCACTCAAACATTCATATTGAAATTGAAATCACGTAATAATTTTGTTTAGAATATAATACAATAAATTAGTTTGATTTAAAATAAAACCTTTGAATATAGAACATTTTTCTGGGTATGATAAAAAATCAATTTGAATGAGTTTTATGATTTTTGTTACGGGAGTGAATGTGATTTATATCATTAAGAAAATATTTTCAGTATGAAAGACCAAATAGTTCACATGATATGAATTGTATTCAGTGTGCATGATATTAATTTTATCTAGGCTCGTTATGATAATTATGAAATGAATCCTTGCTACAATTATTATGAGTACAATTTTTATCATATGTAATATGGAAATTATAATGATAAAATATGAATTAATTTTCATAAAAAATTTAGGATATAAATAATTTGGTTGTATTAGAGTTCATAATTTAGTATTTAAGGAAGATTTTATTGTTTCCAAAAGAAAAGGAAAAGAAAATTCAAAAATAGACATTTGTCTTAACACATGATTTCCCCAAGCTGGAGGGGATTGATAAAACTCTAATAAACATTTAATTTTACATTTAGTAATTTATATAAAGATTATCCCATCAAAACACCTATGGAATAGGATATAATTATCCCGTAGTTTGTTATAAACATCATTTATGAACTAAATTTTCTAAAGGTATATGCAATATGGATATATATTCCTAGTGTCCAAGTAGTGTGTGATGTTATTGAACCATGATTTTTTTGTCAGGTCCGCTTAAAATAAATTCTCATACAAGAAATCATCTTAGAGAAACAATTATTAGTCTCCTCATAGGTTTGGTAACTTCACCCTTTATATATATCATAATTCGTATTTTCTATAACCATTTTATACGAAAAAACAATATAAAAATATTTCAATAAAAAAATACACCAGATCATGCAGGGCTTGGAATATGTCTTCCTAGGAATATATTTCAATATATATGATTATTATAGACCAAAAATTTGGAGAGTATGAGTTAGGGATTGAAATTTTCAAAAGAAAAAAATCTATTTCATGTAACTCATTCTCTATAGTGGTGTAATTATTCTATGATAATAATAAGGTACTAAAGGATTAATAAATTTTTTATAATATTTTCCCCCTTTTTTAGAAATTACTACCCCACCACATTATTACTAGCATAAAAAATAAACTCAAAAGGATATTTATAGTTTGGTGTTAACAAGTTGATAAAAATGAAAAACCTTGTCTTTAATTCTCTAAAATATTTATCGGATTCTAAATCAAATGATATCTTCACATATTTGGTTAAGTTTCAAGTAAGGGGTTAACATATCTAATAAAAATTATTTTACCAATATTTGTTAAAAACCATCATGACCTTGAAAAATGTGAATATATCATAGTATCTTTAGTTCTTCTGGCTCCTTAAAAAAATTGATTTTAGTAGGGTCAACCATAATGACCTTTTTTAAAATATGGGTTTCAAGAATAATTTCATCTATCCCTAAGAAAGAAATTATCCCAATTTATAAAAAGTAATATCTAACCACACCTCTTGGGAAACAAGTCTATGTCATTTATTTATACTAGAAATGACTTGCAAAAAAATGAAAAATCATCGATGGAAAATTCGTGGAACTCCTCTTCCCATTCATTTCTGAAATGTGTCATGCACTGTTGAAAAGTGGAGGGTTCATTAAAAATTACAAAATATATTCATTAGTAGGAGAAGGTTATATAATGTAATTTCAATATTATTTTTTATTAGTTTTTAGGTTCCATGGTATTCTAGTTATTCCCTAAATTTCTTTCTAGGAAACGGTAATATTTATGCTTGACTAACCTTTCCAATATCAGATCATTAAATAAAATGGAAAAATCATCCTTTCTTTTTACATAATTAAAATTTCTATATCCAACAAAAAATATTTATTCTATCAACATCGATTTTGAGGTAATGTTCACATATTTCTATTACAAATCCACTCCTCCTTTCTTTGGGACTACATGAAGTGGGATCACCCATCCACTATCCAAAATGGGGTATATAATTCCAACATATGTAAACATAATCACATACCATGTCATTAAATACTACATTATAGGATTCAATATTCATTATGGAGGTCTTATTGTCTTCAAACGTTATTCCAGACATACTTTAGCGGTGAAAAAAGAGGGTATAAGGTGATTAATATCTGGAATACTCTATGTGATTGAAATATTTCTTTTGTTTCAACACGAAAAAAAACATTTGATAATATTAATTTTTGAGGGATGGATTAAAATTAATTTAAATAACCTTAACATCTCTAAAAAAATATGTTTGAAGGATTTATATTGAATTTATTTAGTTCTATCTTTGGAACTCTTATAATTGTCATAGTGAATTTAAGAAAAATATCTCTTAAAAGCTATTTTACAACATAGAAACCTTATTATACTTATATCACTCAACTCGTTTCTTCTTATTTTTCAAATTATTATTTAAAAAAAAGTAAATCACCTTTATCATTGGTCTCTAATAGTTTGTAACACTCATTTTTGGTGCTAATGGGATGAACAATTTTTGGTTTGCCACTCTGTTTCACTACATTGGTGAGATATAATTATTCATACTCATTGGTAATCAGAAAATTATATGTATTCGGTTGATTTCAATGAGATCCTTTCTTATAGTAAAGAAAGGGGAAAGAAAAATTTTCATAACCCCTCATTCAACCTGAATTTGTAGATTAAAAATGGTGGCTAAAATGATATATTTTCCCACCATCACTAGGATATATTTTAAGGCTTCTTTTATGATACCTCATATATCTTTAAACAAATTGAATCATGTTTCCAATGGGGGTTTTATTGGTTAATATGATGTTTGAAACAAATTTAGTGCAATTATATCCACACTCACTCCAATATCACAAAGTTATTTTCCAAAGGAGAAGCTATTGATCAAGGATGGAATTGAAAAACTGCTCGGGTCTCATAGTTTTAGTGGGAGATTCCACTATATGACTATTGAACATTATCCATTTACATAATGACCATGTCTTATAAATTATTTTTGTTTGATATTATTTTCTTGAGTATCATAGTATATGTTTACATACGTTAAATCACATTAGTAATTGTAATATTAATACACAAGGTCTTGAAGATCTACTAATATATCTGGTACTACTCTTACATCTTATCACTGTTAATCCTATTTGGAAAAAGAAGAGGTGGATGGTAAAGATACACCTTTTGTTTCTTTATTTCCATTTCATATTATTTTCCTATTGGGATTTCTAGTTTTTTGTTCCATTTTTCACTACTTCACTTTTCTAAATATGGATTCCCACAGGTTTTCTATCTCAATATTGACATCCTTGGACTTTCACCCAACCTTCTACTATAGATATATTGGGGTATATAAGGTGATGGATTTCAACTATTCTCTTGGAAAATAAATTTTTACTTGTATTTATCCTTGTGGCCTATCACTTAACTTATGGGGATGTTTTCCCAGCTATGTTTCTATGTTCTAGAGCTTCTCTCAGTGGTTTTAAAAATAATTTTCATGATTTTTAAAGGTGTTATTTAAATTTACAAGGTTTTGGTAAATTTTTTATATAATTTCTAACTATCTCCTTGAAAGAAGGTTGGGCCTATAGATACTATGGTTGGTAATTTTTCCATTTGTTGAAATTTTAGTAGTTTATTCTAGAGTTGTTATCTAAAATGTTTTACAACATATTTTCTTCAAGGAAACCCAATAAAACATTGAACATGGAATGTGACATTCACTCCTATAGATAACAAATATTGATTTTGAGTAACCAACCACACTCTATTTCTGATTTGTTTTGATAATTTGATTGAGGATACCATTATGTTGGTTAAAGATTACAAATTTTACATCGCATAAAGAGGTTCCATATACTCTAACCTAACCATATTGAAAGTGATGAGGAATACACAAAAGTTCACATGAAATTACTTATGTTTTCTTATAGGGTTAACCTAGATTATAAATGATAATCAATTGTTCATTTTTCCAAGGCATTGACTATATATGATTATCCATCTTGGTTAGGTCATACACTTTGATACACACCCATATTGATTGCACCTATATATCCTTAACATTGGGAAATATTATTTTCTATATCATCATGAATGGCTTGAGATTCGTTGGGTGTCTTCCTTATCAGTCATCCTTCTACAGCCAAATCAACTACATCTAGGGAGTTTTTTATATCCCAATATAAAATGTATATATATGAATTCAAATGGTATCACCACAATGGGGGGATTTACATTGAATTTCCTAGAAATGTTCCTATGCCTCCTAAGTGGAATCACTATCTAGTTGTAAGAATTTTTGGATATTACTTCTGAAATTCATTATCTTCTCTAATGGAAAGTACATTTACAGAATTCTCTGTGTGATCTCTTCCCATGTCATCATAGATCATGGATGTTATGACTAAAACTACTTGTTTTCATTTTCTATCAACTAAAATAAAAATAAATATAGGTGGATATAATAATCAGATACTTCATTGTTCTTTATTGGGTTAATGATCTAAAAAAATTGGAGATATGGATGAGTGGTTCATAATTCATAAATCCAATGAATTTGATGGTGTTATGAATAATTTTCATGTTTCTAATCATCAAATCAATTTTTTATTGTATTGGGGAGTTGATGATTATTTTAGTTTCCTCATCAATAGATAGTATCATTATATCAATAAACATCATTCTACATAGATCATTTTGGGTTGTGATAATTTTTTAAGATCCTACAATATTGATCGAGCTCTTTTGCAATTTTCTATTGAAGGCATCGTATTTTGAAATAGATATCACTCAATTTATTGGTGTAATTCACAGAGTTCCATGAAAAACAATCTATATTATATCATAAATAGAGTTTTTATCCTGCACATTTATAAAACATAAAGAGAAAATGATTATCTAAAATAGAATAAAATTTGAAAACAGAAATAGATAAGGAATGAAGGAAACAATCAACCAATACACGATCCTTCAATTAGTTTCCTTACCATGTTCCATGACAGTTGTAGTAAAAATGTGATGCATCCATGGGAATTATAAACTACTAAGGGAATTGGTTAGATTTTAGAAATTAGAGCACAAAACCCTAATAACTTAAACTAGAAAATTTCAGTAAATGAATTTAGTGTCTTGATGTTAAACCACCAGGAACATGGAAAACCCTAACCTTTTGAATCATTCACAATTGTTTATTTATAAAAATGGAAAGATGCAAATTTTTTGAGAGACATGAGATTGAGTAAATAGTCCATATTATTATTGGATATTGGGAAGATATCAAACAAGTATTGATTCAAACATCTGATGAGGAATATAGGTTATGGATCAATTTCAGAGGATTTTTCTAATAATTATGATTCATTAATTCTTTGAATTATCATGGTTTATTAATTTTAAGGCTTCTTGAAATAAATAAATCCCCTTTCTTGGTGATAATTAGAAGGACCTTAATACCTTAGATCACCCTGAGGAAGGTAACATTTTTATATATAAATTAAATAATTTTAATATCAAAATATAAAAGGAAGAATTAGAGTTATCACTCACTCCCCCATTTACATCTATCACATTACATTTTATTTGTTTATATTTACCACTCTCACTGAGTTACTATGTGATATAATCTAATTAGTTACCATGTGATATTAATCTAACACAAGTGATTATAATTTTTATATAATAAATTATATTAATGAATATTCGTCAATGAGTTGATACACTATCCATTAAGGCACTACTCACTCATAATTAATTAGGCATCCTTTGAAAATAATCCTGGGAAGTCATAGAAAATTAATCATAAAAGGAAAATAATGAATCTTTACTACCTTATACACATCAATGTCAACCAATAATCATGTATCAAAGCATCATTGTTTTATAGGATTATTAAAATCTCCCTATGGAAGTCTCTACTTGTAATGCCTTCATCCTTTAGTCACCCATCCCACAAAATGAGTTTCAAAATTTGGATTCTCTTAAATGTTTTAAATAATTAGAGTAAATGGTTTACCTATCACCATAACAAAACAAAGGTGATTTTGGTGTTATGGAATTAAAAAAAATATCCTTGAAATGTTTTTCTAGCTCCATGGTGGAAATAATATTCTATGGCACGGAAAAAACATATCCAGATTTGAATATCAAACCTGTTAAGATCATGAATCATTACATTTGATATTTTAAGCCTCTTATTGATACTAAATGACACATGTTGAGTATATTGTGTGTTATTTTTTTGGCGTGGTGGACATGTATCGGAGTTCCATATATCTTTCATATTTCAACACTATATTTTGTGGTAGAAGTGTTGTGATGATGGGTTAATGTGGCCCAATTCTAGTGTATCAAACAATTTATGACCCTCCACCCCAAGTTATATGGGATACAATATAGACTTCACTATATGAAAGAAATAGAAATATATTAAAACTTACATTCCCATTTTCTCTTTACAATTAACCTTATGCTTGACCATTGTGTCTTGACATTTTTCTAAATTCTAGCCCCTATTGTGAATGATATATATATCCTCATAGAAAAGAATTATATGATATGGAATAGTCACTATTAAATCCTCCCCTATGGTTAACTATAAAACATCACATACCATCTATATAGAAGACCTCCAAAATCCTACATATCAAGCAACATGACTTCCTTACAAATCCGCATGATGTAAAATTTTTCCCTTAACAAAAATGTGGGACTCTTATCAAATGGAATGTGAAAAAGTATATGTTTTTACCAAAGATATTATGTTTCCCTAGGAAACATTTTATAATACCGTTTGAGTGGAAAAAGAGAATATATTACACATAATATGGAAATTTTTATAAATCCTTTGTCATGGTTTAGAATAACATACCAAAATATGGCCTCTCTACCACATCCCAATTTACTGTTAAGTTAAAAACTTATACAGGAATATAATTTGACATGTAGACAATTATTCATCACTAAAAACTCACATATAGTTTAAAAGATTTGGGATTCCCCTTGATTATTGATTCCAATTAAAATAATTTTATATACCATCTTTGACCAGTAGAAGCTCCGTACTATAATAAGAACATTGGAAAATTCACAAATAAACATGGCCTTCTAAAATAATTCCCCTGAACAAGTGTACTAGAAGTAGGAAAATTTTGAACCCTACTCACCTTAAAATGTATTCCATTAATAATAAAAACTATAAGAAACAATAATACAAAAAAATATAATAACACAATAATTTAAAATTATTAGGAAAATAAATCTAGTGTGAGTGTGAGATACACAACTGAATCCTTTCCAATTATAATAGAAGAATTCAAGTGAAACCTCACACTAATTTTTTTTATTGAAAATGTACTCTGTGGGTAAGTGGGAACCAATAAATCCAATACATCAACATCACACCCTCACAAAACACACATTACAAAATTCAAATATCAAAATAATACAACAAAACCAAAACACCCCTCACAGACCGCCATCACACCCCCTATTTGAAAAATCAAAATATTATCACTGCAAATCATGAAAATCCCTAGAGTGAACTGATGAAACTACATAGGCTATATTTAGGAAAGACACAACCTATCTACACTCCGTATCAATTATCCAATCACCTGGCAAACATCACTGGCATCCACCACCACAAGCCCCAAAAAAATAACACCCAAACATCATCAATTTCCATAAACATCCTCATCATCACTAATTGATCATTAGGGCTAGAGAAAACCAATTGTCGAAAACCATCACCACAGCCAATAAAAACCTTGACATAACTGTAATGAAACAATGAAATAAAAAATCAAACAAATCCAAACACTCCAAATCCGAAAGTGCGTTTGAATCCCTTCTAATGCTGAACCACAAATCCCAAAACCACATAGTTACCACTAAACCTGATCCAACATGGAGAGGCACATAGAAAATTGGGGTTACATTTGGTTGAGTATCCAATGATATGTTCAAAACAAAACCATATTTTGGGCCATGAATCCTTCTGGAAAATTGTTTTTATCGACACAAAAGTAAACAAGAGTGCCGTCACCAAGAAGATGAAAGGAACAAGACCAAAAATTACAGAAGAAAAACATAGAAATAGAGATAGAAAACCAAATAAAAAAAGATCAAATCAAGTGGCACCTTTAATTCCTTCGAACGCTGAACCACAAATCCCAAAACCATGAAGTAACCATAGCACTAGATCCAATAAAGAGAATATCATATACCCTTGGGGTCAGAGAAGGTTGAGCGACCAAGGAGATATTCAGCATAAAACCATCAACAGGCCCCAAGAAGACATATTAAAAATAGTACGTGACATTCCAAAATGGAACCGTAGTGCCATAAATTCCAAGATGTGAGAGTAGAAAGAATGGAGAAGGTGGTGAAAAGGGAGGAGGAAGAAGGATAATGGTATTCGTAGGGATGCAATGATGAGAGAGCCGGGAGAAAAGGGGTATACTCACTAGAATTTTTTGTGAATGGGGAAGAGAAGAGATGACATAAGGGAAGGAATTTTGGAGAACTCTTTCCACGAGAGGGTGATGAGAGTTAGGAAGAGACATATCTGGAAATCTATAGATGGAGGGGATGAACCCAGAGACTTAGGAGACATTCCATGTAGGAAAAATACAAGGGAAACAAAAAAAATTATAAATTATAAGTAAACTACCAATGACATGCCACTATAATTAACCACATCATGATTTATCCCACATATTTAATTCTCCCACTAATGTTCCACTCAATTTTATAGTAGGAGGAATTATTTTAGCTAGTAAAAACTATTCCCAATGAAATTATGGTAAACTTAACATGAGAACATTGTCTTGGATACCAAACTGATGACCATTCCACTTTTATGAGAATCTAAATGTCTAAATATATTTCATAAATCCAACAATAGATGTGAAGTAATTATTCTCTTTATACATATAGAGAGATCCTTCTATGACTGTATGTACATAGCACCTATCCACCATTCAATCACCTAACATCTAGCGAACCGAATCTGTGGTCTGGGGTTAACTAAAACAAAAATTACGTCCTAAAAATATTCCACTTGTAGAATATTATAGGTAAACATTAAGAACATTAGTGTCATGACCTGACCCTACCGGTCTGAAGCCGCAACTACCCCAGGACCGCCTCCATAGGTCAGGGGCTGGCAATAAGCATTGAAGGCATGACAATCTCAGGGAAGCCTTCGCTTATGTACCTATACACACACAAACACACACATCCCACTCGATGTAGAAGTGTAGAATAAAATGAAAACCAAAGGAAAAACAACTGCAACCCAACCACAGTCATGAATCAACTTCTAAATAGAATAAGTATAGTGCTGAAAAGTAATGACCAGTAAACTAAATAGTAAAGGGGAAAACATGCGCCCAACTAGAATGGTTCCACAACTCGGAAAAAGGTAAATGAAAGTAAACAAATTGTGAGTCTCACATCCAGAAATCCTCCTACGACCACTAAATGTAGCCCAAGCTCCTATGTCCTCTACGCTCTACCATAGCCTCGATCGACCTATCCTTCGTATGTAAGGGCATACCATGTGTGGGAAAATCCCAAGCATGGGTGAGTATAAAGATACTCAGTGGGATGCCCTGAAATCTCGAGGGAGATACAAAGAAGATACTAAAACGGTGAGCAGTAGATAGAACAAAGAACAGGGTACGAGTACAATAGAGAGAGTGTAACTAAACCAAACAAAAGAAAGGAAGAATAATTTTCCAATCAAAGAGGATATGGACACGGAAAGCACGTGGCATACCTCACGTGTGTTTTCCCCTCCTAAAAGGAGATTAAGTGAACCCAAGGAGTGGGAAAAAAATTAGAGTGTATATATATGATCAACAATAAACCTGAATGAGTTTGTAAGGGGATCTCTATCTCCAAGCTCAGTCCATGAAAATTTTCCAAGAGTTCAAAGGATTTATGCCCAATAGTCTCGCACACCAAAGCTTCTTCATCTCTGAACTTTACAACCAATGGTCTCGCTCTAATAATCGAAGATAAAAGTCCTTTACTAACCTCACAGAAAGGGATGAGTCTAAAAGAAGTCATTGGGTAACCCACTGCTCAGCCCCACAGGGTGGGGGGGGGGGGTAAACCTCAAGAGGTCATTGGGTAAACCACTACCCAGTCCCGCTAGAGGGTAAACCCTAAGAGTTCGTCGGGTAACCCATTGCCCAGCCCCACAGGAGGGTAAACCCTAAGGTGAATGGGTAACCCACTGCTCAGCCCTGCTAGAGGGTAAACCCTAAGGTTAATGGGTAACCCACTGCCCAGCCCTGCTGGAGGGTAAACCCTATGGTTTATGGGTAACCCAATTCCCAACCCCACTGAAGGGTAAAACCTAATGTCAATGGGTAACCCACTACCCAGTCCCGCTGGAGGGTAATCCCTAAGGTCAACGGGTAACCCACTACCCATCCCCACTAGATGGTAAATCCGGAACTAGTCCGATAACTCCGTACTGCCCATGCCATTACTGGGTGTCACTAACACTGCTACCGTGTGTAGGTTCAGAGTGTGTCAAAGGAACCTATGACTAATTCACATTCATGTTTTCACATTTAATGAGATCTCTAAAGAGGATCCGCACATCTAATCAAATTACAATGGTGCAATCCTCACAGAAAAACACACAAGATAGACTATTAACTTGCTGGAAACGAGCTCCCAGAAAAAAGTTATTCACTGCCGCTTTATTCTCATACGACGTATCGTGGGGCCCTCACCTTAGTCCCGAAAAAGATCGGGCGAACTGCCCGATCGCGATGCTCGTGAAAAAACACCCCCAAATCGACTATTCATACGCCCCAAATGGACGTATGATGCAAAAGTCGCAGTACATTGCACATAGCTTAAAAGATGGCATGTGGGGCCCACACATCAACTCTGGCTTCAACGCCTAAAAGCACCCAGGTCAACTTTGTCTCGATGCCAGGGTCACAACGCCGTCGAAGGTGCCTAAATCAAAATCTGGATGTAGAAGTTGCAACTCCCCGTGTTATGAAAACGGGGCCCTGTGGGGCCCACACCTCGATCCCGGAACATGTCATGCAGATCCTACCATTGCATTCCTTGCAGATAACCATGAGGCGTAGGATATTCATTTTCCCTAAACAGACATATGAAGCATAAGTCCTAAAAACGCAACATACGTCCGAATGCCGCTTGTAGGGCCCATGCCACTGACCCGAATTTAAGCGGGATGATTGCGCAGTCCCAATCCCCTAGAAAGAACACTCATAAACGAGTACTCAAACAGACCAAATGGATGTTGGGTGAAAAAGTGGCATTTCACCGTAAAAAGTGTGAACTAGGCCCTGTGGGGCCCACACCTTGTCTCCAAGCCGAATGCTTTAGAAATCGTCTCATAAAGTCTGCACAAGGATTGGTGTCATGCTCCCACTGACGATGCGTCAATTAGACATCCCAAATAGGAGTTAGGTCCGACGCTAGATTAATGAACTAATTAACTAATTAATTAATTATTCACATCTAGCGTTTCATGAAACTGAGAAATAAAACCAAAACCGCAAAGGCTCCAAACCATTGTTGGAACAACTGTCTAAATTCCAGGGCCATAGCTCCACTGACGACACGTCAAATGGACATCCAACACATGAATACGTCCGTTGTGAGCTTTAATAATAATGTAATATTATTAAATTAAAACATTTCGGTTCACCTTCCCTCAAGTGAAAAACCCAAAAATCTTGAAACTTAAATAAAAAGTCCACCTTGAAAACACGAACCCATGGCTGCAGACAGCACATCAAACAGACACGCCCTTTAGGATATATGCCCCCTTGTACAAAGAGGGCCCAAAATGGGGTCGCTCCCGATGGCAGGCCCGCGACCCAGCCACGTGTCCGGTCTATCACGCCACGTCCAACTGGCCATGGCCCACCTGAGAACCACCAGACCCCTCGGGTTCAGTTCTTCCAAGAAGACTGGCCAAGCAGCCGGTCTTTGTTCTGCACGCCGCACCAGCAGGACTAGTGGTTTTCTTGTCCTTTTCCATGCCACACCCCACCCGAGGAAATCGCCTCAGGTTCTCCACCGTGACCATGATCGGCTGAGGCAGCTGCCTCCACCCTCCAGCTGAACGCACCACCGCGACTGGGTGCCCGCGCCGCGGCCGCCTGGGCTCCCCACTCCGCCACCGGGACAACCTGGGTTCTCTGCACATCCGCCTGCTCTCCGCCCTACGTCGCCACTCACCGGCCTCCGCTCGTCCGCCGACCCTTCACACGACAGAGCCAGACCTTCAGCTGGTCCCTCCCGACCTGAAACTGGTTTTGGAATCCTCAGGTCCAGATCTTCACAGCGCCGTCCCTCGCTCATCTATCCGTCACATTTTTTGTGCATCCGAAAATTGGGATGAAGAATGCCCAAGAACAAGAATTAAAAATGGGACTCGGGCATTGGCCGTGTTCGTTCGACCATCTCCCCAATTCTAAAATTATAAAATTTAAATGAATAAATTGGAAAAAACTCATGAAATTGACGAAGGTGTGAAAATTAATCAGAACTCCTACCTTGAATTGGTCGTGCGTCATTGGAAACACGTCCACGACGCTCCTGCTTCGATCCACCAAAGTTTCATAAGAGATCGCTCTTCGATCTAATGATTAACGGTGAAGAACACTGGAGAGATAAAGAGATAGAGATATTGGTTGTTAGAGAGATAGAGTGAATTATGGGTTTTCCTTAACCCTAAGCACTTAAATTCTATATATAGGGATCCCACTTAGTGCAGTATCTGAATTCACTGTGGCCTCTCATTTTATACTGCCTCTAGGAAAAACACCCCATTTCAAACTCAATGGAAGTCTTGGATTTCCATTAAGAGACTTCATTCGAATTTTATTAGGAAAATAATGTCAGTGATAAAAATCACTAAGTCATTATTTTAAAATGACAGTTTTACCCTGGGTGACATTTCTAATAGAAGGCCTGCGCCCGCAACTTTTACACCCCACCTAGGGTAAACGACACAATATGGACGCAACTGTGCCCTCGAATTTCTGATCAATGCTACCGTTTAGGAGAAAACACAACCCCGCCATGTGTATAGTATAGAAACACTTAATATTTTCTGTAAAATATATTCCGGGCACACCGGGCCTTGGAATCACACACTGTCTCAACTCCTAGCTCTGGAAATATATGTAGAAATATTTCAAAGTCTTGCAGGGAAAAAATTGGGTCTCTACATCATTCCCTACAGGATTTCTGTCCCCGAAAAGTAATACTAGAAAAAACAACTCAGGATACAGTACTCACCCCAAGCTCTCCCACTCTCAAGAAAACATTAAAAACACCACGCTGGCATGACACACGAACTGAAGCGATGGTTAATACTCATAAGGTGTGATAATTTTGATGAAATGCGTAGGAACACGCATGCACCTCATCAGATGCGGCACATGGAAGACATCGCGCGCCCACTCATAAAATTGGGAGGGTAGATCAAGATAGTAGGCAAACTCGCAATCCCTTTCCCAATTCCCGAACGTCCTAAAGAAACTTAGGGGGACATTCCTAGCTGAATCTCTATCTTCCACGTCACGATCTAAATCACGGTTTGTTCCTAGAACATGATCTCGTGATTCCCTCCTTCAGAATAACCATCGGGTGCATTGCCTGTGGATATCTGATTACGCAGTACCTCGCTATCGACATCCCCCGGTTGTGACTCTCTAACATGCTCAAGGAGCAAAGGAGTCAACACAATTGACTGCAGAAAATCCGTACCCCCCTACTCCACCAAGGTCAGCTGTAGGGAATCTAACTACTATGAAACTTCCCACACATGAGGAGTCTGGGACGTTCTGCTAAGGGAACCTGCTACAACACTGCCATTTTCTAGAACATAGACTACCCCAAAGTCATAGTCCTACAGAAATTCCAACCTCCACCGTCGCAATAGGTTCAATTCTCTCTGGGTGAATATGCTCCTAAGAAACTGGTGGTCTGAGAAAACCACAAAGCACTCTCCCAGAAGATAGCATCTCCACATTCTCAGGGAAAAGACTACCACTACCAGCACCACATAGTGGAACAGATAGCTCTATTTATAGGGTGTCCATCAACTCGACCTGTACTTGATAACTGTATCAAGATCGACGTTGAGCACACAAGGTACCGACGAACAGGGCAGGCGAGCAAACTCATTCAACCGCCAGAGGATAGAAAAGGAAAACACATGGCATACCGCTTGTGTCTTTTTCCTTCTTGGAAGGGGACTAATCCCCAAAGCATGCACTTTGGAAAACCCACTAGTGGCACCTCAATCAATGAAAGGTCAAGCAGAAAAGCCCTACTGGAAAATCCAGAACCTTCTCTGACACTCCACCGCACAACCCCGCCATGAATGAATATTTTAGAGGGACTCATCCACCACCCTTCAATACTATACACTTTGGGTGGTACTGTAAATCCCTCATGGTTCTGATCTCATCACAAGAATGAATCTCAGTGTAGGAAAAACCCATATTTCTTGTGCATTCAAAGCTACTTCAGATGACACCAACACAAGGTTACACCGACGCCCTGCATCACCCTTGGTAACCCCTCGAATAAGGAGTTAAATGAAAAGAGTACCTCACGCAGTGTCTTACAAGTTCTACTGGAGAAATTAGAAAAAGACACAGAACATACCTCTTATCATCCCATGCGTTGCAGGACTATAGACATCTGTAGCACACAGCCACCCGTGGCCCCATCCATCAGCCCCCTGAGCCTGATATGGGCTACCTAGTGGTGGTGGAAGGACCTCGAAATGTCATCCTCCAACCACAGTTCTTCCTGCATTTTTTCCAACACCGCCTCCCTGGGGACCACCCTGTCCTCACCTGGGAGTTCTTTGATCATGGCACTGCCTCTATCGTGGCGGTGCATCTACCAACTATTTGGAAATCTCAGCACATTTGGTCAATTAGTCTCATGCCACTTGACCTCGCACATCATAATCACAACACTATTCCTCCATGGGCTATCTCAGTGCTATATTCCTTCCCACGACCATTTTCTTGTTTCTCATCAAGGGGAGACCTCCGGCACTGAGGCCCTGCCAATTGACATCCCTCTAATAGAAATTTCGATGTCACCAGTGCCTGCTTCAGCACCCTGAGATGGGTGAGGATGCACAAGGGAACTATGCTTGCACAAATCTCCTCTACAAAGACCTCACTCAAACATATGTGATCAGAAGTTTCCATCAAGGACCATGTCCAAAGAGTACCGAGTAAGGTTTGCGAACCTAGTAGCATACTCAGCCACTATCATCACTCCCCACTGAAGCTCTAGAAGCTCCTGAAATTGTATAAAGCCTAAGTAAGAGGGGTAGTACTCAGGAAACATCTGCTAGAAGTCATCCCACGAGAGTACAAACATATCGTGCATCTGAGTAATCCTGGATCTATTAACGGCAAAATGATTGGTGGAAAAAAATAGCTGTCAAATCCACCATCAAACCTGTCAGTTTGCGAACAATCCTGAAGAGTTGAACCACCGACTCTATCCAACTCTTCACTGTCCAAGGGTATGGCTCATCATGGAACTTCAGCGGTCTCTAACAATAGAACTCACGTAGAATGCCCAGCCAGCGCTCATCATCAGCCTTTGCTGCCGGTACATTCTTCTACTCCACAGGTTGAGGTGCTACTGATTATCCTCCTAGAGAAAGGGTAATCGTATGATGGATATTGAACTAAGGCCTCATCACTCACGGAATCATCGTCACGAACCAGATCTAGTATCATGGTTGGATATCATCGCAGAGACATCCTGAATCCAATAAAGGAGAAACATGGTAAAATGAGAACATATATATATATATCATCAACGAAGGGGAGATGACTCAAGAAGGACAGTCAAAGAATCAATCCTATATGATGAATGAACCAAATTCTCTACAACAAGTGTCTCAGTGTTCCAAGATGACAAGCAGGTTATCAGGGTCCTGGGGAATGGGTACGTCGGCCACCGCACCATCACTAGAATCCCTAGCCTGAGAGCCACTCTCGAAACACGTTGAAACTATTTCCCCAAAACACAACCAATTCCCTTTTTAGGGATGTCCGAAGAATTCCCAAGGAACGAAACACCTCTGATACCACTTTGTCACGACCTGACCCTACCGGTCTTGAGCTGAAACTACCCCAGGCCTGCCTCCATAGGCTAGGGGTTGGCGACAAGTGCCGAAGGCGTAACGGTCTTGGGGATTCCTTCCCCTAAGTACCTGGACACACACACATCCCACTCGATGCATAAGTGTAGAGTAAAAAAGAAAACCAAAGGACAAAAAACTGCAACACAACCATAGTCATGCATCAACATCTAAATAGAACAAGTATAGTGCTGAATAGTTCTGATAAGTAAACTGAATAGTAAAGGGAAAAACACGATCCCAACTAGAAAGGTGCCACAACTCAGCAACATGTAAATGAAAGTAAACAGTTGGTGAGTCTCACACCCAAATATCCTCCTATTACCACTGAATGCAGACCAAGCCCTTGTGTCATCTATGCTCCTCCATAGTCTCGATCGGCCTCTCCGTCGTCTTCAAGGGCACACCATGTGCGGGCAAAACCCAAGCATGGGGGAGTCTATATATACTGAGTAAGATTCCATGAAAGATCGAGGGATAAAAAAAGTGATACTAAAATGGTGAGCAGTAGACAGAACAAAGAACAGTGCATGAGTACAATATAGAGAGGGCAACTCAACCCAAAAAAAAATAAAGGAACAAGACTCGCCAATCCAAGAGGAGCTAGACACGTAAAGCACGTGGCATAAACCGCGCGTCTTCGCCCCTCCTAAAAGGTGAGTAAGTGAACCCAATGAGTGGGAAAAAAAGTAGGGTGTATATATATGCTCAACAAGAAACCCGAACGTGTGTGCAAGGGGATATATATCACCAAGATCATCCTAAGAAAATTCTCTAACAGTTCAAAGGATATCCATCGCTGATGCCCAATAGTATCGCACACCAAAGTAGCCTCATAATTGAACTGTACAACCAAGGGTCCCGCTCTGGTAATCACAGAGAAAATTCACTAAGTAGCCTCATAGAAAGGGATGATTCTGAATGAAGTCATCGGGTAACCAACTGCCCAGCCCCGCTGGGGGGGGGGGGAACCCCAAGAGTTCGTCAAGTAGCCCACTGCCCAGCCCCGCTGGAGGGTAAACCCCAAGAGGTCATTAGGTAACCCACTGCCCATCCCTGCTGGAGGGTAAACCCTAAAGTGAACAGGTAACCCACTGTCCAGCCTTGCTGGAGGGTAAAGCCGAAGGTAAATGGGTAACCCATTGCCCAACCCTGCTAGAGGGTAAACCCTATGGTTAATGGGTAAACCGCTGTCAAGCCCCACTGGAGGGTAAACCCTAAAGTCAATGGGTAACCCAATCCCCAGCCCTACTGGATAGTAATCCCTAAGGTCCACGGGTAACCCACTACCCATCCCCACTGGAGGGTAAACCCGAAACTGCTCCGATAACTCCGCACTGCCTGTGCCATCACTGGGTGTCACTAACACCGCTATTGTGCATAGGTTTGGAGAGTGTCAAAGGAACCTCCAACTAACACCCATTCAGGTTTCCACATTTAATGAGATCCCGACAGAGGCTCCACATGCCTCAAAAGACACCATTGTAATCCTCATGGAGAAACACACGAGATAGACTATTTACTCACTAGAAACGGGCTCCCGATGAAAATTTATTCAACGTCTCTTTATGATCTTACGACGTCTCGTGGGGCCCACACCTCAGTACCGAAAAAGGTCGGGGGAACTGCACCATCGTGATGCTCTCAGAAAAACACTCCCAAATCAACTATTCATACGCTCCAAACAGACTTATGATGAAAAATTCGTAGTACGCAGTACACAGCTTAAAAGACGGCCCGTGGGGCCCACTCATCAACTCTGGATTCAACGCGTGAAACCACCCAGTTCAACTTTGTCTCAATTTCAGTGTCACAACGCCATTGATGGTGCCTAAAATGGACTCTGGATGCAGAAGATGCAAATCTCCGCGTTATGAAAATGGGGCCCTGTGGGGCCCACACCTTGACCTTGAAACACGTCACGAAGATCAGACCATTGTGTTCATTGCAGATAACCACGAGGCCTAGGTTTTTCATTTTCCTTGAATGGACTTATGAAGCATAAGTCATAAAAACACAGCATACGTCTGAACACTGCCTCGTGGGGCCCACACCTTGGGCCCGAATTTAGGAGGGTAGATTGAACCATCGCAATTTCCTCAAAAGAACACTCAGAAATGAGAACTCAAACACCCCAAACGGATGTTGGGTGAAAAAGTGTAATTTCACCAAAAAAATGTGTGAAATAGGCCTTGTGGGTCCCACACCCTGTCTCCAACCCGAACGCTTTAGAAAGCATCGCCTGAAGTCCACACGAGAATTTTTGTCACGCTGCCACTGACGACGCATCAATCAGACATCCCAAAAATGAGTTAGGTCTGACGCAAGATTAATTAATTAATTAATTAATTAATTAATTAATTATTCACATTTAGCGTTTCATGAAATCGAGCAACGAATCCTAAACCGCAAAGGTTCTGAACCAACTCTGGAAGGACCATCTCAAATCCAGAGCCACAACACCTCTAACGGCGTGTCAAATGGACATCTGGATCATGAATATGTCTGTTGTGAGAATTAATAATAATTTAATATTATTAAATTAAAGCGTTTCGGGTCACCCTCCCTTGGGCGCAGAACCCAAAAATCAAGAAACACAAATAAAAAATTCTGCCTCACCAACACGAACCCGTGGCTGTAGACTGTGTGTTAAATAGACCCCCCGTTTTGCAGATATTCCCCCTTGATCAAAGGGGGCCCAAAATTGGGCTGGTCCCGACCGGCCGGCCCGATCCCGACCAGCCGGCCCGCGGCCCAGCCGGGGGTCCGGTCCAACACGTCATGGCCGGCTGGCGACAGCCCACCAAATAACCACCAGACCCCTCGGGTCCGGCTCTTCCATGTATAATGGCCAAGCGGCCGGTCTTTGTTCCACGCGCCGTGCCAGTAGGACCCGCGGTTTGTGGGTCCTTGTCCACACAACACCCCACATGAGGTCAGTGCCTCGGGTGCTCCGCCCTGACCATGACCGGCCAAGGCCGCTGCCTCCACCTACCAGCTGAGCACCCCGCCACGACCGGCTGCGCATTCTGCGGCCACCTGGGCTCCCACCTCTGCCGCTGGGACCGCTCGGGTCCCCCACTCATCCGCATGCTCTCCGCCCGACGTTGCCGCACACCGGCCTCCGCTTGTCTACCGACCCTCTTTACATCGAATCCAGACATTTAGTGTCTCCCCAACCACTCTGGTAGTCGTAAAAATTATCCAAAACTGGTTTTGTAATCCTCAGGGCCGGATCTTCAGAGCGCCGCCCCTCGCTCATCGCTCCGTCATGGTTTTGGCGCGTCTGAAAATTTGGACGAAGAACGGCCAAGAACAAGAATTAAAAATGTGGCTCCAACATTGTCCATGTTTATTCAGGCATTGCCCCAATTCTAAAATTTTATAATTTAAATAATGAAATTGGAAAAAACTCAAGAAATTGACAAAAGTGGAAAAATTAATCAGAAATCATACCTTTTATCGGTCGTGCGTCGTTTGCGACGCGTCCACGTCACTCCCGCTTCGATCTGCCACAGTTCCGATGGAGATCACTCCTCGGTCCGACGAAGAATGGAAAATAATGGCTAGAGAGAGAGAGAGCTTGGGTGTTATAGAAGGAGATGGTGTGTGAATTAGGATTTTTTTCCTTAACCCCAATCACTTAAATTCTATTTATAGGGATCCCACTCAGCACGGAATCCGAATTCACCATGCCCTCTCATTTTATATCATGCCCAGGAAAAACGCCCCATTTCAAACTCAACACAAGTCTCAGAATTCCATTCTAAGACTTCATTTGAAAGTTATTTGGAAAATAATTCCAGTGATGAAAATCACTAAGTCGTTATTTTAAAATTACAATTTTTCCCCTGGGTGACATTTCTTACAGTAGGCCCGCATCCACAACTTTTACACCCCGCCTAGGGTAAATAGAATGCTCCAGATGCAACCGTGCCCTTGGATTTCTGATCCGAGCTACCGTTTAGGAGAAAACACAACCCCACCATGTGCATAGTATGAAAACACTTAATATTTTTTGTAAAATTTATTCCAGGCACACCGGGCCTCAGAATCGCACGCCATCTCAGCTTCTATCTCTGGAAATATATGTAGAAATATTCCAAAGTCTTACATGGAAAAAACCAGGTCTCTACATTAGATTATTTATAAAATTACTTCCTTCATCCAAGAAATACTTTTTTACTCAATATCCTTCTTATGTTCAAACAAGTCCCACTAAGGTGCTATAATACCTTATTTTTTCTTAAAATATTTCCTTAGTGGACATGTCTGTTAGTTTTTTGTTTACCGAAATCTTATATATCTCCATCTACTTACACTCTACTAAAATTAAAATGAAATTATTTTTTATATTCAAATCAATTTTCCTTTTATACAAGATAAAATTCAATACATGTAGATTTCTCTCTAATTTTCCCAGAATATAACTCCCCCTTCCAGAATTCTTCCAATATCATTTAGTAATTAGATCATCAAAACCATTTTATTCCCATATTCTATTTTTTCCACTCACTATAAATCTATTGTAATTAATGTAACAACTTTATATTGTCTTGAAATCCAAATTATCTTTGACACATTATAGTTAAACAAAAATCCCATTGTTCATTTTTGGGATTTTTAATCTTCCATGAATTTATCATCAACCTTTATTGACAAAGGGTTATCCCTCCCAAATCACAAGTCTATATATTCTTAATATTTTATGCAACCTATTATAAACTTTATATCCCATGAGTCTTACACTCTTATATTTTAAATTTTTAAACTTAAGATTCCCATTAAAAACAAAATATCCATTCATGTAAAATTAATTATATACATTGAAAATTTTAATTCTTTTTTATATGTAACATTACCCATAATTTAACTCCTTTCGTACACTATTTGTACCTGTAACTTTGAAAATTTGAAGTGTCTGGAATGTGGGGTTGAGATTGGATTACAAATGACAATCGAAAATAATTCAATTATCTTCAATATGTGTTCTCTCTAATATGGTACCAAAGTTGTGTATATCTAATCCATTTATAGTTTCATCCCCAATATCTTTTTGGTATGTCCTAGATCCTTCATTTAAAATCATCAAAAAACATAATATTTTTATCTTAAATTTATGAATCCTTCTAACCCACCAGAAACATATCATAGAGAAAGTGTATATTTACTATAAATGTATCATAATTACAATACATTTGATATAAAAAGTTATATATGTTTTACCTTCTAAATCCATCTTCCAAAATTAACCCCTTGAAATTTGGATTCCACTATCTCGCTGCTTGCTTCAGCTAAATTTTTTTATTCATTTCAAAAGCCATGTTCTATTTTCTATCTTCAATGGAACCTAATGGATCTTTCATATAAATTTATTATTTTTTATCTTTATGAAGCAATTCCATATTTAAATTTATCAATTCCATTTATATATCTTTTGATTCCACTAATCATAGTAGAATCCTAATAGTTTTATTCTTAACTACTTGTAAAAGGGTTTCTATGAAATAAAATCCTTACTTTTTTAAAATTAATTTCCCACCATCCCTACCTAGAAATTATTTTTTCATTATTCACCCCTATAAACCAGAAAACCCACTTATTTTCAAGTTCCTTATCACCCTATACAAAACTTACTAGCTTCCAAGTTACATTATATTTTCATAAATACATCTCATTATCCATTAATGATTTCAACTATTTAGTTTCATAACTATTTCTATTTCATTATCATGTTTTGGTTCTCATACATTTCTTATGATTAGTAATTTTATGCCACCTCCAAAAAACAGAACCATTTATTTAACTTTATTTGACATCCTTAAATAATTTGGAATCTCTCTATGCTATTTTGTGATATATATTCTATGAACCTATCTTTCGATGCTCCCACACGAGTTTTAGTTGTTCTTGAACATGTTGTCACATAATCCAATCACCACACCACTGGACATCCAATGATTCAATACATTTTCTCTATATCTTTTTATCTTTTGGTACACCCACTCAAATTAACTTCTATTTTGACAGTTGACTCATTTCCATCAACATATTCCGCTACTAAGTTCTGGTCCTTCCATAAAACCCTTTGTTTGATGGGAATATATCGGATTATTATAAATTTTTTCTTATCATCATCCCATATCCAAAAGATGATTTTTTTATCCCCATATCCAATGAAAAAACATGCTCTGTACATCGAATGAATCTTGAAATATGCCTTATAATCAATACATGTATATATTTGGATTCCAAATAAATTAGAATGGATATCTTCTGGTCATTTACCTAACCATATCTTTTTTATAATATACTGTTCCACCACCCATGTTGGACTTATATTGACCTTTTATGGAACTATGTTAGTTCAACTACCCAAATTATCTTACAAATTTTAATGTGAAAACACATTCTTCATGACTTATCCATCAACATCTGATTCATCATTTTAGCCATATTAATTTTGTGTGTTATTTGGATCATATTATTCCCATTACTAATCCCCTTCTAATGATCTATTTTTTTGAAGTTATATAAAAAACATTCCCTTTTAACATATTATTACATGATTTTAAATATAATTAACAATCAAATTACAAGACAAGGATCATAAAGTCTAATGTCTTTGGAAGAATAGGTATATAAAACATAAAACATGGGACCAAATAATACATTTCATTATATATCATCCATTATGATCTCCTGATATCG
The DNA here is from genome assembly GCA_963277665.1 of Viscum album. Lineage (NCBI taxonomy): Eukaryota > Viridiplantae > Streptophyta > Magnoliopsida > Santalales > Viscaceae > Viscum > Viscum album. The sequence continues at coordinate 868,539,606 of OY728160.1, read as the reverse complement.
TTGAGCACATACATCAACATAGGATTACCTGGGGATAACATGAACCAGGGGATGAACAAAATATCCCAATAAGGGAATAAACATAAGAATAAAGCATAGCACATGGGTTAGTATGCATAATATGATTACATAAAAGGAATTGATATACATAGGGAAGCATAACATAATTAATAAAAACATATATGATTTGGAAGAGGCATAAAATATGACATAATCAAGATTAAATGCTCATTACACATGCAGGAGCACGAGTCAAGGTTGACCACAAAGACCGTTGCACATGAAGCATGAGTCATGGCTGACCACCAAGACTATTTCACATATTGTCTCATGGAACTAAAATTTATCCATTGAATTGTAGTTCTATATAATAACACACATCCAAAAATGTTCATGAATATGTGTTGTACATGAATAATCATACATATGGAAGCAAACATAATCATAAGGGTTGCTGATGGTAAGAATTGGGTATCATAATATTTTCAAAATGCATAAAATAAGAGAATATCACAATGGTGTCCAAGAAAGAATGGATTTAAATCATAAACAGAAATTTATATGGGAAAATAGGCATATATCATTATTATTTATGTCAAAGTGAAGTGAATACATGTAAAAATTTCTTTTAAGAAACTTTATAAGTAAAACATTTTAGTGTGATTTAAGGAAAATATTAAAGAGAATTTAAAGTACATAAGAGCATAATCCTTCATATAAAATCAGAAGTGAACTATTAAATTTTTCATAATTAAATGTGTGGTTTTATAAAAATATTGGAGGCTTAAAATATATTATGTAGTGCACTTAAACATGGGTAAGAATGCAGGATGTTCCCTGAAATTGGGCTTTCTTGTCAGAAATAATTGAGTAGGGAACCTTTTAAAAGCATTTAAATCCATAAAAAATAGTATGAAATGATATTGATAACAGATTTTGGAACGTATAAAAACCATTTATAGTATCTACATGAAAATAAAATATAATTTGAGGTGGTTAAAAATAGAGAAATGGTATTCTGAAGGAATAATGGAGGTTTAAGAGGAATCCCTTACCTTAATTCTGAAGGTTGTATTCACTTGATATTAATGTCCTGGATAATAAAATTAGATTCATAAATTAATAAATCCTAAACCATTTATACATGTATTTAATTTATTATAACTTTATGAAGTTCATTTATGGCCTTTTGATTTGTTAATAGATTCAATTTCACTGTTTGGGAGAATTGGTTTCCTTTATTTTCATGATCGGTTTACTTGTACTCATGTACAAAAGTAAAAGTAAAGAGGTGGAATTTTTAATGAATTGAAATTATATGTTATTAATGATATTAAAAGGGTTAAATTGGTATTATATGTCATTTATTTGAAATTAATGAGGATGAACCACTATATATATTGTTACTAATACTCATTTGGGTTTATGTTGTCCGTTTTCTATCAAGACAATCTCATTTTGTTTTGTATATTAGTATCATGTTTATAAATTGATTCAAGAATATTAAATAAGATATAATAAATATATTAAAATATATTTAAACCATAAAAATGGTATAATGACCAACTGTGAAGATGGTAATGGAAATTGAAAACTTCAACGTCATTGAATGTGACAAATTAACAAATTATGGGAAATGTTTTCATTTTTATTATAAAAGGAGGTGGAAATAGATATGATGATGAATTATTCCAATAAAATAATAAAATTACAATAAATTTATTATATCAGAGTTATCATACCATTTGGATAGGGGAGGTAAGGAGAGAAAAAGAAAATAAAATAACTTGACAATAAATTAAATGAAAAGGAATAGGGTTTTACCTCTCATCTCATTTTTCTTGAGAACCTCCTTAGGGGATGGGTTTGGAATTTTTTAAGACCGAGAACTCCTTGATGTGGGGGAGGGGATTGGGTGAATATTTGCGACGAATTTTGGCAAGGATCAAGGGCAAATTAGTGTGAAGAGACGAGCCAGTGAGGGGTGGTATTTTTAATGGACGAGTATGGTATTTTATATTAATTTTAAATATTATTGTGTTAGTTTGGTTGAATAATATGAATTTTTTGACCACTATCATCAAAAATATTAAAATAAAAAAATATGAGTTGGATATTATGGTTCTTATATAAGTGACAACTCAATAAATAGTGTAGTTAACTTATTATATATAAATACCTTAAATTACCATATTTCACTATTCCCCAAATATTCTAGTATTATAGAAAATTCCAAAAAAAATCACCCTAATAATGTTAAAATGTTTAGAATTCAAAAAATGAACTCCATTTTATTAAAAAAAAATTCTATATATGTGAGAAATTAAATTTTTAATTAAAATCATAATTTACACAAAAAATAATTCTTTCAAAATTAATACTGATTTTATAACACATTGAAATACCAACTACGGTATAGTAAAATTAACTTATAATCACAAGAAATAAAATATTATTTTTTTAAGATGAATAATTGGTCCCAAAAGACTGAATCAAAATTTTTATTAAATGAAAGACTACAGGAGTCTAAAATACAGGATCATATTAAAATATTTATCATGTAAGGAAATAAGATCAACAAAGAGGTCTTCGAACTAATTGATGTATTGATTTACACCCATGTTTTCTAGGTCATCTGCAGCTATATTAGCTGATGGATAAACATGACTGAAGATATAGTTGAGATCAAAACGTGAGAGGCGGAATTCCATCCAACGAGTAGTAATCGACCTAAAAATATGAACAATGACATTCGAAATCACTTGCACGATGGTCATCAAGTCACATTGAATCCAAAGGTTTTTTCAAACAAAGATCATGGAGAAAGTAATTGCATGAGTTAAGTTTATAATCTAAACTTCATGGTAGGTGGAAATGCCAAAACTACCCATGAAGAAACCAAGGATCTGACCGAGATGATTCCCAAAGATAGCACCACATCCCAAAGGGGCCAGATTGCCTTTGTAGGATCCATCAATATTAATTTTGATCCATCAAAGAAGTGTTTATCTCTAGAAAATCTCCTGGGTGCAATGTGGTTGACTGAAATTTCCATTAATCTGAAGACATCACAGGATTCCAAAGTCATGCATAGTGTTGTGGCAATTTCCCTTTTTCATCAGAGCAGCTTCATGTATGGAAATAAGGACCCCCATCTAACCGTAATTTTGATTCAATGAGTAATTATTATGAATAATATCATTACAATCATAAAAGATTACATGTTGGAGATTATAAACTGTATCTAGGAAAGGTTCTAGATTTGACCTGAGAGTTACATAATGGTACGTTTCTTTAGTTGAGTTTTGAAAGAGTCAAAAGTTAACTAACTAAAACCAAAATTTCCATGAATATATTTACAAAGAGCATAATCAGTAGCACATGAATGAAAGATATGGTTAGCATCTTATCAGTGTTGATTATAGAAATTTCACTTTGAGCAGAGATGGATTCCAAATGAATTAAGGAAAGTCTCTCTGGGAGCTCTATTGTGAGAAAAACACCAGATGGGATTGAATCTAGATGGTTCTATCCTAGGCTTTTTTAAATTTTTTAACCTGCTGTATTCATTTTTGGAGTTATAGAAGAAAAAATAATAGAAATTTTTTGAGTTTAGTAGACCATTGTGATAAGGTTACCAAATTAACAAATCAATAGTGTAAGTGAAAGAGTAATTTTCAATAAAATTTATAATACAATCAGGGAGTTGGTCAAGTTGAGAGTTTAAGGTTTCTCTAATAGAGCAGTTGACATTCTCAGGTTTCTGATTAGGTGATATCATAGTAATTAAAGTCATGTCCACCCAATAATCCAACCTGAATTTCATGGTGTATTCCTTGGAGACCATCCATCTGAAGCTATTCATGATAATAGAGAAATAATGTTTGATAGAAGGGCAAATTGAGGATTTTATGAAATTCAAATTAATATTCTAATGTTCTTCTAGAAATATATTTTTTAGGAAGGTAATAGCTTCAGAATTATTGTGAAAAAGGTTCCATGTGAGATTAACTTGAAGGGATTCATTAAAGTACTTTATATTTCTAATGCCTATACCACCTTTCTCAATGGGCTTACAGCAAGTTGACCAGGGTATAGTCACAATATTTGTCTCAAGAATACTTCCATTCCAGATGAAGTTATTGATAGTGGTGTTCATTTTTTTGATAAGACCAAAAATCCATTTATAGACCATCTTGGAGTAGACCATCTTGGAGACAATAGTTAATTTTACAAGACAAGTCCGACCAGCCAAAGAGAGAGATTTTCATTTCAAAAAAGATAGTTAGTTTAGAACATGGTAAACTATAGTGGAAATGTGGAAAGCCTTGTGTCTGCCCCAAAATATGGGAACACCGTGATTAGTGAAAGGGATAATACCTTTATTCAGACCTAGGTCACTGATAATGTTACATTTTATATTGGGAGGAAAGTTCCTCAAGAAGAAGATGCAAGATTTGTTCCAACTAATGATTTAATTAGCGACATCTTCATAGTGTGAGAGTTTTGTATTGAGGTTTATAATGGTTCCTTTGTCACCTTGAAGGAAAAGGATGTTCTCATCGCATAAAAATGGTTGGTAGGTGCATTTACATTCCTGGATACATTTATGGGTTTCAACATGTTCTATTCCACGAGACGGGTAATCAGATAACTAAGATAGTGATTTTCTGTTGAGAATATAATGGTAGAGAGGGGGTCACCTTTCCTGACCCCTTTTTGCATTTTAAGATGCCTTTGGTAGATCCATTAATCTAAATGGATATTGATACTTAGTTAAACAATGTTTTGATTGTAGTGATAAATGTTTCCCCAAAAACAAAACATTGAAGAACATTAAAGATAAAACTTTAATACATGGTGTAAAAATATTTTATAATGTAATGTCTAATAGTAATATTCACTACTCTATTAACCATGTTCATGTTATTGACAAATTTAGATGAAAGATAGATGCAATCCCTAATGGATCTGCCATTAATAAAAAAAATTGGTTCCAGGATACAAGTTTTTCAGTGATAATTGAATTTATAATTTCAATGAATTTAGTGATGATTTTGTAAAGATTTTTGATAAGAGAAATGGGTCGAAACAGATGAATATCAAAGGAATTTTCAACTTTTGGAATCAAGGTGAGAAACTGGGAATTAAGAGAATGAGTATGGAAAAAATTGGTGAATGAGGATTTGACATGTTTACAAACATAAATAAGAATCATAACCCAATAATGTTCGAATAAACCATTATTGAATCCATCAGGACCAGAATCACTATCTGGATTTAAACTAAAGACAATTTCATTGATTTCATGATCCAACTGAATGTTGAAAAGGAATGTGTTGTCTTCATCAGTGACCACCATCAGAATGATCTATAGAAGGAGGTCTTCTTTGATATTTGGACCAATAAATATTGATTCATAGTGGGAGAATATATGATGTGAAATTTCATATTCAATGTCAAGAAATTTTTCCCAATCCTTTAGAAAGGTTAACTGCTTGCAACGCTTCATAATTCATTTAAAAGAGTTATAGAACATAGTATTTCTATCTCCTTCTATTAACCATTTAGCTCTAAACGTTTATTTCCCCATAGGTTCATTAAAAGTGAGCAGTGAGTTGAGTACAACCAATTGGTTTATTTCTTGAGTAGAATCAGTGTTGAGGTCAGAGATGGTGTTTTTGTTTTGAATATCTTTATGTTCTTCCTCAATAAGAAGGATATCATTATTAATTTTATTGGATTTGGAGCTGTACCAGATCATGAGAGCCTATTTTAGATGTTATAATTTGAAATTATAGGGAAAGGAATCATTATTTTGATACATTGAAGACCAATAGTTTTAGATGAAATTAGTGTAATCAATATTAGAGAACAACTCATTGTTAAATATGAAAGGTAAGCGACATTTCATTTTTTGGTGGAGACATTGACCAGAATGGGGTGATGGTCAGACTTCAGCCTATGAAGAGTGGTTCTAGAGATAGTGTCCCATTTATCAAAAATAGGGACATACATTAAGTCTATATCTATCTTTGAAGAAGACAATATATTGTAATTTCTTCTATACTAAGTGTATTTTTCACCAGTGAGAGTAATTTCAATGAGATTGATGTCTTCAATCGAGGCTTTAAATTCCCTCATGGAAATAGATTCATGATAAGGTCTAATTTTCTCACTTGAGTTGATAATGGCATTAGAATCTCTAAGAAGAAACGAATGAGGAATTAATATTAGTGCCTAGATAAGAAAGGTAATTCAAAAGAGTTCTTCTTTCATGGAATCTATTTTTAGAATAGAAAAAATAGCAGAAGATGTGCATGCCATCAGTATTTAAATTTCAAGTGAAAATATGATCAGATAAATTTAAAATAGTAATATTTTGTGATTTTGTAGGTATTTGAGACTACACTAGTAAAAATATAATTAAGATGACACAAGTGAGAGTATTTAGAGGAATAATTATTTTTTTTCTCAACAATAGAAAATAACATAGGATTATGAGTGTTAAACATTCTTTTTAGAACAGTGAACCAGTCATAGTTGGAAATACTCAGACAATATCCCAAATGAATCTTCATTGAAACCCGGTTTTGGAGTTATAACTCCCTTTTTGTTCTTTCCAGAACAATTATTTCTATAAGACCTTATAACGTTTTGAGTATTGATTCTATTAGTGGTCTATTTCTATAAATTGTTATGTAAGAAACGGTTCTTCATTGTAAGTTCATTTCATGAAGAATTCATAATTGAGTTTGTACTATTCGTATAACATAGCTTTAAGGAAATTGAATTTTGGTTAGATAACAAAACACTAGGCTTCTCAGAATAGTTCTTATTATCTACAGATTGAGCACCATCAAAAGGTAAATTTATAGAAGGAGGGAAAGGTGTACCTAGATCCATTGAAGCATCTATATTCACTTATTTGGTAGTGTGTAGGTCTGATGGATGGTTCATCTGCATAGTGGATTTAGTATTCTTCGGCATTAGCATAGTGTCTTGTACCAAGAATGGGTTACCTTTTGTTTGTTTTACACTTTCCAATGGCATGGAACCTATTTTATCAGTGTTATAGTTCTTGGTCTTTCCCTAGGCCTAGATAGACTTTAAACTAGTATGATGATTCCCATATTTTATAGAAAAACTAGTGGTCACTATCACATTATAACTATTGACAGATTTAATGTGATTAGGGTGAGAAGAGCATAATTCATTTGCCTTTTTTTGGCTATATACTTCATCTCTAGAGTAGGTTCATTGTAATATATGGCAGTGGATTGCATGGACACTTTATTTTGATAGTCCTCTTAGTAGTTTCATTTAGTGAAGCATTAATAGTTGAATCTACAAACTTCATATTACATATCATCAAGGAATTTTTATAGTCATTTCTTATAGATTAAGTACTTTCAATAGATAAATTAGTAAAATGGGAGGAAGTGTACCTAGATCATCTGTTTACTCCACACCGGACGCATCTGTGGCTAAGGGAGCCTAGGCTTTGAAAGTGTCCAAAGCATTTGGAAGACACTGCTTCTGCTCAACCGATTCAAAGTTTTTCTACATTTGCAAAGGGTCCTGTTCCAAGGGTGTATTCCCCTTTACATATTTAAAATAGTCCAAGTCCTTCGTAAAAGTTACATTAACATTTTAATTATGGACTATTACTGGGTTTGTAAAACCTTCAGATTAGTAGAGAGTTTCTCAGTTTTTATAACACTGCCAATGGTATCTAGCGTTTTAAATTCAGAGGTGTCGTGAGAAAAAGGAAAATAACCTAAACCATTTTCCTGATTGTTGGTATCAATTGTTATCCCTTGAGTAGTTTTAATATTCAATAGAGCGGGTTACAAGATCTGTCCAGGATCCTAAACCGAGCAGTTTGGTGAAACCAAATTTTGCAGAGAGTAATCAACTTTGTGATTATTTGTAGTTCCTATGCTGCAAGCATTGCATTGAATTTATTCAGGTGGAGATATTTTACCCCTCTAACCTAGTTAGTGTTTGTAATTTTTGATGAAATTAGTGATGGATACCTATTCAGATGGACAATTACTGTATTCTTTTTTACCATGAACATGATTGGATAACGTAACATTATCTAAATCTAGATTTTGAATCTCTTCTATAAGGATTTGTTTCTTAATGTATGATTCTTCCCCTCAAACAACATCTTCCTATGTTACACCCAAGTTTCCCCCTATATGTGTCATGTTGGGGGATTTTTTCACCCAGATTTTAGGTTTCTTTTTGCAGAGTTCAGTTATGTCCAACATGGGAGATTTTTCTTTTTTTATCCTTATCTATTTCTAGTAATTTTCAAATGGAAGAATCACTTGTTTTCTAACCACCATAAAATTGGAGATTATATGTCCAGTTATATTAAAAAGGTCACAAAAGGGAGGCTTCCTCTCATATTCCATTCTAATTTCTGTTTTTTAATATTTATCATTGAAATTGATTGTATTTTATATCTTTGAATCTATGTTAATTTCCACCATAACTCTCACAAAGGGGCCTAAGTCAGCATTTAATGTTCTTTGGACAATTTTGATTGGAGATCGAATGCAGGAATAAATATTATTCAGAATTTTTCGGTGCCAAATGAAACAATTCAGCCCATGTAATTTTACACAGAGATGTGCCATGGTATTCCTATATGTGTCTAGGTTGAAAGAAAAGTCCCGTTAAGTTATTCTATGGAATAATGACTTTAGATTAATATTACCAGTCTTCCAAACCTTCTCTATATCATCTTGTGATTTCAATAGAATGTGATAATATCCCTTCCCTATAGATATCAATACCTAGTTTGGTATATTCTAGATGGGTGCAATATGCGAGTGTAAATAAGGAAAGTTACAAGGGTGGTCACATTTGAGGTAGGAGATGCATCCCATGATAGTGAATTTGAACAGTTCTGTGCATTTTTGAAGTGCATCGGGGTCCGCTTCCACCAAGAATCCACCACCATCAAGTCTCATCGATATATGTTCCTTAACTTCAATAAATACATTTTATTCCATTCATTCAACATTTATAATGTTTTTATAATGTTTAAAATGTAATTTTATGTGGTTTACAGTATATGGAATTATTATTAGAATGAAATTTCAATTTTAAGAGTTCATGGTCGCTACATTATTCCCCCATGTGAAATTTATCCCTCAAAATTTCATTTTAAATTTTAAATTATAAAGATGTGTGGGTAATTTTCATTCATCACTTACTATAATTACCATGTTTCCACTCTGTTCATATGGTTCAACCAGAGTACTTTTACCAGGCGAGTAGTCTTGTTGTGTAAACATTATCTCTATTATCCAAGATCTTCAAATGGATTCTCCTCTTAAGAGAGATCATTATCCAAATATACAACATATTATTTATGTATATGTGAGGGATTCAATATGTAATTCATCTAGAAGGATATGTGGAATACATCATGTACTTATGACATGGCTCATGGATGTGCTAGTCGATAGGCCACAGCTCCAACATGATCAAAAATCTCAAAGGAGAAGATGTACTTGAGACTCATCTTTCCTTTCTTCCCAAATCTCAGGATCCTCTTCTATAGAGATATGATAAGGAATACCATGTCTTGGACCTTAAACTCGAGGTCGTATTGATTATTGTCTTCATAGATCTATTGTCAACATTGAGCTACCTTGATGTGATTCTAAATGGTTTTCTTGTTATCAACCATTTCTTATAACATTTTAAGTAATAGCATCTCACACTCATTTTCTTCATCCTGAAATGCTAGTATTCTACACCTTTTCCCATAAAGGGATTCATATGGATCCATTCAGATTCTCAAGTGGCAACTATTTTTGAAATAGTACTCAACTAGAGGAAAATGTTTTTCCATTCCTCTAATGATCTCCATAGAACAATGTCTCAACATGAATTCTAGTTTCATAATTGTTCGCTGAGATTGGACATCAATTTGAAGATGATAGACTGTGCCTAAGTTCATCTTAGTTCCTAGAGAATGTTGGAGACATTTCTAGAACATTGAGGTGAATATTATATCTCAATCAGATATAGTCAACAGTGATACTTCATGATGAATTTCCACTACTTTGATAGATATAAATGGATGTTGATTCAATAATAATTCCTCTCAAATTGTGATAAATTGATCTATCTTTGTAAGATTATAAATAACAAAGAATATAGAATTATTCCCTTCAGATGTCTTTGGATGTCCAGCAATAACATCCATGGTGATGTTTTCCTATTTCCATGATGGTAAGGGTAATGGTTTCATCAACCCTTTATACTTTTTACTTTCAGACATCACTATTGACATACCATACACATTGATGTAAATTTAGTAATCTCTTTCTTCATATTTCTCCACAAATAATTCTCTCAGAGATATCAATACATATTTTTCCTGCATAGGTGATGAAATAATGTTGATCTATGTGCATCATTCAAAATCTTGTTCTTTTTATCTGGATCGGATGGTACACATAATCGTGACCCAAATATCACGATGCCTTCTTCACCCATTTGGAACTCTAGGGATTTCCCATTTCTGATGTCATCTGCCATTTTTTGAATTTCTATATCATTTCATTTAGAATCTTTTTTTATAAATGACGTATGGTCAAGAAATAACTCAAGAAAGGATTGATTATGTTCCTCCTTTAATGATTCCCAGGTCCATCCTTTATAAGTCTAATATATTATATCTTTCTCAATCCCTGTCATTTAAAAGGAAGCTAGATCCTTTATACATAGAGAATATTCCACCTTATTTTCTTTTCCAGGATGGTAGTGTATTGATTAGTCATAATATTTAATGAGATATAACTATCTTATCTAGCACATATTAAGATCATTATTTTTGAATATATATTTGATACTCTTGTGATGATTATATATCTCACAGTTCTCCCCATTGAGACAATGTCGCTATATTTTCAACTTGATGATCACAGCCTCAAACTCCTTATCATGAAAATGATATTTTTCACATAAATATTCAAATACATTTAGGTGTAGGATTTCACATTATTATTTTTAATTAGTACCCATCCTATGACATTTTTTAATCATTGATGTACACCACAAAGTGTTCTCAATTTATCGGGAGCGTGAGTTCTATCATGGTGGTAATCCTCTTATTGAGATACTTAAAGATTTACTAACATTCTTGAGTCTAAGAAAACTTCAATCCCTTTCATGTAAGCTTCGTTGTTGTGTTTGAAAATCATGATATGTTCTTCAGAAATCATCGGTAATACCTAGCTAGGACATGGAAACTCGGTATCATTCTTAGAAATGTTAGCCTATGGAACGCTTTATTTCCATTATCTTAGAAGGGTCCATATATATCCATTTATTACTAATTACATTCACCACGAATGATACTTCCTTCACCCAAAAGTCAAATTTAATGTACATTTCATATAGGTTCTACCTTATCAATGTCTTTAACAAATTATTAAAATGCTTCTAATGTTTCTCCTTTATCTTGAAGTATATTAGAATATCATCAATAAAGACTACCATAAATTTGTAGAGGAAATCTATCAAAACACAACTAATTAAATAAATGATGTTTTTGGAGAATTAGTGAGTCATTGTGGAATCACTGTGAACTCATAGTGACCATACCATGTTTGAAAGGCTGTATTGGGAATATCTTCCTTTCTCACCTTTAATTGTTGATATCTCAACCAAAGGTCCAACTTATATAAATAACTGGAACAATGTAGCTGATCAAACAAGTCATCTATCACATGTATAGGATAGTTATTCTTTATCATGATTTTATTAAGTTCATGATAATCAATGTATAGGCACATTAATCCATCCTTCCTATTGAATAAGATCACTGGTGAACCACATGATAAATAACTTGTGTATACAAAACCCTTATCCAGATTCTCATATAACTACTTCTATTGTTCAAATAGATCAGCGGTGGCCATTCTAGAAAGTGTCTTTGATATATGAAAATATATATGAATTAGTTCTTATGATAAATCATTATATATATGAGGAGTAAGCCCATAAAATTATTTAGGGAATACATCTGTGAAATCCCTCATGATGGGCATGTATTCAAGAAGGATTATCTTCTTTGTCTCAATCATTTAAGATAGATATGATTTCTCCCAAGGCAGTAATATACTCATATGACAGAATTATACTAATGTATATTAATCCCCGACAAAAACATGTATATAATTTGAAGATGCTTCCGGATTTGAAGAGAAATCTCCCATTCCTGATAGTCAATGATGTCTTTGTATAATGATAGAAAATCAACGACCAATATAGCATCAAACTTCACCAAAGAAAGTATGAAAGGATTAGATGGAAGTCTTAGTCCACAAACATTAACTAGGGAGGAGTTATAAACATTTGATGTAATAATTTCCCCAATTTATATTCTCACAAATAACTCAACCACTAAATTTTGTGGTGGTGTTAGAATAATTGTACTAAACATTCAAAATATGTATGAATGTTTAGTACTAGAATAAAATAGTTTGTTAAAATTTATTGAATGAATAACTATTGTTCTAGTCATAACATTATTATCCTCCTCCACCTCAGTATTAGTGATAACATATTACATTCCTTTTTTCCTTGGAGGTTGTTGTTGATTTACTTCGAAAACCCTGGTCTTAGTGCATTGGATTGAAAAATTCCCATGTTCCATGTATTTGAAACACAAAACTTTAGGATGAGCATTGATATGAACCTTCCTTTATTCATCCACATTGGTGGAATTATTCATATCCCTTTAGGATTTCTTATCTAGATTCCCTATTCTTCCATATATGAACCATATCATGGTTCCATTTAGACAGTTCCCACAATCCATCTTCCCATAATTTTGACATGTGGGATATTCGGTCTTCCTTGCAACATGATATTTATTTTCTAATTAACCCATATTAGACCCAATTTCGATTATTTTTTTCACTAGGAAAATGTGACAAATGAGAGTCTCAGATCTCCATTTCAACTGTGAGGGAACAATAGAAATCTCTTTATAACATTCGATGTCTAAAATTTCCATCTGTTTCTGTATACTCAGATTTAGTCCTCTAAATAAGAGATCCACTATTACTTTGCTGCTCATGACATAGCCAAAGGTGTATCTGGAAGGCCTTGTAATTTTTCTCCATTGACCCTGAAAGACTCATCTTCCTTCAACCTAAGCCTATGGAACTCTTTTTCCGTCTAAAGATGTATAGGTTAGGGAAAATATTTATTGAAAACAATTTTCTTGAATTAACCTCAATCCATGGAATAAATTTCTTCCTTAGACATCGTATTTTTTATCACTGTCCACCACTGATTAGCTTCTCTATCAATATGGTAGATCACCATCACAACTTTCTCTTCTTATGAACAGTAAATGATATACAATATAATTTCAATGGAGTTATTCCATTGTTCTATTAGGAGGGGATCAAAAGACCCACAAAACATCGGAGGACCTTTTTGCCAGAAGGGTTTGACAAAAACTAACTCTTTATTTATAGGAGGTCATTCAATGAAATTCAAGTTATTATTCATAACATAATCTAGTTGATAAAGAACTTTCATGATGTTTTGAGCACACATTCCCATCATATTTTTCATATCAATAGATAAATCATTAGATTTCCCATCACATTGATTATTGGGACATGTTCTTATATTTTTGGCCATTAACTATGAAAATAAAGTAAAATTAGGGGTTGGAATACTTAGCTAATAATCATGTAAAAGGAGACAGTGAACATAAAAAGGAAAACCTTTTGAATAAAATATTATCCTAACTATTGATTCGTAGGTTTCAATATAGGTCATACAAGGTTTATTTCCTAATATATAATCTTATGGGATATTATTTTTTCCCTTAATAATTATTCATTGCGATCTTTTGAATTTACTAATACATATCCACTAGGATTTTCAAACAACGTACACAGTAAGGACCATTTTCATGTACCATATTAACCCGAATTATCCCCATAACATCTTGTCATAGTGGTTATTCCTATGTACATATATGAAAGGACAACTTATACTTGTAGTTTCTATAATGGGATCTATTTTATTTAAAATACTCTTACTTTATGCATAAAATATAGGGATTTTGTCTTTGACTTATTGTTTTCCATAAGGTTAATACTATGTGCTCTATTTCTATTCTACAAGAATAACTAAACCTTTATCTGATACCAACAATAGAAACTATATACATTTTCAAATAATATTACATGATTTTAAACATAATTAACAACAAAATTGGAAACCATGGATCATGAATTCTAGTGTATTTGGAAGACATGGTACATAAAATTGAAAACATGGGACTAAATAAAACATTTCATTATTTGTCATCCATTATATGCTCTAGACATCCTATTAGTACTTAAAAATTCATTGGATAAATTAGGGATTACATGAAAAAATGTATGAGCAAAACTGGAAAAAATCTTCATAATCGTAAGAATAAAGAATAGCACATGGGTTATTAGGAATAATAATATGACCTAAATGGCCTGAATATACATAAGGAAGCATAAAATATGCAATAATTGTATCACTAAAGATGTGGAAGCAACATAAAACATGACATAATGATGAGTGAAGGATCATTTCACATGAAGGAGCATGAGTCAAGGTTAACCCCCAAGACCATTGCACATGGAGCATGAGTCGATGCTAACGTTGAACACCATTGCACATGACATCTCATGGGATATAAAAATTAACTAATTAATTTGAGTAATATCTTGGTTCACCTATCATAAACTGTTCATGAATATATATTGTACATAACTAATAATAAAAAATGAAAAAAATATAATCATAAGGGTTACCATGGTATGAATTTAGCATCATATCTGGTCAAAAATCCATTACATAAGGGAATATCACAATAGTGTCCAAGAATGATATGATTTAAATCATAAATGGAAATTAATATGGGAAACTAGTCTTGGATCATGATAAGATATGTAAAACTGAAGTGAATACATGTAAAAATGGAACATAAGAAACTTTTGAAATAAGACATCTTGGTGCGGTTTACAAAAAATATTAAAGAGAATTTAAAGAATAAAAGAGGAAAATATTCAATATAAAATCATAAGTGAACCAAAAAATTCCTAATAAAAAGAGATATTTTAGAAAAATAGTGGTTGTTTAAAATAGAATATGGAGTGCACTTGAAAATGGGAAAGAATTCTATAAATTCTATAAAATCAGGTTTTCGTATTTGGATGAATTGAGTAGGGATCATTTAAAAAACGAGTATATACCTGAAAAAGTAGGATGAGATGATCATGAGACATGATTTTGTAACATTTAAAAAACATTTATAATATTTATATTAATTGACAAGATAATTTCATTTGGTGAAAAATAGAGAAAGAATAACAAAATGAATAATGGAGGCTTGGGTAGAATCCCTTAACTAAATCCTAATGGTGTTATTCACTTGATCTAAATGTACATGATAATAAATGTGGATTTAATAATTAATAAAAAAATTACTCATTCTATATGTTTTTTTATTATAACATTATTATGTTAATTTATGGTCTTTTATGGGTTAAGAGATTTAATTTCTTTTTTGGGGGGTGTTGGTTTGCTTAGTTTTCATGATTAGTTTACTAGTACACATGTACGAAAGGTCATGTAAAGTGGGGGTAATTAAACATAATTGAACATATATATTTTATCAATTATCTTTCATATTTTAAATTGGTATTATATATCAATTTTTTTATGGCATGTGGATGAATCATTTGATAAATAGTTAGTGATAATTGCTTGGGATTATATTAGCAGTTTTTTTACAACGAACTCATTTTGTTTTATAAATTATTATCATGTGTATTACTATTATAAAACATTACATAAGATATAATACATATATAGTAATCTATTTAGACCATAATAATGGTTTAATGACCATCCTTAAATACAATAATAAATATTGAGTGCGTCGTCATCCTTGAATGCGATAAATTAAAATATCATAAATGATGTTTGCATTTTTAGTATAAATAGTATGAGATAGAGAGATGATGAAGAAAAATTCCATTAGCACAATAAAATTCCCATATGTGTATGCTACATTATTTATCATTCCATTTGTATGAGTGGAGGAGAAGAGTGAAAAATAAAATAAAGGAACATAAAAATAATTTAAAAGAAAATAATGTGGGTTCGTTCCCTGGATTCATTATTCTTGAGAACATCCTTAGTGGATTGGTTTTGGTATTTCTTTAATAAAAAAATCTCCTGAACATGGGGGAGGGGCCTTAGTTTACTTTTTAAGAATTTGGAAAAGGATAAAGGCTTGATAGGTGAGAGGATAAGAGGGGGTGAGGGGTGGTATTTATAGTGGAGCTAAGAGGTGTTTTCTCATTATTTTATTCACCAGTTTAATATTGTGGCTCCAGACTATGAATAGTTTGAGAATTATTAAAAAATATATATATAAATAAAGAATGGGAGTTCTATATTATGGTTCTTACATCAGATATCACTCAAGGAATTTTCTATTTAACATATAATGTATAAATAAAATAAATTATTGCATTTCACTAATTACCAAAAAACACAAGCATGAAAACTAAAAAAATATCTCCCTAATCATATTTTGATGCTCAAAACTCAAAAATTAACACCATTTTATGAAAATAATTTTCTAAATTTTCTAAATTTAATTTTAAATTAAAATCATAATTTACTCGACAAATACAAATTTTAAAATTATAACAGATTTTATAACACTTCAAATAATTAACTATGGTCTCATAAAATTATCATATATTCCTAAAACATCAAAATATTAATTTTTCAATACATTTTATGAAAATAAATATTCTTTTAAATTATTAAATTATTCATAAAATTTTAGTTAAACATTTATGACTTAAAAAAATACGGATATTTAGTTAATAATATTTAAAATATTTATTTACTTATACTATGATATAATTATATAATATTTTCACTTATAAGATGGGTAAATTCTTTTTATACTTTCATTGGAGAGGTTTCTATTCAATTAACAGGTTTAGTATTCATAAGGGTTACATTACTATTCAAATTTTCAAGTTAGTATATCATCGGTAAAGGATCCTTAACTTCTAGAAATACCTTCTATTTCATACATTCATCAATAAAAATTTTTATTCTGTTCAAAATGTGAATGTATTTGGTTTAATATATATGGAATAATTATAAGCATATAATTTATATTGAAATAATTCGGGGCCCATATAGAAGTTGTATATGTTGTATTCACCACCATTGTCGGAACATAGGCATTTAAACTTCTGAGAACATTGATTTTACACCATTTGATTTCATTGGATGAAATCCTAAATAAAATTTGAATTATTTCCATGACACGTCCCCATTGATATAACCCCTAGGCCAACAAGGATGACAGGGACTGATTCCCCAAAACCCATCTCCAATCATCTATGAGACGGAGACTAGCAGTGAGGGTAAATGCATACATAGATTGGAGGGTTTTACATTAATATAAGTTAAATTGTATTATATAAGATTAATATCTACCAGGTGACCATATATTATAAAAAAATATCTGATTAATATATATAATAATCCTAATACATAAATCAAATGACATACAAGACATATACAATATTAGAAAATGAAATACTTTAATAAATCATTGGAATTGACCGTGAAGACCCAATCGATCCTAAAAAATTCCCCAAAATAATAATTAATTTTTCTATTTCCAACTAGATCATGCAGAATAAAAAGAGTTATATATATGTTGGGGGAGCCTAACATGTATAATCTATTAGATCATCTCTAAAACATATCTTGAAAAATAAAAAATAATTATAATAATGATGGATTTAGGTATATTTATCTAACTTTAATATACTTTATTATTACCTATATTCATGTTTTCAAATATTAATAAACATCCTTACTCATCCGGAATGGTCTATAGCATGATCTATTATGTTATAATGTCTTAAGAGTAAATGTCTCAGAAAAAGGTCGTAGCGGTTACCTACTAAGATAATAACCTACATGTGACATGATAGTATTCTTAATTATTTGATCTATAGCTTCATGATATCATATTATAGAATGAAAATGATATATACTATTTGTGGCAGAGACACATAGAACTTTCAGCAACTTTCACATTGTGTTTTCCCCTAGTAATTACTTATGTATCAGACTATGAGAACAATACTTTCCACTAGGAAACCCACATTATATCTGTCATTGAATGTTCTTATACATGTATGTGTATATTGATCTATAAAAATTAATATTATTATTATTCGATTCACAAGTTGGGTAATTTGATGTATTTATGAAAATCATGATGACATCTTTTCATGGAAAATTATGATTCATTCTATATGTAATGAGTGATATTGTATTAATGAATAGTGTGAGAAAGGTTTTTTATTTTTATTCATTAACCAAAGTAGATATAAAAACCCTCCGACGAAAATCACGAATTCAAAATAAATCATTATCCATGATGTTCTATGGGAAAGTTCATTTCATGAAATCTATATAAAGAGACATCATGTACATAGGTCGATGAGAGTAGTATGCAACCTACGCCATTATAGATTTTGAGATTCATAGATCGTACTACACAGTAAGAATTCATATGAGGTTTTATGTAATTTATACTTTAACATATTTCTCTATGGTCTATGGACATGTTTCTAGATTCTATCCTTGGAATTTGATAATCTCTACCTAATGGAATTGAAAAATATGCCTAAATGGTCCACCACTGAGTATATCTCGAACCACAATTAAATATTATTGTCTTTTAAAATGTTAAATAACGTTTATTTTCATTTTTTTTTAAAATTATTCATTTCTTACTTGATCACATATATCAAATAAGTTGTTATTCAAGTAAATTTTTTTGCGTAGAATATTAAAAAAATAATTAATTTCAATGTTTTAAATGTAATATTTTTTATTTATTGGATAATAATGAAACATTTGTTTTTTTATAAAAGTGGTGACATGAATTGGTTTCCCAATTCATGCCACCTAAGAAATTTATGAAAATCCAAAGTAACAATACAAGGAAGAAGTGTAAATAGAATACACCAGTGGGGAGTTTAGGGGGATACAAGAAATAAGTTCAAGCATATCAAGTCTAAAAGAAAAATCCAGCCAACATGTGCTCGAGGAAGTAGGTCCTTCTTCAGATCATCCATTCCAGCCATCAACAAAAACACCAGAGATTTTCTTTCAATGGAGTGTCGCACCATGATCCTCAATAAAACATAGCAACCATCAGGAACTTAGAAAAAAAAGCCATTTATCTAGAAAAATTAGAACATAACAGCAAATAGAGAAACATGGGACTAATTTAGAAAAGCAATAGTCCAGCTGAAATCTGTACAGCAGGCCAGAAAAAAACCAAACAGTTATCAGGTGAAAAATTTGACTTCCCTAAGAAGCAATCAAAAAACCATCTTAGGTGAAAATCTGAAGCCATGATGTAACCACAAAAAAATGCAGAATAACAAATCAAACATTCCATCAAAAAACAAGAGAGATCATTCCATACTACTCATACTCAAATAGTCCAAAGGATGAATCAAGAAAACAGGAGATAACAACTTTATTTTAATCATCCACAAGCAGAAAAAAGAGTTTAATGAGAAAATCACTAGAAATATGATTGAAGGAGAAGGATCATGCAACAAGAATCAGGGAGTTTTCATTGACATCTTCATTCTTTGATTGAATATATATCTCTTGACACTAATATATTTTTCTACAGTGATTTCACCCTGTTGTAGTTTCTAGAATGAAAATTATTTCGGAAAATCCATATAAGTGTTCTGATCCTGAGTTTCCTCTTGTGAATCGTGCTGCAAAGACTCCTCCTTTGAGTTATCTACAAGAGGATTTTCCTGGGAAGGTGCATCAACTTCTTTCCTAGAAGCATCAAGCGATCATGTCACAATTGTTATTTCATGGTGTGAGTAATTCTTGTGATCTATGGTTTTCTGAGGATTTGGATTAATGAAACCATCCGCATCCACAATTACTTTTTTGCCTTTCTTGGCCATTGATTTCAAATAAGAATATTAAATTTGTCTAGGTTGGTCAACCTCCTCAACTGAGGAGTCACTGAAAGCTAAATCATCTACATGCTCTTTAGATCCTTCCTCTTCTGGTTCTGTATAAATTTGTTTTTCCTCATCAAGGGTATTTGTGTCAGGGCAGTCCTTTCTTCCTATGTCTTGAGGGTATTCATTCTGGATGGGGGTATCTACCTTAGAGGTAGAGATAATGGCAGTGGCATCAAAGACAGTGTTAACAAAATAAGAGGATTGATTGTGGGTGCTATGATTTTCTAATGATATCTCATGGTTGTTCAACAAGAGTGGAGGTTATGTCATAGTGTTTTCAATGGAGACTAAGTTCTCTTTACTTGAAACTTCTATATAACCTTTCAAATAAACTTTAGGATTTGATGGACCATTTATAGTAGGGGTATTGTCATTCATTTTAAACTCATGTTTGTTTTTTTCAACCCAATACATTTTCTTAGAAGAAGAAGATATAGCTTTGAGGCTACAATCCTTCAATTTATGACCATGGTTAAGACAAGCAGTGTAATAATCCAGTAGTTTTTCATAAACAACCTCTTAAAAACCGTAATTTCCATTCTGAATCCATACCTGATTGGGGAGATCATGTGAAACATATACTTCTACACATATTCTAGAAATTGAAGGTGTAGAGAGATTCTCAGTTTCCAAATAAAGTTTCAAAGGTTTTCCAATAAGCATAGCAATTGGGAATAGAGCTAGCTATTTGAACAGATAAAGCGACAGACCGGGAAATTGAAGCTAGATAGGTACAATTGGTGATTCAGTGAAGGGGACAAAATCTGTTGTCCATTTAAGCACTAGCATAATACACCCCCCCAAAAAACCAAGATCCCTTCGTCCAAATCCTATAATAATTATCTTGAGAAGAAAAATTAAATAGAACATTCGAATCATTAAGGAGGCCGATGTGAAAATTAAAAAAACCAATGATTTCGAGCGAGCATCGCAATAACTTCAGTGAAGGAAGATGCTAAACAAATTTCCCAACAAGAAAAAAATGCAAATCTGAGGCCAGAATACTAACCTCATCCATTGAGAATGAAATCACCGGCTACCCACAGTAATGTAAGACATTTGGTTTAATACCAAGATATGCAGAAGAAACTTCTTCGCAGGCTTTGTTATTCTCATTGGTTCTCCCCGCAACGACATCGGCGAAGTATCGGGCCTTAGGGTTTAACACAAACTCAATAGGGTTTCTCTCGCTCTCCCAGCAGGTCTAGATCTTCAGCGCTCCCATCCTCACCTAGGTCATGAAACATTTGTTATTTATTAAATAAGTAGAAATTATTCAAGGACTAGTTATCATTACAGAGGAATGGTGTGCCGTATATAATAGGTACAAGGAGACAAAATATATAATAAATATTATTTGAATGAATTTTAAGAAAATTTATTCAAGAAATAATATTTAGTTAGTCCATAATATTTTTACATTTCAAGTAAAATGAAAATAAGAATAAAAATAAAATTTAGATTTGTCGTTCATTAGGGATGAATAAAGTATTACTCGCTTATGTGAAATTTTTATTTTCTAACCATAAAACTACTTAAACCCTATTATAATATTTCCAAACTCATTGAAATCCATTTTTATTGTTGTTTATAATGAATTAGTGAGAATACTTTCAATCCATATAGAGTTCCTCTATATGAACTCTCTCAATAATAGAGGGCAATCCTCCTCCTCCACCCATGTAAATTATAGATAGAATAAGGGGAGTTATTCCTTGATTTAATTTTTGTGGAAATCAAAGATGAGTGATGAAAGTATTATGATATTCTTAACTAACACATGGATATCCCCACAATGCATCTCAGAGGGTTTTGATGCATGTGTGGATCACCACTAAGGGGAATCTACACGTGATTCCAAAAACACAATGATGGTATGTTTTAAAGATGTTTTTTTTATTTTTCAACAAATAAATAATTTATAGTAAGGTAATAATTTTACAACTCAAACTAATTTTGAATCATTATGCGATGATTCTATATTTTTACAGCTTTATTTATCCAATTAATCCTTTTATTCATTTGATTTGTCATAACATTCTACATCATGTACATCTCAAAATAATCATTAATTAAGAATAGTAGTCTGTTTGGTTATACAAATCACGTGCTTATAGTCTACTATAACCAACAAGTGTTACTAAATAGGCCTCATGAAAACTTATAATTATTTAAATATCCTATATTTAATTATTCTTTTGGCTCTATTTATCAATTATAATTTAATCATTCCTTTAATTATAATTGAAAGATCGTTGTTTTTTACTACTTCACTCTTGAAAATATAGAAAAAATTAAATTAATAGGGAATAAATAAATTTCAAAGAATATATCTTGAGGTGATAAGGATTTAGATAGGATAAAAAAATATCAAATAGAATATAACCTATAGGCGCACATTGTGTACCCATGTTTAATTCCCTGGGAAAACTCATGAATAATTTTATAAAATGATACAATAATAAAATGTGATATGTAATTAATACACAATGTGTGTTGAACAATCCATCATGGGGAAAGGTTTTTCAAACTACATGTAATATTTCTTGCATACATGATGTGTAGTTCATTATTTCAAGAAGTGTTGTGTGTTTATTACATGAAATATTTGACAAGAATCCATTTAACATGGAAACCACAAGACGTGTTGGCTAACTTCATATTATAAAATCCATTAATGTCCACTATTGGATAACATGCCCAATTAATTGATGTGTGTCATGGATAGATGGAAAAGAAATAAACATTTTATGTAGCTAGATAGTACACACAATGTATATTGGTTGTTTATGCAGAAATTATAATTAATTTATGATATATTTTAAAACTTTTCAACATTATTTGTTTGACATTTATATTAATCGTGAACACCATGTGATGATATATATATATATATATATTCATTTTTAATAAATTTCAGTATAGTATTTATAATGTTATATCATGTATAAGTCTTAACACACTAATTACTCTATCCACATTAAAATACTAACATGCTATGTAAATACCATGTGTGCAAGTGTCATTTATTTGATAGTACATTCCATGAAATAATGTGATATGGAATATATTCGACATATCTTATGATTGAATATTATAAAACCATCACACGTATTTGGTTGTTCATATGGGTACACATTGTGTTTTCTCAAAACGTACGTATTTTATATTTAGTCATTTTTTAAATTTATTTATTTTTTTTAAAATAAATAAGGATGAGAATAACAACAATAGTTGGATGAGAGTTAAGATACCATAATAGATTAATCATTAATTATAATAAATTGATTTTATCATGATTAATTTTATATATGAATGATTGAGGATGAATGAATGTTTTTAAATGCATAATATTTTACATGTGTATGGATGATCATGAGTATAGACCAGATCATATGTGATGTCCTGGCTCAATTGACCACTAAATCTATAACTATAATAGTCTCAAAATGGCCTCAAGCATGCTTCCAAATATTCTAATGGATTTTGAATAAAAGTTAAGGTCTAATGGTGGTATGGCATGGATATTATACCCTAATGATCAGAGTAGCACATAAATATATCTATAAATAACATATAACAGTGAAATCAGAAATAAATTAAAGACAGTTCCGTAGAATAATTATATAATTAATGATTAAATCTAGAAAAATCACATACATCCATGAATTAATGTCCAAAATGACACTTCAAGAAAAAGGGTAGCATAGGAATAATATAGGTATGTACAATGAATTAAAAGAATAAATTCCCAAAGGAAAGCTCCATGAGAATCCCGAATAAAGGCTTAGTAATGTGATCTTAATCACATTGTAAAAGAATTACAACACTATAAAATAACCAAGGTTATTGATCATTCAACCAAGGTGGTCTTCTCAGGTACCCCAATGCAATGGTGGACCAAACTGGGTTTGAGATATACTCAGTAGGAAACCAATAATGGGGTCTAAAGCGTAATCAAGTTTTTGTATCTAAAATATATCAGGTGAATGTAATAAAAGTTTAAACAACAATGAAAAATGAATAAATAATTACAACATTGGTCTCAGGTTTGACAAATAAATCTGACTAGACCATACCATCTTCTGCATAATCTAGAATTTATGAACCAGGGTAACCTTTTTGAAAAGGAAAATAAAATGATAACGGGTCATCATAATTCAAAAAATGAATGGACTAAACCCAAACACTGTATTTGGCCTCATGGATGTTCCCCTATTTATATATTTAATTAACATCCTTCTTTCAATTTGAAGTGAAATATTTTACATTCATTTGAATGGAATCATGTTCTTATCCTAGGTGAACCTTATAAAGGAACCCTAATATCACTCTATAAGATTATAACTTATTGAAAATGAAAATGATTCCATCCTTGAAAACCCATAAATGAAATCCCATGTGTCACACCCAAAAAAAGAAAACACATCCCCTCTGATTCCATCCCTAGTATATCATAAAGGGGGTCCGAGTATCTCTTGTGGTGTGCTATGGCCATTGTTTCCACTGAGACCATCCACAAGTGAACCCTTAGGAACCTTGATCACTCATATGAAGTATGAAAAATGAACAATGAGACCTTCAATGATATATTAGGTATTTCCCCCAGCGTATGAAGCCTTAATAACTCATGATATCACCCAAAACATTTCATAAAGACGAATCTGGGTGTGGATCAAGGAATAAGTAATACATTGCTTTCTTAATAAATTAAAACACTAATCCGGCCAAGTATGTATCCATAACCAAACTGCATGGAAGGAGGCTAAGAATACAATAAAAACACATCACAAGCCACGAATGATAAAGGAAATGGCCAAGCCCATTGTTCAATTAAATTTTAAAATACTAAGGCCCAAGAACAAGGCATGCCACCAATCATATCAACCAACCAATAAATATTACATTTTTAGAAGACATCACACCTCAAAAAGGGGTTTTATTAAAAAACATGACATTCCTTATCAATAAATACATTTATTTCACACTAGTAAATTCTATTATAAGACAATTAATAAACAACATACCACATGGTGAATTTTTATTTAAGTGAGAATCACCATTTAAATATATAAAGAGGTGGTTCGAATAAGTTTGACATGATAATTAAATGTGAATAATTAAAAGAACCCTAACTAGGGATATTTAGGCTTATTTGATATCCTATAACCATATAAGTGGATGTCTAAGGTATCATAAGATAGTCAAAGTAATTTAGCTTAATCCTATTTTGTTATTTATATGTGATGCCTGGTATGTCTAACGCATTACACAAGGAAACATTTTATGAAAATTTCCCAACTTAAGGAAAAATGTATAGACCACCTACCATGTTCTTATAAATATCCACTCATCTAATATCGAGTATTGATTTCATCCGATTTGGGTGAAAATTGAGAAACGAACATTCTCTGTGAAAATAGGGAAAACAAACTCTCACAGAAATATATAAAGATTCAGAAAGATAAACTAATAACTAAAGAAAAAAGAGTCATAGAAATACTTAGATTATTCCATTTTAAATTATTACACTTAAATCAGAGGCCACATGAGAGATATCTCCTCATACCTAAATATGAAGAAAAATTTATCATTAATGAGCTACTTTTCAAGGAGGAGAAAGGAGAAGGAGGGGGAAAAGAAATTATCCAACATGGGTAAAATGGTAATTTCACCCCATTATTGAGACACATGGTTTGGCCATAAAAATGGCCAAAATGTGTGCCAACTATATGTAAGATTCTTCTTATGTAGAGAGGGGTGGCATGGTTTTTTCTGCATGTTTAGCCAAACCATGCACCAACCGTATGACGAATAGTGTACAAACACTACCAAAATGGTAAAAAGCATGTAAGGGAGGTTAATATTTAATGAAAAAATTTGAACACCATGTGGGTCACTCTTTCAAACCTACAACATCTCTATGGTTCACACTAGTGGGATGTATGGTTTCAAACAGACTATGTTCCCCAAAACAGTCCACCTAAAGCCTTACATTTCAAGCCCCGATGCACCCAAAAATCAACAAAACACTAGTGGGGCCCCTTCAAACTTGATTCACATATAAAAACAAATAATTAAAGTGTTCAAACTCATGGAATTATGATATTATTCTCAGTTAAAAAAATGGACAATCCACCAAAAGAAAAAAATTCAAATTTCCAGGGAATTTCATCTGGTCCAAAAACATGGGATACTATAATCTCCCCAACATAAAACATATCATTCCCATGAAGCCTTGGAGAAATGAATATAACGTCACCACATCTAACCATATCACGAATTATTATATAAATAGATTTGATGCATTTCCAAACACCCAATGCTCCATCAAGAGCCACCTTATCCTATGACATATAAGCAATAGAATCTCTAGAAAATGATTTTCTTACTAACTACAGTATTGATATAGAACCTACCAAAGCATGTTGATCTGGTGTCATGATCTCCACATTTTATTTTTAACCAACTGACCTATGGTGATTCCACTATAGATTTTTGAACTTAGAGGCCAATTCTAAATAATAGTGTCTCTACTATTAGAATTGTTTTTAATGATGTCCTCATAGGATTCAAATTATTCTCACGAAATGAGACACAATTCAAAATTCTATCTAAGGGTTGATTCCAAACCGAACTTATTTAAATGAAGCTAGAAGAACATAGGTAAATCTAGTACCAGATATAAAATCTCAAATAAACTACGCTTAGATAGCTGATGTATGTCAAAAATCTAAACCCAATAAACTTCATGATGGCATCATGGGATTTTATTTGATAATAACCACCAAATCCCGTAACCTTATACTAGCGACAACTCCATCCAAAACCCAAGTTAAGTTGTTCTATATCATCCCGATCATAGGTGAATGTTCGATCCAACACACTAGGACCTACACCCTTTTAAACAAACCATTATATCCCAACTAATGATTGGTTAACATCAGGATGAGAAACCATAAATTATCTGTACAAGGGAGATTTTGGTACGAGGATGAATGTCCACACATCCAGAACACTGATTGACCCCTAAGAGATATCCACCTAGAAATCAAGTTAAATAAAAAGTCTAGTGTTCATGATTCCATCAATGGTGTTACTACATAGGGACCAATGTATCACTCAAGAATAACCATTCCTCTAAGGAAATTTACAATTCTAGATCTTACTATAATGGAAACCACCAAAACAGGAACAAAAAATATTCAAACATTAGTGCATTGTAAAACTAATGATCTCTCTTTATACCCAGAAGATTCCAAGAGAGGGGATATAATCATCTTTAAAATGAGAGTAATCTAAGAGGATTTAATGATTCATAAGAAGGACTTGAGGAAATCATGCTACCAAGAGGGTGATGTACTTTGTATGGTCTCAAACCATCCTTGAAAATTGTATGACCGGAGTACTCAAACAATCATCGAGAGACTTATTTTGGAGAAAAATTGGATTCAATAACTGATACATCACCATCAACTGAACACAAACCAATTTCTATACATGTAATCTTATTATCACTCAATAAAAACCACCAAGGCCCATCCTCAGTCATAGGTGTAATTAAAGTCTATATACCCTACTAACTATTCATTATTGTGATCCTTTACAAGAACGAACATGGATCAAACTCATAGTCTCTAAGGGCTCATAAGGAACTCAATCCATTTTCATAATGTCCTATAAGAAATACTCCCTCTTCTAGGAAGGTCACATTAAACTAAGGTTGACACATCGCTCCCCACTATAAGAGTTTCATTACCATTAGATTTACATGATAACAAAACACATTCCACAACACATGCTCCATTTAAAATTTATTGCAGCTACTTGATGTGGCCAAAAAGATTTAACAAGTGATAAACCAAAAAAAGGAGATAACTATCCACTAAATATCCCTTTATTAGATTAAAATTAGATGTACACATTTATATCCACCGGGTTTACTTCCTCAGAATCCCTAACATTAGGTTAAAAATCTAAAACAATTGACCAACATGTAAAACACTTATTCCCCCTTGAAACAACATCTTGTACATTGGGACAATTCTGGGGGCCTTATAACACCAATGTCATTATACTACAGATATGGAGGATGTTAAAAGTGTAAAATCAAAATTTTTGAACAATAACCACTGAACATAAATAGTTAATTTCCTAATTTTACAAGACGAAATCTATCAGACATATCAATGAATACTTCCCTAAAATTACACCAAAAAACGAAAAATACCTTACACTATCCATCGGATTTCCTTCCAAATGAATTAATGTAATGAATTTCCAAAAAAAAAGACCTAATTTGAAGACATATTAGCCCATATGACTAATAACCTGACTGGCGATGTATCATTTTTTCCATCACTAAAGAGGGAGAAGAAGAAGGGAGGGTCACAAGACACACATAAGCATCAGACCATGCCCTTGGAATGAAAATCCCCCTAGAATTGAGCATTTAATAATGATCAATATTTAATAAGAGGTAAAACAACACATGAACACCCATCAAACAAAGGGTTTTGTTAGAGTCTAATATTCCTACATAGAAAACAACACCCAAACGACACCTCACAAAAAAACAACTCAAAAGAAACTATCTATGGTTCTATAATATAGGAGTGCTACCCACAATGCAATAGCCCCTTACTGTAATTGAATGAATTGACCCAAAATGAGGACACTCCAAAAAAGATTCATGAGGGTTAAGGGACTATCATTTTGATTTAGACTTAATAAGGAATAGACCTAAGGAAAACGATCATGTTTCCATTACTAGTTATCTACACAAGTAACATAAAGAAAGGATTTAAACTACACTCGCCCGATGTTCATGATGAACCACCAATTAAGGTTTGTTTTAAGGAAATAAACCAAAAAATCATTTAATTATTTAAAAGTTAAAGGTTTTGTTTCAAGTAAAACTAATACCATATAATAAAAAAATGAAATTGGTTAAGGATTCAAGGAGAGAGAGTCATGTTATACTAACTTCAGTTTAAGAATTATCATTATTTGACATACCGATATAATTATGCCACTTTATGAAATAAATTTAATTTAACACAATTATGTTATTTACATAGACCAAAAAAAAAGAATCTCAATACGATTAAAAAATGTATTTTATTAATTAAAGGGTTTATTTTCAAAATGAGGCCACCATAAAATTATATGAATATATTTATAGGAAAATACATGCACATAAAACTCCCAAGAACACATAGAATAAACACACCCTATGGGGTTTAATATCTAAGAAGAAATAAGGGGAGACCTACATGGTTCAAATTAATCTCTTTTAGGTTCACTAAAGTCAGTCTGAACATTTTAAACATGTAGATTTTAAAAACACCCATAACGAGTTTTTTACAAAAACAATGTTCCCCAACATACCAACCTGTGTACAGGTTTGAACTTAAGAAATTTTTCCATACTGTTCATTGACCCTAAGAAAAAGTGTATAATAAATTACAAGAAAACCAGTTCATTAATGGTAAAAATTGAGTTTTTTTATATGCATTTTTTGAATTTTTTTTTGAAAATACAACTAGGTTATAAAAATTTATTTTTTTACCCCCCAAAGGCGGCACCTGGTGTGCCGCCTTTGGGGAAGTTTCCGCCCAGGATAAGGCGGCACCATGTGTGCCGCCTTTGCCCAAAAAATAACCGCAAAGGAGGCACATCAAGTGCCGCCTTTGCCAAAATAATTTTTTAAAAAATTTTTATTTTTATTTTTTGTTTTGTTTTGTTATATATATATATAACAAAACTTTTCAGTAGAATTTATCTGCTATTTAATATCCAGCGGTTCTTCCATTACAGCAGTCTGGATTCTAACTGATACCCTCACCCAGGACACCCTTTTATAAGGGGGTTTTCCCTGAAAATAATACTGCATTTCTGATGTGGGATTCTGGTTCTCCTTTTCCTGCACAGTACATTCTGCGTTTCCGACGTGTGATTCTGTTTCAAGTACGCGACTTTGAAAGACTATAATAGATAAACTATAAGATCAATACAAATGAAACATTAAACACCTATTAAAAATATAAGAAATAGTTGAAAACAAAAATAATTTCACAAAAAATGTTGATACAGATTAATTTATAAGCTTTCAAGACCACCTACTTGAAACTTAAACATATTTGAAGTATGTGACTTTGAAAGCTTATAAAAGAGAAATTATAAGACCAATACAAATGAAACATTAAACATTGATTAAACATATAAGAAATAGTGAAAAAAAATAATTTCATAAAAAATGTTCACCAAAAATAATTTATAAGCTTTCAAAACCATCAACATGAAACTTAAAAATGTTTCAAATTCCCGACATTGAAAGACTATAAAACATAAACTACAAGACCAATAGAAATGAAACATTAAACATTGATTAAACATATAAGAAGTAGTTGAAAACAACAACAACTTCCTAACAAATTTCTATAAAAATTAATTAATAATCTTTCAAAACAGTCTACTTGAAACAGAAAAAAATTCATGTACATGATATGAGTATGATGGGTGGCCTTAAATTATATTCCACTTCATAAAAATGGGTAATGTTTTTACCTCATGAGAAATCACTTACAGTGCATGAGAGGTTATCCTAAGCACTCTATGTTATATTTTTTTAGTGGTTATCCTTGACATAGAATTGTGATTCCTTGTTTTATTTTTTAATTCATTCCAATGTTGCCTTGATATTATTATATTATATAATAATTTGAGGTTTATTTTTATGAATCACATCAATTTTATATCACCTTGTTATGTTTCTCGACTCACATGTATTAATTTCATAATTTTATTCTTTGATTATTTCTTTACTAGGATTTATAATTCACCCATTTCTTATGTACATCCCTGGGTTATCCTATGCAGTATTATAAGATCAATGGATTTTAAGGGCATGTTGTGGAGTTTTAAATAATTTTTTTGTATTCTTATTTTAGGTTATTATTCTATGTAACTAATTACCCAAGGACACATGGAATAATTTTATTTTGTGATTATATTAAGTGTATATTTTTTGTAAGAAATCATGAAATAGGGGGCATTAAATATATGGGTTGTCATTTTTTCCTTGGTCTCATACCAATGAAAACTATTGTACTCAATTACTATATTCCATGGATATACAACACATTGAAGGTACCCTCACCACTATATTTTTATGATTAGTGTAATTCCAATTACATGGATGGTAACACATGTCTTCCAAGTTCAATAAGGGTTTTTCGAGAAGAAATTTACATTATTATAAGGAATGGAAAGTATTTTATGTATACATTTATCAATATATGGATACCCATGATTAATTCAGCAATAGGTTTCATAGGGAACTTTTACAAAGGTCATTATGACTCGTAGAGTGAATTGATTAGTCTTAATCAGGTGATGGGTCTGGCATATAACTATATTTCCCATCAATTCATCAGTAGATATCATATGAAAAAATATGTTGGTATTTGGTGTATTATTCTTCCAATAATACTAATGTGGCCTAGCGTTAGGCCTTAACAACAAGAATTTCATTTCTAGAAATATACATTCCGTTAGTATGAGATAATTGATTATTTTATTCTATGTTATCGTTTATAATCATGACCATATAATTCCCTCAATTTTAGTATATTATGAATTCATTTTTTAATTTATACTTTACATATCACTTATTCTATGTTTATGTTTTGTAAGGTCCCCATATATCCTATTCTGTAATGATATTTTGATCACACATGTAATTTTTTCCTTTCTCAGGAATCATATAGGAGGAATATGTGATATTTTCTGGGATATGATTGAAGGGATTTTCATGATCTCATAATATGTTCATTTTGTATCTTCTATTTTGATATGTATTGTATATCTATATATGGTCTTCCCAGACTACTAAATTGTTCTTTCCATTGGGGACTCTTTTACTTTATACCAATAATGTAATATAACTATTGACTATAGGTTTATGGATTATAAGATGTTATAGTTGGTATTTGAGTAACATTATTAGTAACATTTAGAAATTGATTTAGAGGAACCAATATAGATATAAATATTTCAATGAAAAACACTCAAGATTTCTAGAAAACACTCTATAATTCATAATTAGAATTATATTTTACATTTAGATTTTATTAGCTAATAATATATATGTCATTATAAAAAT
Source organism: Viscum album (assembly GCA_963277665.1). Classification (NCBI taxonomy): domain Eukaryota; kingdom Viridiplantae; phylum Streptophyta; class Magnoliopsida; order Santalales; family Viscaceae; genus Viscum; species Viscum album. The sequence continues at coordinate 868,507,281 of OY728160.1, read as the reverse complement.
ATGGATACCAAGTGGAGGAATGGGAACCATATAAACATTCTTAGTCAATGTAGGGATATTCCCCATAAACAATTTAACAAATATATTTTGCAGAAAAACCTATTCATAACTATATTAGGGATTTTAACCCTTGATATGAAAAATAAACCCACCTATATAGAGAGACCTATTGATCTACAACATTGTGTAACTATAATGGATATATTCATGCAGTAATAACCTCCATCATTTAGTGAAATTTCTAATCCATTTGTAAATGAAAAATGCATAATGTCCCTATAGAAAATAATTTTGAATTTAGGAATTAGTTAAAAGGTAAAAGTCATCATGGTGGTTCACCATATGAATGGATATGTGGAACAATGGAAGTCATTAATTCAAAACAATAAGGAAGATGATATATAAAGATCCCATTGATATGATTTTTTTTCCAATAAGGATGAATGACTTGTTAGTATATTATTTTGATATGTGAGGCATAATTGTGATGAATTTTGATGTGATATTATGTTAAAAAAATTGTGGAAATGGTGACACATTGTTTACAATAATAGAAAAGGAATTGAAGGAAATATAATATTTTATTATTTCACGAGGGATTAAAATATTTTCATGTGAGATGAATTTATAATTTACATAAATAATAATTTAGGAGATGAAATGGATAAATATTTGTTTGATTTTACTCAAATAAATTATCCTACCAGTAGCTATCCAAGGGAAGAGTCTACCACTACTTAGGTGGGAAAGGAATTAAACCTTATCCAGAAAATAAGTGGTAAGATGTGCTCCTAGATGAGAAAGGGTGGTTGTAAAAATAGAGACACATGAGAGAATAGTGGATCCATCTTTTATGGTGGAGTGCCTACAAAGAAAGTTTCCATGGTTTAGTGCTATATTGTATTATAGAGAGGACCCTAATACACACATATTACAATTCCATAGAATGTGTTTACTTATTAAGAAGTGCCAAGATGGTTCAAAATCTAACATGTGATCCTGAATTTTGTGTAATATTCATCCTCATTAAAATTTATGGGTAAAAATTTGAATAAAATTTCTGTATGATCAACATAATTCATTCAATCAAGAAGTATATTATTATTCCTCTAAAATAAGTATATTGTTTGTTTCATGTGTTAATGTTCATTGTGCCTTCATTGCCTTCCTGTTGTGATCGAACTGAGTTTGAGTTGGTGATTGGAAGGATCAAATAATATTTTTATATACATGAAATTTTATATTTGTGAAAGAGATATTTTTAATCTAAGGTAAATATATGTGGGTGAGAAAAGAGAAAGATTTTTCATTATATTGTAAATAAAAAAGGTGGTGTGCATAGATGAAAGGTGGTGCACATATTAGTTAAGTCGATGGAGTTATGTTAGTAGATTATTCCCTATAAATACCCTACCCACTTGAATTTTTGGCGAGTTCTTAATCAGAGTTTGAGGGAGAGTTTATTAGAGTGAAATAGAGCTGAGGAGTCCCTCTATTTTCATGAAGAGATTCCATATCATCTTGTTGTGAATTTTACTTCATGATTGCATGATGAAGACTATAGTTATGTGAACCTTCACCTGTGGTAATAGAACATTATGTTGCCACATATAAAAGAAACTATGATTATTTTTCAATAATAAAAGCTTCGTGATGAAAAAATAATGCATATACTGTTATGTCAACTATTATTATATACATCATATTCTATTATAATATTATGCTTGATATAATTTCATGAGATATTATTCATTGATCAATATCATTGAGTTATGATACACGAAGAAATGTGAAAAGGCCCAATGTATATGAAGTATATGGGCCCAGGTTTGGAAAATATTCCAAAGATGTTATGTGAGAGTACCATGAATAGGAAGCACTAAAGTGAGAAGGAAAGAGGAATTGTAGGTGTGCATGAATTATAAAATATTTTCATGAAAATTAAATAACACATACATAAAATTATCATGGAATATTTTATATTTGTCTTTTTTAAAAAAAATTGAATTGATATTCCATTAATTTTATATACATAAATATTGAGATCGGTCTAGGTAGTGTTTTAGAAGATATATACCCATGTTATGAGTTTTTTGAGATTAGTCCAGGAAATTTTATGTTCAATGGATAGTGATAAAGATAAGGTCATTGAAAAACAGTTTCATAATTTCATTAATATTGTACATGGGTAGATCATGTTCTTTGGTTTGTTTTTTGAGAAAGACTATATATGAAGGTTGTCCAGAAATATAAAAATTTGATAGATATATTTATAAAAAAGTTCATATATTGTGTGACTTAGGATTTTTGAAGTCTTTTTTGGGACTCAGATGTAGAAGAGGTCACCAGTGGGACTCTCGAGTAGGCTTATGAGATTTTAGAATCCCCATATATATAGTATAAAGATCCACCTATGGGAGTTAAGAGTTGTTAGTGAAGGTGGGAGCTTGTAATTTCTAGTGGGACTCTAGATATGAAACACTATTGGACTTATTTTTCATGGGAATACAACATTCCCTTGTTGTAATCGACTAAAAAAAGTGAATAACCTTTATCAAGGTGTAATAAATGGTTGTAGTAAGGAGTAGGTCTTTGTAATGAACCTAATAGAATCCCTGTGTTTTTCATTGATTTTATTTTTTCATTCAGGTGGATTTTCAGAATTTAAGATAAGGGATAGATAGTTTAATCAGTCACAGATTTTAGATTACAGAATAGTGAATTTTTAAAACAATGTACTATAGATTCACCCCCCCCCTCATTAGAACCCAACTGATCCTTGGTTAAATCAAATGGTATCATAGAAAGCTCCCCTCTCATGATAAGAAAACATTATGAGAAATCAAGGATCGTAATTCAGTGAGAAACCATGGAATACCTAATTTTAGGGAAATAACTACCATACATAGAGGAATATTATACTCTTTTCCTTCAATCGCTTTTCTTATAAATGAAAGAAGTATCAACCATTAGATTACCTCCTATTATTAAGTATTATTATTTTACTAAATCTAATATGATAAATCTTTAATTTGATGTAAATTCTCAAAATTATACCCTAATGGATTTATCAAAAATGTTATACACTAAAGTGATGGGTGTTGAAACTGCCAAGGATATTTCAGACAAACTAGGAAGTACTTATGAAGGAAATATTATTGTTAAGAGAGATAATATGAAAATCCTAAGAATAAAGTTTGAGAATATTAAAATGGTTGATGATGAAATCATTGATGACTATTTCATTAGGTTCAATGAGATGGTATGTAATATCTATGGATTTGGTTAGAAGATATAAGATTCAAAAAATTTGAAAACGTTTTTGATAAATTTCCCTATAGGATTTGATGCCATGGTTTTAGACATGGAAGATAGGGAAAATATTTCATTAGAGGAGTTATATTTTATTCTCATAGATTATGAAATGATAAAGGAAATGAGTTTAAAAAAGAAGATATAGATTATATATCCTTTGAGGCTATAAGAAAAAATAAGTTCAAATAATTGGAAATTGGGGAATCAATTGATTCTGATGATGATGAATTTGATGAATACATTAATGTAATTTATTCACCTATTTAAGGATGGATTATATAGGGTAAATGAATTTAAAACTAAATAAACCACTATGGTGATGAATCTATAATTTCATTGTAATCTTTTCCATGAATTTTATAATGAAAATGGATAATTTATAATTTGATAAAAAAGTGAGAATCCTCTAAAATAGAAAAATGATATGAAGAAGACGTATCATTCTAGTAATAGACATAATAATTTGAAAAGAAATTATTTAAAAGATAATTAATCAACTAGTAGTTCTTATTAATATGAATTTAGTTTCATTAATCAAGTTGAGAAATTTTCAATTTATTCATATAGTAATGATAATGGTAAAGATAGAAAATACAATAAATGGATATTAAAAGATGAGTTGGAATATTCTCTTGAGAAAACCAAACAATGTTGTATCATTATACCTATAATTTTTATTAGGATCATAAGAATATTATTCTAATAGATATGTTAAAAGTGGGAATATTTTAGTATTAAAAAATGTAGTTTAAAAGAAATAAACAAAAAAAAACTCTTACCTTTTTTATTGGACATGGTTCTCAGTCCAATAAAATAATCATAAATAGAAACAATTTGATTAAATCAGAATGTAAAAGATCAGAGTCTATATGAATCCGAGTAATCAGAGTACAAGAATCATAATCATGATAGATTTTATTAATTCAAAAGTTTTGTTATTATCAAAATCATATTAATATGGATAAAATCATAATTAAAATACTAATATGATGTTTTACATTCAATTATATGTGTGGTGGAAATATAAAAACATTTTACAAAAAAGAAATACAATTTCATACCAAAAAAATAATGACTTTCAAAGCCATTAAAAGAATAATGTGTTTTAACCTTAAGAGAATCGTATTCTATAACCAAAAAATAAAGGTCTCCCTTATTTTATAATTATAAGAAAGTCTATCTTCTCTTAAAAAGGAAATACCTCAATATAATGAATGAAATGAATCTATCTTCCTATCCAAAAAATCCATAGATACAATGATCAGATTATATATCTACTTAGCCCAGATATCCCTCAAACTGATGGATCGGATTCCCTATTCAAGTAGACTGTTTTGAAAGATTATAAATTAATTTTTATGGAATTTTTTTAGTAAGTTTTTGTTGTTTTCAACTATTTATTATATGTTTAATCAATGTTTAATGTTTCATTTCTATTGTTCTTATAGTTTATGTTTTATAGTCTTTCAAAGTCGGGAATTTGAAACATTTTTAAGTTTCATGTTGATGGTTTTCAAAGCTTATAAATTGTTTTTGGTGAACATTTTTTATGAAATTATTTTTGTTTTCAACTATTTATTATATTTTTAATCAATGTTTAATGTTTCTTTTGTATTGGTCTTATAATTTATCTTTTATAAGCTCTCAAAGTCATGTACTTCAAATATGTTTAAGTTTCAAGTAGGTGATTTTGAAAGCCTATAAATTAATCTGTATCAACATTTTTTATGAAATTATTTTTGTTTTCAACTATTTATTATATGTTTATTCAGTTTTTAAAGTTTCATTTGTATTGGTCTTATAGTTTATCTTTTATAGTCTTTCAAAGTCGCGTACATGAAATAGAATTACACGTCGAAAACGCAGAATGTACTGTGCAGGAAAATGAGAACCAGAATCCCACATCGGAAATGCAGTATTGTTTTCAGGGAAAACCCCCTTATAAAAGGGAGTCCTAGGTGAGGGTATCAGTTAGAATCCAGACTACTGTAATGGCAGAACTGCTGGATATTAAATAGATGAAAAATTCTGCTGAAAATTTTATATATATATATATATATATATATATATATAACAAAACAAAACAAAAAATAAAAATAAAAATAAAAATTTTAAAAAAAATTATTTAGGCAAAGGAGGAACCTGGTGTGCCGCCTTTGCGGTTATTTTTTGGGCAAAGGCGTCACACCCAGTGCCGCCTTGCCCTGGGCGGAAAATTCCCCAAAGGCGGCACACCAGGTGCCGCCTTTGGTGGGTAAAAAAATAAATTTTTATAACCTAGATGTATTTTCAAATTTTTTTTCTCAAAAAATGCATATAAAAAAACACGTAAAAATTCAATAACTTTTATATTTACAATAGTCCATATTTATAAGATTCATAATAGATGGTTTGGTTTTCTAGGTAACAACCTCTTAAATTAGAAAACAACCACACACATTACAAGTTGTAGGAAAATACCATCTAACCACATCCAATTTATTTAGTATATAAGGAAAATATAACCCCTTAAATATTTATATTAATGCCTTTAATTATTAATGGTGTGTGTACAATGATTTGATTATATGGTTCACTATATTCTAAATTAAAAACTCACCCATACAAATTAAGAATTTGAAAAATTGGAACCCATTTAACAGAAACCACTTTTTTAGAATAAATGATATATTAAATAGATTACAATTTATAAGAAACAATTTAATAATATAAAACACAAAAAGAACAGTTCGATTATATGGGTCCTAGGTTCCCAATTTACAATGCGCCCATTCACCTTAAAAATGGAAAATTGACTCCCATTTAATTGCAACCTACATGATTCATCTCATGATAAACATATATAAGAGCATTTAAGTTTAAAATTAGAACACAAATTAGTCACAAAAGCATGGTAATCACTCATACACACTACAAGTACCTCTAAGAATTCCAAATAAGAAAAAACATGTAATATAAGTATAGAAAACTAATACATAATTCAGGAACACTCAAATATTGTATATAATAATCGAATGATAATTTAAACTATAAAAGAATTATAATAAAATACCTAACTGTGTAAAAAAAATCTTAATGAAATTCAAAACCTGAAATATAATATACATGCTAATAAAACAAGCAAGGCACACCCAATAATTTAAATCAACATTGAAATGCAATGTACATGGTATGGCATGTGAATCCATGTGTGCCTGTAATGATTCATGTGATTCTACTTACTTTCCATACTGTTCCATTGGAAAATCCTATAAATTTCACAAGTCATTAAAGAATTGAAAGTATACCATTCACTCAAGGTAATGTCAAAATTAATTGTAATAACAAAAAACCCGATTGATAGTCACATCCCATTCCACATGGAATTTCATTATACGTGGATTTATAACTACTGGGAATGAATATTTACCAAGAAACAACACATTACTATTATCCAATATACCTTCCCAAAAAAATAAGAAAATGGAAAAGATCCTTGGATACCACTTTGTAATGTCCTGACCAGACTGACCACTAAATCGATAGTCAGACTGGTTGACACATTGCCTCAAGAGCATCTCCCCATACATTAGAATCTTTAGACTTGTAGTGAGAGTATAATGTGTGTATAGTGGGGATACAATACCCTCATGACCAGAGTATATAAATGGTATATCATGTGAAATTAACACACAACAACATATATAGTAATCAATGAAAGACAATGTAACAGAAGATTTATATAATAATTGAGTAAACGTGGACTATGCCGATACGAGTATGGATGAATTTAAAAAATTATATGGAAAAAATAAGTGAGGGACATATTTACAAAAACCTAGTTTATTGAAATAAAATAATAAAATCTCAAAGACTCTCCCCCTGAGCATCACGAGTACCATCTCATTCCTATTATACCGACTCCTAGGTACAACCATGACAACATTAGAAGATAAACAAAGTTCTTGATCTTGTAACCAAGGAGGTATGTTCTGGTACCCCAGAGAAATGGTGATCCAAAAAGACTGTGAGATATTCTCAGTAGGCCACCACCAATGGTGGGTAAAGAATAATTCAGTTTCAACACAAAAAATATGTATAGTACATGTAACAAATAAGTAAACTACAATGCGAAATGAATGAATAATTAACTATGTCAAGAGAAGTTTCAACAAGGACACCAAACCCAACCATACCTTCTTCGGATAATGCTAGAATGTTTGAACCAAGGTTAACTATGTGAAAGAAAACACAAAATGATAATGGTTCATCATAATTCAAATAATGATATAACCAAACCAATAAATGTGATTTGGAATAGAGGATGCAACCCCTTTTATTTAATTACTTAAAATCATAAATTCAATTTAAAAGCGGCATCTCTAACATTAATTTAAATGGAATATTGTAACCCTCCAAAGAGAATATTATGAAGGAACTCGATTATGGAACCCCGATCTTAACACTTAGCCAAGACTAAAAAGATTCCTTCCCTGGAAAACCATATAATAAATATCAAGTGTCTCTCAAAACATAAATAAAACATGTACCCTCCAAGTATATCACTAGTATATCACAAATGGGGTCTGTGTATCACTCATAGAATGCCATAATCATTTTTCCCTTGATCCCATCAATGGGTCCACCCATGGGAACCAGGATTAGTCAGATGGAGGTATACAACATGAACAATTATACTTTCCAACATATAGCAGGTATCACCTATGGTATATGATGCATTGTCAACTAAGGAACCCATCCTCAACATTCTGTAAAGGTAAATCTTGGAGTCACTGAAGGAATAAGTAGCATATCTATTCCATTTTAATTTAAAACCCTAAATAGGACATGTATGTAGCTATTCCCTATGATAACAAAAGTTAATCGTAGGAGGATAAGCATATAAGAAAACAAAATCAGTGACCTAGAATGATAAAAAAGAGGGAATAACCCATTTTTCAATTGAATTAGTATACCATAAGGCCCAAGAACTTTGCATGTCACTAATCGATGTAACAAACCAATAAACATAACATTTTCTTCTTGAAATACAACACACCTCAATTGAGGTGTTTCACTAGAAAATATGAGTTTTCTATTCAATAACTACATTTAGTTCACATTAAGAAAACCAATTCCAATAAAAATAATGAAAAACCGACCTCAATGGGGTTTTTATATAAGCGATAGTGACCATTTAAATATATAAATAAAAGGAACACCTAAAGGGGTTTCTCAAACAAGGAAGACCTGATAATTATACTTGAATAGTTAAGTGAACCATCCTTAGGGTGGGTCAGGTTGAGGTCCTAGCCTCCAAATATATAAGGTGGATTATAATTCATTATAAATAAGTCGAATAAAGTTAATTTATTCCAATTTCATAATTTGGAACTGACAACTAGTAAATTATGTGTGCAGAATATGACTACATCATAAAAAATGACGAAATATAATGGAAAATATAAAGACCGCATACCAAATTCCTAAGAAGAACCACTCATCTTATATTGAAACATGATGTGTTTTTTCTTGAGATAAAATGATGAAAAAAACATTACCCTTGAAAATAGGGAAAATTTGATCACACCAGAATAGAGAAAGAGGTGAAAAAATAAACTAAGAATATGATATAGGGGATTTGTAGACTTACCTCGATGCTTCCAATTCACCTGACATCCCTCAAATAAGAGGTCATACCAGGAAGATATCGTCATGCCTAGAGGAGAAGAGAAAAACCCACAGAGGATCTATTGCACGTGGAGGAGGAAGGAGAAGATTAAGGGAGGGAAAGAAAACATCCAATAGTGGTACAATAAAAATTTATCCCCAATAATGACCAGCATGGATTGTCTACGTGGTAGGGAAAACCACGCACCAACCATACGTAATATTCTTCTTTAAAATGAGAGGGGGAAAATAGTTTTTTCTATATAACTAGTCAAATTCTGCACTAACCATGCGATGAACAATGAAAACACAATTCCTAAATGGAACAAAGAATGTAGGCTAGGTGCATTATTTGGAAAACTATGCATAGATCATGAGGGTCACTATTACTCACCTCTAGGTGCCACACAATTTTCATTGCTGGGTCGTATGGTTTTCACGAATGATTTATATTAAATAATAATTTCCTGCAATGAATGTGGGTATATTAAGTGTGTAATTTTTTCCATGTATTTGGATGGTCATGAGTATTGTTAAGACCATTTTATGTGATTGGTTTCCTTTTAATGATTTATTGTTTTTTTAAAATAAAATTTATGGAATACATTTCATCGCTCCTCTAATTTTTTATGGGCATACACAGTGAAGGTTTATTTTTATTTAAACCCATTAACCCATCCATTATATTACCTTGAACTTCGTGTGGGTGCATATTCTATAATTTATTGATCTATAATTAAAATAATGGTTGTTCATGTTTAGACCCAAGTAAAAACAAATCCTTTAGATACATGTGAGGACAGGTGGAATGCAACAACTCAAACCAAGTAATCGTTTAAGGTGTTTTACCCTAAGACAAGGGTTTGTTTATCATCCACTAAAAAAATGAACCATTATGAATTGATCATGATTATACCATTTTTAATTTTTAAATATATAAATTTGGATGGTTAATTTCATTATGACATTTTGGTCACGATGAAATATAATGAATTAACAAAAATATAAGATAACACTACAATAATTGAAATGGTACGGGGAAAATAATATCTTTACTAAACAAATTAAACACCCCCTTTTAAACTTGTTTAAGGGGGAACCCATTACATAGCTCATAATTATAGTTTCATGAAACCAACACTATCTTGTATACCCATAGGCCCATCATAAGCCAAAAATGAAGTGATCCATAGGACCTGATTAATCACATAGGAAAATCCAATTAATATTAACAATATTGTAATAAATGTATTAATGGTAAATTTTATGCATAAATATAAAAATACACTAAAAATATATATCATGTTGCAATATCCCTCCAAAAATAAAGTTAAAATTGAACCATATTTCAAATTACTTGACCAGCCTAATTTGGGGTGGTTTTAATTGGTTTATTATTTCAAAATAAGTTTTATGTTGACATAAATATATTTTACTTCAAAGGTTTATTTGACAAGCAGTAATCTGTCTATCAAAGAGTTTAGAGTTCTATAGATCCCTATTTTCAATTTTTTAATTTTTAGAATCCACTCAATAGATTAAGGAGATCTGTGTTAATGCACATGGCATATTATGACCACATAAATGTCATTAAAGAACTTATAAGGCCCAAGTCTGGTTTATGAGAAGGGGAATATTGTTCTTCACAACTTGGATGTAAATGTATTGGGATATTTTGAAACCAATGGTGAGGGATATTTGGTATCAATAATGTAATTGTTGATTAAAAAATTTAATATTTATTATCTAAATTTTATAAATCATAGAAACATCTAAAATAATGACTTTCTTAATTATAAACTGGAAAACCCACATGAATTTGACTATATCACTAGGATCCATTCTAGAGAAGGATAGATTATATCAAAAATTAATTTCTAATAATGGTAAATTCACTTGTGCATTATCTTATTCCCGGAAAATAAATTATGGGTTCTTGAAAACTCCATTACTAAATAACCTAGAGAAGAGGCTAGTGAGGAATAAATAATTCTTTATTTGAAACGCATTGAAGAATACATAGATTTATAATGTTTTATTATATCACCCATTTATATTTATATTTTGAAGTAATATGTTGATATTGATATGTATATCATCATGTATCTCCTTTATGATCATTATGTAGATGATGAGATACAAGAGAGATATGATATCTTGAGTAAACCATTCACTTTCACGTTTGGATAGTCAGCGCTAGCTAGGTATCATTCGGTAAATATTATTTTTCTAAATAAAACACTCATATATCATAGATGTTTAGACCCCTGATGAGTTATTTATTGATTTCTTCACGGACTAATGATTTCTCAAATTTCATTGCGAATTATGACATTGAGAATTAGTGATAATACTACATTGAATGTTCATAATCTTATTATCAATGTTACAAATTACTTGGGCCATAAAAACCCTAATTCCTATATTGTTATAGAAAAAATAATGAAAATTTTCCCAAGACTCATTCTAAATTTTAGGATCCCAAGAACCATCCCTCTAGGAAGATAAAAATTGAAATTCAATACAATGAACAAAAAAATCATGTTTTACATATTTCAAACAAGGCCATTAGAAGAACATATACACCAAGATAAAAGGGAATGTTAATTGTTAATTCATTATCCTGTGTAATCTTTCTAAATATACTTATTTTTTATTAAATAAAGATTTGGGTTCTCACATCTCTATCCAAATGAAGGAATCGAGTAAATTCCAAAATATTTCGAGAGGAGTGGTGGTATTCGAGTAGCCAATGGGGGAACGAATGGATTATTTAGATATAAGAGACAACAAAAATATATTTATGACTCAAATGATATTGGTTTTAAAGAACTATAATTGTATTCTTTTTTTACTAATATCATTATTATTTTTTATTTTTATAAAATTTATGCATGTGTTTTCATATTAAAAAAATGAATTCCTATGTTACAATGAAAACATTTATTCCATAACAAAATAATGAAATTTTTATATTAAATGATGAAAAACAAGTATTGGAAATAGATGATGAATCATGTTTTCTTGACTCATATAACACCCAGTTTTGGAATAGGTATATTGGTCATTGAAATGGTTAGAGTGTTTTAAAAATCTATCGATGTGTTTTTAGACATTTTTATACTAATAACACTTAAAATATTTCAATCTGGTTATTAAAATAATACCAAATTAGCATTTGGTGGATAGGGTGAAATGGCAATAGATTTTCTGGGATTATTACACATAGATATCTATGGAACATTTTTAGTAAAATTTTGAGGAGTATATAATTACATGATAACTTTTAATGGTGAATTGATTAGATATGGTTATGTGTGATTGATAAATTTTAAGTCTCAGTACTTTGAGAAATTAAAATAATTGATGTATTAATTATATAATCTACATGGTATGAAAATAATGAATCTTTGATCTAATAGAGGTGGTGAATATATTAACCAATAGTTTATCTAATCTACATGGGAGTCTGAGATTCTAAATTAAATTAATTTGCTTAATACACTATTGTGTAATAGTGTAAGTAAAATGAGGATTCGTGCCTTACTAGATATGGTTAGTTCGATGATGAGTCACATGAATCTTCTAAATTCTTTTTAGGGTTTCTCCTTACACACAAATACATACATTGTTAACCGAGTGTTAACAATATCAAAAAATAGTACTCCCATTGACTTACAGAGTGGAAGGAGACTCATTTTCTTACATAATCCTATACGGGGATTCGGGTTTTTTTATGGAATACTCAAGAAAAAAACTAGAACTTAGGCATAAAATATCTTATTATGATATTACAAAGAAGTAAAAAGGCACTATTTATACAACCCCTCAAAAATATGATCACTATTAGAAGATAATAATTTTTTATTAAAAGTGATCAAATCCTCAATATGGATAGTCCGTGTGAGATTGAATACAATAAAGTTGATTCTTAGGATACATAAGAGTTGGTACATTAATTGATAATATAGGTCCCTATAAAAGATGTTATTCCCTAAACACTAGAACTGAAAAGGATCACTAAAGAGGTTATAAAACATGAGAGATATGGTTTTTTAGCCACTAATTATGGAGACTAAATGTTGATCGATAATATTAATTCTATATTCAATATAGAGTTATGTGATATCTTTGATGACATATGATAGTAAGAAGGATGAATTCTAAGATGGATTCTATGTATCAAAACAATTTTTGGTTTCTAGTGGATTACCTAGTTGATATAAAACTCGATGGGTATAAATGGGTATTTTAGAGAAAATTGGATATGGAAAGAAAATTGAATACCTATAAATCATGATAAGTGGCTAAAATATTTTAAAAATATCTTGGAATTGACTTCCATGAAACATTTTCTTTAATTTCCCTATTTAAACACATCCAAATTTTAATTTCAATAAAATCTTTCCATGAAGATGATATTTTTTAGATGGATGTCAAAATAACATTCCTTAATGAAAACATTTAGGATAATGTCAGTATGAAATAACTAGAGGGGTTTGTGACTCCATATAATTCCCAATGTAGAGTAAATTTTAGAGATTCATTTATAGAATGAATCATGCTTATAGGTGATGAAATATTTGGTTCGATAAATATAAATTTTTTTTTTCATTAATAATGATTTTGATCCATGCCTTTAGAAGTGGTTTAGTGATTTTGTAGTCATTATTATATAATTCTCTTCCAATGGAAGATTATTTATTGAATATAACATAAAAATTTTATAATCAGTTAACGATTGGTTACAAATGTTCTTATCTAAAAAAAGAGTTACGTGATTTATACTACATTCTAGAGAGCAAGATAATTCCTGATAGAATTAAGATGCTACAAATAAAAATTCAAGTTACATACATTGACTTGAAACTAATGATGTTTAGCAAGGAATAGATCAATATAGGCTTGGTTCTACTATCATGTTCTATACTTCTCTACCAGAAAATATATCCTCAAACTCAAGAGGAAATATAGAGAATGAGTAAGATATCATATTATTCTATGATATGATCTATAATGAATGCCATTTTATGTACTATGATTGATGTTTACCCTGCATTGTGTACTATTGGATTATATTGATCTCATATATGTAAAAACATTTTTCTCTTATTATGGTCATACTTAAGTATTTTAGAGAAATATAGGATATATTAATGGTGTATCAAGGATAAGAGGATCTATTTATAAGTGGTTATACCAATACTATAATTAAAATAGAATATGATGATCAAAAGTCACATTAAGGATATGTATTCAGTTGAAATAGAGGATCAGTGATATTGAAGAGTTCAAAGAAGCCACTTTTTGTTGATTCTATATTATATAATAAGTATATAAAAACATGAGAAACTACTAAATAGTTTTGTAAGATATTAAAATTTTTCCAATATCTCTATGTGGTTCCTAGTAATAAATACCATATCACATTATATTGTGATAATATTCTACATGTGGCTCTCGCAAAGAAGCCAAGGTTACACCAAAATATCAAACACACACTCATAAAGTGTCACCTCATAGGGGATTTTTAGAGGGGTTATGTTAAGGGGAAATTATATTTCATGGTATATTAAATGGTGAACCCATTGGATTAATTATCCTATAAGTATAAGCATTATTATCCTATTAGAGTAAGAAGATTGAATGTTGTTAGAAGTTCTCACTAGTTCAAGTTGTTTAATATTAGGGTTGGTGCCGTAGAAAAAAATTATATATACATTAGAATGGAATATATTCATTTTTATGAATGATAATAAACTTATTATCACATAACGGTTGTTCTTATACATGATTTAGTATGTAATAATGTCTTAAAATTACATATCACTATGAAAGGTCATTTTAGTTTTCTATGATGATGTGAAACTAGATGTTTCATGAAAATATTCCAAAAAATATATTATATAGTTGGATGATAGAATTTTATATAAGATAAATGATACATTATATTATTAGTGGAGTCTCAAAGTACATTCAAGAAATATCTCATAGTGTATTCCCTAGGTAATTTGTAGTACAAGATACTATGAGAACATAACCCACTAGTATAAAATCCACATTTAAATGTGTCATTTGATGCTCCTATTTTTGAACTTGTGTATTGATCCATAGAAATTAATATTTATTTAATTTATTTCTTTAGTCATATAATTTTACGTGTTGATGAAAATAGTGATGACATATGGTTGTTGTGATATTGGATATGTTGAGTGTATCAGAAGTGATATTGCATTAATGAATAATGTAAGAATGGATTTTATTCTATATTCTTCAATGGATGTATATATCTCAATTCATTTAATGGGAATGGAAAGAACCTAAATGAATAAAATGACATAGTGTCCTTTACGCATGTTAAATTATATAAAGTCAAAGAAAGTGACATTGAGAACATATATTGATGGCACCATCATCTAACATGTTTTATTAAAGATATCTTGATAACTAGATTTGATTACAAAGTATGTTTTTTTCATGAGGTTTTATTTCATATCATCAATATCTTATCTCTTTGTGGGTGTGTTGGCATACTACTATATGCTAACTTTGGACTTAGGGAAGCTCTACTTAATTCAACATAGAAAGAATCCCATAGGCCCACAAATAATGTGTATCAAGAACCATAGTTAAATATTAATATTACATAATACATTGAATAAATATTATTCCCATATATGGTCTCATAATTATTTATATTTTTGGGATCAAATATATTCATTCACTAGTTATTTGATGGAATTTTTTTCGGCATGATATTTAATTAATAATTATTTTGTATTTACTAAATTTAATATGATGTATTTATTAGTCAATAATTAAGTTATATATATATACATTAAATAAATGTTCATTATTCAAGGACTGATAAATATTTCGGAGAAATAGAAGACTAAGCTTAATTGGATTAGGGATAAATGATATAAATATGAAATATTATTTTACTAAAATTTAATCAACTTATTCAAGAAATAATATTTAATTATTTTGATAGTTTTTTGAATATAAAACAATATAATAGTATTATTATTATTTGTAAAAGGTGTTCATAAAAGATTATCAATTTAATTAGGATCTATTTTCAATTATTATTTTCTATCCCTCAAACTATTTAAGCCCAATTATATTATTTCAACCCCAACACTGGCCTTTGGTGGTTTTCATATTGACATTTGTAGAATCCTATCATGCCCTAGAGAGTTCCAATCCAAGAACGATCTCATGGATAGAGAATGATCCTCCTCCAACATCCTTTTTATTCTATTGATAAAAGGGGGATTACTTATTTAATGTGTATTTTATGGAGATTAAATATGAAAATCTACGCATTTGAATCTTCCATGATAGCACATGGAGATTCTTACAGTGCCTCTTAGAATTTAATTGTACACATGTGGATTGCCACTAGAGGGAATGTACAAATAATTCATACAACACAATGATGATGAGACATAGATACATTTTCAGATTCAACAAAAAAGAAAAAAATCATCATAAGGCAATTCTTTAACATCTCAAATTAATTACAAATCACTATGTAATGATCTTATATTTTTGTTTCGGTGTTCTTTTTTCAAATAATCCTTAAATTAATTTAGTTGGTAAGGATTTTCTATGACATTTATATCAATAAATACTCATCGATTATAAAAAATATATGAGTTTTCCATTCCAAACATATGATTTTTCTACACCTAGAACCATCAACTAAATCTTAGTGAGTAAATATATGAAAACAATCCATCACCTACGAAGTTAAAGCTATTTCCCACCCAGACAATTACTTTCTCACTATGGAATTCATTGAGGTAAGATCTTCCATATTATATCATATATATATATATACATTTATATATATAAATAAGGTACTCTTATTCTACATCCCCACTAGTTTATCACTCTCATTATCCAATTCCACACATCATGAGCTCCCATCCCACATCCATAAATCATTCTGCACTAAAAAGGGGAATCATATGAAACACAACATCAATTTCAGCATAGTTGTGTTAGGGCCTAAAACTTGTGCAACATATTATATCCGCATTCACATCCCCATCATCTCATTTGTAACCACGTGTTTGAATGGAATAAATGATAACCTAGGAAAGGAATTATACCACAAGACACTATAGGACATGCAAGCATACTTATGGGGAACCACTGTAACAGCAACCAGATATATAAATGTGTTAAAACCTCAATCTATTATAACATTCACATAAATTTATGGTAAACTATGATCCGCTGCATCCCTTGTGAGTCCATATCTTACACCTCAGGACATCATATCCATGATATTACCTTGCATAATACTATAAAAAATGGTAGATCAGCATAGAGGTAATATCCAGCCATATATTCCCTTGCTATCCTAGATATTGGGGAAAATACCCATAGATCGTCTAGGTGTTTATTCCCCATCAATCTTAGGTGGCGAGTCATATATATTCATAAAATATTAAATATATTACCGAAATCCATATTAATGGAAACTAACTAGTCGTAGACTCATCTTTAGCTAACGTCATAAGATACACCCAGCTTCCACTAACAAGGTCTAGATCTAAAACATGTACACAATCCTCAATTCGCATTATTAATTATCAATCAACCATTAATCAATTATTATTATTTTATTTTTATTTATAAAATTTATACTTTCCAATCTATATTACTTAAAACCCATCATTTATTTCATAAATTCAAGTATTTCATCAACATCCAAAATCATCAAGAACCATAACTATTATCTTATTACTTCATTAATAATTTCATAACTACTGGGAACTCTATAACTCATCCTAAGCTAGCATAAATCAGTAGGAAAATTTTATGCATAAATGAAATGAATTAATAAGTTAATAATTATTTCAAAAATCCATTCCACAATCCAACCATCAAAATAATATCATGTATAAATCGATGAGAAATCCTAGCTCTAAACACATCCATACCCCAGTGGAATTCTTAAAACCATTTCAGATAATGATATCCATCATGATTTCAATGACATTAATCACTATATATACATGGGAAATACCACCCATTCATCATTAATAATTCATACTATATCCCATTATCAATATATTACATCAAGGGTCTAATTTCCTGTATCATACAAACATATAAATAAAACATACAATTCTTCGAAATGAGTTCATGAGAAAACATGGGCCCTCGCACCAAGGCTGATAATAGTTTATCAAGAAATGATAGGCTCAGTCATCCTTAAAAAAATATCTACATCAACAAACTCATTCAATTACCATCTATAAATAGATAATTCATTATTCATTGGTTCTAATTTAAAACGAACAACTTAAGTGGAAATCAATAGAAAACATCTTCCATAATTATATTTTGTTCATTATTTTAATATTCCATAAATATTTAAAAATGAATGTTATTTATTTAATCATGTATCTAACATTATATAATATCATCCTACCAAAGATGTGTTGTTTATCACTTTCTAGGCATATCACATATGTTTCATTACAATAACAACATATTGAATAGATATCATACTATCTATAAAATTAAGAGTAAACACAAAAATGTTAAAATTCACATGTGATCATAATATCTCAATATATAATAATCTAATAATAACCATGTGTAACCATTTCTAATTATTTTATGTGATTTCAAGGAAATAAATGATTCAACATTTTATTACCTCACTTAAATAATATTATTTCCTTTCATTGGATAATATTATTAAACAACATGACAAAATATTTATTCTATACCAATTATTTTTTTCTACTGTAAAGTAGTATTCACCAATTGTAAGATTTGATTTCTGGTACATAAAATAATAATAACAATAATAATCAACATGTTATTACACACCATCTTCAATAATTTATGGATTATAGAATATTAAAATAGTAAGGGATTTATATATTGTAAGTTAACAACATTAATATTATATATATTAAATTTATATTTTGAAAAATATTATCAATTTAGAGCATTATATTCTAGTATGTGAAATAATTATAACAATAATCATCCACTATAAGCAATTTATAAATTATTGAATAAAAATTTCTAGTTACTTAATGAAATAAAATCCCATAACTCGATTCCTCAAATTTCGAACAACGAAAATATAAATAATTAGAATTTGATATTACTCTCCCACATCCTATTATTTCTATATATTGAAACGAGGACACAACATGTGATAATACTATTTCTTACTACAATAATACTAATACTAATAATAATAATAATAATTCACTACTTTCTATGATCTTCTTCATCCTACTTTAAATTCCATTAATAATGGTGAAGTGTTATATAAGCTATAAGATGTGATTCCAATTTTATCTCTACAAAATATTACAAATTATTATATTATTTAATTTCAATTCGATATTCTTAAACATAAGAAACAAAACCATGATCCAACACACTTATATACAAAAATATTGTATTATTTAGGTCCCCTACATGAATTTATAATCAAACAGAAGATATGGATGGTCTCCATAATTCTTGGATCTCATTGCACAATATAGAAGGAAGAGATAAGATGATTCATGCATCTATAAATCCCAAAATAGCTATAGAAAGTTATATCTTAATTTTAGAGATGAATATTGATTGAAATAAATATTATATTGTGACAAAATAGTTACATTCATTCAATAATATAAAAGTAGATGATAACAAAAGGGGTAGAATGGATATAATTCATATATATTTTTTAACACAAGGGAAATTGGATTCAAAGAACTTGAAGATCCCGTTAGAATTCGTAAAATATCAATTTACTTTATAGAAATGAAGATATAATGATCCTTATAAATTTTAAAGTATTTACCTTGTGTTTTAGTTCAAAATATTTTTTATATAGATTCGCATGTGTAAGTAGATTTAATCCAACATTACTACATTAAAAAACATAAAATACAATTATATCATGTGTTTTTATTAGTTAAAACTTAAAATAATTATGGTTTGGATTTTAAATCTGCATTTCCTTTTTAGGTTAATTTAACAATTTTACATCTTAAACAAATTGCAACTCACATCCGAGAAGAAGGAGAATGAAAATTGGATTTTTTGGATTTAAAATGATACCATTATATGACATATACATGTAGTATAAGGGTAAACTGATTTACCATTACACAGATCAGGTTCCAGATGACTCTAATTTAGATGACGCTCTTATTATCATGTAGTGGTAGAAGTCCTACCCACCCATATGAAGAATAAATTAATTAGGCCTTAAAATTATGTTTGTCAAGGACCCACCCTTATATGATTTATATCCGAACCTTTATATAGTGATAATTTTAAGGGGATGACTATTACCTGTATTCATATACCTTTATGTAATATTTAAAAACCTGAAAGGGCCCTTAAAAAAGATTCAAAACTACCTATACATGAGACAATACATATCATTATGTGTGATAGCCAAAATCATGTCTGCAATTATGGAAGCCATTTTGTCTACAAAAATGTGGGTGTGTTGCATAAGGGTAATAGAGAATTCATAA
This sequence comes from Viscum album, assembly GCA_963277665.1. NCBI lineage: Eukaryota > Viridiplantae > Streptophyta > Magnoliopsida > Santalales > Viscaceae > Viscum > Viscum album. The sequence continues at coordinate 868,486,795 of OY728160.1, read as the reverse complement.
ATTATTAAAATATAATTAAAAAATATAAAAAATAATGAAATGTTTTTTTATTATTTTCAAAATTCCATATTTTCTTCCAAAATATTTAAATAACTTATAAAACTCCCAAAATAATTTAATAAATTACAGAATAAATTTTATACCATTAAAATTACTTTTATAATAATTACAGACATTTAAATAAACTATTAACATTTATTCAAAATTCTATAAACCACTAGACACCCCATGATAATAAAGGAAATAATTAGATTTTTTTTCATTTACTTCAAATATAACTCAAAAAAATTTCATCGTAATGATTTTAAAACTATACTAAAGAGGAATGATAAAGAAAAAAATAGCACATACCATGAGATGCCTCTAAATGTCCTCATTATCACAAAAGTTCTGTACATCACATAATATGAAATATTAGTAGAATAAAAAATCATCATGTTGCAAAGCATACTCCTAGGTAATATAACTTTCCAATGGGAACATGGTCATAATTAATATTCCAAAAAGGGGAAATAATTATAATACTCTAATAAATTATAATCAAATAATTATACATCAATAGAGCATGTGAAATAGATAAATTTATGAAAATATAGGGATATTTAATGTGTATATATGGATATCATTCCCAGTTAAAGGAAAAAAAATCATAACCAAGGGCAGAATTGAAGCTATTCAAAACTCGAAAAAAATTTATACCAATCATTCATTATAAAAAATAAAACACTATCGATAGAAACACCTTTAAAAAATCACTTCACACTCATTAAAATTGTAATTAACATGGAAAATAATTTAACATGTTTATATAATAAGCAAGTAATAATCTTATTAACTCTACCAAAAAATCATTTTGACATGTAGGTTAATGAGTTCAAATTTTAATAGTATTCTCAAAATGTTTCTTACATTAATTATATTATAATAGTTTTCAAATTTTACTGATTGGATTAATAGTTAAAAAATATTTCATATTATAGTTTTTTAAAATTTTAAAGCATTTTGTTAGGGAATTTTCACTAAGTATTTAACTTTTAAAATCCAACAGTATTTAAAAACATTAGAAGAAGACATATTAATTGATCTTCATTACATGGTGTCATCAAAAATAATTTTTATAAGAAAACACTCACTCATTTATAAAAAAAATACTTTTAAAATAAATATATTTTTCATAAAATAACTATCATCATTTATTTAAGAAAGTTAGTTACCAATTTTTTTTCATGTGGGTCAAATTAAAAATTACTACCCACATAATCATACAACATGAATAAATTATCAATTATAATATACATAATTTTTTTTTCAAACAATATTGTATTAATAACTAAAAAAAATATTTATTAAATTAAAAATAAAATTTATCATTAATTATAGAATTTAAATAATCCACTAACTACTATAAGTATAAACATTTACATGTTCTTCATTCACCTTATTTATAATTTTAAAAATTTAAACACATTCCAAGAATTAAGAATAACATTCCATATTAAACATGTATTTAATAATAAATCAAATATCTATAATAGGTATATTCCTTAATCACTTCATTTTTATTCAACTAATAAAACCCTACCATGTTTTGTATAATTTATATATCTATACACAGATATTTTAGAACTATGGGATCTAATTTAACATAAAACATGGAACATAAAAAATGTTTTTGTAACAATCCACTAGTTAACTATCCTTTTAACAAATATTTAATTAAAAAAACACACCAATATAATACAAAAAAATATTTAATATTTATATACACCATATAATATTATAGATTATAATTTTCATCAAGAGTTTTATATTAAGAGAAGATCATTTTAATCAATCAAAAAAGACCCTATAATCGAATAAATAGCTTCTTTAAGTATACAAATAAAGGGAATCCATCCACCACATCTCAATATTTTGTTCTCTATGTGGTCCAAAGTTTACTAAAATACTTTAAACACACATAATAAAAAAACACATAATAATAGTTGAGTTACCCTTAGGAATATATTTTGGTTCGTAATATGTGTTACTAGTATTAGAGAAATCCATTCACAATTAAAATAACATAAAATTCCCCAAAGTAAATTCACATGTATAAGTTTCTATATTAAAAAAACTAACTAAAATCATGTGCTAAAATAATCCAATACGAAGAAGAAAAATAAAAAATAAAACATACAGTATCCTCTTCCCTCGGGCCAAAATTCCACAACACTGGACCCGAGAGAATTGACAAAAAATAGAGTAAAGAAAAAAAATACAAGGACCCCATTAAAAAAAAGAAAAAATATCTATTACACTGGTATTTAGAGAAGAGTTTAATATTTCCAGAATGAATATAAACCCCTTCCCCCTAACCAAATAATTTCCTTAAAGAAGATTAAGGTAATAAATAATTCGTTACCCCTCCTCATAGTCTAAAATCATTTCCAATGAACAGGAGGATAAATACATAAATTATATTATCTAAATGAAATTATGGTTTAGGTTGGTATATAAAGGTTGAAGTATCATAATGATCAAAAATAAAAGGATTCAAATGGTGGGTTTCAAATTAGTGAATGTGAAGGTTTACCTGCACTCATTCTGATGTGATAGAAATCGAAGAATGGTGGTAATCTTGATCTTTCACTTCATGAGGATAGAAATCAAAGGATTTTAGGTTAAAAAAATACCTAGGTCTCAAAAAAACATGAACTTATAAAACTCCATATAGAGTGAAATCATCTATTCCCTATAAGATAATTTTGTTGTTGAATAAATAAACTCATTCTGGAAACGATCACTCAACTTTACCCAAAACACTACTGACATCTTGTAATAATCTATGAATAATAATGACTATTTTAAATATATTCTATGAAGTATCATCATGAAAATGAAAACCCAGTGCTTCCTCAAAACATGAATCAAACTGCAGCCTATCACAACCTCCCCCAAGCATTGATGTTGTTGAATTTTACTCTATGACAATTGACTTTAATTTCGTATTAAAGAGATTTAGAATGAACCAGATACGAAAATATATTATAATCCACCAATAAAAAAATAAAAATTTTTAGGGACTCTTAAACCTGAATAAGAATATTTTAATGTTATTTTTTAGCTCAACATTACCAAATTACCATTGTCTACCCAAATAAAATACAAACATAGACAATCATGATACAAGATCCTCATTGGGGATCTATACCTATTGCGAAACACTATTTTTCTAACTACATTTATTAAAATTAAAGGTGTTTTCATTGAAACATAGGGGGCCCTAAATAATCATATCAAATAAAGTCTCTATTATTTTTGTCACATAATATGTCTAGATAATGTATATTTACCACCATTCCATGCATCCTCACTAGTGCCTAACTCCAAACATAATCATGTATCTCAACATCTATTAGATACCACATTTTCATGACCCACCCCCACTGGTGTCGTTACTAGGATGAAAATGATGAACTAAGGTGACCCCTAATGCCCGCCAAAAATAAGTCATAGGTTAGTGACTAGAGACAATGTTATAACTGCACATATATGGGAAGTATTTTTATTAATATAAGTTTACTGACAAGAGATATGATAATAATCTACAAATAAAATATCTATCATAAATAAAAACACCTTATTAAAAAACCTGTTAATCTTAATACATGAATGAAATAACATAAAAAATAATATATATGTAAAGACTATAATAATGAAAAAAATTGTTTGTTGTGACCGAGAAGCCCAAACATATTCAGAATGATGCCTCAAATTAGTAATACCCCACACAATATAGAACTTTATCCCATGGATCTAAAAATAGTTATATATACATTGGGTGATCATAAAATGTTTACTCATTAGGATCCTACAAAAAATATATCATTTAATATCTAAAAAAATCATACAAAATTCTTGTGAGTAAATAAATGAATACAACTTGTCACTTGAAAAGGAACATTTATTTCCCATCCTTTCCCTGTATCACTCACTAAGTAAATCATATATGTAAAATTATCAACAAATATCATATGTATTTATAAATAAGGTACCCCCCAAAAAATTCCCCACTAGTGTGTCACTCTAACACCCTAATTCCCCACATATTATGCTACAATAGCTTCTATAAATAATCATACCCTAAACCGAGAAATCATATCAAAACCTGCATCTTATATAACATAGCTATTTCAAGACATCAAACTCATGCATCCTTTCATTCCCACATCCAAACCATCATCATCATCCATAACCAAGTTTAATACTCATAGACTAAAGAAACCATGTAATTACATTATACCACAATATTCTAAAACACAAGAGAATACACCGATGGGAAACCATAGTCCCCATGAACATATACAAGTATCTTATATAACCTGAAACCATTATGGCATGAAGATAAATATATAGTGATCTATGATCCATTACATCCCTTTTGTGTCCATATACTATACCTCAATTTTTCGAATCATGAATATTCTGAAAAATAATACTACAATCATCGAGAGAGTGGGTTCGAATGAAAATTCGTAAATATGTTCCCTCACCATCCTAGTTATTAGAAAAAACACCCCTAGATCTTCTATGTGTCAGTTTCCACACATAATTGGTTATGAATAGTATGGATTAAAAAAATAGAAAATATATCTCATTGAGGCACAATTAGGGAAACTACATACCCTTAGAATACTTTGAAGAAAATATCACACAAGACACTTGGTCAGCATTTCAAAGGCAAATATCTAAAACGTGAACACACTAATTAATTTGAAATATTACTTATTAATCATCTATTTCTCAATTAATATAATTCCATATTAATTTATGAGGATAATGAAATCCGATTAATGTGCCTTCATTTTCATAATTTATTTCCCACATTCATGTATGTCATCATCGGTCAAAATCATCATGAAACTAACCCATCATTTTATTAATTCATTTATCATTTAATAACATTATGGTAACTTAAATATCATCATATTTGACCACAAATTATGATACATGTTCCATATATAAACTAACTAAAATGGGTAGTTAGTAATTACTTCTAACAACCATCCAATAATCTATCTATCAAAATAACATCATGTATAAATCAAGGAGAAAGGCTATCTCTTAACTTATCCTTGTCTCGGTTTCATTCCCAACACCATTTTACAGTATGATACACATTCCTACATCTCTAGTACAAATCACTATTTATCCACTATAAATCTCAACCATTACACATAAAACATTCCAACAATACATGGATATCAATATACCACATCAAGGCATTAATTTCAGAGAGAATAGAAACATGAAAATAAAACAGACATTTTTTTCACACATGAGATCAAGAAGAAACTAAGGGCCCCATATCAAGGAATAATATAATTAATCCAGAAAATACAATCTCACTTATCTCCAAAAATTTTCTTTCTCTAACAATCAGTTTTATTACTATCTATACTCATATAATTCATTTTAAATAGGTTCACCATTAAAGGAAACCTAATTATATTTCTATCAATAACTAACATATTACCAAATAGTTACTTTCAAATTATGTACATGTTTTAAAAATATTCAATGAATAATATTAATAATATACTCATACCAATTCCATTACAAAGTTTCATTATTATAGATATATATGTAACTCCTCATGATTTTAAAATAAGAATATTGTTTTGAATATCATGTTTTACATGAAACACCATGCATACATACAAGATAATAGCCAATAATTAATGATATATTTATTTTTAATATCTTAATGAACATTTGTTGCATGAAACATTAATTTAATATCATTTCAAATCCAATAATGAGTTTCTTTGATAACTTTCATTACATGTAGGTCCATGTTTAAATTAACAAAAATATATCATTAATATTTTTTATAAAAGTTTTATAACCTAGTAATTAAATTGGACGGTATGAGTAGGATTAAATAACTTTTAAGGATATATATTTTACCAAAATTTTATATATTTCTATTGATTATAAATAAAATCCATATCGAATAATAGAAAAAACAAATGTTTTATGAAAAACAGTATTTTTTTAAAAGATTTTGTATTCTTCCTTGATACAAAAAAATTAAAATAGATTTTTTTATCAAATTTAGAAAATTTATTTTAAAAAATATTTTTTTAATAATTATACCAAAATTAGCATAGGGTGAATTTTTTGAAAAGTATCATTTAATGATGAATAGGGAAAAATACTGAATTTTAAATAAAATATATATTTTCATTTAAATAATTTATATTTTTAAAATATATTTAAAATTTTTTATAAACTAAAATATTTTATATTTTAGAACCATTATTCTGACTTAGGTACATTTTTCCATTTTCATATTAATTTTAAAAATAAATTCATTTTAAACATTTTAAAATTTTCACTTTAAAACCCATATATCTCATCTCTTTTGAGGGATTAATTTTAATAAATTTTGAAAATATTTTGAATTGAATTTGTGAAAATTAATTCCATATTTTTAATTATAATAATTTTCAATTTCTAATAACATCAAATTAAATTTTTACCAAAATGAATAGTGAGTTCAGTAAAAATTAATTGTTTTTGTTAAAGTAAAAAAGTGTAAAAATAAGGTTAATCTAAAAAGATAAGGGTATAAATTAAATATTGAATTGTCTAAAAAATATTTTATAGACATATTTCTATCATTACACCTATAATATTTGATAATGTTCAATTTTGGACCCTTTTTACTCATTAAGAACATGAGATCACTCAATTATTTTAAAAAGTACTCGGTTCGTTCTCTCACCCACATATAAAAGGACACCAATTTCCTCTCTTATTCAAACCAAAAAATCGCTTTGGATCAGTTAATAAATACCTAGATAACTTCCCAACATCCCAAACCTCATATTATAAGCCTTAGATATGGCATAAATCCATCATATGAGGGCTTTAGTGAAAATATAAGTTGAATACCTGAAGAAGTGCTCATGTTTTTCAATTCGAATAATTATTTTATTTCTTTATGAAAATAATTCAATTATTATTTAAAAAAAAGATTAAATAAAAAAAATGTCTTCCATATACTAATATTTTTTTATAATATTTTTATGACCTATAATCATCTTCACTTACGTATAACGAGTTATAAAATCATTATTTGTGTATACAATAGACTACTACCTCACGAACTGATGTCATTCGTTCTTCCATTACCAACTTTTACAGTCGGGTATAATGATGGGTATACATTATATATATATATATATATATGATATTTATTAACTATTTATAAATTTTCCACAAGTATATCATATATATATTTTGACCTTCATTTCTGTAGGATATACAATAACGTCACTCATGTGTGTGGTGGACTGCGACCACACTAAGCAATGTAATTCATCTTTCACTAACACATCCAATGGAAGCTGATAAAGATAATATTCATGACTATATGTGATATAAATGAAATAATTATGATATTAATGACATATTTATCATTATTTTAGGATAATATATTTCATTTTTTATCTTTCCTTTTCTCTCATGTATAGTGGATGACATCATTCATGTACGTGTCGAGTACCAACTATATGATGTGATGTGAATCTATTTTACTCAAAATATCACATTATTGATATATATATATATAAGTATATTATAATGTATTAATGTTATTAAGATTATTCTGGATTGGTAAAATGTTACTTACCACTTTTCTATAATGTTTGGTGAAAATTGAAACATTACTCAAGCGTGCGTACGACCACCGTATCCATGATCATAATGTAATTCATTTTCATAATATTTAGTAATTATTTATTTTAAAAGTAAAATTGATTTTAAAATATATATTTTTTCAAGATTATTATTCTAGAGATGATATCACTATATAATATGCACAAGAATTTAATTTTTTATGATAACACACATGAGAAAACTAGACAATTAACACCTCAAATAATTAAAATAATGAGAGATTATTAATTAATGGGTAAAAATCTGTTATAAAAAGATCATATATAATATTATTAATATTAATATAGTTCTTTTATAAGTTAATAAAATTTTAAACAAACTATACATGAGGATAAATAATGTTTAATCAAAAGGAATCACGAGGCATGTTATTTATTAACTGAATTTTAGATCATTGGGTTAATCTTCTACCTCACTGATTGCGTCATTATTAGATTACATGTATAATGAAATATTATTACCTTATGTTATATTTGTATTTCTATGTGGGTTTAACATATCATCACATAACTGATTCTTTCATTAATTCTCAATTCAAAATTATGGTCATTTTAAAGGATTGTTTCACAATCTCATTATAATTGATGTTATTTACTCATAAATTTTAGTTGAAGGAAATTATTTTTCAATTTCCAAATAAACCCATTTAATTATATTACCATGTCTTAATAAATATTTTTTCAACTAATTGTTTTATTTTCCACTCTTTGGTACTTTAATTTAGAATTTTTTAATAAGTTAATACTTCATTTCTCTCTTTAGTAAGAAATCAGATTTATTTAAAAACCATGTTTTCAAAAAAATACATTCAAAAATGTATTTAAATTTTTTAAAAAGTTATGTTAAAATAATTTTATCTAATTTTTAATGTTTAAATTTTTTAATTTAATGTTATGTTTTTTCAAAAAAAATTCCATTTGGCTTTTACTATAATTGTGAAAGGAATCTTCTTATCATTTTCTGAAAAAGGAACCTTCTAAACCTTTTCATATTGTGAAAAGGTAATGTTATATAGAATTGTACTACATGTAATGCATAATATATATTCATGTCCTCCATTTATTTGAATCTTCATTTCCAAATTTATGGGGAAATTTTTTAGTAATTTTTTTTAAATGTGATTATCAATGAAAAGGAATTTCAAAATGTTTCTCAAATGGAAATGAATATTTTCATCAATAATATTTTTAACGATATTTTTATGCTATTTCTATTCATCAATGACTAAAACCCTTTATTCTTACTCTAATGGGTATATATTGATGGTATCGTTATTCTTCATTTGGATGGTTTATGATTATTTTGACAAAGTATAGTATTTATATTCACTTAATTAATTCATTTTATAATCATTAACACCCCCTTGAAATATTCAAATTACAATTAACATTATTTATTAAATATCCCATAAATATAAATATTATTTATCAAGGATAATATTATTTCTTAAACCAAATACTATTTTAACATACAGTGTTTACATTAAATGTTATTTGACTAAATGGTGAAATATAGATTAATATGTATTTATTACTCAGTATGGATATTTTATAATAATGAACATTGTTTATGAATTAAATAAATTATTCTATATATGAGGAATGTGTTGGAAATTAAATACATAGGATATGTTCCATTTATATGACGCCCCTCAATGCATTAGCAATATCTTGAGATGAATTAGTTGAACAAATCAAATAGGGTTTTACACAGTATGTTTTAATATTTAATGAGGATAGATCTTGAATGTAAAGGGATCAGGTGACTAAGAAAAATTATGTTCAATAATTAATCATTTCCTTCATTAAGAATTCAGTTATTATTATCTATGATATTTTCACAATAGTATTATCTCTGGATTCCGTTCATTATCAGTTTATGGATTAAATGGAATTTGATTTCAATAATTTAAATTTATATGAAGATTATGTATTATTAATTTATTATATTTAGTTTATTTATTAAATAGAATGTTTTTTTTAAAATTTACCTTGATAATGATTTTGATGTTCAATTATTTAAATGGAATGTGTTTTCTAATATTTACTTTTCTATATTGTTTATTCCTTATTTCTTATAATTCATTGACTCATGATAGCTTCCAATGTACATAACCGTTACTGATCATTTTATATGTACCATATTTTTCCCATATTTATAAATCCAGGTACCAAACTATGTTTTATATGAACGGATATTCTAGAGGGAATAATTTTATTCTCAAAAGTGAAAAACTATGTTGTAATTACTATTTTAAAATGTAGTGTTATACAAAATTATTTATCTAGTTTATGACGACTATAGTAATATTTTTTCATTCATCATTAGATTCATTATATCATATTCCAATGTAATAATGAATAAATGGGATACGAGATACTGTTGTCAGGGTCATTATAGTTGGTATCTGAGGAGGTTTAATAGAGGCCTTTTAAACTATATTTAAGAAAACATATATTATTTATCATAACTCAATGGAAGACATTGAGGATAAGTATATTAGAATATTTTAATGCATTTATAAGGTAAATATTTTGTGTATTTTTCTTTCAACAAACCCTCATCTGGATAGTACTAGTGTATGTAGTTCTAAAACAGATGTACCTAGGGGTAATAACTAAAAAAAGGACACATTGGGCTTGACCCAATAATCACCTACTTCACAAAAATGGGCCTTACTATGCATATGGTTTGACACTCCCCCAAGATTTTCTTTGGATAATTCACATTCTCTTTACAGACCTATATAAATGATTTTTAAATAAACATATCCCCAATGAAAACATTTTTTTATTCTGATATGAACAATGCATAAATTTTAATTATTTCTAAGTGCTATATCATATATTTAATTATATAGTACTATTTAAAATATATAATTTTATGAGATAATCTAGTGCATGAAATTATTTAGAAGTGTCACCTGGAAGAAAGATAGGTATGAATACTCATGGACGATGTTGAGATTTCCCAACTAAAGAAGACAAACCAACTGTTATTTTAACTATAAAAGTTATGGATATATATTAGGGTATCTTAACAAGTTCATGATTTATAACCATTCCTAGATAGATTAACCTATTACAAAATGAGATTATCTTATATTGATTAGCTTTATATGATATAATCCCGTATCATTTAGTGGGATTACTAATCTAGTTGTAGGTGAGAAATGGATTATGTATTTAAAGGAGATATTTATGGTGTTGGGATGTAGTTAAATGGAAAATGATACAATTAAAATGTATTTTATCAAAGGAAACATCGATAAATGGTGGTTTTTGATCTATAATACTTGGGGGGAAATGGAAATTAAACTCATGGAATGGAAATATTATAAGGATACATTCATTAAAAAATATTTACATCATGAGAAAAAAACTAAAATGAAGGTTTTTTTTCTAATATTAAAATAAAATAGAAGCGGAATGTGTCTCAGAGTATAAATTTACCTTTAAACGGTTAGCTAGGATTGATATAGATTACATATGGAACATAATATGAAATATTGACCACTTATTTGAATGGATTAATCCATGCCACTGATGGTCATTGGTATCTAAATTTTTTTATTGAAACAATGAAATTGTTTTATATTTTATCTATATAAATAATGAAATATCAAATAATTATGGAATTATAGGGATGAAAGAGAAGAAGATGTTGGAAGGGAAAATGGATAAAGGGAATAATCGAATGAAGGATTTTCCCACATGTTTTAAATTTGGAAAGAATAACTCTGGGAAACTCTTGAAGGGAATGCTAATTTTTAACAAGATTTGATAAAAGGGACACCATGAATAATAATGATAAGGGAATAAATAATAGATTTATATTAATTTGTTCAACAAAAGGGAAATGGGGAACAAAATAAATAAATTCCTCTAGCATCAAGGGAACGTACCTAAAATGAAGCTAAGGTATCAAGGTTAAACTTATGCTATTAATATGACCGATGTGGAATATTTAATTTTCACATATATTTTAACCGAATAAAATTATTTTAATGTTTTTTTATTTATGATATTATCAACATAAATTTAATGTAATATATAAAAATTCTGTTGTCCTACAATTTCATAAAATATTTTAGGGAATATGATTAATAGAACAAATTAATAAGAAAAATTATTTAGTGGAAAGATAAAAATATTTTAATACAAATGATTGATGGAATGAAAACCTTTAATTTATTCCTGATGTTGTGATAATGATTTTGGGATGATGAGATGATTGACATATATAATGTAAATTTGATATTACTGACTACCTTGGAACTAATCATTGATAAATTTAAAAATTGGTTTATGATATCATTGATGAATTAAACAGAATTTTAGGATTTGAGGAATATATCCAATAATATAAGTGTTATTTATCGAATAAGGAAGAATGGTTTTTTTTTCAAAAAGGTTTTATGGTTATTCATGTCATCATCATATTAAAAAAAATACATGATGAAGTTATTCACATTTTAGGTATGTGGTGATTAAGAGATACTTTATATTGTTTAGTGGATTTATGGTTTGATTATTTTGTAAATTCATTAAATTTATTTTTCTAATGTTAATTATTTGATTCTTTTGGAAGGTCCATAAGGTAAAACATTTGGAAATCATTTAACCAGAACTATGGACAAGGTTTTAAATAATAATATATAAGTTTACTATATGAAAATTTAGGAAAATTTGATAACACATTCTAAACATATTGGTTTTAGAAATTATTTTGAGATATAAGAATGGATATTTCACTCTTTCATGGATCTTATGATTCAATAAAACTATATTTTAGTGGTTCAAGCATAGAAAAAATTCATTTTTAGATATTCATTTATTAGAATAGGAGATGAATTGGGAATTTATCAAAACTCAGACAAAAGATGAAATTATTCTAATGAAATAGAAAATTATCTTGATATTATATATCCTTATATTATTAAATAGTAAAATAATTCCTCAACATTAGAAAATTATCTTGAAACAAAAATGTTACCCCTATTATATTTATATCTGAGGAATTAAAATGCCTTTTAAATCATCACTTATTTTTGGTTTTCAGACCACTAATATTCCATTGATAATTAAACTTCTTGTGATTAAATCTATATTTTATTCGGTATAATTATTTATAATTTTCACCTATGTCTACAGCTTCACATTCCATCAATGTTCTCTTATATGGAAATATTGTAATGTATTATTCAATATGACCACTGTACTTCCCTTTTCTCTCTTATTAAGAGGTTATTTTGTTAACCCTTTTATGATATGGGTTTTTCAACAAAATTATTCTCAAATATCAAACCCTAGATTAACAATATCATTTTTAAATTTCAATGATTAAATTTATTTAATTTGAGGCGAATGTAATACCCCCATGATTTTCAAAAAAGAACAATGTTTTCAATAATGTGTATGATAATGAACACCAGACATAGAATAAAATACAACTTGTGAGAATTAATGATATATTTATTCAATTTATTTAATATATTTCATTATATGAAACATTTTTTTAGCTTGTGTCACATGAAATAAATAGTTTCTTCAATATCATGTGTTACATAGAAGACCTTGTTTTACTGAACAAAAACATATTATCAAAATGTTATTATATTAATGCTATAAACTAGATATTAAATTAGAGGGTATGGATATGAATAAATAAATTATTAAAAAACATATTTTACAAAAAATTATTAGTTAACTACGTATTATTAATAAAATGATTATAATTTAAAATAAAATGATTTTTTGCTGAAAAAATAAATTTTTCTAAAAGACGGAGGAATAGAGATTTAAAAAAACAATTTAAAATTATTTTTTAGAATTTTTACAAAATTTATCCAAAAAACAAACATAAAATTTTATATCATAATACCAAATTTATGTTGGGATTAATTTTTTATAGTTTTTTCAGAAAAGTTTCACTTTTTAATGAATAGTGAAAAATATTGAAATTTAATTAAAAACTACCATTTCATTTAAATAGATTATAACAAAAAATTAAATTATTAACTATTTATAATGTTAAATTAGTTAAATTATTTATCAATTAATCCAATTTTTTTCATTTGAATCATTTCCATATTGAATTTAGATATAAAAAAACTATAAGCTTTTGAACATTTTCACTTTAAAAACCTGCTTTTTTGTCACATTTGCGGGAATAATATTAAATTATAATTTGAAACTTTTGTGAATTGAATTTGAAAACTGATTTCCATATTTCTAATAAGATTACTTTTTAATTTATCTTGAGGTTAATTTAAATTTTGACAAAAATGAATAATAAATGAAGTAAAATTAATTTTTGCGGTTAAGGTAAAAATGAATTTATCTAGGGTTAAACAAAAAATATAAGGTTAAAAATAACCTATAAAGTTTTATAGAAATCATTTCAAGATAATATTTCAAATTTTAAAAATCTATTTTTTTGCACTGATCGATTTTTTTCTTAATACATATGTAAAATGTGGGATAACTCAATTATTTTAAAAAATAACAAGAATGTCATCTCCCCCACTAATAAAAGGCCACCCAATATCCCCTCCTATTAACAACTTAAAACCTCTTTGTTTATTAAAATAAATACCCAAATAACATCCAAATTTCTAACCAATCACTATATAATCATTAGTTTTGGATAAAATACAAATTTGGATGTATTTAGGGAAAACCTAAAGAGGATACCTAATGAAGAGGTTATTTTATTCAATGAGTGTATTTATTTTATTTATTTCTCCATGTCCACCAAATCTTATTAAAAAATGGTTATATATAAACCATAATATATTCCATATACTATTATATTTTAATAATATTTTAATGACCAACAACCATCTCCTCTTATCTCAAATTGGTTATGAGAATCATTTGAGTGTATAGAAGACTATCACATTACGAACCAATGTCATTCATTATTTCATTAAGGCCATTAACAGTTGGTTATGATGTAATATACAATTTATATATATCATATTTATGATATATTTATACCTTTTGAGTAAATATATAATATATATATATATATATATAATTTACTTTATTTAAGAGATACGATAATGTCACTCATGTGTACAGAAAACTATAGACTCGTGAAGCACTATGATTCATCTTTCACAAACGCTTGACAAGAAGGTGATAAAGAAAATTTAATTAATATATGCTATAATAGTGAAATTATTTTTATATTAGTTATATATTTATCATTCAAAAATATAATATATTTTATTTTCATTCATTCCTTTTTAATCACTTAAAGAGGACTATATTGTTCTTGTATGTGTGGACTACCACAATTATGAAGCAATGTGACTATCTATTCACCCCCAAAACACATGGATTGAATGTATCATAATATAATATGATATTAATGATATTTTAATAAATATATAAATGTTAAATAGTACCAACAATAATTCCAGAATTATCAGTGAAAAATGGAACTGTTACCGAAGCTTACATAGGGCCTACCATCTCCATCATTGTAACATAGTTCTTTTTTTCATAACCATCATTCATGATTGTTTTAAAATTAAAATGGAAGAAAAAGTTTGATAATTTCTTCAGTATTATTATTATGGATATTAATTAATATATAATATTCACAACAAATGGATCTTTCATGATGAAACATTAATGAGAAAACATTACAGTTAACACCATAAACAATGAAAATAATGATAGATTATTAATTAAACATTAATGAGATAATATAAAATGATTACATATTATATTATAAATACTAATATGGTCTTGAGATATGTTATCTACCTTTTTATGACAACTATAATCGGGGTTAAATAATTCTCAATCAAAAGTAAGATTGAATTAAATGATTTATTAAATCAATTTTGTTTCACTATGTCAATATTCTTCTTCATTAATTATAAAATTCTAAGATTATGTTTACAATGATATTTTATTATCTTATATTCAATTGAATCTTTTTTATTTAGATTTACATTTTTCACACATAATCGATTCAGTGAATAATTCTCACTTTAACATCATGATAATTTAAAAGGCTTATTTCACAATATCATTATAATATATACTATTTACCCTTTAATTTTACATGATGGAGATTATTTTTACATTTTTTAATAATACAATTTAATTTATATGTCTAATTATTATTCAATATGTTTTCATGTAATACATTTATTTTTTTAGTATTTGGTACATTAATTAATTGAGAAAATGTTTTTAATAAAATCGACTTTATTTATCTCTTTGGTCAAATATCTATTTTCATCAAAAACCATGTTTTATAAAATTGTTTTTAATGTTTTTAACATTTTTAAAAAATATGAATGAATTTTTAAACAAAATTTTACTCTTTAAAAGAATTCAAAATAAACTTATGACATTTTAAGAACAATTCCCTTTTGGATTTTTCTAAAAGTATAAAAGGAATTAACTTATCATTTTTAAAATAACGAACTTTGTTAAAAAATTTACATCAAAAAATAAATAGTATTTTTACTTTTATATAATTGAAGAAATTAACCACCATCATAACCATAATTTTTTTCCAGCATCATTTAAATTTTTACAAGGATATTTTTTAAGAAAATTTTTATAAAATAATTTTTCAAACAAAAGTATTTTTAAATTCCTTTTCTAAATGAGTAGGATATTTTCCTCCAGAATATTTTCAGATATATTTTTATGGTCTTTCTAATATTCAATGATAAATAAAATTTATTCTTAATATAATGGGTATATGATTATATTATCATTTTTCTTCCTTTATATGGTTTACAAACACCTCTTTCGGGGTTTGGAAAAAGAAAATTTATTTTTCTAATGCCAAAACGTGGTTGACCTGTGTCATACGACTTGAAGGTCATATCATTTTTTAGTTTTTTAATTTAATTAAAATAACCGATCTATTTTTTTATGATGACAATGATTAATATGGGTTTGGATTAATTTCTAAAATGATGGCAAGATTTGAAGAAAAAAATTATGAAAAACTAACAAGTAATACTAAATATATTATGATTATAAAGAGACAACTTTTTCCGATTTTTGGTTTTTTATTTTCTAAATATTCCTCATTATTTTTTTATTTTTGTTATAATCCAATTCTAAAATCTCATATTTGAATTAATATTATTTTTTATAGTGGTGTAATATCATTAATTTCTTTATCAATCTAAATTACACCTCCTCCTATAATCCAGGTTGATGGAAAAAAACAATTAAGAGTATGACATCTTTTAGGACCTGACTACATCATATGAAATTTCATCCACTGAATGGATAAACTCCAACATATAAAGAGATTGAATCTAGTGAAAGAGAGGGGAATTATTTAAGAAGGTTATATATCTAGATTTGAGTGTCCTACCATGGTGGTAAATTTTAACTCTCGTGGATTATAATAATATCTATCACAGAAATAAAATATACTTTTTGAAAGAATTTAAGAGCACCCAACATCTATAGGGAAAATCCTTTTTCCGAACCATCATTATATATGATAAGAGATGAATTTATAAAAATATAGAATAGAATACAAGATAAATAAAATAAAAAAAGGAATGGGAGAAGAAGAATAAAAAACTCCCATAAATCCATGAAAATATGAATAGAAGAAGAAGATAGAGAGTAACAATATAAAATAAAAGAAATAGGAAGAAGATAGGAGATAAAAAAGTAGAATAATGAAATAAAAGAAGTAGAATAAGAAAGTTATAATGGAGAAAAAGAGGGTGGTGAGACACTTTGATAGAAATATTTTCATGCATTTGATATAAAAATTATTAAACATAATAAAAATTATAGTATAATGACAACTAAAAAAATAAAAATAGACGAAGAAAATTATTGGTGGTAGAATCCTTATGGATTCTACTTTATAGTTGTATATTTTTTACCATTCTTACAGTAGTGAGTTCCCTCTATTTATTTAGGGGGAAGAGACCTAAGCCTTTCCCCAACTCTATATTCAAGAATTCAAAAAAGCTAAAAATTCATATTATGGTTTAAATAAGGATATTTAGAATATCTCAATTCAAATATAAAAAATTATCATCTTTTTAAATATGAATGTGGACTGATCTTGGGCTTGGGTAAATATAATAGGGTATCTATATTCCTCATTCATGGCTCATGCATGGGTGTTCAAGGGGATTTAGTGGTAAGGTTGTGACTATAGTGGTAGTAAGTGGTGGTATCCTCTTCCTCAACTAGTCTAGCCTTTGAAGTGGCTGAAGGGATCCCAAAATGGGCATCATGGTGTTTGGATATGGCTTCGGTGTAAATCCCGATATAGTCTCTAGGATGGTTGTGGATATAGATTTTTGGATTGAGAACTCCAGTGGAATCGATGGAATTTTTTCAGTGATTTAGTTATGGATGGTAAGGTTGAATTAAGATGTGAGAAGTAGTCAAGTGGTGGGAAATATTGGAGGTATGAGGCCCAAGTGTCACATGAAACTTCAAAATTTCATTAATTATGAATAATACCCAATATAAAAACATCCTAAATATGAAATAAATGAGGGGGTCACTTGTATATAATTACAATCCCATGTTTAGTGTCTTCGAATTATGAACATGGGTTGTCTCCCAAAAAGAAATGTGCACATGCATATGGTCCAGGCTGCACCACCTGTCCCACGTGGGCCTTTAGCCCAAGAATACACATGGCCCCTCCCACAACCCACGATCCCTCATCCTCCCAATAAGTATCTCTTGGGTTCTCAAAATGAATGAATCATCCTAGTCAGGACTCACAGAGTGACCTTTTATCCATGGCAAAAGGATATCTTGGGTTAGGACCAATTTTTTTGTTAAACTCCAGAAAAACAAAAAGATAATTTCAGAAATTCAATATTCACTTCACAAATTTTTTATCCAAAATTCAAAAAATAATGTATATATCCAATACTCAATAAATATTTATTAATAAAAATAAATTATAAATCATTATGAATAAATACCATATATTTAATAAAATAATGAACTATAATGGAATTTTTATTAAAAAGAATAAAATCATTAGAATATATTTAAGAAAGTGCATGAAATATGATTGTGTCACATAAACCCACACCTAAACTATGATTTTCCTCATGCATAAAATCTCAACATTGAAAATCAAAGGGAATCAATGTTACCATTACTAAAATATGAATGTATAAAAATGAAAAAATTATCAATGTTGAAGAAAACCATAAAAATACTAATAAAACATCAATTTAATTTCTCAATTTTCAATGAAACAACAAATTCCAAAATTTTACATTCTTCCATTTTTAAATTAATGAAATTATACTTAAATCCATTCAATATATTTAAATCATTATTATTAAACATACCAAATCATGATTTACCTCTTCTTCAAATATTTTCACTAATCACTCATGATAAAATTAAAATAGAGTTTTTCTTAGACCATGAGAACATGATCCTTATCCATTGTATTTTAAGGGAACTAAATTCTCTAATTTCTTTTTAAAAAAATAAACCAAAATCCATGAAGACATAAAATAAAGTTTCAAATGAATTTGAGGATTATAGATGGTAGTAAATGTTGTTTTTTTAAATTACAGATCAAAGTAGAGGCTTACATATTAATGTATGGTGGATGATATCAAAAGTATAAGTTCAATTACATTATATACTTCAAAGTATCAACACGAAATTTCCCCAAGCTCAATGAAATTTCAGGAAAAAAATGCATAATGAATGATGTTAAACATATTTAGTTTTCCCTAATTTTATACTTATTTTCTTTTTCAAAGTAAAATTTTTCTGATTTTTAATTTTTGGAATTAATGTTAGGAATAAACCTCACATCCATAGAATTAAGACATATAATAAAAATAATTGGTCCAATGCTGGTGATTTCTATTTTATCTAATTTGCAAACCCTTCCAATTTTTTTCATTATTTTATTAAAGGGAAAACTATAATCATAATTGATGATTTAAAAACATTTTTAACCACAAAAAATTATCACACCAAACATTTTCCTCACAATTTATTTCATCTCTTCCACCATGACATACATAACCCTCAAACGTTAAATTTATTGTATCATGAAAATACTAAGAGGAGGGATGGAATAGATAAAAATGGTTTTAAAAAAGGATCATTCCAAACATGTAAATTCATGGATTCTATGGTCTAAACAAGGATTTAGGTAAAGGTGGTATTAAAGGATAAGGTCTTTATAAAATTTTCCTCAATCATTTTAAATGTTCCTTTTCAAATTCATTAGTTTTTACAAGTTTCAATTCATGTTTTTCTAAGTGGCATGTCCCAAAATCACTCAATAAATATGGTCAAAAATAAACTAGAAGTACTTATTCTATAGATTATCTTGGTAATGGACCATTTTATTAGGGACAATAAACATTAGAATAAATAATAAAAATAGATAAATTAACCCAAATATAAAAAATAAAAATCTTGATAAATTATATGGGTTAATTTCAATTACATGATTCTACCATTTCCCTCAAATTATGAATCCTTAGTGTAATTTCCATGGTTCACATTTATTATTTAATTCTCCATTTTTCTCATTCAGTGTCATTTTTAGTGAAATACACAACATGAAATCATAGGATTCCTAAGAAACTCATGTCTTCTAGATAATTCAAGTAAGTAAATAATTCAATCATGGTCATTCGGTTCTTATTTAAGCTCAAAATAGTATTTTGACAAATAATATACAGTGTTCGAACATAAATAATGTAAGAATGAACTCCATGATATTGTGAATCTTTGTTGTATTTCCTCCTTGGCTATTTGGATCTTCCATATTCCATTATGGTGCTTCAAAATATAATCAATTATTAATATTTAAGGGCCATGCCATTTATGATAAAAAAATTGAGGGAGTGGGTTTCATGATAGACTAATCATAATAATGAAATTAAAATTACTAGAAATAAATGCTATAGAGAAGTCTTGTTGTGACTCCAAAAATTGGCCCTATATTTTTACATCCTCCAAAAAGAATTACCAGCTATTATCCATAAATTCACAGTGGTTGTATCTTTATATATTTGAACCACCACCTGTTTATTTCTACAAGATCCATATCTTCTTTTTTGGCATGGAATGACCCATGGTTATATTATTCTAGATATCATCCCTTTAAAAATAATTATATATTACATTGTGGGGGTGGGATTAATTATGGATCATAATCCTTCTTGGTTGTTATTTGTGAAACCACCAATTTCTTTTTTAATTATATATCTATATGGTTTGCGTCAAATGAAAATGGAAAGTATGAAATGATTTTTTTCTGGAACCATATTTATACCTAAATAATTAGAAATATTCCCCATTTTAAAGTGGAAATATTTTTTCAAGGTTTAATTTTTCTCAACTACTTTATATTCTTTAGGGGATAATTCAAATTCATGTTAATTAAATTCATGGAGCTCCATGTCTTAATCAATAGGTGTTCGTTCAATTTATTCATATTCTACTAAGTCATACCAATGACTGTGTGATTAAAAAATTTAAAGCAATAATATTTTTTTCTTAATTATGAATGAATACAATTAAATGAAATAGTTCATATGATAGGTTCAACTAAATTAATTGGTTTAGTTTCAATATATTCTTTAGTAGTGAGTGCCTCTTAGAGGTGGATGATTTCATGTGACAATAAGTAGTCAGGACCCTGTATATTTTATTCAAATTTAATATTTTGGGTGGTGTATTCCTCTTTTGATAGAGATATGTGAAAAGGTTTTAGATATTATAATTTATATGGAAAAGGTAAATCATGGTGTACCTCATACTTTTTACAGTACTCATTCATGTCATGTCGATGTCCCATATGTAGGTCAGCGGGAAGTCTTCCTTATTATTAATAAATTATACCATATCATGCTCAACTTGGATCTGGTTCTTTAAGGGTTGAGATATTTATATTACATAAATTTAACCTCAACATCATGGATTTACTCATAAAATTTTTAGAAACTAGTGGAACTTCTCCCTTGGCCTCCTAAGGTTCATTCTCAGTTTTTTTTCTCCGTCTATTCACAAACAAATTCAAATGCCTGTTCTACTTTTCTTATTAGTTATTATATTAATTATCAAAATAAAAATTCACCATGATTTTATCGTAACCACTCACTTATTATCTTATCTCTTACACATATGAGTACTCAACCCATGCTCAATAATCTTAATTTTAGTAAATCATTGGAAAAATAAAAAAAATGGTGTTTTTAAGGAAATAAAAACTATCTACAATGTGAAAATAGAAAAAGGTGAATAAAATATTGATCAAATTCCTATAAATGGATATAATTTTGATGAGGACCTAGTGTGGAGTGTTGAAAACAGAAATTTATATTTATAATATAGAATATAGTGTGATCAAGTTTATCTCACTTGATGATCTTCATAACATGTTTACATACTCAACCTAATTCTCTTAAACTAATTATTTTGTTTGATTTTAATATTTTAGAAAATATTTGATAAATATTTATTTTCATTAATTTTTAAAATGACAAAATTAAGTAAAAAATTAAAATTCAAACTAAACTAACTTGAAATGATAAAAAATTGAGATTATAAAAATTGAAAATGGTATTATATTTGGTTATGTATTCTCTCATTATTATCCATTATATTTCTAATTAAGGTTTGATAATGTAATTATAAAATATCATGCCTGAATTTATATTATTTAATTTAGTAGTGTGAAATTTTGAATTCATTTATTAACGTAAATTCCACCTACTATTTTAATAAATGTTGATGAAAAAAACTAATTGGGAGTGTGACATCTTCTAGGACCTGGAACCGCTATATATTATTTAATCCAATGAATGTCGGAAGTCTATCTTATGATGTTCTTGATTCTTATAGAAGGGAGGGGAATGATTTATCGAAAAAATATAAATATATTTGAGTTGATGTTTATCTCAGATATCACCACACTCCAGAATGATATTCATATATATTTATCTAACATAAATTATACTTTAAGCAATAAAATGAGAACACCCATCCTCCCCTAGTCTATGCCTCATGCCTGCCCCTCATTGTAAAGGCTATGAGATCACTTGGTGGAAATATAAAACAGAATAAGAGAGAAATAAAATAATAATAAATGGTATGATAGAAGAAGAAGAAACCAAAAAAATGAATTCAAAAAAATAAGAATATATGAATAGACAGAGAGGAAATAATAAAATAATAGAAGAGTAATGGACAGAGTGGAGGGAAAAAATAAGAATAAAATAATAGATATATAATAAAAAGATATATTGGATAATAAGAAGGTGGTGAGACAATTTTATAGAATAATTCAAATGCATCTTCTATGAAATTTGATAATATAAATTAACATTACAATAGATTAAAAAATATAAAAAAAACAAAAGATGAAAAAACTGGAATTATCATCCTTTGGTCTACTCCCTTGTGGTGGTGGATTTTCCCCAACTTTATCAGTCGTGTTACCCCTCTATTTATAGAGGGGAATATCCCTCTGCCTCACTCGAACTTAAGGCCATGGACATCTAAATATTTATCTTTGGATCTCATTTTGAATAAGCATATTTAGAATACCTGATGATGAATATCCACTATTTTCAACATTTGAAAAAGGAGTGAGGACTAAGCTAGGGAATCAGAAAATCTAGTGTGGACACTATATTTTTCATGAATTGATAATGAATACATATTCATAGGGATTGAGTGACATGGAATCATCAAAAGATGCAGGAAGTGTTGGTCCTTACTTCCTCAAAACCTTCGGCTATTGATGTGGCAGGAGGGATCTTGAACTAAACCTCATGGGTTCTATTGAGGCTTTAGTAGTGATTCCACAGTGGTCTCAGGATATAAAGTTGTTCTATATCACAAAAACAATCTCTAAAGAAACATCCAAGGATTTTTATTATAGTAATGCAATGGCGGTTGGTGAGGATGAATGTGGAAGTGTAGGGAATTCAGGTTGTGGGAAATGTTTGAGGCACATGGGGCGGGTGTCAATCTACATGGTGAATTTTCATTAAGTATGAATAATACCTAATGTATTGCATCCCATATCAGAAACAAACATTTGTGGAGGTTATTTTATATAATATATAGAGAGAAATTAGTGTCTTGGAAGCCTATACTAGGTGGAATCCTAGAAGCACATGCGCACACGCATTTGGGCCAGGATATACTACCTGACCTACACGAACCTTCATCCCACATCTTCATGCATTGCCTCCAACAACCCATAATCACTCACCCTCCCTAGAGGGATCTCCCTTTCCCTATTCTTGGCTAGAAATATGTATTTATTTCTATCAATGTGGATTTCAAGCAATGGTTAAGGGTTATCTTAGATTAACACCAATTTTTTGTTAACATTCTATAAAATATAAATTTACATAGATATATTATATATCCAATTTTCAAAATACCTATCCATAATTAATAAAAATATTTTTTTTCCAAAACTAAAAAATTTATTCATTTATATCTATTTTAACTAATTAGTAACAAATATCCACTTATTAATAAAAAACTGAACTACAAGGGGACTTTAAATAAAAAACACTTAAAATCATAACTATATGTTAATAATAATGTCCATAAAATATGATACTGTCATTGTTTTATGATTATTTAGACCAAATATAAAACGAAAATAAATTTCATTAATTAATTTTGGATTCATTAACATCCCCTTGTAATATTTACTTTCCTTAGATCATTAGATAATAAATTTCCCCTAAATATACATATTATTTTTCATGTATATGCTCATTACATAAACTATATTCCATTTGAACATATGGTGTTTCTATTGAAAATTATTTGTTTATCTAGAGATATATTTATAATTATTTAATAATTACTCAAAATGGATATTTTTTGTCATGTAACATTGTTAATGAATTGAATCAATCATTTGATATATGAGAAATATTGCGGACAAGAATGACACAGGTTAGGGATCATTTATAGAATGCCCCTTGATTCATTAGTAGTTTCATGAGATGAATAAACTGAAAAAATTAGATGTGTCTTCCCCTATATAATTTAAACTATCTTGAGGATAAATCTTGATGGTAAAGGTATCATGTTCCTAGGAAATATGAAATTTTTTAATTATGTATTCCCATCCTTTTGAATTCATTTATTGTTATAAATGATATTTTCATAGCGATATTTTTTGGATGTATTTCATTCTCAATTTACTAAATAAATGGCACGGTATTTTACTTATTTACATTTGAATAATGAGTATTCCATATCCGGTTAGGACATTTAGTTTATTTATTAAATGGATTTTTTTTCATGTATACTTCTTTCCATTGATGATAATAGTAATTTATTTAACTGGAACGTGAGTTCAGATATTTAAATTTTTATATTATTGATTTTATATGGATTATTATTCACTAATTAATGATTTATTATGATGCACATAACCCTTACTGAGCATTTCAACTCACTCTTATTTTTTTACTATCCTATGAATCATTGAATTGTATTATATTTGATATTTATGGATATACGATGGAGAATAATGTTTTTTAGAAAGAGAAAATTTATTTTTTATAATTTTTATTTTCAAATGAAACACAATAATCAAATTTATATCACACATTCGAAGACTGAAAAACCATTAAATATTATAGTATGTGATTATTTTAAGATTAAACCAATGTAATAATGAAGACAACGACTCCGAGATACTAGGATCAAGGTTGTTACATTATTTTCTTATCAATTTCTAAGCATATTACTCAGGCTACATTACAATAATAAAACAATAAAGTGATAAAACATTATCCTGTAAGTCAAGAGGGAAAAATAAAATATTAAAATACACATGTGATAATAATATTCCTATCTATTATCAACTAAAATTTATATGAAACCGGAACTTATCATTTTACATGATTTCAAGGAAATAAATGGCGAAAAATATCATTATCTCACTAAATACTATAACATCATTTAATTAGATAATATTATTAAATAATATGTGGAAATATTTATTCAATAAAAATCATTAATTATACTAAATGGGGTTTTAATGAATTAAAACATTCTATCTATAATACTTGAAATAAGAATAATAATTAGAATCTCTATGTGATTACACTTCAAATTTCTTTAATAATTTCAAAATTCTGAAGTATTAACAATATATGTGGTTTCAATATTATAAGTTCCCAACGTTAATATACTATATGATAAATTCAAATTTTAAAAAATATTATCAATTTAATGTTGTTTATTCCAATATATAAAATAATAGAAATAATAATTCTTCACTGAATATGATTTTCTAGTAATGGAATAAAAATATTAAGTTTTTGCATTTAATAATATCTCTTAACTCCATTTATCTTATTTTATATTATGAAAAATATAATATTTTTAATTTTTATATCATACTCCCCGATGTATTTTTATTTTTATATAATGAATTGAGGACATTAATTGTGGTAATCTTCTTTCTTAACATAATAATTATAATTCATTACACACTATGATATTCTTCTTCTTCCTTTTAATTCTCAAAATAATGGGAATGTGTTATTTCATATAAAATATGTGATTATTATTCTATTTCCATAATAATTAATAATTATTATATTATTTAAGATCCCTTCAATCGACTTTAACATAGGAAAAAAAGCAAGATTCCCCACACTTCTACCAAAACATTGATAAGTATTCAAATCTATTACCTAAATTTGTAGACAAATATAATGTGAGGATGGTGTCCACAAAGATTGGAACTCAATGATAAAAATTTGAAGTTGAAATAGATAGTATTATGTTTAAAACTCTCAAAATAATTATTTCATGTGGCCTCTTAAAGATGAAAGTTGAATCTCGATTGAAAGAAATTAAGGACTCTAAGAAAATAGTTTTTTCATGTAGTAGAAAAATAGAAAAAATTGCAGAGAAAAGAAGAGGAATAAGGGACAGAATTCATTCATATTTCAATAAAAGTTCAAAAAAAAT
Organism: Viscum album; assembly: GCA_963277665.1. NCBI lineage: Eukaryota > Viridiplantae > Streptophyta > Magnoliopsida > Santalales > Viscaceae > Viscum > Viscum album. The sequence continues at coordinate 868,460,078 of OY728160.1, read as the reverse complement.
TCAATGAAAATAATTAATACATTAGATTTTATAGACTCTCATTTTGAATTATCAACATAAATACCCATATACCCTTAAAAATTCCAGGCATTTACCATGAGTTTCATCTCACTCTAATCACTGCATCTATTCATGAAAATAAATCTATTTATTTCAATGTTACAACATAAAATTATATAACCTCCCATAATATAATTCTTTTGAATTATTTGAAATATCACATTACTATTCTTAAGTATTTAGATATTCATTTCCATTATTTTTAGTTTAATTTAACCAAAACAAATCTTAAAACAAGTTTTAGGGGTTTTCATTGATAAAGAGGAAGAACATAGAAAATATATGTTTAAAATGATTCCCATATGTGACACAAGGTTATTGTGTAAGGTTAAGCAAATTTACCATTACATGGCCTGAGTTCAGGATGAACCTTATAGAACTAATTTTATTACATTCATACAATGATACAAATCAAGTGTTCTCTTACACAAAATAATGAAATTAGACCTTAAATTTATGTGTGATATTTATTTACCCTTATGTGGCCGATATCAGGACTATATATAGTTATCAATACTAGGGGATGACATTTACTTTAGTTCATCTACCATCCCACATGATATGAAAACTAACAAGGCCCTTATAGAAGCTTCAATACTTCCTCTATATGGAATATCACATTAAATTATGCATGATGACTAAAATTAGGCTTAACTTTACACATAAAAATGCATCAATAGATAATGGGAGTGAGTTCAATAAGGGAAAATGGAAAATAAATATATTCTAAATAAATAAATAGATAAATAATAAATTAATGGATAATTGTTTCTTCAAAAATTCCAAATTTAACTAAAAAATATAAATTTCCTAGAAAATTCCCAAATACATTTTATAAATTTATAATTACTTTCATATCTCTAAAAAAATAAGTCTTCAAATTTATGAAAATTATCTTAAACAAGAAACAACTTCATATAGACAAAGAAAAAATATGGCAAAAAATATATTTCATTTCACTTATGATTAAAAAATTAAACACATAATTTTCCCACTACATCATTAGTTAAATCTACAAACTAAATAGAAACATTGAGGGACTATTCAATGGTTTCTCTCTTAGAAACCAAGTTAATTAGCTTCAACTTATGAGTTTTAGGATTCCATCTGTCAAAATTAAAAAAATTTGTCTCATGTTTTCCCAATAATAAATTTCACACCTTTCAATTTATATGTTATTAAGAGTTAGTATGAATTTGAAGGTTATAATATTTATATTCTTCTCACTGAGATAACTATTCCTACAATTCAAAACCTTTAAATCATCTGATTTTTTATATTTTTCCATCCTAATCCCACATTCATTTTAGTCAAATAAAATTTTTCATCCTTTAATCCTCATGAAACCACCATGGAACCTCAATTAACTTTTAATACTCCATTCACAATGTTTAGAACGTTTCCTTCATTATAATTTTTTCAAATGGATTTTATGTTCTTTCATAGACCTATGATATGTATATATTATTTTAGTCTCAAAATTACATCATTACTCATTATTATATCCATATATAGTTTTCCGTTCGTCTCTTATCTTTTATAAAGTGTAATGATGCTTTTATGTCACCCACCCATGACTATATGAGAGTATTCACACTGTGAGAAAATATGTTTCTCCTCTCTATTTTATTAATGGAATTTCAGTTTCATGAATTTTATGATCTTCAAAATATTTATTTGTGACTCTTATAGTCGTCCATGAAATGTCCTATTTTCCCCACATCCAGCATATAAGGCCATGACTATCTGAATTTCATTGAATTATCATATATGGATTAAATTTTGATTTTTTATTATCATTGATCTTCTACTGAGAAGACTATTGATATCCACCAACATTTAGTGAATTTTCAAATTGTATATAGACTTCTGTCATTATAAGAACCTAATCTATGATCAAGTTCCCCATATAAGCAAACTCCAAATTTTTATTTGTATTATAATTCGAAACAACAGTCACCATCATATCCCAACTCACTAGATGTTAAGATAGTATAATTAGATCCCACACATCATCCATGAATGGTAACTTCAATAATAGTAGCTTCCCAAAAATCTTATTCAAATAATCCACATGATCCTCCACTTTCTTTCTTTCTGATAACCTTATATTGAACAATTGTTTCATCATGACATATTTTTTTAGTTTAATACAATTATCATAAATATTTTCTCATTCGTTCATCACTATTTTCATTACATTATTTACAGAGTTGTATAAGGACACAATTTCTTCCAATTAATACTCACTAATTCTAGCTCCTCCCTATCTATCTATTCCCATTTATGCTTCTTGATGCTTTTATTAATAAAGAACTAGTATGTGAAATAGCTATGTTTTTTTAATGAGATGAATATCCATCTATATTCGAAAAAAACCAAATCCATTATATCTGACTTATATACCCAAAAATTTATTTTAATTAATACACCAACATCCACTAAAAGTGATAAGATAACTATAAAATTGATATGTTAATTTCAATTGAAGAGAATATAAATCGTTAAATAAGTTTAATTCTCGTAATGGATATCCTGATTGTGAGGGTGTAAAACCGGTAAAAAATTTATTTGAGATATCTTATGGTTTTCAACAATGAATCTCCCTCGATCCAAGTTTTCCCTTGTATCATGGAGTAATCTTATCAGGATTGGGAGAAATATTTTGTGGAAGTAGTTTGTGATTATTCAGTGATCAAGAAGCCATCATTTGAAAACCTTTAATAGTACTGAATCTTCTCGGATTACCAAATGTAATGGAATCAATGAGGAGGAGTATCTTCAGGGAGTAGAGTCTTATAAGGATTATTTTCCCAATCATATAGCTTTTATGAAATAAGTGGATTATTGATTCTTTATTGTTTCAGATCTGGATGTGTTAAGAAAACAGCTTGAGCAATGTATGTTCTAAATTCTTGGGTGTTTCACCTATTAAAAGGGTAAAAAACAATACAATTTATTTGACTTGAAATCAATAATCACTCACTAATGAGGAGGAAATGATTGAACAATGATCCAAATTAGGTGAATCTTTTTTCAAATAATTATGGTGAATTAAAATGATTTTAATTTAGTGTGGATTATTGGGTGTATGCATATGAAGCCTAGAATTATTCATATATCTGAATGGAATATCAAAATTAATCCATTTACACAAAATAATTCAATAACACATTTCTGGGTATGGTTACATGCCCTAAATTCGGTGTTTTGGCATCCCAAATTAGGAAATGATCATTATTCTTGTATTAGTGTGCCTTTAAAAATTTATGATCAAACACTTTAGGGTGCTAAGCTATTATATTCTAGAATTTTAGTTGATGTCAAATATTGCATGAATCACCCTGAAGTGAAAAAATTTCATGTTGATGCTCATAAGTATGAGGATAATATTGTGTATGAATATGTTTCATTGGTCTGTGATTTATAAATGGTTTTTGCCAATTCCATTAATAATTGTCGTGTAATTAATAGGTAATATAAGAATTCTCTAGATTATAATGTTTAAAAATAGACCAATAAAACTGTAAGGAAAACTATATTATTTCAAATACATATGATCTTGTAAAGAAGGAAGACCATATGAAATGGGTGAAAAAACCAAATTTATTTTATTCAAAAAATAACATCATAATGTCTTGGTCTTCACTTATTGAGGAAGAAGAAAATAATTCAGTTAAGCGTATAACTAAATTAAAATTTTTTTAGGGAAACTTCTTTTTGACATTGATGGAGGGAATTATATCATAGATAATGAAGATGAAGTTAACTTTCTTGATATTTCTCTTAATATTATTTATTTTTTGATTCCTTATATAGTGAACATATCTACATTACCTATGGGAAGTGATATAATGTTGCTTTTTTCATAGGAATATTAAACATTAAGGATCATTTGTGTACGTGAGGATACTGATGTTACTTTTGTGGGATATTTTTAGAATTATGAGTAATTAAGAAAAATAAATCTATTATAAAATTGTTCACGAAATAAATGTTTTAATTATGTCATTGAATGATGATCATATGAGATGAATTTCTGAAAATAAGGTAAGGCCTTCGGATACTATTTCAGCTATGGTTTTTCCTCACAATTGTTTGGTTCTATTTGAACAAATAAAAGGTAATTCCAATAAATCCACTGCTCTTCAAATTTATAACAGGAATGAACAACCTACTCTACTGTCTGTCAGTCCTACCCTATATACTACTATACAGGTTATTTAATGATTGGTTGCTAATATCGATGGTCCCCTAATGAATTCATGTGGGTGAATTTAATATTAATGACTCTCTTTCATGGGTTCTATATATATAATGAAATATCATAACATTAATTTCAAGAAAAAAAAATGTTGTTGAATCCAATAAAACCAATCCCTCTCTAATTTTGGTTGAAAATCATTCAAGCCTACTAGTTTTGAATGAACTTCATAGATATTGTCTTTAGAAACTAATTACTGGATTAGTCCCCAACTTTGAGGGCAACCCTAAATGAAACTTCTTGGTTTTTATTAATTCCTTGTACAAAATAAATGTAGTGGTCTCCCTATAAGTGACAAATCATGCAAAGGGTAAGAAACTAGTCAATGTAAGGATGATAAAAAAGATGTTGCAAGATGGAGATCAACTAGAAATAAAAATTTCGGTGGTAAGAGAAAATGGGTATCTGGATCCAAACATATTTTTAAATTAATAATATTTTTTAGAACTATTTTGGATTGGAGAAACTTACTAAATTGAACTCTCTTATTCTCTTTATCAATGAACACAAGATAGATATTAGAGGACTTCTAGATCCCACGATTTTTTTTGTTGAAAAGTATAATGTTCTTTAAAAGTATGAATATCAAAGGATTTTTGCTAATCAATCCAGTAGTAATATCAAAAGAATACAAGACTTTTCTAATTTAAGTGTTATTAGAGTATCTTCTATATGTTCTATAGAGAATATGGTTAATCCTAGTCATATTTTCTTCAGAATGTCATTTTTTCTCTCCCAAATTTATGATAATATTTTTTATTATGAATGAAGAGAAATTTGGTTAAGTATACAAAATCATAGCATCAATTTGAGAGGATCTGGGACATAGATTTGTGATTTCAATTACATTTTCAACCCAGATAAGAGGTTTTTCATGGTCAACTATTCTATTTCAACTAGAGGCTTTAAAAAATTTATTGAGATTAATAGTCTTCATAAATTAAACATGTTTGTTGGAAAATATAATTGATACATGAATCATATTAAATAGTTATTAATATAAAATTGGATCTATATTTTGTTAATGATGTGACCCTAGATGTTTTTTCCTCAATTTCATGAGACAACCATCTATGCCGAACTCATATCGTAATGTCCTGGAATCGAGTGCCACTCAACGGGTGCCTTGAACCCGGTTTGTCACATGACCTCAAGCGCATTTCCCCAAACACGAGAGGCTGTTGACTAGTAGTGAGGGCCTAGGTCTGATAGTGGGGATACAATGCCCTAATTTGTCACAATGTAGCACAACGAAAGAATATAAACATACAAAATTCAGAAGTAGTAAATAATACCAAGCTGAAATGGACAACGATAACGAATTAAAAGATGACCAACAATCATATATATAACACAACAAGAATTTTTAGCTTTCGAGGCGGGAGACTTATAGCGGCCGCCATTGGGCGGCCGCTAATACTATCAACAGTGACCGCCAAATGGAAGGCCCTACATTTTAATAAAGAAAAAAACCTAATTTTCCCCTCCCCGACCACGGGACCCCATTTCCCCCTCCCCGACACCGTGACCCACCCCTCCCAGACCCCACGACCCCGAACCCTGGCGACCCCGACCCCGTGACCTTGTGACCCCAACCCCCAGCGACCCCGACCCCCGGAGACCCCTCCCCGACCCCCAACAACCCCTCCCTGACCCCCGACCTCTGGCGACACCGACCCCAGACGACCACTGATCCTAGGCAATTCCCAATGACTCCAGCAACCCCCGGCGAACTCAACCCCTTGGCGATCCCCACCCCTGGCTACCCCCACCCCTTGCTTCTGTGCTGCACCACCGACAACCTCGACGAAACCCACCGTCTTGCCTCTGCGCTACGCCCCCCCGCGACCCCAACACCCCCGCAACCCAACAACCCCCACCCCCTGCCTCCGCGCTGCACCTTTGGACCATCCCGCCACTTTCGTCCCCTCTCGGCCCCGCTGCATCCCTCCGGTAAGTCCTCCTGCCTCTATTGGACCCTCTCGGTCCATTGTGCCCCACCGTGTGAAACCCTCCCACGCTTCATCCATCGGTTCCGCCCATTTTGAGTACAGTCGTCAAACAAATGTCATCAAGTCACTCCACTATCATGGATCTGCAATCGAGTCACACCCTATTACCTACGGTCGAGTCCTCTACAGGTAATTTTTTTTATCCTTCCAATTTGTTTTCAAATTTTAATGATATGTGTTTTTTTAGAATATAAATATGATATTTAAATTTTTATTTTTATTTAATACAGATGTGGATATGATCTGGATAGATATGAAAAATAAGTTTTCAGCTGATTATTATGAGGGAATTAAGTGATTTATGGATTTCACCAACAGATTTCCAAGCGATATGATTTGTTTTCCATGCAAAAAATGTGCAAATAGATATCTCTTCATACGAGATAGTGTTAGAGAACATTTGTTTTTGAATGGGATTTTAAAAAGCTATAAGAAATGGACACATCATGGAGAAGATTCAGTTTCATGCGATTACTCAGAAAGTATTCTTATAATGTTGATTCGAGAACATTTGATCTGATGAACATAATGATCAATGATATGATGTGTCAGTTTCAACCTAAAGACAATAATGGCGTAAATGATGATGTGGGATTGAGTAATCTCTGTTCTTATGCAGATGGAGAAGCATTGAAATTCATTGAATTTCATGATGATGAGTGTACTAAATTATATCCTGGATGCACTAAATTTATTAAAATGTCGTTCATCGTTGAATTTTTACACTAGAAGGCCTTGAACCAGTGGTCAGAGATCTCATTCAACATGTTGTTGGTATTGTTGAAGAAGGTACTCCCTACGGAAGAAAAGATTCCAATGTCGTTCTATCAAGATCGAAAGTTGATCGATGATCTTGGTTTTACATATGATAAAACAACGGGTGAGTGAATTTTTAAGTGGTCGAGTAGACGACACGTCAATCGGATGTGCCATGTGCCCGCGGTGACCGAGAATGCAGTTCTGGTGTCATAAACCCCAAAACTTGCATTTAATAGTAAAATTCATATCAGACAAAATTAGATTGACCAGAAATAACAGGGAAACAATATAATTATTATTTTTGAAATGTACGCGCAGACGGCATGTCAATCGGATGTGTGGTTTGCACGGTACAGCTCAATATGCGTTTTTAAGAGTTGGGTGTGTTTCATAAACTCGCGTGGGGGTCCAAATGGGCCAAATGTAGTTGTAATGGACATAAATAAGATGCAAACAATGAGTGAGTGAATTGTGAAGTGTTTGAGAAGATAGAAAGTCAATCAGAGGTGTCATGTGCTCATGGTAACCGATAATGCAGTTTTCGGGTCACAAACGGCCCAAACGGGCGTTTAACAGTTAAATTCATAGCAGACAACATTGGATTGACCTTAAAACACAAGGAAACCATATAACTATTATTCTTGACATGTACGTGCAGACGTCACATCAATCGGACGTGCGGTATGTGCGGTACAACTCAATGTGCATTTTTTAAGTGTTGGGTGCGCTTCATAAACGCGCGTGGGGGGGGGGTCCAAATGAGCCAAACAAAGTCATAATGGCCTGAAATCAGACCAAAAGAACGGGTGAGTTAGTTTTGAAGTGTTCAAATAGACAGCACATCAATCGAAGGTGTCGTGTGCCCGCGGTGACCGAGAACGCAGTTCTGGTGTCATAAACGGCCAAAATGGGTGTTTAATGGTCAAATTCATAGTAGATGACATTTTATTGACTATAAATCATAGGGAAACAATCTAATTATTATTTGTGACATGTACGTGTAGAAGTCACGTTAATCGGATGTGTAGTTTGCACGATACAGCTCAATATGTATTTTTTAAGTGTTGGGCGCGCTTCATAAACGCGCGTGGGGGGTCCAAACGGGCTGAACGAAGTCGGAATGTCCTGAAATCAGAAAAAAAACAACGGGTGAGTGAATTGTGATTTTTTCAAGCATATGGAACATCAATCAGAGGTTTCGTGTGCCCGCGTTGACCGAGAATGCAGTTCTGGTGTCATAAGCGGCCAAAAAGGGCGTTTAACGGTCAAATTCATAGCGGACGACATTGGATTGACCTGAAATAATAGGTAAACAATATAACTATTATTCATGATGTGTATTAGGATATGGAACATCAATCATACATGTGTTTTGCGTGGTATGGCTCAATATGTGTTTTTTAAGTGTTGGGCGCGCTTCATAAAAGTGCGTGGGGGGGTCCAAACAGGTTAAATGAAGTCAGAATGGCCTGAAATCAGACTAAAACAATGGGTGATTGAATTGTGATGTTTTCAAGCGTCCTTCATGTCAATCAGAGGTTCTGTTTGACCGTGGTGACTGAGAACCCAGTTCGGGTGTCAGAAACGGCCAAAACGAGCGTTCCAAGGTCAAATTCATAGCGGACGACATCATATTGACATGAAATCATAGAGAAACAATATAATTATTATTCGTGATGTGTACGAGGAGACGACATATCAATAGTATGTGTGATTTGCATGGTTTGGCTCAATATACGTTTTTTAAGTGTTCGGCGTGCTTCACAAATGCGCATGGAGGGGGGGGGGGTCCAAATGGGCTGAACGATGTCGAAATGACCTGAAACCAGACGAAAACAATGGGTTAGTGAATTGTAAAGTGGTAGAGTAGGCACAATGTCAGTCATAGGTTCTGTGTGCCCGCGGTGACCGAGAATTTACATCTGGTGTCACAAATGGCCGAAACATACGTTAAACGACCAAATTCATTACAAATGACATCAGATTGACCTGAAATGACAGGGCAAAAATTTAATTATTATTTGTGTCATGTATGAGCAGACGATACGTCAATCATACATGCAGTCTGTGTGGTATGGCTCAATATGCGTTTTTAAGTGTTGGGCGCATTTCATAAACGCACGTCGGGGGGGGGGGGGTCCAAAAGGGCTGAACAATGTTGGAATGGCCTGAAATCAGACGAAAACAATGGGTGAGTGAATTTTGAATTGGTCACGTAGACGAAACATCAATCGGAAGTGTGTTTTAAGCGATACAACTCAATATGCATTTTTTAAGTGTTGGACACGCTTCATAAACACGCGTGGGGGGTCCAAATGGGTCAAACAAAGGAATGTATTTAAATCAGATGACAACAATGGGTGAGTGAATTATGAAGTGGTCACATAGACAAAACACCAATCAGAGGTGTTGTGTGCCCGTGGTGACCGATAAGGCAGTTATAGTGTCATAAACAGCCAAAATGGGTGTTTAACGGTTAAATTCATAGTAGAAAACATTGGATTGACATGAAATCACAGGGCAACAATCTAATTATTTTTCATGACATGTACGCGTAGACGTCACGTCAATCGAACATGAGGTTTGCGCAGTACGGCTCAATATGCGTTTTTTATGTATTGGCCAGGATTAATAAATGCGCGTGGGGAGGGGGTCCAAATGGGGTGAACATTGTCGGAGTGTCCTGAAATCAGACGACAACAACGAGTGAGTGAATTGTAAATTGGTCGCAAAGACGGCATGTCAATCAGACATGCCGCATGCCCGTGTTGACTGAGAACGTAGTTCTGGTGTCATAAACGGCCAAAATGGGCATTTTAGGGTAAAATTCATATATGAAGACATATTTTTGACCAGAAATCATAGGGGAACAATATAATTATTATTCATAACATGTACGAGGAGACAGCACATCAATCAGATGTGCGGTTTGTGCGGTACGGCTCAATATGCGTTCTTTAAGTGTTGTGCGCATTTCATAAATGCATGTGGGGGGGGGGGGGGGGGTCCAAACAGGGCGAACGAAGTCGGAATGGGTTGAAATCAGATGACAATAATGGGAGGTGAATTGTTAAGTGTTCGAGTAGAAGGCATGTCAATCAGAGGTGTCGTGTGCCCGTGGTGTCTGAGAACACACTTCTGGTGTCCGAAAGGGCCAAAACAAGCATTTAACAGTCAAATTCATTGTGGACGACATCATATTGACCTTAAATAATAGGGAAAAAATCTAATAATTATTTTGGACTTTTAAGAGGGTACTTCATGTCTATCGGGTGTGCGGTTTGTGTGGTACGACTCAATATGCGTTTTTTAAGTGCGCTTAATAAACGCGCAATGGGGGGGGGGGGGGTCCAAACCGTCCGAATGAAGTAGAAATGGCCTAAATTCATACGAAATTGACAGGTCAGTGAATTTGGAAGTGCTTGCGTAGACCTCCCATCAATCAGAGGTTTCGTGTGCCCGTAGTGATCGAGAACGCAGTTCTGGTGTTAAAAACGGCCAAAACAAGTTTTTAACGATCAAATTCATAGAGGAAGACATCAGATTGACATGAAATCATAGGGAAACAATATAATTATTATTCTTGATGTGTACGATAAGACTACACGTCAATCCTACGTGCGGTTTGTGCGGTACAACTCAATATGCATTTTTTATGTGTTGGGTACGCTTCATAAAATCGCATGTGGGGTCCAAACGAGCCGAATGATGTCAGAATGACATGAAGTCAGATGATAACAATTTGTGAGTGAATTATGAATTGGTCGCATAGACGACACATCAATCGGACGCGTGGTTAGTGCGGTACAGCTCAATATGTGATTTTTAGTGTTGGGAACGCTTCATAAATGCGAGTGGGGGACGGGGGGGGGGGGGGTCCAAACATGCCGAACTAAGTCCGAATGGACTAAAATTAGATGAAAATAACGGGTGAGTGAATTGTGAAGTGGTCACGCAAACAGCACATCAAGAGGAGGTTCCGTGTGCCCGCACTGACCGAGAACGCAGTTCTGGTATCATAAATGGCCAAACGGGCGTTTAACGGTCAAATTCATAGCGGACAATATCAGATTGACCTGAAATCACAAGATAAAAATCTAATTAGAACCATAGAATTAACGATTTTAATTTTTTAAAATGGTAATCAAAATTATGAATATATTTTGAAAATCAAATACTTTCGATCTGTTACAGATATATTGAATTGAAATATGTTAATTTGTTTCAATTATTTGTTTAATGGTTTTATTCAGAACATATTTGGTTATTAAATTTGGTTATGTAGTTATATTTTATGATGGATGTGGATCTTGGAAGATGACTTATGAGATTTATGTAGGTATATTTTATTGTGTAATTGATATTTTTTTAAAAAAAATTAAAAACCTATAGTGGCTGCTATTTGGCGGCCTCTGTAGGGACAACATAACAAAGACCCCCATTCGGTGGCCTCTATAGGTGTTTCCATGGCCTCCTGTAGCGGCCGTCATTTGGCAGCCAGTTTAGCCCATTCCAGCTTGCCTACAGCATCTACCAAATGGTGGTCACTAATAGCAACAACGATGGGAAAAAAGTGGCCACTAATTGGCAGACGCTAGGCAGCCGCTGTAGACCTTTATCGAGGGCTTTTCGAGGTTTCTAAAGTTCATGATTGTACTAGTTTAATGATGCAATATGTCCCTAATTCTAGGAAAGCATCCAAAACAGGATACACTGCAATCTAACACAATACAACACAAGGTACAAGTACAACAATGCAAAACAAAACAGTACAGCAGGAACTCAGTAGCATCGTAAGACTAAGCTCGGTCCCATTCTCTTATACTCTTTTGAAAAAATCAAGTAACTATATAGGGACCCTTTCCCTTATCAACACCTACAACAATATAATCTATTTGGGCCCAAGATATTACCCAAACAGGTTGTGAAAAATAAATCCTAGTAAGAAACCACCAAAGGCCCATTCCCAACTGTTGGTGAAAATGTCCAACATCAGTGTGAAATAATAAAATGAAGTAAATACGAAATTAATCAGAAGTAACTATTTCTTCAAGTAACATTTTCATTTTAATAATTATTTATCAATTCCAATATTGTGCTTTAGCTTGGCATGTACAACATAATAAATCACCATAGTGAATGATCAATGTAAACATTGTCCTCAGACATGAAAATCCTTACCCTCAGGTAAACAGAATTGAAACCCTCAGGTGACTACCCTTAGGCATAAAAAATATTCCCCTCAGGCATACCAGATATTTTCCTCAGGCGTAGAAGCAACTGCTATCAGGCATAAGAAATTTTTCCCTCAGGCTACACGAAACACTGCCCTCAGGCTATGAAAAACACTGCCCTTAGGATAAGCAAGTAACCGGGTCGATCCCAACACATAAGCAATCAATTCATATATTTTCTCCCCAAAAACACAAATAATGCTATAATCATAGCATACCACAAGTATCCTAGCCAAATAACTAAACAAGGAAAATGCACCCACGGGGAGGCCCTTGATCAAAGAAACGATCCCAAACAGCATTTAATATTTATCATTAGATTATCTATGAAATTATAGATATATTAATAGCTAAGGCCTCAGCCATACGACACCCCAAACATGGGCGCCTAGCACAACAGTACACAAAAACAACTCAAAAGTTGTAAATCAACACAAAACCACCTACCTTGAACTCCTCTGATCGATATATGTGAACGACGCCTCCCAAATCAACCAGGAATGATGTAGATCTGGGATAAACGTTCACCCGTTCAAACCCAAATAACATCCCCTCGGGAACGAATTGGTAGGTGAGACACAAGAAGAGAGAAGAACTCGCCCATGCGGTTCAAACGAGATCGATGATGAAGGAATCGGAGTCCCGGTGTGCGGTCGAGAGCTCTTCCAAGATCCAACCTTCTCTCCCACGTCTCTTCGGAATTCTATGGTTCATCCATTAGAAGAGGAGGCTAATGCCTATTTTAAGTGAAAAAAAATAACTACATGACGTGTACTCTCAAGCACACGACGTGTACTTTCCATTTTTTAACTATTTCTCTGGAGGCAACTTTTCACTGCCTCACTCTTCATCGACAGACTTGGTCACACGTTGTGTATTTCTATGTACAAGGCATGTACTGTCGTTCTATGGGCCGCTACTCCCACCGCCTTACTGTTCACCTGTCGACTGATTACACAGTGTGTATATACTAAGTATACGGTGTGTAGTCATTTTTTACACCCCTCATTGTCAACAGGCCTACACGCCCTGCATACCCATCCCACACAGCCAAAGTACATGGCGTGTGGGAAAGTACACGGTGTGTACCAACAAATTGTGGGATTTTTCACCATTTTCCTTATTTTCTCATAAACACATAAGGAAAAAAGGAAAAGAAGAACCCCGTACCTCAAGAATAAGAATCGGGTTCTTACAAAAATCCCCCCTTAAAGAAATTTGTCACTGAATTGCACTTCCAAGGGTGGTGAAGATAAAGCTAAGAACAAATCTAACCACTGATCACATACGTTTGTCTCCCAATACAAGGCTTTGTCCTGCACTCAGCCATGCTGCCATATCACCCGTATGAGAGGAATTAACTGGACTCAGAGAAACTTCATGCTCCTTTCTATAATACAAATCAGATGCTCTTCAAAGGATGCATCGACATAAATTTCAACCTCATTGGGCTGAAAAATGTGAGAAGAGTTTGTGTGATAACGGTGCAGCAAGGATACATGGAAGACATCATGCATGGCGTGGTACCTATGTGGTGACTACAACCAATAGTCAACCAGCCCAACTCTCTCCAAAAACTCAAACGGTCCCACATAACTTAGTGAAAGTTTACCATATCTCCCAATCCGTATGTTTCCCAACCTCGGTGAAATATTCAAGGAAACCCGATCCTCTACCATGAACTTCAATGGTTGTTTGCGGTGATCAACATAATATTTCTGATGAGATTGTGTAGTAGACTTCCGCTTCTGAATCAACTGGACTTGCTTTAAAGTCTGCTGCATGAGACATGGTTCCAGTAAAGCTTCCACACCTGCCTCCAACCAGCATAAGGGTGATCGGCATGGCCTACCATATAAACCCTTGTAAGGTTCCATATCAATAGTTTTCTGAAAACTATTATTGTAGGAAAACTCGACGAGGGTTATGTGCTTCTCCCAATATCCCCCAAAGTCCATGAAGCATGCACGCATTGTTTCCTCCAGCACCTATACTGTATGCTCTGACTGGCCATCGGTCTGAGGGTGGTTAGCTATGCTCAGAAGCACCTGTGTACCTAGTTCCCTCTTAAAACCTTGTTAGAAACGAGACGTAAAATGGGTGTCCCTATCTGAAATAATATAATGAGGGACCCCATAAAGACGCACTACCTCTCAGATATAAAACATTCTGAGATCATCAACAACGAAGGTCTCCTTGATCGGAAAAAAGTGAGCTACCTTCATAAGTCTGTCTACAAAAACCCACACAACATCCTTTCTTCGAGGTGACCTCGGCCACCCGGTCACGAAGTCCATCGTGACATCATCCCATTTCCACTCCGGAATGGGTAACTACAGTAACAGTCTGGATGGCCTCTGATGCTCCGCTTTCACCTGCTGACAGGTGTAACATCTTGCAACAAAACCATCTACATCTCTTTTCTTACTCGGCCACCAATACTGACATCTCTAGTCATGGAAATATTTTTGTAACTCCAGGATGCAATGCCCAAGCTGAAGCATGAAATTCCTACATCAAATCCTCGTGTATATCCCATAGAACCCATACTTGTCCATGGATACGCAGTACCTCATCATCGCCTATCATCCAACCAAGAGGAGGGTCCTCACTTGCCACCGACTCTTGTGGAACTAGGCCTTATGAATCTGATACCTGTCTCATCCTCACTCTATCTAGGAGGGTAGAGGTCACAACTAAGGATGAAAGATAGGCTCGTCCCTGACAATCGTGCACCTCCAAATGCATCTCATAGAAAAAGTACATAAGCTGCCACTCACAAATGGCCTCCTACACTGCCTGTATCTCATTCCTACTACTCAGTGCATTAGTTACTGCATTACCCTTACAAGGTGTATAGGCAAGCTCAATGTTTAAAGACTGATGGTATTCAAACCACCTTCACTGTCTCAAATTCAGGTCACGCTGGGTTAAGATGTATTTAAGACTTTTGTGGTTTGTAAATACCAAAAAAATTTCTCCCAAGAGATAATGTCTCTAATAGTGTAAGGAATAAACAACTGCAACCAACTCGATATCATACATCCGGTAATTCCACTTTTATGGCCTCAACTGCCAAGACTCGTACTCAACTACTTGATCGCGCTACATCAACACTGCTCCTAGACCAATACCTGATGCATCACAGTATACTCTATTGATCTTCCCTTTATCTGGAAGTATCAGGACTGGTGTTGATGCCAACCTTCCCTTCAGCTCCTGAAAGGATGTCTCACAAGATTCTGACCAATCAAACTTAATACCCTTCTTATTCAAACCTGCCAACGGTGTTTCTTTGTGGGATAAGTCCTGTATAAAGATCCTATAGTAACCATCCATCCCCAAGAAACTCCATATCTCAAACACATTCTTAGGATGCTCCTAGTAAACTACTACTCTCACTTTCTCTGGGTCTACCACAACTCCTACCTCTGAGATAATATGACGCAAAAAGTGTAGCTGGTCCATCCAAAATTGGCACGTTGATAGCTAAACATATATCTAATGCTCTCTCAGTGTAATTAGTATAATCTCAAGATGGGTGGCATGGTCATGTCAAGTGTAAGAGTACACCAAGATATCTTCCATGAAGACTACCACAAAAGAATCAAGATAAGGGTAGAACACATGATTCATCAGAGCCCTGAAAACTGTTGGCATGTTCGTGAGTCCAAATGGCATGACCAAGTACTCATATAGACCATATCTGCTCTGAAAGGTTGTAAGAGGTATGTCCTATAGTCTAACATGCAACAGATGATATCCGGATCACAAGTCAATCATCAAGAACACTCGTTCTCCTCAAAGTTGATCAAAAAGATCATCAATCCTTGATAAGGGATATCAGTTCTTAATCATCAACTAGTTCAGTTTCCGAAAATCCATGCAGAGTCTGAGGTTAACATCCACCTTCTTCACAAACAAGACAGGAGAACCCCAAGGAGAAGTATTGGGTCGGATGAAACCCATTAACTGCAACTCCTCTAACTGCCTCTTGAGCTCCTGCAATTCTCGTGTAGCCATCCTATAAGGAGGAATGGACACCGGTGCAACTACTTGAACAAGCTCAATAAAGAAATACACCTCTAGCTCTAGAGGTAGACCTCAAAAGTTGTCTGGGAAGAGATCCCTTAAACAATTAACCAATTGAGGGAAATCCTTCGGACAAGTTCCCTGGTCAACCTGATATAGACTCTCAATATGGGTTGTCACTCCACCTTGCCCATGATTCTTGGGTCCAGCTCAACTCACCTGGACATCCCATTCGCCTTTATATAGAAACTCTTTGCCTTGTAGTGACATTAAACTCACCCTGTGATGATAGCAATCCACAATGGCTCTAAAGGGTACCAACCGGTCCATCCTAAGAAGGACATCATATGAAGTCATCTCTAACACATAGATGTCCCATAAAAAGTGACACAAACTAACCTCAAGGGGGAACTCCTTCCACTGATGCACACCTGCCATTATAATTCCCAATGAAGTGTCTAGAATCATGATAATAGAAGAAGAAGAAACACAGATCCCAAGGCTCTTCACAATGGGTACATATATAAATCTATGTGCAGCACTAGTATCGAAAAGTACCGAAGATAAAAAAGAAGAAACTAGAATAGTACCTCTGACATTGGAAGGCCCGTGATCCGCTCATGTTGGGTCTGCTGCACTGTATATGCATGCCCAGAGCTGCGGCCCTACGACACAGCCTGGCTACCCAGAGCTGACCCGACCTCCTCTCTTTGAGATTCTGGTGTCTGACTACAATGACCATTACCACCACCTTGGCCTCAACTTCCTGACATATTCCAATTCCCTGACTGGTAAGAAGCTACTGGCCTTTCTCCCACATGCGGATGCTTCACAAAACCCATCTCACTAGTCTATGGTGGAAACTACCAGAAAAAACATTGCAGATGGCCCACCTTACCGCAAGCTCGGAACTCCACTGCGTCACGTGGACACTTAGGTCTCTTGTGACCCTCATTACCACACTAGTTCACATGACCTGGCCACCTGAAGAATTCTTCTGGCTAGTACTGCCACTGTGAGAGAAATCCATCTTCATATTCCTCTTACTATAGAAATAGTACAATAAACTGGTACCGAACAGCCATGGCCTACACAACTAGATTCTCGCATGATCCGCTCAATAATCAATGTCTGGTTTACAATAGCATGGACTTTAGGCAACATGAGAACATTCACCAGCACTCAGATGTCATAAAAAAACCCATCCTCAAAGCATCTAACCCTCAACGCCACGTCACCCACCAGAATAGGTGAAAAACACTATAGCTCGGAGAAGTGTGCAGAATAATCCATCACTAACATGGCGCCCTGCTGCAAATTCATGAACTTTTGAGCTCCATCTACCCTTAGCGTCTACATAAAGAAAAAGTCATAGAATAATTTTTGAAAATCATCCCATTCCATGTATCTGTGATGCTCAGTCTGGGTGGTAACATCCCAACATCTCTTGGCAGAATCACACAGCATGTATGTAGCGATCTTGACCCTTCTCCCAAGAGGCGTCTCCAGATGCTCAAAAATTGTCCGCATAGAATCCAACCATGATTTGGAAGCTTGTGGTACACCATCCCCTGAAAACATAGGCGGATGATGTTTCTAGAAAATACATTTCATCTCTTCCATAGATGTGGCAACCGGTGGTGCTCCCTAGAAGGTCTGCATGAACTGCATGAAACCTTCATGGAACTGCACATCTGCACCTGCGCCCAGTATGATGGCCAGCACCGTATCTAGCACTACTGGAGGATCCAATGGTAGCCCATGGCCTACCATCTCTAAAGTATAGTCATTGCTGCTCTCTTGGAAAAAATCTCGTGGTCTTCTTGGTGGCATGACTCTACAAGGTCAAACACACACCTTAGATTAAGATCATCAAGGACTATGAACTGAAGGTGTAAGAAGGGAGCATGATAAAGATAACATTAAAGTTTTACAAAACAAAAATACACTTCATGTATAATAACTACACTATGTTTTCCCTTATGTCTTTCACATGGTAATGTACTTCTACTAGAACAGGTCTGGTAACACCCAAAACCCATGGCGTGTTGTCCATACACACGATGTGTACTTTAATTTTCTTC
Source organism: Viscum album (assembly GCA_963277665.1). NCBI lineage: Eukaryota > Viridiplantae > Streptophyta > Magnoliopsida > Santalales > Viscaceae > Viscum > Viscum album. The sequence continues at coordinate 868,441,633 of OY728160.1, read as the reverse complement.
CCCTTCCCTAGTCCTTATACACGACTAAGCCACATGAATCTCTTTAGAACGAGACTACACGATGTGTATAAGTCCTACACTTTGTGTAAAAGGCAATTTTGACTGACCCGTGTTGTTCGTGACACTTCCAGCTACTCAGATGACACTACGCGGCGTGTTACACCCGTACACAACGTGTACACCACCCTGTTTCCCTAGCCACACGTCCATGTCCACACGGTATCTCACTGGTCAAGACAGCAAAACATGTCCAACATGTACACACCATTCAAAAGAAGAAGTAACACTCAACCGTGTTGTTAGTGACATGGCCGGATCACCATATTAAACTACAGGACATGTTAGGCATTGACACGATGTGTTTAAGAAATATTTTCTCCATCTGTGTTGTTAGTCAAACGGTGGACACATGGTCAACATGGCATGGTGTGTACAATCATTACACAACGTGTTCCCTCAAGAGTTTCCCAATCCTGTGTTTCTACCTACACGGCCTATGTCACAATTAAAAACTACATGACATGTACGTACGATACATGACGTGTACTTAAATTTTTTCCAATTTTCCCCAAACAGAAGACTTCTTGGTGTGTGTTCATAGAACCACACGCTATGATGTCTGAGTTTCTGGATAGTAGACCACATAAACTACTCCAGAGCCCCTTTTTTCTTAAATTTCAATCGTCGGTATGCCAAATTCCGATCCTTCGGGGCCCATACTCCCTGCAAAAAAAAGTTTAGCACCCGACCTTTTACATTATAGTACAAAACACAACAAAAAGGTGGATCATGATTTACTAAATTCTGGTCCAAGGGAGACCATACTTCTTAGGAACTGATTTTTAACATCCATAAACCCAACCATAACTTGTACCAATAACCTATCAATAGTAGGCATATCTAACAAGGTAACTATCACACCAACATTCATTTTCTAGTACAACATCTATCACAACAACATGCAATTTATAATGCACCTATATGGCATGGATACTATGCATGGAATGTGATTATATCATGTTCTTATATGATGCCTGAGATGGAATACCCTCATCTCATCGGGTAGCGACTAAATAGAACCCAGTGTAAAAAGATAAACAACACACCACAAGTGTGTCACCCAACGGTGAAAATCAGGTCAACTGTGAAGTGAAAAATCAGTAAAATTGCAACACGAGGTAAATTGGATTTTACCTATACATGAGTTATCTACTCCTGGGCACAACTCATTACCAAATACCAATTCAATCCTATCCCTGAATATAGGCTCCAAATAGTAAGTCAAAGAAAATAAATTCCTCTTATACCACTTTGTAACGACCCGGATCCTAGTGTCACTCAACGGGGTCCCCAAACACAGTTGGTCAAATGAAGTCAAGCGCATTTCCCCAAATTCCAGAGGCTTCAGACTAGAAATGAGGGCCCAGTTATGATAGTGGGGAAACTATGCACTCATTTGTCAATGGGTAGAGCATCGGAAGAATATAATACTACCAAAAGAGGATGTAGTAAACAATACCAAGATGAAATGGACAACGGTACTGAAGTAAAATATGACCAATAGTCATATATATAAGGATAAAATGTGTCCCTAATTCTAAGAAAGTATCCAAAACATGATACACTACAATTTAAAAAAATACAGCACAAGGAACGAGTACAAAAAATAAAAACAAAACAGTGCAGTAGGAACTCAACATCATCACAATCCAAAACTCTGTCCCATACTCCCCTACTCAAATGCAACAATATAGTACCCATATAGAGTCCCTTTCCCTTATAAACACATGCCATAATATAATCTATTTGGGCCCGACACATGTCCCAAACAGGGTGTGAGAAATAAATCCTAGTATGAAACCTCCAAAGGCCCATGCCCAACTGTCAGTGAAAATGTGCAAAAACAGTGTACAATAATAAAATGAGGTAAACTAGGTAGTACTCAGAAGTAACTATATCTACCTTTTACATTGTCATTTTAACAATTATTTATCAATTCCATGCTTGTGCTTTAGCATTGAAGGTACAACATAAGAAATCACCACAGTGAATGCCCAATGTAATCATTTTCCTTAGACATGAAAATCCTTACCCTCAGGTAAACAGAATCAATTCCCTCAGGTGACTGTCCTTGGGCATAACAAATATTTCCCTCAAGCGTACCAGATATCTCCCTCAGGCACATAAGCTACTTCCCTCAGGCATAAGAAACATTTCCCTCAGGCTATATTAAACACTGCACTCAGGATAAGAAAAATACATCCCTTAGGCTAAGAAAGTAATCAGGCTGAGACCAACACATAAGAAAGAAATTCATATATTTTCTCCCCAGAAACTCAATGCATACTATAATCATTACATACAGATGGGTATCCTGGTCAAACAGCTAAACAAGGAAAACGCACCCACGGGGTGGCCCTAGATCAAAGCAATGATCCCAAACAACATTTTATATTTACCATTAGATTATATACTCAATTTTAGTTATATTAATAGCTAATTCCTCAGCCATATGACACCCAAAAAATGGGTACGTAGCACAATAGTACACAAAAAGAACTCAACAGTTAGAAATAAACACCAAACCACCTACCTCGATCTCCTTTAATCGATATACGTAATTGATGACTCCCGAATCAACCGATAGCCACGTAGATATGAGATTAACTTTCACCAGTTCAAACCCAAATTACTTCTAATCTGGATTTAATTGGAAAGAGAGACACCAGGAGAGAGAATAACTCACTCGCACAGTTCAAACGAGATCGACAACGAAGGAATCAGAGTCCCAGTGTGTGGTCAGGAGATCTTCCAAGATCCGGCCATCTCTCCTGCGGCTCTTGGGTGTTCTAAGCTTCATATGTCAGAAGAGGAGGCTACTGACTGTTTTATGAGAAAAAAAATAACTACACGGCATGTAATCTCAAGTAAATGGAATGTACTTTCAATTTTTTAACTGTTCCTCTGGAGGCCACTTTCCACTGCCCCACTGTTCATCAGCCGACTTAGTTACATGACATGTATTTCTAAGTACACAGTGTGTACTATCATTCTGCTGGCGGCTACTACCACTGCCTTACTATTCACCTACCAACTGATTACATGACGTGTATATACTATGTACACGGCGTGTAGTCAGTTTTTACACCCTTCATCACCGACAGGCCTACACACCCTGTATACTCATCCCACACGGCCAAAGTACATGGTGTGTGGAAAAGTACATGACGTGTACCCACAAATTTATGGATTTTCCCCATTTTCCTTATTTTCACAAAAACACATACGGAAAAAGGAAAAGAAGAAACACATACCTCAGGAATAAGAACCAGGTTCTTCCACATATCATCATACTATTTTCCTTAATATTTTCATCAGAGAGACTAAGACACCATTTCTGTTTGTATATTATAATGACTTGATATTACTCCTCGAATGTAAAAATTTGGTTCAGGAAAAGAAAAAATCCTTAAACTACAAAAAATATGAATTTTCCTACGTTCTTAAGATCAAAGTTATTAAGAATAAATTAAAATTTTGAAATTGAGAGAACATTAGAAACATGGAGGAAAATATTATTCAACTTGAATCCCTACATCAAATAATTCTAGAAATTTATTATAGTGGGGATTTCTATATAGGTATTGATCAGGAAAATAATATTATCCATGAAATTAATATTATTATAAACCTCGAGGATTGCATTAAATTAGAGGATTTTAATGTCAAATGGATCAAGGAAGGTGTTCCAATTAAAAAAATGATGAACTCCCTATAAGGAGTTAGGATGCTCTATAGACCAAATATCCATTCACTCAAATAATTGAAATATTCTTGATAAGAGAAATGATTTGGGTGCACACCTTGTTTCTATTTTAAAAAAATTCTTGTACTATCTGAATAATAATTTTGATCTCTAGATGGTATCATTCCCAATCATGTGATTGATGTGGAAAATTCAAAACACATTTGACGACCAGGATCCAGATTCCACTTAATGGGTGCCCCGAGCCCGGTGGACCACAAAGCATCCAGTACATCCTCTCGAATGCCAAAGGCTTCTGACTTTTAGTGAGGGCCCATGGTGTGTTCGTGGGAAGACTATGCCCTCATTAATATAATGTAACACAACATAAGGGAAAATAGACTAATACTAAATAGTGGAAGTAGAATAAATAAATAGTGGAAGTAAACTAATTCAATATATAAACCATAATAACAAAAACTGTGTCAACTGGAACAATGATTATGTAATGTAATGTCACTAGAAAACTTGAATTCAAGGATACAAGACAATAAGTATAAAATGTTCCACAATTATATAGAGAACAATGTCTACTCCAAGAATCCTAAGATCCTACTCAATCATATGCTATCAAGATCCATCCAATCAGCACACAATCAAGTATTGGAAGCAACATGCTTCCCTTTACCAATACCTACAATCATGTAATCTACTCCGGGTACCAAAAGGTGACCATAGAGGGTGTTAGATAAATCTTATTGGGCCACCACCAAATATTTCTATAACATCTGGCCCGCATAATTTAATATAACTGTGTGCAGGCATGCATATATTAAGTAAAGAAAGCAGTACAATATAACAAAACAACCATGTACCAGCTTCAGCCTTTGGCTAGTGTCTAAACATTTAACTAGTTAATAAATTAGTCAATTTCCATTTAATGGTAATTTTTCATGTGAGGTGTAGCCAACACTGACATCACCTCGTGATATTATATGTAGTGAAGGTCCCAAGACATAACAAGGCAACCAAACAATTATATCCAGTGAGGGAGTTCTAGGGTAAAAACCAAAGTAACATAAACTCATGGAACGCTAACCTAGTAGTATCTGAGTCTAGCTAAGGGTTAAGAGTGTAATACAAGGAGCATAATCTTAGTAATGTCCATAATATGGTGCATACCAAGTCCAAGGTCTTCGGCCTAGGTAAAATAGGGCTATGGAAATACAAGGCCCAATGGGATTTAACCATAGAACCTACTACTCAATGATGGATCCAAGGAGTGTATCCAAGGTATCCTATAATAAAGAAAGGGACCCAAAGATATTATATAGGGCATCCAATGAATATACAAGAACTAGAATCTTGGTGAGTATCATCCTATGAAAACTATATCCCTGAATTAGAATGGGGTTCCTGAGACCCAAGGTATTGTCCTCCTAGAATCCAAGGCGAGAATGAGTTAGTCCATTCACATTTTAAATTTTATTCATGTTATAACTGATTTGGTTCTTGTGTTTATTTCCATTAGTGAGGATAGGTAAAGTGAGTAGAAACCATTCGTCCAATCCTTGTCTTCCATTAGTGTGGATTGGCTAAGTAATTTTGCAATGATTTAATCATGTATTATCTAGCCATTATGGAATAATCATTAATTGAGGATTACTCTGCTACCTTCCACCAACATAAAAAGGGGTGTTACATACTTGTAAAATTTATTCTCTCTCATTTAATAAGGCCAAGTTATATACTTAGTATACTTGGAATTATAGAATTCACATTTAATTATCATTTTCAAGCACATACCATAGACATGTGAAGTGGTGAGCATACATGGTACTTTCCATTATGCAATTATCATTAATAAAAAGTGATTTATTATAATGAGACTCACTTTTAAAAAGTTCAGGTAAAGGAACACCTGAACGGTGGCTCAAATGCACTGAAACACTAAACCCAATTATGTAATAACCTTCTATATAAGTCGGATTGAGTTTTGGGTGTAACCACTAAAAACTAATCACATATTTTGAAAGAGGATAATCATTTAATTCTAACTAGTATAATCATGAAATGTTGATTAAGAAATCGTTCCCAACAAAACTGATGGGCCCCATAGAATCATTCCAAAAACAACGAACATTAGGGATGAGTTATATAACACCCACCATAGTGTTATATGACCATCCTCCTCTGATATCGGCACTTTATTTTTCTTGGATTGGAGTAGATATATGAAATGTTAAAAAATGCTCACATGGCGATATGTAGGTCGAGAGTGAAAGAGAAGAAGTTTGGCTAAAGAGAACTCGAGTAACTAACATGGCGCATCCAACATAAGTAATGGACGCTCGATCTGATGCTGGACGAATAAGATCTCTTGATTCCAAGAATTTATCTTCAAACACCCCAAAATTGAGGGAGAACTCGGTCAATCCCACATAATCATGGATTTGGGAGGAAGGGGGAGGATTAATAGATCATTAAGGTCATTTTACTCATTTTACACATGTTTTTTTGCCTGGGCATGGTTTTTCTGCACAGTTTTTCAAACCATGCGCAAACCATAAGAGATGGTTCTGCCCGAAGCTGGGAAAAAGGGTTGTTCACATGGTTAGGCTACCTGGCCATACGCGAACCATGCGTAAACCATGTGAGATACCACAGTCCAAAAAAACACAAACCTCTTTGTTAGGTAAACCATGTGCAAACCATGCACAAACCATGCAATGTGGTTTAGGAAATGGGTTTTTCTCATGGTTAGGATTCATGGCCATGAGAAAAAAAATTTAGTTGCCACTGTCCAAAATAACACAACCCACATAGTTAGGAAAACCATGCGACATGGCCTATTTTCTTAAAAAGAGGTGTTCCGAGCTCCAAACAACCCCAGACACCCTCATAACCTTTGCTAACACATTAGGAATAACTATTAGGTACAATGTGAATATTTAGACTAAAAATTAAAGAATCTATACATGAGTGAAAAATCATGTTCTTATAGTCTTCCCCGCTTAAAATAATTCTCCCTCCCCCTTCCTGAGTTCTCCTTCCAAGGGTAAAGGGACACTATCTGAGAACAACTTTGGACACTGATCACATACCTCAGCTTCCCTCTCCCAAGTCTCATCCCGTATTTGGACATGCTACCATAACACCCATACGAGAGGGCCATACTTACTTCGGAGAACCTTCATGTTTTTTCAATGATTCATACTGGATACATTTCAAAGATAGCATCATAATATAACTCAAATTCATCAGGATCAAAGGTATGAGATGGAAAATCATGATACTGGTAAATCTGTGAGACAATAATGATGTCATTCATGGACCGATACCTCTGTGGTAGTAAAAACCGATAGGCTATTGGCTAGACTCTCTATAAAATTTCGAACGGTAGGGCGTAACGAGGAGACAACTTACACTACTTCCATAACTATAAATTCCCTAGCCTAGGAGATACTAGAAGAAAAACACAATCCCCAAACTGAAACTCATGATGTCTTTAATGAGACGAGGACCTAATAGGGATAACTCACATACCTCTAACTAGAACTAGGGTGAACGACATGACCTACTATATAAATCCTTCAAAGTTTCTATTTGAATCATCGCCTGAAGACTGTTATTATAGGCGAACTCGATTAGAGGGATATGATTCTCCCAAGAACTACCAAAATCAAGGACGCATGCTCAAAGAATATCCTCTGAAACCTATATTTTCCATTATTATTTTCCATAGGTCTTTGAGAGAAAATATGTGCTTAGAAGCACATGAGTCCCTATATAGTTTTACATACTCTACCAAAACTATGATGTGAAATGGGCATCCCTATATGAAATGATAGTACGTGGAACCCTATGTAGTCGAATGATCTCATGGACATATAGTCTACCCAGCTCATCAACTGATAAATTACCCTAAATAGGAATGAAGTGGGACGATTTCATTAATCGGTCATTGAATACCCTGATAGCATCACTACCCATCAAAAACCTAGATAATCCAAAAATGATGTCTATAGAAATATCATCCCATTTCCATTCCAGGACTAGATGTGGAAATAACATACCTACAGGTCTCTGGTGCTCCATATTCACCTACTGACCGGTGGGACACCTAGAGATAAAGCCTGCAATCTGACATTTCATCCAAGGTCACCAATACTGGCATCGCATATCTCGATACATCTACGAGATGCCTTGACAAACTACCCACTTGGAGGCAAGAGAATCTTTCATCAACTCCACTGTCACATCTATTGGAACCCAAATACATCAACATAGATGAAGGAGGTCATCTATGTCCACATACCAATCTATAGGTGGGTTATCTCATGATATATTCTTACAGAGAACCAAACCTTCTGGATCTGAAAATTTCCTACTCTTCACCTTCTCAAGGAGAGAATAGGTAACGGTTAAGGCTAAGAGGTAATACTGCTCTTTATTGTCACAAAACTCTAGATGAAGCTCAGAATAGAGGGCCATTAACTTCCATTCATCACCCAATTATTGTGCATCATGCATTTGAGATTCCTGACTCAGGGAATTTGCAACCACATTTCCTTTTACGGGTGTATAGGCTAGCTCAAAATCAAAGGATTATAGATATTTTAACCATATTCACTATTAGAGGTTCAAATAATGCAATGAAAAGATATACTTGAGGACCTTGTGATTTGTATACACCAAAAATCTCTCACCCATACAATAATGTATCCACTAACTTAATGCATTGACAACTTCTGCTAACCCGAGCTCATGCGTTGGGTAATTTATTTCATGAGGCCTCAACTACTGAGATCCGTACACAATGACTTTTCCATCATTCATTAACACTACTCCTTGTTCGATGCATTAAGAATTATATATGATTATATAAACTTTACTAGGTTCTAGAAAAATTGGAATAAGTGTCGTGACAAGACTCCCTTTTCACTCCTTAAAGGATTTCTCGCATGGTTCTTACTACAATAACTTAACAACCTTCATTGTAAGTCTAGTTAGAGGTGAAAAAAGATGTGATAAGTCATGTATGAAATTACAGTAATATCAAGACTTCCCCAAGAAACACCTGATATCAAACACATTATTGGGATACTCTAGGAAATTATAGCACTAACCATTTTATGGTAAATAGATACTCCAGATTATAAGATAATATGACCCAATAAGTGGACATTGTTGATCTAGAAGTAACATTTAGACATCTGGGAATAGAACTGATGCTCTCTTAGTATACTCAGAATGATCTCAAGATGTTTGTAATGGTCGTTATGAGTGCGCGAAAACACCAAGATGTCATGCACAAAGGCCACCACAAAAGAGTCCAAGTAGGGATGGAAAACAATATTCATCAAATCCATGAAAATGGAAGGGGTGTTCATAATACTGAACTGCATAACAGGATACTCAAACATACCATACCCACTATGGAATGATGTAAATGGTATTTATGAAGTCTTACTCACACCTAATGATAACATGATCTCAGGTCTATCATAGAGAACACCTTTGCTTCTCAAATTTGGTCAATGGGATCCTCTATACGGGGAAATGGATAACGGTTCTTGACCATAATCATGTTCATCCTTTTGTAATCCATGAAAATACATATGGTTCCATCCACTATCTTGGAAAAAACAACTGGTGAACCCGAAGATGATGTACTAGGCCGTATAAATCATTTGGACTCTGTGTCCTCTATTTACAACTTGATCCCCTGAAGCTCAGTAGGTTCCATCCTGTAAGGAGGAATGGACAATGGATATTCTATTACAATAATCTCAACTGTAACGAATACCTATCTCTTAGGAGGTAATCCAGAAAATTCATAAGGAAAGACTTCCCGGAAATGATCAACTACTAGAGGAAAATCAGTTTCTAGAAAACATGGATCCTCTATGAAAAGAATTTTAATCTGGAAGGTCAGTCTACCTAGCTAAAAATGCTTCGGTCCAGCTCTCCCAACATGGACATCCCACTAACCTTTGAAATGATGACTACTACCATCAAGTGATTTGAAAGAAACCCTTCAGCGATAAAAGTCTACAAAGACATGATAGTGGACTGTCCTGTCCATCCTGAGAATGACATCAAATCTTTTTATCTCAAGAACAGAGAGAATCCATAAAGAAGGGTAACTACCAACCTCAAGGGGATAGTCCCTACTATGGCGTGTGCCCTCCATCCATTTTCCCAATAGTGTATCGAGGGTCATTACACCATAGTGATACTCTATCTCCAGTCCAAGACTATCCCTGATTGATACCGAAATAAACAAGTTTGAATCCCCTATATAAAAAAAGTAGATAAAATAGAAGAGGCAACTAGAATAGTACCTCGTATTGTAGATGGTCCCGTAGTCTGATTCTCAGGTATCGGGCAAAAGGCATGTAACTGACCTGATCTTTGACCATGTGGAATCTATGGACTCCCACGATCATGACTACTTTGCTGGTGCTACTGGTGATTAGGGATACAAATACCATGACCATGACCTCCTCCTCAGGGAGACTAGCCGATGCTACTCCAACTTCTCTCTAAATGAAACACAAAAGAATTTTCTCCTAAAGGAGGAGATGAAGATGATCCTTTTACACTTGGAGCAGGAGGAAAGGTATTACAAAACACTAAAGATGACCTATATGGACCCAAGCCCGACACTCCATAGTAACTCTATCACACTGGGGATTATTATGCCCTAGATTTCCACACCAATGACACACTATAGAGAAATCAAACTGGATACTTTGGCTTCCACTGCCCAGATGATCAACCTCGAGGGATTGTTTCCTTCTGCTGGATGAACTACTAGCCTAACAAAACACTAATCCTCTAAATACGGTACTCGCTCCATCCCTCAGGTTACACTCATTGATAAGATCTTGATCAAATATTGTAGAGATGGTAGGAAGGAGAAAGACATTCACCTAATTTTGGATGTCATACTGGAGATCATCCACAAAACGCCTTAAATGTGAAAGCTCATCCCTAGATAGAAGTAGGGAAAGCACTGTAAATCAGTAAAATGTGATAAATATTACAAAACTGACATAGAAACCTACTCAAGATGCATGAACTATCTGGATCTGTTAGCTCTCAATGACTGTGGAAAGAACTGATCATAGAAAGTAGTTTGGATATCAACCCATAACTTGCTCGGATGAAGTTCGGACTGGGTAAAAAAATACCACCACCACTCGGTTGAACCCCAAAGAATGTAGGTAGAAAGCTTTACTCTCTACTCTAGATGCATTTATAGATGCTCAAAGATAGAAAACACTACCTCTAAACAAGGCTCAATATCCTAAGAACCGCCATCCCCTGAAAAAGTAGGAGAATGCTGCTCATAGAACTCACAGGTCAGATCACCCATCGTAGGTGAAACCTATGGGGAACCTTGGATGGAATTTATTGGACAAAGGAAACTATCATAGACATGGGATTCAGAGACTAGATTCGGTATAGAAGGTGGTGTCTCATATGGAACTTCTGGAAGTAAGACTGGTGGCTCAAGGCCCACCATGTCTGGAGAATGGTCATCACCACCTTCATGGAGAACAAAGCGAGGATGTCATGGAATCATTGGTCTAAAATTTCCTTGAACACACCACATAACAAGACTAGAAGAAAGGGGATTACTTCAATAGTGGATGGTGGTCATAAGAAAACTCACCACCCAAGGCATACTACCCAAACTACCTTATTAGACAACTACGTATCTATAAGTTATCAAATATAAGTTATTTGTCATTTTGTAGTTAATTCTTAGTATCACTACATTACCTTTCATAAACTTGAAAAGGCGGGATAAGGATGTGCAACAAATTCATTTTAGATTTGAGGACTCAATTTATAATAAAATAGTCATTTCTGATGAATCAATGCCCAAACACCTATCACCAAAAACAACACCCATTTACTTATTTCATAATGGTTTGATTTGGTAAATTACTCATTACAACCAATGTGGGCCCATACACTTCATGAATTGAGACATGAAATCACTCATTTTAAGACAAAGTAATACAATTACAAACAACCATCACAACATCACTCAACAATCATAGGCATATCAAGTAATGCTAAGCAGTGAAATGCACCTTTATGGCATGGAAATATGCATGACATGTGAATTATAGGTGCCTATAATGATGCATGTAGCAATACTCCTTTCCCTCATATCCTTGGGTGAAGGATGAAATAAATTCCCAAAGTGTAATAATCAAAATCTCCACACAACATATGAGTCACCCAATGCAGAATCAATATCAATTGTAATAGGAAAAATAGAACAACAATTTCATTATGGTTAACTTGGCTATTACCTCGATCATGGGTTCGTGAGGCCCAAGCATGGCTTATGAAGAATTCCCAAGAATTATTATTCTCCAATATATGGTCAACATATAGTAAAGAAAGAAAATACACCACCAATGATACCACTTTGTGAAGACGAGGACCTAGATGCCACTTAATGGGTGCCCCGAGCCCGGTGGACCGCATGGACTCAAGAAAATATTGTCAAACTCCAGAGGCTGACGACAAGTAGTGAGGGCCTAGGGTGTGTCTGTGGGAAGAATATGACATCATTAGCAGAGTGTATCACAATAGAAGGGATAGTAAATGAATAGTAAATAGAAGAAACAATATAAAGAAATAGAGGAAGCAAACAGATTTAATAGATAAACAAGAATAATAGTAACTGTATCAACTGGAACAGTGATGATGTAATGTCATGTCACTATAAAACTGGAAATCAAATAAACAAGTAGATAAGAATAACATGTAAAATAATGTAAAAGAAAATAATTTATACTACAATCATCCTGAGATCATACTCGATCATATGCTATCAAGCTCTATCCTATCAACACACAATCAAGTATTGGAAGCTGTATGCTTCCCTTTATCAATACCCACAACCATGTAATCTAATCTAGGTACCAATAGGTGACCATAGATAGTGTGAGATAAATCTCAATGGGCCACCACCAACGATGTCTATAACATCTGGCCCGTGTAATGGAATATAACAGTGGGCATGAATGCATATATAAAGTTAAGAAAGTAGTACAATATTACTACATAACCTTGTACCTACTTCATCCCTTGGCTAGTGTCTGAACATGTTACCAATTCATTATTTAATCAGTGAGTATTTACTGTAAATAGGTTACGTGAGGCATATCTGACACTGACATCACCTTGTGATTGTATAATTAGTGAAGGTACCAAGACGTTACAAGGTAACCAAATAATAATATCCAGTGAGGGAGTTCCAGGGTAAAAAACAATGTAATGTAAACTCATGGAAAGATAACTCAGTAGTATCTAAGTCTAGCTAAGGCTTAAGAGTTTAATCTAAGGAGAAAAATTCTAGGTATTCCACAATAAGGCACCTACCGAGTACAAGGTGATCAGCCAAGGTAAAATAGGGCTAAGAAATGACAGGGCCCGATGGGATTTAACCATGGAACCTTCGAGTCAATGATGTATCCAAGGAGTGTATCCATGGTATTTTGTAATAAATAACGGGACACAATGGTAGTATATTGGTAATCCAAGGAATAAACAAGAACTAGAATCTAGGTGGGTATCAACCTAAGCAACTGTATCCTTGAATTAGATTGGGGTTCTCGAGACCCAATGTATTCTCCTCCCAGAATCCAGGACGATCATGAGTCTGTCCATTCTTATTTGATAATGTAATCATGTTATAATTCATTTGTTTCAAGTCTTTGCTTCCATTACTGTGGATAGGTCAGGTATATTTGAAACCATTTCTCCAATCCTTGTCTTCTATTAGTGTGGATAAGTAATGTAGCATTACAACCATTTAATCAAGTATTCTCTAGCCATTATGGCATAAAAAATTATTGAGGTTTACTCAGATACCATCCATTAACATTTTAGTGGGTGATACATACATTTATCTTTTATTAAATCTCTTTAAATAAGGCCAAGTTATAAAGTTAGTATACTTGCCATTTCACATTTCATATTTCACATTCGATAAACATTTGTATGCACTTACCTTAGATGGTTCAAGAAGTGAGCATACTAGGTAGTTTCCATTATGAAGTTATCATTAAAAACATTCCATTTATTCTAAAGAGACTCAATTTTAGAAAGGTCAAGTAAATCCACACCTGAACAGTGGATCAAACGTAAGGAAACACTAAAACCCAATTACGAAATAACCTCGACATGATGCAGATTTAGTTGTGGGTGTAACCACTAACAACAAATCACATATCTAGAAAGTGAATAATTATATGATTCTAATGAGTATAATCACGATTTGTTAATTTATGAAACGATTCCCAAAGAAATCGGTGGGGGCCACATGAAAACTCATGAAACAACAAACTTTAGGGATGAGTTATAGACCACCCACCATAGGGTTGTATGACTCTCCTCCTCCAGTATCGGCCCTTCATTTTCCTCAAATCAGAGTAGATCTAGGAAAAGGTTAAAAACACTCACATTGAAGTATATATGTTGAGATTGAAATAGATGAAGTACGGATAAAGAGGACTCGAGTACTTACCAGTACCCATCTAACGTGATGAATGGAAGTTCGATCGGATGCTGAATGAAGAAGATATCTTGATTCCAATTTTGATCTTTAAAAAACCCAAAATGAAGAGATAACTAGGTCAATCATGGATAATCATGGATTAAGGAGGATGGGGGATTAAAAGATCTTTAAGGGGATTTTAGAAATATTATACCTTTTTTAGCCTGTGCATGGTTTTTCCACATGGTTTGTTAAACCGTGTGCCAACCATGTGAGATGGTTTGACCCGAATCTGGGATAAAGGGTTGTTCAAATTGTTAGGCCGCATGGCCATGCAAAAAACATGTGCAAACCATGCGAGATTCCGCTGTCCAAAATAACAAAAATAACATGGTTAGGAAAACCAAGCGAAAACCATGCGAAAACCATGCAACTTGTCTTGGAAAAAAGGGGGTTCACATGGTTAGGCCGCATGGCCATGTACAAACCATGTGAGATGCCATTTTAAAAAATAACAAAAAAACCGTACGGTTAGGAAAACGATGTGAAAACCATGCACAAACCATGCAACTTGGCCTCGTTTCCTAAAAAGAGGTGTTCCAAGCTCCAAACAAGCCCCAGACACCCTCAAAACCTTTGATAACTCATTAGGAATCTATATTAGGTCCAAATTAAAGATTTATACTGAAAATTAGTTGATCCATACCAGAGTGAAAAACCAGGTTCTTACAACTCACTACTCTACTACTTGATTTTGAGATTAAGGATGTGTTTTTGGATTAAAATCAGGTAGATCTCTAGGTGTAGATGGAATTACAAATTATTTCTTTTAAATATATTGGGAGATCATTAATTGTCATGTTTGTAGGATTTTTATTAAATTATTGAGGTGTGGTAAGTTGACACAGGGAATCAATGCTCAGTTCATTACTCTCCTTCCCAAAGGGGAAATTGAGAATGAGATCTATTAATTCAGGCCTCAGGCTCTTCTCAAAACTATTTATAAAATTATGAGAAAATTATTTCCGCTAGGCTCTCCAGCATTACCAAAAAAATCGTGTCCTCAAACAATTTTTTATTCATCAAAGGATATAATATTGAGGATTATCTTATTACTACCTCTAGATGCCATAATCTTATTATAAAATCCACCAGGTGGGGAAACATCACTCTCATGTGTGATGTTAAAATATAATTTGATAATTTGGACTAGTGCTTCATTAGAAAAGGGTTAATGTGTTTTTGAATTGATGAAAAATTTATTAAATAGATTAAAATAATATTGCATTAAATCATGTTGTAGTAATTATTAATGGATCCCCTAAGGGATAATTCACATAGACTAGGGGTGTTAGAAAAGGCGATCCTCTTTCAATGATTATTTTCACAATTGCTAAATATTACATTAGTAGATTCATTTTCAATATGAAATATAATAAGAAAACATTTACATTTGTGACTCAAGAGGGATTAACATCGCCACTAATTTATTATATTATAATGAAATCATTATTTTCACTCAACGGGACAAAATAAATATGAAGAACATCAAATATTCTATTCTTCATTTCAAGAAAGTAACAGGGTTAGATATAAGTTTGAATTATTATATTGTTTATTTTTGTAATGAATATCTGTGTAGCTATAAAATTGGTTATCATTAGAGAGGTGTGAATTATAGAAGGTATGTATCCCTTAAACTATCATGATGTACCTATTTTTATTGGGAAAGCCGTGGTTTGGGAATTTTTTTCCAAATTGATAGCCATGTAAAAAATAAGTTATCTTCATGTAATGGTACGACTATATCAATGGATAGAAGGGTTAGTCTATTAAAATCTATTCTTATCTCATTTTTTACTCATATATAGTTTATATATGACTCGATTCCCTCATTAAGTTTATTAACACATATATTAAAAAAACTTTCTAGATTGGAAGTATTCAATAATAGAAAATTGAAAATGTTCCTTTGAGTACGTGTTGTAATCCAATTGGTTAAGGTATGTTGTGCATTGAAAATATTTAAAAATTTAATATATACTTTTGGGATAAAATTTTGTGGAGAATTATCACTAGGGTGTTATATTTTAATTATTTTTTAAGATCAAGGTTGTTAAGAATTTTCGAAACTAAGAATTTAATATATGTCAATTCTTCCATTTGGCCTACCATCAAGGATTATTTATCCACTATTTATGTGAATTCACATTGGATGTCCAATATAACTTCATACATAAATTTTTTGCTTGATTACTAGATAGTTATGGGTCTTCTCAATTCTCTCAACTCCCTAGATACTTCTTTTGACACCAACGTATCAACTAAAGAGGAAATGAAGAATTAATTTGATGTTCTCCTGACTAATATCAAGGATCTGGTGTTTAATTATAATTCCATAAATAGAGATGATATTTTTATGTAAGCTTACTTATAATGTTAATATATCTTCATATTCATTCAATCGAGAAGATGTGCAATGAAACTCTTGCAACTGGGCAAAGCCTTTTAGATAAAATTTTATTCTGTAATGCTGGTCTTCTATTAAAAGGGGAGTCTTATATTATAACAACCCCATAAATTTTTTTCAGGGAATTGAAAAAAAAACGTTTTTCTATATTTTCTCCATGTTTCCAACATATAGAGGACAATTTTAATATTTTCCCTAGATTGGCTATTTCTTTGGCCTTGTGTACTTCTATTGTGGATTGTTTTGATTCTTTTATTCCAAGATCATATTGTATATGAGATCATATGCTTGTATGCCATAATTTTACTCTTTTGTAGATTCTTCTGAACCTCCTCATTATTCTAGTTTGGATTTTATCAGTAATTTTAGGACCAACTAGAATAAATGGGTTCATGAAACCACTTCCTTCAATTCAATGATGGCATTACATCATGTTTTTTCAAATGTAAAACATGGAGATGATCTCCAAAAAGAATTTTTTTGATAACTCAATACATGCTATAACTATTCTTAAAAAACATGTTATTTTAGGTAACTAATATACTACTTATGTATCTTTGTATGTAATTTAGATGCCTCCATTTTTGGGTTGCATTAAATGAAATATAGATTGTGCATCAGGGAGAAATCTATGTCCTTCTAGTTATGGTGTAATTTTCAAAAATAAATGTGGGTAAAGCATGTGATGCCTATTTGGAACTTATGGTTTCACCAAATCACATAATTATAAAAAAAATTATTATTAATTTGGTGTATTTTTCAATGCAGTGTGCCATCCACATGTTATGGATTGAACGTGATTGAAGCCCCGTGGTTTATTCTATCAGAATTTGTAATATTTATCTTTCATAGAAGCCGACTAACTGGTGGAGTAATTTCATGGATGATAATTAATCCATGATTTATATAAATAAAAATACCTACCATGAAGGAAACAAATTGGCTAATGGTTTTGCGTATAAAGGGATTACTTATCCCGAGGATAAATGGTGCAATCATCATCCAGATGTGTGATTTTTTTTCTTTTTAGCATCATGAATTTTGTAAAAAATCATCATTCAGACAGTTTGATTTATATTTTATTAAATAAAATACACTTTTACTTTTTTGAAAGTACTCATTCAAAATAAACAAAAATAATAGTGAACTCCCACTTGAGATAAAATAACATCCTGGAAAATATAGTACATAATAAATCTTTGATGCCACTTTTTTTGAATACCCTTCACCTTTTCCTCGAAGTAAACCACTGGATGGTTCCCTCTTCAACTAATATAAGTTTCCCACATTAATAATACCATAAAATGATGTTTAGTATAACTTGATCATATAGAAATACTCTCTCAATTGAGTATAGAAGACGTAGGAAGGTTGTGCTCCCTACTCACCACACAATGCCCACACTAAAAAACAAACACAACAAGAAACATAAATACAAACAAATAGAAGAACACTATAATTTAAATTTCTTCAAAAAATGATTCTAATGTGAACATGGAGAAATACTATTCTAACATTTTATATTATAATTATAAAATAAAATAGGTTCAAAATAGTTTACTAAGTACAAGTAAACTTCCCAAGATCTATCAATTTCCATGATCTCTTCAATATTTATCATGCTTATTTACTTGTATCAATGAGTTACCACTCACCTATATAGTACAATTCATATATAAAAAAATTTTTTCCCACTAAAATTGCAATCAACATAACATGACCACCTCTTTTTGGATATAGACTGGTGACACTTCTAATTTTATAAACATTCATACCACTATAGTTTGATCATAACTCTATTTGAAGATGTTAACTTCTGATGGTTTTGCAACCCCAAGAGAAGTATTTTTATTGATATATGTACACAACATTATCGAAATTTTAATCTACTTAATTTTAGAAAATTAAATCTAGTTTACTGAAACTGACTTCACATCCCAAAAACCACGGTCTGGGACATTTTAGAAATCTACTCTTTGTCTACGAATAAAAACCATATGAACTAGTTTCCATTACAAAATTCAATTTCTCAACATGATTCATTCAAAATAATCCCAAATTTAGTAAAATTTATTTTATTCCAAAAGAAAACACTTTATATCCTTAAATAGAAAAAATAAATACAAGTAGGAAAGAATAACCAGTTATTTAATGAAATAAATGTTAAGAATATAAAAATAAACTAGATTGATCATGTATAGTTTGTAAATTAAGCAAACAATATCTCACACTATTTTGTTAGACCCTCCACATTTTTTCATGGAAATAGATGTCAGTAGTTGTGCCTCGGGTCTTAAAATGTCATTGAAAAACATCGTTCAGTTTTTTGTTTTGTAGATGTTACACATAAGATTGATCGAAAGTGTGTACACCAAACTCACAAGAAATCAAAAATATGAATTCATTGAAAGTATTAAGAAATATAGAAGTTTCTAAATGGTATGAAAAAATCATCTTTATTAGGTTAATATCTAAATAATCATTTCTGAAAATGAAAAATGAAATCATGTACAACCAAAACCATGGATTAATTGACTAGAGAAAACATTGAAACCATAAGAGTAGGATCATAAAAAGTAATTTATAATTAATGTATGAGAAGATATAGAATTATTTCACATTGTAATTATCCATTGTTCAATGATAAATATGACTATATATTTTCATAACATAATTTCAATACAGTATCAATGTTTAGAATCCAGCTAGATGTGATCCACCAATGAACCAATGTCTTTTAACATCCCCACAAATTTTCCAAGTGATAGCGTGACTAATCTTGATCTGTTTCATTATTCACAAATTATTGTGGTAGAATCCTTACTGAAGGAGGAATAACTAGTGATTTTATATTAATATATTGGGAGAGGAGGTAGAGAGAGTGAATTATATATCACTATTTCACTATCTATGGATTGAGAGAGAGTCTCTCTATATGTTTTGAACAACAAGAGTGAATATGCAATGCGTTATAATTAGATATTTATTATTGAAGGTTTAGGGTTGGAATATTTTATGCAAAACCCTTACCAAATTTTTTATTATTAACTTCCACCATGTCCAATAATAATAATTTTATTATTAATTTATTAACAGGAAATACACTTAATAATATAATTAAACACCACTTATACCAGTTTCAATTGGACCGCTCATCTCAGTCCACATCCCTTGTAGACATTTACCAATCTTCGAATAATGACTATTTATTTAATAAATAAATATCACAACATTATTCATCGATTAATTAAATAAATACTATATTCACTAAACCATTAAAATAAATATTTATTATTACTATTGTTTAACTCACATATTTTTTCAATTAAATTTTGATTAATTCAATGATATCAACCAAACCTTTATAAATAGTATTTTTATTATAAATTGTTAGATTAAATACTTTTATTTAATGGAGATTTCATATACACTTAATGCGTAACCCACTAGTTATATTTTTCAACGGAATTATTAATAAGAACATAATGTACATGTATATTATATAGAAACACATCAAGTATCCTATAGGGAAAGAAGTAAATGTCATAACAGAATCTAACTTTCTACGAATGCTTACCATGTAATGTAATACCATTATCACAATAACTCAAATCAAGAAGGTTTCATACTTGTTATATCATCCTATGTTCTTGACATCTCTTTTTTTGATTTTTTTAAATGAACTCACCCACAAAAGACCATAACCATGGACTTATAAATGTTGTTCCACTCTTATCAATGGGCTTAAGATATCAAATTTTTTCAAGGGAAAAAGGGATAAATCCTTTCTCCCATTATCCATTAATGAAATATCACTCATGACATACCCAAAATGTCCTACCTTGACATAGTAATTTTTCATCATCATTTCCATCCACACATCATAGTACACGATTCATGACATCTATTAATTATATTCTTAATTTCTAAAGCTCAGTATAGACATCCACTAATAGGAACATCCAATAACACATAGAAATGAATATTTCTTATCTATGGGTATATTTTCATATCCTCTTATACTGTATATTACTAATGATGAACACCCTGAAGAGTTTTCTCAATGTCTTAGGAGCCTCATACCCCTAATATCCAATATCATTTTTATCCCATTTGAAAATATCATATAATCAAGGAACAATAGTCAAGTATATTTTTAGGTAAGCTACATGTTCTAATCATAGTTGTGAACTCACATAAAGTTTTAGTGCCAGACCTATTTATAAGACATTATCACATATAAATTTTATGTAGTGGAATAATCATGATTTGATAAGAAACTTAATGACTAAATAGAATACATAATAAAGTAATATGAATTTTTTTATTAGTAAACAAATCCAATAGACTCCTACTTTCACTAGACCCAATATATAAAAAAATTTAGTCCCCTAGATCTCACTTTATACTCACGCCTCTTCTAAGATAAAGCATTGGTCAAGGTGTCCTCTATGTTTTCATCTGTGGATACTCTACTAACCATAATGTAACCTCATTATGAACAATCCATCAAAAGATGAAACATCTAAAGTGTGTGATATATCCTTTTATATAATATTGGCTCTTTGTAAAGGCAAAAACTATATTGTTATCACAGTAATAATTGATAGGGTATTTAATGTTTGGTACCATAGGAATCTGTTTGAAATATTTTAGAATCCAAAATTCGTCATTTGGTACATCAAAAGTTACAATATACTTGTACCCCACAATTTAATTGGTGATAACTAGATACATAGAACTATTTCATATTAGAAATCCACCATCGAGACAAAACACATATACAGAAGGAAACTTCAGATCCTTTTGAAATATTAGGAAGATAGAATCTGTATAACCACTGATTATAAGCTCTTTATCTTCTCCATTCACAATGAACATATCCTTAGTTCACCTTATATTATTAAGGACAGTCTTAACAAGAATAAAATGTGTTTAGCTACATATTTTAGATATATTCCTACCATTATCAATGAATTGAAAACATCAAGACTCATGCATAACATGGCATACATGAAATATCATATCACAGAATCTTACATGATCTTACATATTCTATTTTTTAGTCTTTTATTTTAGAACGTATTTTCTTAGAAATATATAGAACATGTGAAACAGAATCTAATCCCAACTTGGGTTGTTCTATATGGACCCACATCAATAATTGGTCAATGTATGTACCTTTACATAGTCCATGAAGCCTCTTTTATCTATATCACATGATCATGATACCTAGAATGTAGGTTGTTTCACCCGTGTCCTTCAAAAATAATATATTATTCAACAAATCCTTAAACTCATGTACGACTAGTATATAATTTTTTATTAGTAATGTATCAAAATTATATACTGCTATGAATAAACCTATAATCCCAAAAACCTATTTTTACACACATGGATCTCATTCATTAATAAAAAATACAATTTCCTTTCTGGATTCATTGAACATTATATTATATGACCTGGATCATTTCATTAATCAAAAGAAGGATCTAAAAATTTCATACCTTATTGTAATTTCCTAGAGTCAAAAACTTTATGGTTATTTTATATACCCATCCACAAGAAGTTCTACACTATGTAAATATGTTTTTACATCTATTTTCCAAATATAATATTCCTGGAAAGATGTTATGGAATCCAAAATTTTAATGGATTTAAATAAGTAAAATGGGGGAAAGGTTTCATAAAATTCAATCCATTGATCTTTTCTAAAACATTTATCCACTACCCATGATTTATAGGTATTTACATAACATTCCAAGTTTAATATTCTCTTGAATACCCATGCACACACAAAAAAATTTACATGAACCAGATGATCAATTAGAACCCAAACATTTTTTTTGATACATGGATTACTTCTCATAATTCAGGTCAAACATACATTGTGATCCCTATTATCTATATATATTTTCATGGAATGATAGAGGATCATTATTTTCAATAGATAATGATTCACCATCATCCATGTTGAGAAAACCATATCTCACTAGCTCTCTTACCTCTCTAGTTCATCTTTACATTTCTTTTGATTCAGAAATGGATTATTCCATTTGGAATAGTGAAATATGTTATTATAACACCACTCATGTATATGAAGTACCAAATTCATTGAATTTAATATTTCTACCATTATTATTATTAAAAATGTGATACCCCTCAACGAGGAAAACATCTCTTGTGATATGTACTATCTTGTTTAAAGGGAAGCATTGATAGTGTCTCTTTGTTTCCTTAGGCTAAAATATAAATATACACATTATTAATCAGGGTGATTACTTTCTTCTTGATCTATAATTTGTAAATTCAACACATACCCTAGTTTAATAAGCAATGAAATTCATTTTTGACACTTTATATCTCAAATGAATACTATTTTCTAACATATTAGGTACTTGATTTTTTAAATATGATGTTTTCTGCAATGTATATACCCAAAATGATAATAGAAGACTTTAATTTCTCATAATGGACCTTAAAATTTAAAATAGTGTAACATCATGAGAATTATAAAAATATAACTATGTTCATTAGCTTATACAACAAGAAACATTGAGCCTAATTGAACCATGAAATATTATTATTTAAATCTGACCATTATAGCCAAGCTGATAAATTAGAAGATATAAATAGGATTAAATAATTTAATAAATATATATAAAGTTCCTAAACATTATAAATGTATTGATTTATTTATATAAAATAATCACTCAATTTTTATTAAAGTCATTTTATTCATCAAACATTCATTTTCTTCAAAAAGGTTTTTCTTTCTTTTTTGAGAATATATTATAATAAATTTATGGATGTTTTAGGAATTTTATTTTATAAAATTATAATTATTTTTGAATTCTTTAAATAAAAAGTAACGTATGATGAAATATTGGGAGCTTTTTTTAAATGATCAATTTTTCAATCAATAGAGGAAATTATTGATTTTTCAAATAATTTCATTTATTTAAATTAAAAAAATTAATTTAAAAGTACCATTATATTTTTTATTTAGTATTAAGGTTTTTATGGACTATTTTATTTATAATAATCTAATTTATTTCATTTGAATAATAAATTATCATGATTTGGGTATAAGTTTATTTTTATCGTAAAAATCAATGTTATCTAAAAACTAATTTTAAGTGCATAATGTGTGTGAATTTTACGTAATTAAAAAAATAAATTATAAAGAAATTTTTAAATGAAAATTATAGATATTATATCAATTTATATGATTTTAAATTAATATAATGATTATTTCTAGTGACAGAGTTAATATAAGATCAAATATTTCCAGAAAAATGCATTTCTTTGGAGAACCACATTGCATCTTGTTTTGTGGGTATAAATTAAAATTAAATTCTAACACATTTTTAAATTGAATCTGAAAAAATGGATTAAATACTTTAAATCACCACATTTAATATTATTTAATAATTCTTACATAAGTGTTGGTCAAAATAAAATTTAGAAACAGTAAAAATCATCACTATGGTAAAAGGCTAAATCATCTTAACATAAGTTATAATTAAGTGATAAGGCAAATTTATTTATATTCAATATTATTTGAAGAATATATTTCATAACCTAAAATCTTATTCCAATTATATATTTATTTATGGAAAAATATAATTTAATGTGACCAATATAATATTTATTGTACATGAAAAGACAAAACACCACTCTCTGGATTTTAAATATCTCTTATGCGTTCATTAATAGAAAAAAAAGTTGTAAAAAATATAAATGGAAATATTGAGAATTATAAAATTATTTTAATTATATAAATTTATCTATAACATTTAGTAATTATATAATTACTATAAATTCTTACGCAACGCTGAAACAATGTTTATTTAATAAAAATAAAAATAACATAAATTATTTTAATAATATATAAAAAATTATTTTGAGATATTTATTTAATTAATTGTTTTGATAATTATAACATATTTGGTGTATTTTAATGATTAATATTATGAATCCATTTTTTCTTGTTTTTTTTTAAATTCACATTAAAAGAATAGTGTCAAAATTGACAATAATGATGTTTTATAATAAATTTTTATTAAAATATTGATAATTTTTAGAAATATTTTCCTTATCCATTTAATTGGGTAATGGTTGATAATATAAACCATGGTATATTTATGGAATTGTTTCCCTTTAATATTATCTTGCTTGACCTCTAATGCATGAAAACATTAATATCGATGTAATTGTCAAAAACTGTTAACATGGGTTAAAACAAAAAAGTTAAGGGTGAAAACGTCACCTAAACATGTAATATTACTATTTTATGATAGGATTGAGAATAAAATTATTGTTATCATATAATATTAGTAATTTATATTAATTTTAATATAAAACTAATTTTAAATTAATTTTATACATTAAGAAATTCCAATGGTGCAAATCCCCTCTCTTATAAAGCATACATACTCTCTTATTTTAACCACACATATAATCCATTTATGATCAGAAAGTAACTACCCAAATACCTGTAGTTGGGGTTTCGCGTATTGGTAAGAACCCCTAAATTCTACATGAAAATGGGGGTTCAAAACTCATTGGGTGCAGGGACTATAGTGGACTGCAGTAGTGGGGGCACAATAGTAGCGATGGACACTATAGCGGCAGTAGGTCACTGTAGCGGTGGCAGGGCACTGTAATAGCAGAAAGAACTATGAAGTACTATAGCAGTGTGGGTACTGTAGTAATTCTATTCACAGAATGGGGCTTGGGCTCAAAAAATGGGCCTAAGGGTGATGTAATGGGATAAATGCCCACTAGGCCTTCGGGCTATGTAATGGGTCTCCCTTTGTCCAGTTAAATAGGTCTTTTCTTTGATTTAATAATAAATTAGGCTTCGGCCCCATACTTTTAAAAAAATACCCAAATACCTTACTTATATAACTAAACATGACCTAGAGTACTTGTTTTTACCATAAAGTAATCCTAGGAATTATTTTTGTGTAATCATTAAGTAGATTTCTGAAGAAGAGGTATAGTTCTAAATCATGTGTTCTCATTTTATTGCTTCTTCTACTTCCTTAAACATTTCATCCAACAAGATAGAAAAATAAAAAAATTAAATTAAATATACTAATATTTTTTTTATGGGTGACCTATATTCATCTCATATTCTTTCAAATTGGAAATGGAACCAATGTTCATGTGTACATCTCACTACCACCTCACGAATAAATTTAATTCATTTTCCATCATGGTATCTCATGGATAGTTATAAGGATGGATTTTATGTATATATATTATATAAATAAAATATTTATAATTATTTATATGTAATATATCATTTATTTTCTTAATTATTCTTTCACTGAAAAATGATTATGTCATTTGTGCGTACGTGTGTAGTACCACCTCCACGAAGCGAAGGGATTCATTTTTTATCCATACATCACTTAGATGATATATATAAGTATATTTAATGACATAGTATGGTATTTATTATTTAATTATAATTATATAATGATGAAATATTACTCACTTTCATTACATAATGATCATTGAAAAATAGAAATGTTACTCATTCATACGTAAGACCTACAATCTTTATGATTGTAACGTAGTTTATATTTTATTATAATAAATAATGGTTGGTTTTAAAATTATAATTGATGTATAAAATTGATAGTTATGTCATGATAATTATTTTTGATATGATTTAATAATAAACACATTGACAATATTCAACATAACAATGTCATTTTGGACATATGAGCCTAATATCATCAAAACATATTACATGACACTATATGACTAAGTAATTGAATATAACATGCTAATAAATAAAATAGAAGTAATATTAAGATTTTAAAAGATTATTAATAAATTAAATAATTAATTAAAGTTTATTTTTCAGGAATATAATAATGTATGTGAAGAGTTATATTTGAGGTGAGTGACTTTCTAATAAAAAAAATATCTTAATTTAATGTTTCCTATAAAAATATTTTTTCCTCTATGTCCATTTTCTTATATATGTTTAAAGAAAATTCATATTTACACCAAATTTTTTTCTAAATATCATTTTCCCATAACTGGAATTCTTTAAAATATTTTGAAAATGAATATTTTTAATTTTTTTTAATGGACACTTTACATTAAAAAACTAATTTCGAATATTTTAAAGAGTCATTTTCATATATTTTTTACTATGTGCATATATTTTTAATTATTTTAGGTTTTTATTTATATGAAAATAATTTAATTATTATGGACATTTTATGACACTTTTCACTTTATTTCAATGGTTTTCAAATTGATTTTTTTTATTATTTTATACAAAAATTTTCGAATTTCTTTAAAAAACATAAAATGAATGCTCTATTTCTATTTATACACTGAAAATGAATTTTTCGACCACAATAACCATTATTTAATGTTTGAATTACATTATAATATTCCATGTTCTATTCAAATAAAACCTTTGTTTCATTTTAATTTTGGAATTTTAGTTTTTAAAATGGGGTTTTTAAACTAAAATGGTATTTCGATATCCAAAAGAGTTTTACTTAGTGCTTCAAAGGAATAATTCAATGGTTTTATGATGAATAGGATAAAGATAAAAAAAATTTATGATATAATCCCTATAATGTTTTTATGAAAATGGGGGTCCTGATATAACTTAAACCTGGGATTATCCCCATTATAGATCCTGAATATGAGTGATCCAGATATATCATTATTCAGTTGAGAGCCTCATTATAGATCTCTAATATATTAAATAATGATTATTGGCTTAAAATAATTATATTTTAATTAAATTGTATAGTTATTATAATTATAAGGGATATTTTAATTTTATTTTCTGAAAATGATGTCCCAGGGAACCTACATGAATTCCCAATTCTTAATTATAGGTTTTCATAGATATAGTTTCATTTAAAAGGTATTATAACGATCTTTTATTATAATTAAATAATTATTCCCCTATTGGGTAAAAATGTATGTTTTGAAGAAAATATTTTCCATGGGTTATCATATTTTCTACAAATCCAAATGATTATGGATTTTCAATTATAATTTATAATAATGTGTTTTATAAAAGATAGAGAGAAGAAAAAAAGGATTTAATGTGTAGGTAAATGATTAATTTTCATCTCAAATCTTGTTTTGTTAAATGAAAAATTATTATATGATTTTGTGATTTTAAAATAGACTAAAGAGTTTCTCCCTTTGTTCTCATATCCCATAGTGATAATTTTGTGCTAATCCAATGATTCAACACATATTTCATGGGTTTTAATGATGGGAAATAGTAAATAATCTGTCATGTTAAATGTCGTGAATATTTTTCAATAAAATAAATTGTGCTTCATTTTTAAAAGTTTTATATTTTTTAAAAAATGAATATTTGGAAAAAATATATAATTTATTTTTTGGGTTTTTAATAATAAATTATGACATAATTCTCTATAAAATATAAACATATAATTATCTTAACAAATAAAGAATATGTATTCTTGTCTTAAAATATAATATTAGGTTGTTTTAAATTTGGGTCCTTATATATTTTATCAAATTAAAGGATTATAAGACATTGGAGATTACAATTTTTTGTGAGGTTAACTTAAGTGTTATGGAAACCATAATTGTTTTATAAGTTCAAGGATGATTGTAATTTTAGGGATATAAAAACCCCTTTTGAGGGTTTATGTGATGGGATTTTGTGGTAATTGATGATATTTTTTGAGACATTTCATTTTTTTGGTGTATACATAACCCATACGATTAATATGAACTATTATTATAGAAGAATAATATTACATTTTTGTTCATATAATAATAATGTTATTATATAACCATTATGTTAAACACATTATTTAATGTTGATGTTATTTAGGTAATTTTAATTGATTTTAATGTTAATGTGCAATATAATTTATATGGTTATTGACTTTAAATGGAATTATTTCATTTTAACATGAAAATATTCATTTTTTGTTTTTATTGTGTTCTTTTATAGATATTAAAAATAATTTTTCAGTATAAATTGAAAAATATCTCACACAACCTTTTTATCCATTCAAGATGATTTAATAATCACCATAATGGATAAATAATTTTTGAATTATTATGAGAGAAATTTAAAAATATAAATCACCTATAAGTAATTATTTGATATATCAAAAAATCTTTTATAAAAAATTTCTACGGATCATGGAATCTCTTTTATTTAATTTGAAAATATGAACTCATCAATCCCATTGGGTAAGGGAAATACAATGAAGGACTTGAATTTTATTTTCTAGAGAAAATGACTTCATAAAAAAAGACCATAGTTTCGGGATTTCTAGTCAGAATTATTTCCATACATTCTAAGTATGAAACAAGAGTGAATTTATTTTGATGAATCATAAGGAAATGTGAAAATTATCTTGTAAGAAACTGTGACCAAAATCATTTTTATTTTTGGGTTTTTACCCTGGTTGAGAACATTAAGGTCAGTTATTTATCAAATGATATATGGTGAAATTTGGGTATTACTATTGAGATTCATCAACTATTTTTTTGTATAAAGGTTAACTAATTTTTAGAATTATCTTAAATTATGAAAACAATTTAATTTTTAGATAATATCTAATGAACGAAGGAATAAATTGTGATCCTTTTCTAGAATTATGAGATTTTATAAATGTTTATTTTAGTGATTCTCGCAATTTTTTCTCTCCAATACTCATCCATTGGAAAATGTGATGAGATTGGGGTAGAAATTGATTAAATTATAAAATTATATTTATCAAGTAAGTATTTTTTCCAAATTGTATAAGTCTAGATGGTATAAAATTAATACACTCTAAGAAATGGATATTCAAATGTAAATTTCATACAATTTCCGTCATTATGATGAATCAATGGTATTTTATCACAACACTTAGTTCATGGTTTTATGGATTATAGCTTTTTCATGGTCATTCACCTTTATTTGGTAAATGATATTTATCAACCTCTAAAAATATTTTGGAAATAAAATTTTATTCTATGTCTATATATAAACTTCCCCTAGATGTTTTTCTATTTGAAAAACTCATTATTTGTTATTCCAAATAACCTTCATATTTCACTTTCTATCTTATCAAGATGATGATTTATTTAACCTACTTAGAATGTGGTAATTCAATAATTTTTTTTAAATATCAAACCATTTATTACAAATATCATGTTCAAATTTAGAGGGAATGATTTATTAAATGGAGAATAATTTAACACTTTAAGATTTTAAAAAATAAAACAATGTTTTTGGCATTACAACACCCAACACTGATCCTAAATAAAAAACGAAATATTATTACATAAATACGTCTATTATAACCATGCTTTTAAATTAATTGGTTAGAATATAGTTCACTAATTTATTATATATATTTAAATTTATTGAAAATTTTAAACTTATTTATAAATAATTATAAAAAAATCACTCAATTTTTAGTAACGACATTTTATTTATAAAAAATATGTTATTTTTCAAAAATGATTTTAATTTATTTTTATGGAAAAATATTATAATTAACTTCCGTAATATTTGAAAATTTTATATTATAAAAGGATTTTTTTAAATCATTATATTAAAATTATCTTATGTTGAAATATTCTTATTTTTCTAAAATTATTATTTTAACTGTGAATAGTGTAAATTACCGTTTTTTTAGATACTATCATTTCTTTCCATTAAATAATATATTTTATAGTAAAAGCTATATATTAAATTTTTTATTAAAGTTACATATGAAAATTTTTGTTCATAATTATATAATTAATCTCATTTGAATTAGAAAATTTCAGGATTTTTTGTAAGTTTATTTAAATAGTTAAAATTTAGAAAATTGTTATTAAGTGCATGAAGAATATCCATTTAAAAATAATTGAAATAACTCAAAATAAGGAAATTTTGAAATTAAATTTCTTTATTATTTATTAATTTATAAGAATTTAAATCCTTATAATGATGATTTATAGTCATATAGTTAATATAAGATCATTTCTTTCATGAAAAATGCATTTTTCTTAAAGAATCACTTTTCTTATTTTTTTTGTGTATAATATTAAATTTAATTCAATAAATTATAGAAATTTAACCTTTAGAGGTGTATTAAATAATTTTAATCATAATAATTAATATTATTTAATAATTTCAACTAAATTATTAGTCATAATGAAGAGTAAAAATAGTAAAATTAATCACTACAATAAAAGGGTAAATGAGGTTTACTAAGGTTATAAATAATGATAAGGTCACAATGCTTCAACTTCTATATTATTGGATGACGTTATTTAAACCCATATAACCTTAGGAATAATATTTATTTGTTTATGGGGCACTTTTCCCAGAATTTTAATTACATATTATTTTATGTAACGAAAAAGAAAAAATATCACCCTTTTGCTTTTAAAGATCACTTATATGATAAAAAAGGGAAAAATGTAGTTGTGAAAAAATATTAATATTTTTTTTATAATGATGAAATTATTTATATGATTGTAAATATTTTACATTTTTTTAGTAATTATATAATTACATTAAATTCTTATGCAACACAGACACACTATTTATTTAATTAAATGAAAAATAAAATAAATGATTTCATATATTTAAAAAGTAATATAGTTTGTGTATTTTATTATTTTAAACAAATTTTTTAGATAATTAATGCAAATTTTGGCTGTGTTAAAGTTTTATGTTCAATATTATTATTTTTCATGATGTTTTTAAAGTCAAATTAAATTAATTATATAAAAATTGACAATAATGATATTTTATAATAAATAATATTTTATTGAATGTAATAAATTTCAGTAAAAATTTTACATCATTAAATTAAATGGATTATTCTTTATAATATCAACCATGCTAACTTTGTGGTACTTATTTACATTAGTAGTATCGTTCTTGACCCCTAACGAGGGGAATTTTTAGTACTACAGTAATTTTCAAAAAGGATTATCACGAGTTAAAATAAAAATACAAGGGTGAAAACATCATCTAAATTAGTCCAATATTTATTTAATGATAAGATTTCATCTCACCCACAAATAATATTTTAATTTTATCAATTTATATATATTTTAGTATGAAATTAATATATATAAATTTAATAATTTAATAAATTCCCAGAGTGCCTATCCACATAATTATAATAGGTAACGTCATCTCATATTTTATTTATAGTTGAGAAAAATTTTGGCTCTAAATATACCTACCCAAATACCTTCCTTAAATTTTTAAAAATTTCCTAGATTTATTTTCTTAATAAAAAAACCTTCCAATGAAGTATTTTGGTGTAAACCATAAGATATTGTCTAAAGAAGATCTACAATTCTTAATTAAGGATTTTCTATTTATTTATTCTTTTACCTCCTTAAAATTGTTTTCAAACATGATGAAGTAATAAATCTAGTATGTTATATATACTTATATTTTTATATTATTATCTTGTGACATATATTTGTCTCCTCTTCCACAAAATGGGAAATGAAACAATAGTTTGGGTATATGGCGAACGACTGCCTCACAAACCAATGTAGTTCATTTTCCATCACCACCTCTTATGGATTGTTATAATGATTGGTTTTTTCTATATATATGGTATTTCATAACTAATTATTATTATCTAAATATAATATATGATATAATTTTTAATAATTTCATTCACTAAAAAATGATAACACCATGTTTCTATACTTCTGGGTTACCACCACCATGAAGCAGTGTGATTCATTTTTCGTCACCCCATAAAATTGATAATAAATATAAGTATATTTAAATAAATAATATTTTATTTATGATATGATTATAATTAATCAAATATAAAATAATATATACCTTCATTCCTTAATGATCGTTGAGAAATGGAAATGATACTCATGCGTACATGCGACCTACCATCTCCATGATGGTAAGATTGTTTTTTATAACAATATCTCAGTGTTGGTTTTAAAATAAACTTATATAATAAAAATAATAATTATTCATTTATTATAATTCTATATACGATGTGATGATGAAATATTTGACCATTGTCAACCCAGAGAAGTAATTTTGGATATATTTGACTAATATTGTCCAAATATTCGACATATACATAAATGATAAACTAAATCAATAAAAAATGGTAATAAATTAAATAAAATTAACTATAGACATGAAAAAGTTTCATAAGTAAGTAAATAATTTCCAAAATTTTATTATTTTGGATGATAAATAATTTATGTGATGAGTCAAACTCGAGGTAAGGGGATTTTTATAAAAAATATTATTTTAATTTTCCTTTAAATTATTTTTGGCATCCATGTCCATAATCTTCTAAATGTGTCAAAAAATTATAATTTATTCTGAAATGGTAATTAATGATCATCTTTAAACGTAATTTTATTTCATTATTTGTATTTAAAAAAGAATCTTTTTATTAAAAGAAATATTTTTATGTATCTTTTACAAAATGTTTTAGATTTCATTAAAAAAAATAAAAGGTATGTTTTATTTAAAATCATATAGAGATAGTGTTATTTAGCACTATTGAAACGATTATTTTATTATTTTATTGATTTATAAGATTCCATGTTTTTATCAATGAAAAACCCTGATTACCTATTCTTCTTGGAATTTCAGTATTGAAAATTGGTATAAATAAGGGGTATTTCGATATATGAAATTGTTTTACTTATGGGTTCAAAATAGTTTTTCAAGAAATTCTTGAGGAAAATGGTAAATATTAATTTTTTTATTAATGATAAGGTCCTTGGAGATTTATAATGAAAACTATTAATCTTGATATAGATTATACTATGGGTTGAGCCTCATTAAAGATCATCGTGATGGGTGATTCTGATATATATTTTATAAAGGGTACGATCCATTATATCTCTCCAATGCATTGTCCAATGATTATATTTTCTAGATATATTTTTTGAAAGTCAACCATATGATTATTCTAATTGTAAGGATATGTATAAGGATTCTATAATGATGATGTACCAGGGCCCAAATTTAAAATTTCAATACTTGTTTATGTGTTTTCTTTGAAACTATTCGATTTAAAATAGAAAACTAAATATCTTTTTTTTAATTAATTGATTATTCCCCATTAGGGTACATGTTATATTTTTTAATATTTTTTTCATGGGTTTTTATGTTGACACATAAACCCTCATGATTATGTTTTTTCCATTATATTTTTTATGATGTTTTTATTAAAATTATTTAGAAAAAATTATTTTTTATATGTAAGGAGATGATTAAATTTCCGATTGAAGTTTATTATGTTAAAGAACACAAATTTTACAATTTCATGGGTCTGAAATAGACTAACATATTTCTACCTTTATTTTTATATACCTTATTGACACTTTTTTCATCAAATGTTTACAAATGTTCTTCAAAGGGTTTAGTGAAGGGTAAGAAAAAAAATAAAAAATCAAGTTTATTTTTATGATGATTTTTCATGAAAAGGTAATGTTTTTATTTTTAAAATTTTAATATAGTGGAAAAATTGACAATGATAAGAAATTTCAACTTTATAAAATATTTTCTTTTCATGTTTGAGTTATGAATTAATTTTTTAAAACTATAAACCTGAAAAGTCATTCAAAATTATAGAAAGTGTATTATTGTATAAAACTAAATATTATGTATGATTTAATGTTGGGTCCTTATAAAAATTTTATGATTCCTTTTTTAACTAACATTATTAAAATTTTGTGTATAACGTGTGTTGAGTTGAGATAAAATATAATAATTCCATAAAAATTCAATATAGTGTTTTTTAAGATATTCACCACCTTGATCCGATTGAAGTTTCCTTATCCTCATACTATGTTAATTTACAACCTCATTCCTGAATTACATTAACATGTCAAAGTATTCATACTTATACCATATCATTCATATATTACCATAACTACTCAAATAATTAAAAAAAATTAATGAAGTTTGATAGTCCACCACTAGGTTATACTTGAAATGGTCTGTACACATTACTGTGTACTGGTTCTTGAATTAATATATCCCTTTATACTTGAACAACAAATGGCAGATTACTAATCCGTATTTGTAATCAAGAAGGAAATATTTCATCTAATTTATGATTAATTCTCTCTATTTAAGAATCTTGATAGATCTTTGTCAAACACTTCCCATTTACATGATCAAGATAGTGATTCCATAACATGGTATCAAATGAGCCATGTGTATTTATTTCATTATCAAGTGACAATATTTTTTTAATT
Source organism: Viscum album (assembly GCA_963277665.1). Taxonomy (NCBI): domain Eukaryota; kingdom Viridiplantae; phylum Streptophyta; class Magnoliopsida; order Santalales; family Viscaceae; genus Viscum; species Viscum album. Next base: position 868,406,641 of record OY728160.1, on the reverse strand, counting down.
AAATACATAAATACCATTATTTAACTAATCCATACTATAACATATATTGTATTTATAAATGTATAAATTCTTATTTCTATATTTTAATATAAATATATCCAAGTTTAAATAAGAAATGAAAAACTTGTTCTTGGTAACACTATGAACAAAATTACATTTCATTAAAACCAAAATCAATCATTCTTTCAATTTAATATTGTAGTCTACAATGGATAATGCATCAAACATCACTTTATTATTAATAATTAGATCCACCTTCCCTCTTTCAACCCTTCTTAATATACTTAGTTCCTATATTTGGATAATAATGTGATCACCACATGCAGTATCTAATTCTGAACTTGTAGATATTAAAAGATTAAATTTGATAACAAATATACCCAAGGCTTCCCCTTTATTCATTATCTGTTTGAAATTACACTTCCAGGGCCCATATAACAACATGAAAAACATTACACATGTTGTTCCATTCCATGAATCTAGATCATATTCTTCTAAGAAGGAAGGTTCCCTAGATACAAGGAAATGGAATGAGTTTTCCCCTCTTACATGACATTCCTCTTCTTAATCACCATAAGGGAAGTGTGTTTTTAATTCCCAATGACGTTATAAACATGGAAAGTAAGAGCAAGAGTTTTTGATATTGTATTCTTGATATTTCTCATATTATACATCATACTAAACTGAAGAAGTTTTTTTCATTGTGATAAAATAATGAGATATGTGCATAGATCATTAATTTTTTTTTACCCCATTTTGTATATGAATTCAATGCATCCAATAATTCTCTATATATGTAACCCATTTTCCACCAACTCTCCAAGCTTTCATATGAATAGTGAATTATAGATATCATATCACTCTGATCTCTTCTTCTCTTGATAGTGATCTCGAAGGCGATAAATAATTCTCTACGTATCCATATCATTGTATTTATTAAGAGTATTGTTAGACATGGATGATAACATGAAAAATTATACATCTATTTCATCTCTAACATTCATCAAAAAGAGAGAAACTTCTTACCCACTAGACTCATTAGAAAAAAATGGACAAGTGGGGTTTCTAGTATGTACAATTTCTATTCATGGTGTAGTATAATAGACAAGAACCTATACCATTCCACGAAATTAAAAATGGTGAGAAGTTTATTATTCTGTATCATGGATTGGAGTAATATTTTTAATTTCATATGAATTTATATTTTTAAAAATTAATAGAAGATAATTAGTGATTTATTAGATTATAACAACATATTAATAAATTAAAATTTAATTAAATTCCTATAATCTCCCACTATTCTTCAAATCCTAATATTTCTCACATTAAAACATATAATATCATTAATTTTAGATATTCTAGTGTAAATGATCCATATTCAAATTCTCGTAACTAAGACTTGCCCCAAAAATGTTACTTGAAGGGTTTTAGGAAGGAATAACATTAAAACTAAATTAACCCACAACTCCTCAATCTGTTGAGTTGACACCCCAATCATAAAATACTGGTGATTTATTTTCAAAAACATTTCCTATTAGTTACACCAAGTGAGTATTGTGTAGTAAAACCTTTTTGTGAACCAAGTTAATTTAACCCCACTCTTGAAGTTAACAGTTCCATGATAATTGATGTGACAAAAAATGGTTTGCTCAAGAAATTTGAACTATGAGGGTGATTATAACATAAGTAGTGGTAGGTTGTTCTGAAATAAAATTTTAGTTTGATTTTTTAAAATTATTACGTGTAAAATATAAATTTATCACATTACATGTTAATATTGAGTGGATTATACTTAAGTGATATTCCTTGAAGGATAAAAAATTCTTGCAAAATCTTGATATATTCTATTCCATCTTACATATTTATTAATTCATTTATTAGATGACCAAAAAAATCCAAAAAAACTAATAATTAACTATGAAACTAAAAATATAATATATTATTTTCATGATCATGATATTCCAAAATGGTCAGTTTATCTAAAAAATGATAAAATAAACCTCAAAACTAGGTTAAAAACACCTTGAACATTATCTTGGTTTGTGTTCTGGTATTCTACCTTGAATATAATGTATTTCCTTGATTTTTTTCACTACAACACCTAGCCATGGGTTTACACGTCTTACATGGGATATTCTTCCTTACATAATTTTTTTCTCACATGAAGGTGATAGGATCTAATGGATTGGATAAAAGGGTTTTATATAAATTAACCTATGGGAATTAATTCCCTTAGATAATAAATAATAGGGGTGACACACATGCCATAAATATTCATTTAACTATAATAAATTAAAAGAAACCAAACACATACACAAGGATTATTTAATATAATGATCATAAATACATCAAGAAATAAGCATATATTTACTGCAAAGTTATCAATTACTGCTATTTGTTCATTAATTATGATTATTTACCACAAATTAATCTAGTTAATTAAATTTATCTTAATTCTCTCCAAAAAACATTAAGTCTCCATCATATAAATTATTTTAAAATTTTATTTCATTTAAAACTAATAAATTACACAGGTGTAATTAGAGGTAACATTTTCTTATCCAAAATTTTAATATGGAATTGATTTAATATATAATTTTCAATCAAATTAAATGGTTTATACTATCAAATAAATAAAACATGGACCATAAGTGAATAGGATTAATCATATATTTAATATTTATCTTTCTAAAACAAGGCACAGTATCTATAGAAGACTAATATATTAGATGATGTGGAATGTCTTCTGCCAGATTCCACCACATAGATCTAGGGAATTACTATGTTTCCTACTTTTATTGAGTTCGAGGTACACAATTTGTATTCATTATTACATAATGTGCCACCTCATAGTTTTACGACATGTCAGTCCTTGAGTTATATATCTAATAAAAAACAACATGGGACACATAGTGTTATGAGCTACGAGAAACTGGGTAGTATATATTGTGTAAAATAGTTACATGGAGGGTAGTTCTTCAAGATGTGTTTCATTTTTCTAGATCTAAATGATGATAAAATTTATTCAGATCATGGATATGATTTTTTCAAATCTAAACTATTGTAGTGATATAAATACTATAAAATCTAATATATTGTTTTTATTTAAGTTTTACATGTTGTGTACTCTGGTTTATTCTGGACTACACCATTAGTGCCTCTAGATGGAGTTTTAAAATTTACCTAATTTAAATCATCAATATTTACTTGTTTTATTAGAGAAAATTTAGAAGGTAAATTTTTTTTCATATTTTAGTACCAATTAAACTTAAGTAAAATAAGACACAAATGAATGAAAGCAATCCATGAGGGGATAATAATTATAAATTAATCATGTGACTACTATACTACCACTATAAGGTTTTAGGGTTAGTATATGTCAATGGATAGTATCGAAAACTTGGGTTTTTAGTCTTAATCTATGAATAATTTTTTCTTTATAGGAAAAATTATGGCATGTACAATCGAAATAATAGATTATTTGAGAAGAGAATCCAAAAGAACTAGTAGAGGAGGATCATCACAAGTAATATATAATTAATTTTTTAGCAGATATAGAATAACATCAACTTGTAATTATCTATTTCTCGATGACCCATTTGACTAGAAATAGTTGTAAAATCATTGTGATGTTGGGAAAAAGTGTATAATCTATATCGAAGTGATGCACACATGCAACATAATCTATGAACATCACCGTAGAATTGATAGGTTCTAACACCACAAACCCTGATTAATTAATTTTTTTGGGGTTTATCAAAATTTATTACTTCTTAAAGGAAGAATAACACTTTATGATAACTAAATATATTGACAGGGGAGGAAGAGTGTGTGGTTTAAATCTCTATATCTCTCTCTATGTATTGAGTCAGTCTCTCCTATCCATTGTGAACAACTATATTTAATTTGGAAAGTATTATAATTTGATATTTACTATGGATTTTTTATGGTTGGAAAATTACCTGCATGCCCCTTACTAACATTATTATTATTAGACATCCCCATATCAAATAATATTTTTATTAATATTAATTCATTAACATGAAAAAAAACAAAAGGATTTAAATAAATATCATTTTACAAAATCCAATGGAATGAATAAGCTCGGTCCACTATCCCGAATTGATAATTACTGATCCTTGAATAATGATAGTTTATTTCATAAATAAATACCACTTCACTATTCATCTATAGATAAAATAAATATTATATTCATAATACCTTCCAAATAAATATTTATTATTTTTTAACACACTTGTTTTTTCGAATAACTTGTGATTATATCATGGAGATCAACCAAACTTTATTTAACAATATTCATTAAAACTTATTAAAGTAAAAACTTTTATTTTAATAAGATTGAGGATACACATAGTCTGCCACCCTCAAAGCCTTTTTCACAATAGTATTAGGCATATTTCTCAAAATTCCATTATTAACAACTAGAATCATTTATAGGATCCTAGAGACAAAATAATAATTATTATCACAGTGACATTAAAATTTTTATGAATTATTACCACATAGTGGAATCCCTAAATCATAATATCTCAAATCAAATTGGTTTTATGTTGGTTCCATCAAGATAGGTTCTCAATATCACATTCGTCGGAATTTTTAAAATGAACTCTCTCAAGAAACACCATATCAATGGATTTATACAGGATATTTAACTCATAATAAAGGGCCAAATATATAAACATTCATTATGGTATATAAGGGAAAAATACTTTCTCACATTATCCATTAACACAATATCACCCGTGAAATAGGAAACATTCCATACCTTTTCAGGATAACATGTTAGAACAATTTTCATAAATACATTAAATTAAATTATTCATGATATACATTTATGATAATCTTAAAGTCTAAAGATCAATAATTTTATTTACTGATAATAACATCCATTGGCACATGGAAATGTACATTTAATATTGGTTAGTTTTTCCTTATAACCATACATCATATATATCACCATGGGTGAACACCATGTCATGGTGTCCTTATGTCATCTTAGGCTCATACACCTGATATCCTATATCATATGTCTCCCAAAAAAAATATCATCTTCCCATGGAATAATATTCTAGAATAATACCCCACGACATTCTAGTTATCATAATAGTTGGGAATTTATATGAATTTTAAATATAAAGCATATTTTTTTCTTCATTTTTGTTTTTTATGGTACATAATTTTGTGTATAAACTAATGAATTTTTTTATAAAAATGTTTTTGGTTCATAACTATTTAGTATATAAAATATTTCATTATATAAAAAATAGACCTTAAAGATGGAAATAAGGGGTGGATAACTCTAAAAATGAAAGAAATATCATCTCCCAAAATAATTGAGCAGGTTGTAAAAATTGGTCAAAATATTTGAAATGAATGGAGGCTGTTAAATAAGGTCAGGGAAGTGGAGGTTGAAGATAGAGATCTCTCTCCTGAGGGAATAACCGGTTGGTCCATAATTGTATATGGGACATGATGAGTGGTTAAAATAAAAGGGGGATAATGGGAGAGTCATTGGAAGAGAGGAGGTTGACACATAATTATTGATTTATTGTCAATAAAAGTATAAAGTTAAATTTGATGGTAAAATAATATATGAGGGATAACTGGATAATTTAATGTGGATTTTTAAGTAAATGGTTAAATTAAATAGGAGAGCTTACTAATGAATGCAAGAATATTTAAGAGGCATCTAATGAAAAATTTACATAAAATGGTAATATATGTTGACCATTTCTAAAGAATATATATATATATATATATATATGATAGTTGAATCTCTTTGGATTTGGTTAGTGAGGAGGATCCCCTGCGTACTAATGAATCTGATAAAATATACATGAATGGGTATAAGGAGTTATTATAGGGGGACTCTATTTTTATAGGGAAGATCTCTAACTTAGGTTCTGTTTCAGTGAATGAGAGAGTGAACATTGAAGATGTGGTCTATGTTTCTTGATCTTATCCTGTTAATCCAACTACAAATACTGATTTCAAGTATGAGATAGGGAATTCCATAGTTGAAGTTCTTTGAAATTAAGAATCTATTCAAAATGAAACTTTGTGGAAAAAATACTAGTAATTTTTCTGTTGGAGGGGATCTGGTAACTCGAATGATGACATTGATTCACCTATACCCCTTAATAAATCCATTGAGGATAAATTAGATAATTCAAAAAATTACAAGTGAATGAATTTGATTATAGACTCATAGGGATTCAGTTTATATCTGTTAATGAAATAAATGATTCATAAGAACTACATAAGAACTCTTCATTCAATAATTACCCAAATTATCATTAAGGAATTTATTGGGATCTTTTCAAACTAAGAGAATACATCGGTCAATAAGGGAAAATTTTTATATATGGACTTTGAGTGAAAGATTCATTATTGTCAAAAGATAAAACTCCATCACCAATCAGTTTCATTAGTTCTGTTAAATTTAGGAATAAATATTATAACTCTAGTTTTTTTCAAGTTAATGTATATGATAGGGAAATATGGGAGATTTATAAAATGTTTTCTATGAAATATTAAAATATTTTTTATTTATTTTACAAGTATAGGGGACCATTTTTTATAGGTATCTACATTCAATGATTAACCTTTGAACATGTTTTATGGGGATGGGTGAGATTTTTGGAATTTGTTATGTATTCCAATCATTTATCCCATATTTTAACATCGATGATATTTCATTGGAATTTTCCTCAGTCCCCAAAACTAATAACCTATTGTTTTAGGTTATGATTAAGGGAACATAAAATTTTTGTTTTATTTTTAGCTGGTCTATCCTGTATACAGATATTCCTCTACTACATGTGATATTTTTATACACTCTCATTTCTAATAAAAAAGATATATTATTGGTTTTTTATATCTTTATATACCTCTTATTTTGGACACTCATTCAGTAGAAATGAATTCTTTGTATATAGGTCTACCAATAAATGACATATTTTTCGAAATATATTAAAATTTATGCATAATTATTAACAATAAATCTAATTAGATATATATATATATATACATATATGAATGTATGAATGTATTTAAATATGGATATATGTACTTGTTTATTTTATTAATAAAGTGTTATATATATTAATATATTATGGTTTTTAAGAAAATCTCCAAATATTTTATACAATTTATATTTTTGTATTATTATACATTACAATAGTAATTAAACCAACATATATAAGCCATTATATTTAAAAAACTATGTTTAGTGAATACATATATCTAATATCTATTTATTTATGTATATATATATATATATATAATTCTTTGTATTATTTTATAATTATTTTCTATTTATATCTTATATAGTTTTTTAATATTTTTAAATGTTTATTTCTTTATAAATAAAATTAAACATTTTAAATAATTCAAAAAAAAATATTATGTGGATGATCCATACGAATTTATTCACTATCTGAATGCCCTTTACTATCAACACATTTTTCAACAAAACTATAAAAGACAAAAAGTTTCCATGGATTAAATCCATTGGAAGAATCCATTTCCCCACTCCACTTATGTTATAATAAATTATTAAAAAATGATGATGTCTTAATAATAAATTTATTTCAAAATTTATCAAACTACTCACCCTATTGGGAAAAATAATTTATTTTTATAAATTTTTCCAATAAATAAAAAATGTTAAGTTGTTTTATTCAGTGTGAATTTCAATTGAATTTTCATTTTATTTTGTTTAATTATTAGATAATTTAATGTCATGGGGTCGATTCACTAAGCCCGCATGCAGTCAAGTCCTTAAGAATGCATGGTTACTATTGTTTTATTTTGTGGGATGTGTCCCTTAATGATAGATGTAATAGATGTTATACTTACAATTACAACAATTGATATTAAAAAATATTAAAAATACACATATAGATTTTTTTTATTTAATGTAACTGTCATGATAACATGTAAATAATAATAATAAAAAAATTAATAATAAAGTAAAATAAATTCAATTAATGGATCAGTTTCTCAACCTTCCATGAATATTGATAAAAAATTAGAAATTTTTGAAATTTTTTAATATAAATGGATTTGTATCTATTTAATGTGATTACAATCTCGAAAATCAAGAATATAATTTATCTTTTGTTATGTTAGTGAACCTTTGGGTAAGTTGGAGATATCATAAATATAATTGCAAACTTATCCTAACATAAATTAATAATACACATTCTAAGAGATTTAAAATTAATGTTTGACTATAACTCTTCAATTTAACTTCTGTTTTCTATGAAGTTCAAACTGTATAATTTTAATTTATCCCGATTCCTAAAAAATGATTAATGAAATTTTTTATTTTCCTAAAATAGTTAACTAATGATCAATAACACCACTAATTATTTACTATACATTGACCAATGATATATTCGTGTTTGAATTCTATGCACAATAAATCCTTTCCTATGTCCATTCAAGATAGATTTGATTCTATGGATTTTATTTTCATATCATTTTTATAATGAAAATACATGTTTTAAATTGCTATAAATATTTATGTAATTCCTTTAATCCAAGAATGTATCCACTTTACTAAATTTCTATCCAAGAAACTATGCATTCCATTTAAAAAAGTAGAGAAACATTCCAATAAAAAATCATTTTGATAACTTATAGTCAAAATTATAATTTTGAGAAATGTAAGAAAAATATTGATGCTCTGGCTATAATTAGTTTGAAAATTAGATTATTCAATATTTAACTCATGAATATATTATAATGATGTTTTAGATTATTAATTAATTATGTGATATGTTTCAATCAAATATCAAAGTTATATTTATAATTGAAGTTACAAGTTACTATCCAATTATATTCGACTTAATAAGAACAATCATTAATTATTTCTATCAGGAGAGGGTGTTGAAGTATGATATTTAATTTAAGTTAAAAATAACATTACGTTTCTAATTATGGTATAATTCCTCTCGAGTTGTACTCTCATAAGACTTTCCCCTCATCTAAATCAACCAACCCCTTGCTTTGGGACCTAGAGGAGGCCATTCAACTTTAAACCTTCCAAATATTTTCCCCCTTCACCTCTGGACCCAAATAAAAAATAATACCCCTTTACCATCATCATATTTCCCATTATCTCTACCCCACAACCCAATAAAACCAATATGTGACTTTTCACAACCCAATCAAGATATTTCTTGGGACGGAGAATAGGATGAGTTTGCTATGCCAAGCCCATCTTCAATATTTCATGAGCTGGTCATTATAAATGAGAGGGAATTCCACTTAACTACAGGTGTTTTCCTAAATTCTACATACCATAATAAAAAATATCTTTAAACCACAATTTAGAAAATAGACATCTTCCATATAAAAATTTTCTATCAACCTTTGAAAAGAAAAATAACCCTTTAATGTATTGTCGAGAAGTCAAAAATGAAAAATTATGTTGAAATATCTTAAATAAAAAGTATATGAGGAGTTAAAAGTACAAAATCCAATAAATTTTCATCACCTATGTGAGTAATCATGTAATTAGTTAAGGTAACATTAGCATGAGAGTAGCCTAATTACGTGTAATTAGTTATGTTTCAAGTGGTAGAGGGGTCTTGTTGGGACAAGTGGTTAGATTTAAGAAGTTGACATAGGTTTCATGCATTGTATTTTGAAGATAAAGGGAATTGGGTATTCAATAGGATGGTGCCGTATACCTAATGTGATAGGGAAAATAGAAGGTGTCTCCTAGAGGACCACATGTTGTTGGTGCCCTAGGGTGGGAACCTAGGGGGAAAGTAGGTACTCGATGGTAGGGTAATAGGTAATCTAATAATTTTTATTGTTTTTCATAAATTTATTAATTTAGAGTAATTAATTTATTTGATTGATTTATATGGGGTGTCTCATTTCCTAACTGTAATGGGGAGATAACCTCTCACTCTCCTCTCCACTAAACCTCCTTATCTTGTGAGGGATTATATTTGTTCTTATTCGTTTGATTAGTTGGTCATAGATAATCGTTATAGGTAAGGATTGTCATCCATCACCAGTTATTTATGGTTTTGTCACCTCAAGGAAAAATTTCAATTGAAATATAAATTTAAGGTATTTTCATCCACTTTTAAATTTCTTTTTCGTTAGGTAATATTAGGATATGATATTCAATTTTTAGGCTCTTTTATATATGAGATTGGTGGTGAATATATCATTAATACGCTATATACATGTGATTAATCATCATGAGATTTACTGGCATGGGTAGGGTCATGTGTGAGAAAGAGAATAGAATAATGTGTGGTTTACATTATTCATTTGAGATGCCCATAGGAGCTATCATGTGAGAAATAGTGTTTTGTTCCATGCATGTGGTATTTTTTCCCTTGTTTTTTTAAGGATTGTATGGAAAGTCTCAACATCTTTAAAGTGTTGGTTTTCAAGATTTTATTTTTGATTATGTTCATTGGGAACATAATTGGTGTGACTTCTGAATCCATGGGGTTCTATGCACAACCAATATGATACAGGGGTGGTGATAACCATATCAATGGGTGTATATTGAGGTTCTATGTATGAGGTGTGGTTATAGGTTGATGGTAGTGTTGATCAATGTGGGGTTGAGGCTATTGGGGTAGTGTTAACACAGAAAATTTCCCAAGAGGTGGTGTTGAACCCTGGTTGGATAGTAGTATCATCCATATATGTGAGGCTTATGTTGTATGATGTTGATCATTAATTCAATGAAGGATAGAACATAGAGATAACAATGAGATGTCAGAGGTTATTGACTTAACCAAATGGGGGAAGGTGATTTTCATGATTGGGTTACACTGGGCTGTTGAGAGAGTGGTTTGAACATCAATCGGTTGATCATGTAACTTATGATATGGTATATGGGTGTGCCTTTATGGTTTCATTGTTAATGAATTGGAATAATTCCTCATATTACGCATGGTTGTGTATCTTCCTTTGGTATATAATTTGTATTATGTCTATGGGAAATTTATGTGTGACATACCATGGGTACATCATGTCACTTTAACACTGGATTAATTTGGTAATGTTCTCACCACGGTTTGATGATAAATGGTTGATTTGATTTTTCATGTCATATTAAATTGTTTTTTCTCCTTTTATACACTATTATATATATGGATATTATCAATGGGGCATCAATGGTGGTGGTATAATATGTTCATACTCACACCCTATACATGCCCAATGGGATGTCTACAATCATTATAGTTAATTGTATTGGAATAGGGTAAAACCAAATATCTAGAGTTGAGTAGCTTTGATTGTTCTATCAGTATAAAGTGGTAGTCGATGGATTTTAGATATGGAATAAGGGAATCCTCAGTGTCCTGTTGGGGTTTCTTTTATTGTTTTTTTGGTATACCTACTTATAATCACCCTTTAAGAAATATTTTTTGGTTTTTTATTACAAGAATTCCACTTTAAATATACTTTTTACCCGATAATTGGTATGTCATAATTATTTCTATTATTGTATGATTCTTACTGTTGTTTTCTGTTTCTTATACTCTATTATATGTTCATATATTCGTTATATAATATACCCACTATATTATGTTATATAACGATTTCCAATTAGTTTTTATGGTGTATTGGGAGTCATGGAAGACGTCTAGTTGAACATCATCTCATGTTTCATTTGGGCGATATAGGTGGCAGACACTACAATATGGGATCAGAGCGGGTCAACGAGTGGGTTTTTATTATTATTTTGGGTGTGTTAGAATGGATTTTTGGGATTTATAGGGAAATATAATGGATGTTCTGTTGAAAACTATGAATTTAGGGGAAATTTGGTTGTCATTTTTTGTTTTCATAGTTGTAGATGGGTTGTTTTTGTTGATGGGATGATGTATTTGATGTTCCTGATTTCTGCTGTGACTCATGGCCTATAAGGGGAAGTGGGGGTATGTACATAACACATTTCCAACACATAATAGTACCATAAAATTCATATGGTAATGGGCATTTGACTATTTAGATATATAAAAAAGGAATTGGTTATTTAAATCATTAGTAAACTATATTGTGTTTTACCATATTCATTCTTGATGTAATTTTACTCAAATATACTGATTTTATGATTCATGGTTTTATCATGAATGTGGATCTTGTATATGTGTAGTGTTCATGGTGGCCGACCTTGAAATGTGTAGGTGGGGCCATGAGGTTAGATGATATATGACCTGGGTTTGATAAATAACAGTCTGGTATATTGAGATAGTTTAACTATTATATATTTCTAGAGCTATTATATTTGAGATAAGATATATGTGTTGAGAATATAATTTTTTTAACAATATACCACCTAGATTACCTTGGTTAGAGAATCATGAGGGTGGGGATATGAAGTCATTCAGTAGTGAACCATATGAGGGCCCTAAGGGAGAAGATAAACCGGATCCACATGTAGAGGATATAAGGAAGGAATGTTATCCATATTGACTATAAGAGTAGAGGTAGTGGTTTTATGACCATATTATGGTAATTTTGGTATAAATTATGTTCATCATTTATTAAGGAGATTAAAGAGATGAGATGTCCATTATATTTTAGATGAGGTTGTTCTAGCCTAAGAATCATCTTTTATTCGAGGGTGATAGATGACCGTAGGAATATATGAAATGGATCGAGACTTTTTATATGATTTTAAATAATATTGAGACACCACATGAGTAGAGGGTATATTTTTACACATATATCCCCATGGGAAAAGAGAAACACTAGTGTGGGTGAAGGAACATGAAGGTAGTTATTAGGGGATGACACGGTGTAAGAACTATGATTATTCTATTGTAGGTAAACACTCTATCCCTAAAACTATTACAGAATGAAAATTTTATTACATCATCATTATAGTAAAAATCAATTTAATTCATAAATTTGTTTAAAAGTCTTATTTATACAATTCATAATTTATTTTCTTTAAAATAAACAACATTATTGAAGTGAAAATATCCAAATTAGCTGAAGGTGAATTCTTGGGTCTTTTTCCAAAAAAATGTTTAATTTTAAAGAGTTTTTCTTTTAATTGTGGGTGTTATAATGTAAAATAATTAATTATTGATTCTAAAATTATGTTAAAAAATATAAAAAATATATTAATAGTCATTTAATTATAAATTTATATGAAATAATAATAAAAACACTTAATCAATAAGAATATTTTTTTTCAAAATATCACTTTCCTATATATTATGTATATTTTAAAAGTTATTTTCACATATTTATAAATTAAACTCTATTAAATGGATCCTAATTTTAAAATAATCATGTTGAAATTTGTAATTAGGGTTATCTTATTATTTAGTAAAATAATAATTACTATTTTGTATATTTATTTTGGGTTAAATGGGGTAGAATTTTTAAATTAATGTGGTTCAAAAATTTTGGGATTAAACTGATAGAAATACCTTTTAGAAGATAATTTAATCTCACATGTTTCACAAACACAAATTATAAAAACCCTGCTCTTTATTTTATATTTAAACATGATTTATTGTATAAACATTTACTTAATAAAACTCATAATATTTATAGGCCTAGTGTCTTTGGGGATTAGGAACATCACATAACATCTTAAAACCATAATTGCACATCTTTATTGAAAAATTATATTTTATGGACACAATATTTCTTCGTACTTAGCATTGAATGGGATAAATTGAGGATACACATAGGAAAAGGGTGAGCTATAAAGACCAGTAAGAGAGTAAACAAGACATAAAAGGATGAATACAATATATGTTAGGAAAAAATCATATCAATGGAGAATAAGAGAAACATGCACACAAAAGCATGATATCGAATGATTATCATAATATGAAAACATGGAAACAACATAAAATATAGTATCATTAATATACATGAATCGAGTAAACCATTATCCTAGTGTGGTATAAAATATCCTATTAAAGAATCAGGTAAACCCTTGTCCCAATATGATGAATCATGATAATAAACATGACCCAACACATTAGAGAACTATCAAGGAGAACCCTTAAAAATCATTTAAATGTCATGCTTAAGTGTGAAACAATGATAATATAACATGGATTAATTCAACATTAACATTTATTCCACAATAAACGTATGTTAAATTCAAACATGTATGTCACCATTCAATAATTACGTGTTCATAGAGGTTAATTCCCTTGATAGAGGAAGAATTATGATATTAACTACAAGATGATTTTGGCATCGATAATCATGGTGCAATTTTAAGAGCATAACGACGTAATATAGAAATTAATAAATTGGGTTAATGAGAGTGTAATGGGTATAAAATTATTTATACATGGGATAAACAGTAAGAGGAGCATGTAACATATTATACCAACATGTGAAATTGAATTTATATGCATAATATAAAAGAAATTATTGAATGGAAATGAGAAGAGAGAAATCCATTAAGGAATTTCAGCAAAGTAACTGGTGGGAATGAAAGATCATAGGGGGATGAATGTGAGTGAAAGGATTATCCTATAATGTATACATAAAAGTTATACTATGTATTTATGAAATAACATATCCCAAATCATGTAAATGAAAATTAAAAGGCCGGACAAAAATAGGTCCTTGAAGAAAAATGAGAGAGGGAGATCCCTAACTTCGATGTGTGACTCCAAAGGCTTCGGAGAAGCTTATTGGTAGCTTGTGGTGCCATAATAGGACTCTGGGGTGTATATTTATAGGGTGGTCGAGCTTCAATGAGATTAAGTGAAGAGAAATAGGATCTTGGGTGGGTTTATATAGGAAAGGTGGGGGAATTCATTATTATGTTGGTTTTGGACACTACACACTAATATATTCCAAACCATAAACCATAAAATTGTTTTTCCATGGTTTATGGAAAATGGTAGTGGTATAAATTGTTTTATAAGAATAAGGGTTGATGATATTTGAGTATTTACCTTTCATATAGGTAGGTATGTCACACTTTCATTGAAATTATTTTAAAATCCTAAAATATTTTAAATGTCTTGGAGGATTCACTCAGGAATTATATAAAAAATATAATAAATATAAATATGACTTATTTTAAAGTAAAAACGTATATTTTGAAGAATATACCTTTTATATTATTTAATTAATTCTCAATAGGGTCATTATGATGTCATAAAACACATTATATATTTATATGGTATTTAATATTTACCCAAAAATTCGACAGTACCAAAAAATTATGAAAAATTAACTTTTGGAAAATTTGAATATCCTATTTACAAATATAATATTTGTTTTATGTATATAATTTTTTAAATATGTGAATTTTCACATTTAAAATAAAAAATGTCATTTATTGAAAATTGACTGGTTTTGACAAAAATAGTTTTCCATCCTTAATAAAAATTATTTTTGAATTCATAAAAACTATATGATCATTAATATTTAGTAATAGTTGTTTATTAATAATATTTTATTAAAATATTATTTTACTCAAAAATACATTAATTAATCAAAATATATTTTATAAATGAGTTTTAATATTAAACAAAAAACTATTTGTGCTTTAAAAATCATTTACAATGTAACAATAATAGAATGAAAGTATATTCATTATTCTATAAAAAACTGCACATATTAATAATTCTAGGATCTTTTTACATATCCTTTTATTACTCCAGAATATTCCCTAAGATTATGTTTTGGGATGGTGGGGATTTCATGGGGTTGTTCTGTGAACATGGATTAGTCCATGATTTCGATGATCTTGGAATTACCTCATAAACGGGTTTTCTCATTCTTAAGTTGTTGGATCTTAGAATGGGATTTTTCTAGGGAAAGGTCTAGAAATTCTCTCTCCCTTATATGCTCTAAGAAATAGTATTTATACGGTACAAGACTACTGTTTGAGGCCATCACTTCCTTTGTATATGTCCAAATGATTTATAAAGACCCTATATTTATACTAGTCATGGGATCACTATTTAATGGCTATATTATCAATTGTAAGGATACTTAACTGTCATTTAATTCCTATTGGATATAATAAAAAATGGGTGAATTTGTTTTCTATATTCATAAGACCTTTAATTAAAATAACGATAATTTTATTCATAAATGTTTAGGTCATTACAACCTTCCCCCATTAAAGAAATTTAACCCTCAAATTTTTTTTACCAAACAAAAATAGATAAGGGTAACTCTACCTCATCACTTCCTCTGGTTCCAACGTCTCTTCTTTAAACATTTTTTCCCCAAAACACTCTGATGAGGGGCATTGCCTTATTTTGTTGAACCTTTTCTCTATGTTCTATGATCTTCATCAGCGTCCCTTTATTGGAGATTCCATTTTCCATTGGTTCCACTTCTTGATTGAGTACATGTGATGGGTCTAGTATTTAATTCTTTATGAGGGACACATGGAATATATCATGTACTGGGACTAGTGGAAAAAACATTTAACACATTATTATTTTTCATGTTGATTCTATATAACTAACGTAAAATGTTGTAAAAATTGATTTATAACGTCAGTTTTAAAATAACCGACGTGATACATCAATCAAGATCCATTTTTTACGTCGATTATTCTATAACCGACGTGATGAATACTGAGATTTGGTTTTTTATGTCGGTTATGTTATAACCGATGTGAAAATCAAATATGACATGCCTTATCATGCGGGTTTTTTATAACCGACGTGATAAAGAAAAGCTCGGCACTTTATCACGTCAGTTATAAAAAAATCGACGTGATAAATCTCCATTTATAACGTTGGTTAGAAAATAACCGACCCTATAAATTATTTTCTACATCGGTTATTAAATACCCAATGTTATAAACATATAAAAAAATATTTTACCATGTCGGTTATTAAATAACCGACATTTTAAAGCTTTTAAATGATTTAACGCACCCTGTATTCATCATTCTGTTTTCTTCGATCGGGCGGCCTGCGACTCGTCTCTCCTGCGCAGAAAACCTAGAATGGATTCTTCAATGTCATTCCCTCCATCCTTGTTTTTCCAAAACAATCATCATCTTTGTTGTCTCTAGATCTATCAGGTTGATTCACAACACTCATGTAAGCCTCACATGACTCGGTTTACGTTATTATTTTTCACGATGCCCTAATCTAATTTTTTAAGATGTTATTTTTCTATCTTTGTTCTTACTGTCATGGTAAGTTTCCTAGTGTTGATTTATATGATGATGAATTTATTTCTAGTAAAATACACCATGGAAGTGATATCATGCATGTTTATAGTTGTGTGTGTGTGTGTAAAGTGGTTGTCCAAGGAGGTGGGCGGGGGGACTTTCCCAGTGGGTGGGGGTGTCTAGGGGGTGGGTGGCTATCCAGGAGGGTGGGGTAGTCCTGGGGGATGTCAAAGGTGGTGGGGTTGGTGTTCGGGGGGGGGGGGGGAGTTGTCCAGGGTTGTTGGGGTGTCCAAGGGGTGCAGGGGATGTAAAAGGGGGTGGGGTGGTGTCTAGGGGGGTGCAGTGGCTATCCAAGGGGGTTGGGGGTGTCCAAGGGGGTGGGGGGATGTCCAGGGGTGAGTGGGTTGTCCAATGGGACATGGGTGCCCAGGGGGTGGGGTGGTGTCCAAGGGATGAGTGGGATGTCCAAGGTAGTGGGGGTGTCTAGAGTGGTGGGGGGGGGGGGGGGGGCTGTCCATATGTGGGGGTGGGGGGGGGGCTATCCAGAGGGGTGTGGGCTGTCTAGAGGGTTTGGGGGGCTGTGTAGGGGGTGGGGGCGTCTAGAGGGGTGTGGGTTGCTATCCAAGGGGTGGTGGTGTCTAGGGGGTGTCCAAGGGGGTGGGGTGGTGTCCAGCAGGTGAGGGTGATTTCCAATGGGATAGGGGTGTCTAGTGGGTGGGGGTGGTGTCGAGGGGGGTCTGGGGGAGGTCCAGGGGGCAGGGGTGTCTAGGGCGTGGGTAGTGTCCTAGGGGGTGGGGTGTATAGAGAGTTGGGGGCTGTCCTAGGGGGTGGGGGGGGGGGGCTGTCCAGAGGGGTGGGGGTGTCTAGAGTGGTGGGGTGTTAAGAGGGGTGGGGGTGGGGGTTGTACAGAGGGTTGGGGGTGTACAGGGGTTGGGGGCTGTCCAAGGGGGTGGATGATTTTCTAGAGGGTTGGGGGTGTCCATGGGGTAGGGTGGTGTCTTGGGGGGGGTGTCCAGGGGTGGGGGCTGTCCAGAGGGGTGGGGGATGTATAGATGGGTGGTGGGGTTCCAGAGGGGTGGGGGCTGCCTAGAGGGTGGGGGCTGTACAGAGGGGGGGGGGGAGATGTTGTACAAGGGGAGGTGGAGGGGGGGGGGGGGTGCCCAGATGGTGGGGGGTTGTACAGTAGGTGGGGGTGTTGTATAGGGGGTGGGGGCTATCCAAGGGGGGTAGTCTAGGGTTTTGGGGGGCTGTCAAGAGGGTTGGGGGTGTCCATGGGGATATGTGTGTGTGTGGGGGGGGGGGTAGTCTAGGGGGGGGGTCTGGGGGGGGGGGTCCAAGGGGGTGGGGGGTGTCGATGTTTGTGGGGGATATCCAAGGGGTTTGGGGGGCTGTCCAGGTGGGGGGGGGGGGGCTTTCCTAGGGGTGGCAGTTGTACAGAGGGTTGGGGGGCGATCAAGTGGGTGGGGACTGTCGAAGGGGGTGGTGGCCTATCCAGAGGGTTTGGGGGGATGTCCAGGGGTGGGGGATATCTATAGGGTTGGGGGTGTCTAGGGGGGTGTCCAAGTGGTTAGGGGGTGGGGGTGGTCTCTAAGAGGGGTGGGGGTGTCGAGGGGGTGGGGTTGGGGTGGGGATGTCCAGAGGGGTGGGTCTGTATAGGGGCGGGGGATGTCCAGAGGGGTGGGGGCTATCCAAAGGGTTCGAGTGGATGTCCAGGGGGTAGGGGCATGTCCAGAGCGTTGGGGGGGGGGGGGGGGGTTGTCCAATGGGGTCATGGTTTCTAGGGGGGTGTCCAAGGGGGTGGGGTGGTGTCCAGGGGGTGGGGCTTTCCAAGGGGATGGTTGTGTCCCGGGGGTGTCCAAGGGGGTGGGGGTGGTGTCCGGGGGGTGGGGGTGTCCAAGGGGGTGGGGTGGTGTCCAAGGGGGTGGGTGTGGTGTCTGGGGGGTGGGGGTTTCCAAGGGGGTGGGGTGGTGTCCAAGGGGGTAGGGGTGTCCAAGGGGTCGGCGGTGGTGTCGAGGGGGGTGGGGGTGGTGTCCAGGGGGGCTGTACAGAGTATTCAAATTGTGGGGATCTGTGTAATTTTCAGTAGTGAATCTATACATATTTTAATATTTATACTTCATATTTCTATTTTACAGAAGGGGGAATTTGGTATCCAGTTGCACTAGGATGTATTCTTTGTGTAGCTTAAGAAGAAAGGATCTGAGATGAATTTAAATCTGTTATATCTATCTATATTTTCTTTTTAAAATCATTTTCAAGCATAATTATTTTAGATATGCACAGATTTGATTTATATTTTAAAATTGTTGTACATTCAAATTATTATATTTTTTTACATAAACCTATATTTCTATAATCTTAAAAAGATATATAATGTTGATATTTGTTATGGGTAATAATGAGTCGATGTTGGATTACATCACGTTGAATGAGTAATGAATATGAGGAAGGTGTTGATGCCTTTTTGGAATTCTCTAAACGAAATGTTCTAAGTATTGACATTTTTTCTGTCCATGCCTAAAATTTTTGAATATGAAGAAGTTTAAATGTAGATAGATCAAAGATCATCTGATTTGTGATGGTTTTAATCTGAGTTATAGCCCCTGGATTTGGCATGGTGAAACATTATAGAATGTCAAATCTACAAATGATGCTGATTTACAAGATGGTAACTCTGATGGAATTGAAGAAATTATTCGTGATATTACCCAAGAACAAGTTGAGATTGAACCGACAGTTGCGTGTCTATATGGTGATGATGAAAAACCATTTTATCCTAGTTTTATGTATTTTATTGTTTTTTGAAGTGGTAAGATTGATTAACCTAAAGGCGAAGCATGGATGGAGTGACCAATGTTTTACAGAGCTGCTATAATTGATGAAATTCATTCTTCCAAAACATAACGATCTTCAAGATTCACATTATAAGGCCAAGAAAATATTGTTCCCTTTGGGATGGGGATACAAAAAAATACATACCTATCCAAATGACTATACGATAAATAGGAAGGAATATGAATTTTGGTCAGAGTGTCCTAACTGTCGGACATCACGATATAAGGTGAAAGAAAAATCACAGGCTGATGTAGAGATTACAAAGATCCCTTCAAAGGTATTTTGGTATCTTCCTATAATTCATCATTTGAAAATATTATTTGCTAATTCACATGATGAAAAAGTATATGATGGAATGCTGATGAGTGGATATGTGATTGAAAAATGCTTCTTCTATCTGATTTTCCACAATGGAAGAAAATTTATGAGTAGTATCCTACATTTGGAAATGAAATTAGAAATCACAAACTAGGGTTGTGGATAAATGGAATGAATCCATACTGAACCCTCAGTAACACACATAGTTCGTGTCCTGTTAAATTGGTTATTTAAAACCTCTCTCATTATGTTTTTATGAAGCACAAATATTTCATGTTGAGTATACTGATCACTTTTTCAACGAAACCCGGAAATGATTTGATGTTTTCTTGTCACCATTGATTGATTATTTGAAACTTTTATGGGAGGATTTTATTAGGGTGTATGACTATTATAAAATGGATTATATTCAACTGCATTTAGTGCTTATGTTCACTATAAATGACATCCCAGCATATTAAAATTTATCTGGATACAGTGTTAATGGGCATAAAGAATGTCTAATTTTCAAAAAACGAACTTCATATTGTCAATTAAATCATGGGAGGAAAACAATGTACACAGGTCATCGAATGTTTATTCCTATGGATAACTCTTATAGATGAAAAAAGGCATTAAATGGATCAAAAGAATATGATATTTCTCCAAAATCTTTATCCCCTAATCTGAATTTCGAGAGGGTGGAAAACCTTGACGTGACGTTGGGAAAGGCTTAGAAATATGGTAATAATAGACATATTGGGAAGAAAAGGTCAATATTGTTTGAGCTACCATATTAGAGAGATAATTATATTAAACATAATATTGATGTCATGAATGTGGAGAATAATATATGTGAAAGTTTTATTGGAACATTGTTAGATTTTAAAGGAAATACAAAAGATGGATTGAATGCATGATTAGACATACCATCAATGGGAATACGTTTGGAGTTAGATCCCAATCTTAATGGAAGAAGAACATTTCTTCCCCTAGCTTGACATATATTATCCCAGGGGTAGAAAATTATCTTTTGTCAGTGTATTCATGATATCAAAGTGCCTCAAGGTTATTCTTCAAATGTAAAAAATATTGTCTCATTGAAGGATTTAAAGTTGACAGGTATGAAATATCATTATTATCATGTCGTGATGCAACAAATTATACAATTTTCATTTCATGGAATATCGCCCATCCATGTTAGAAAGATTATAATGGCGTTATGTTATTTTTTCAATTCAATTTGTAATAAGGTGATTGATGTGAATGCTTTGAACATTTTGGAAAAGGATGCAATTTGTATACTTTTTCAATTGTAAATGTATTTTCCTCCATCTTTTTTTGATATAATGTTTTATTTAATGATTCATATGGTTCGAGAAATAATGCTTTGTGGACCTGTATATCTTTTTCTGATGTATCATTTTGAAAGGTATATGAAAAATATTTAAGGGATATGTTTAGAATGCATATATACCTGAAGCCTCCATTATTGAAAAGTTTATTTCTGAGGAGGTTGCATAGTTTTGTACGAGCTACTTGGTTGTGTCACAACACATAGGTTTGCCTCCATCTCTCCATGAGCAAGTTTATAATGAGGGAAAGGGGATTCATGGCTTGAAATTCATATCGTTGTCAGCTGAACAGATGAAGAAGATTGAATTATACATCTTGAATAACATAGCTGATGCTCAACCATATATCACATTTCTTACTAATGAGTTGAAACAATGTCATCTAAAGAAAAAAGAAATGTGTGTTTTGAATGAGCACAACAAAAAAATCGTTATTGTTTAAAAAGACCTTGCTTGGAAGATCAGATGTATCATAGACCTTTAAATGGGTAGTGGGTGGTCTATGTTTAAATGTGATAACATAGTGATGTTATGACATTAATGGCTATACATTTTATACGAAGGATCAGGACAACAGAAGTGTAGTTTAGAATAGTGTTGTATTTGTGTTTGCAGAAGCAATGAATTTTTTGAGTGCTAAAGAAAAAAAACCAATTTCTAAACCAAGTGCATATTATAGAGTGATTGAAAAAATATGGTAGGTTTATTACATTAAAATTAATGTTCATATTTTTAACTATAAATGGTTTATTGGTAACAATAGTGTCAGACACGATGAATTTGGAATGATAGTTATTAATCTGATTAGATTGGAAGACAAAACTGTTTCTTTTATAATGGTAACACATGAAAAAAAAATTCTATGTTGTAGATCAATCATATATGAAATGGGATATTGTTTTACAAGTGAAAAACAATATGTTGGTGAGGATCAACTTGATGAAGTTTCTGATTTATGTGAGATCCCTAATTCCATGGAAATATTAGCATAACATAATGATGAACATGTTATAGACATGTTTTGTGCCATAAGGAACGATCTTGATGAAGGAATTTTGGAACACAATCCATTTTTAAATTCCTAATAGTACTGGTAACATTTGTTTATTTCTTTTTTACATTTATTATTTTCATAAAATGTCAGATATTATAAGTTTTTTCTTTATTAAAACACGTATTAAAATAAATAATTATATGTTTTTGTTTATTTTAATTTTTTTAGTTTAATTTATCACGTTTATAATTACATAAATTATATATCTATTATTTTTGTTGAATGATAATTACCTTACCATATTTACCATGTTTACCATGTTTACCATGTTTACCATGTTTACCATCTTTACTATATTTACCATTTTTACCATCATTACCATTGTTTAACATGCTTAACATATTAACCATGTTTACTATTACATAACTTAGTACAGTTTTTTTTACATTAGTATTATTTTATTTGAATTTGTATATTTTTGATCTAGTGTTTGGTTTTTTTGATTTGAAGGATAATGAAAAATCAATCAGTTGATCAACCACATGATTCTAGAGATGAGCATATAGGTTATAACTATTTGATGGAACTTTCACATGCTCCTCTTGATGTTTTCAAATCTTTCTCATGTGCTCCCATAACGACAAAGAGTTTAAGAGTTGGTAAATGTGGGGGAACATGTTTACCAAAATTATCACTTGCCCATATGCAGGATCATAGGATACTCATTGAGTTCGATGAGAATGATATTCCTAGAGGTCCAAATGGAAAATATTTTAAGAGTTTTGTATCAAATCAGTTTTAGAAAAAAGTAATAATTTTGTATGATGACTGGAGATGTGTGGACCAAGAGACAATATCTCAGTTGTGGGAGATGATTTTGGTAAGATAGTGTTCTATTGTTTGCATATTATTTAAAAGTTTCTAGTATATATAATATGTTTAATCTCTTCTTTATCAGATGAAATTTGATATTCTTGACACTAGAGGAGTCACAAAGAAATGCTTATCGATGAATGCTTGGAGATGGAGGGATTTTCAATCAACCCTCTCATTTGATTTAATTTTTTTTCATAGGAGTCATGATAATGAATTTCATATATATCCTTTCATAGATGAAGAAACTTGGATACATTTTGTTGAATGTACAAGAAAAGATTCATTTTTGGTAATGGAAATGTAAACTTTTATAATACTTCTTACATAAATGATCTTATTAATGGTTTTTAATGATTTCTTATTCTTAATTTATAGAAAAAAATGAAATTTCATCTGGATATCCAATCTAAAAATGAATACCCTCATAGTTTATCTTGGAGAGGGCATACATTATTGGAAGAAAAAATGATGGTGGAAAAAAAACAAAATGTGAGAGCTGAGTCTTCAAGATCTATAGAGGTGTCCCCTCAATCTCCTCCATCTAGACATAAAAAATGTAAAAGAGATCAAGTGGGAAAAGTGGGAAATATCTTTCGGAAGATTAGAGAATTGTATCTGAGTGGATTGTAAGATATCTATTTTATTTATTTAAGTTAACTATATTATTCATATAATTTCAATCATTACAGAAATGCTCAATTAATTAATACAGGATTCTCTTGAGGAGTAGAGCTCATAGGGGGTTTTTATAGCTGGTTGGAGGCATTATAATTTATCTGCAGCATTGGGAAATCCCGAACATTATGGTCGTATACAAGGATATCTAATAGGTGTATCAGTAAGAAATATGTTGTGAGATTCTTCAAATTCTTCCATTGAGGGTCATTATAAAAAAATAGAATCCTTGGAGGCTGAAGTTTATAATATTAATGCAAAGATGGTGGAAAAGATTAGAGAATCGGTACAGTCTATGTTTGGAGACATGCAAAGAAAATTTCAGACTACAACTCCCACTCCTCCATCTCCCCCTGCAGAACCCATTATTTATACTCCACCTCCTCCAGTAGCTCCCACTCCCCCACCTCAGCATGCGGACCCTATTGTCATGACCCGTCCTCGGGGCCTGTGTCGTGACTACCCCAATCCATCCTTCCATTGGACAGGGGCTGGGGACTAGCACCAAAGGTGAATCCTTGATAAAAGAGAAGGAATTTCCTTAAAAACATGTAACACCCATACTCTGAATGAAAGCAGTAGAAGAAACATGTTCTATTATTGAAAAGAGTTGTGGGCTGAAAGTAAGTGGGCCAGTATACAAACCCAACTAAACAACAAGTACTAGTACAAGTAAAAAGGGAAAACAGTTCCTGGATCGACCACTGGGGAATCCTACATGAAAGGTAGGTACAGAACTTGAACAACTCATCCCTGAGGTACCTCCCATCAAGCCCAGATCTGAGTAGCCTCCCATCCGTCATCCTCAGCCTCGATCACTGCTGCTCGTCATCTGCAGAGAACACAACAAGGTACGGGTGAAGCCCGTGCAGGGGTGAGCATAACAATACTCAGTAAGGGACCCCAAGACCCCTAAAGGTCTCCCAAAATCAACTAAGGATAAACCACAGTAGTAAGAAACCATCACAAAGTATCAACCATCTTTAGTTAGGTATATGCCTATATATATATACTGAATTAACCAATCACAAATTGGCTCCAACTCTTTAGCCCAACCACATTCTATTCCACAAGTGTAGAAACACTCCAAAATGAAAGTAAAACTCAAGGTGTATCCCATAGGTACAACTCACAGAATAAATCCACGTGGGATACACCACAACACATCGACAAAGGAACATCCACCCTCACTTAGGTACATACCCATACATATACCAAAGTTGTGATGAGTACAGATCTCATACCAGAGGTAAACATGAATGTAATGACTCAGCTCACACCAGGTATACACAACATAAAAGAGAGTAAGAGATGATTAGTTATATCCACTGAATCATCTTTCACTGTCGAATGACACATATCAGTAGAAACCTAAAATAGTATTCTGTCAAAGCTATCGATCCTACATGGGATCTTGGTACAAAAGTCGTTGTTGTTGAACCCACGGAGGATCCAGGTCCAGTCTTGTCACTGTCAAACCCACAGAGGATCCAGGTCCAGTTTTATCACTGTCGAACACACAAAGGATTCAGGTCTATTATTATCGCTGTCGAACCCTTGGAGGATCCAGGTCTAGTCTCGTCACTATCGAGCCCACGGAGAATCTAGGACCAGTCTTATCACTGTCAAACCCACTTTGGATCTAGGTCCAGTGTCATCGTTGTAGAACCCATGGAGGATTCAGATCCAGTCTCTTCACTATCGAACCCACTTTGGATCTAGGTCCAGTCTCGTCGCTATTGAACCCACAGAGGATCCAGGTCCAGTCTCGTCGCTGTCAGCCATAGGGTTCCCGTACACAGCACGATCGATTCCGGGAGGGTCTTCTCCTCGAGCCAATAATCGATACATAAATTACCATGAAGTCTCATGTTGATGTATCTCATAGATATTTCACATCACAATGAACCCAACGTGATATATGACGCGTTAATCGGATGCCCGGTTTGTGAGTTATTGGCATTTCCGTTCCTGTGGCCCGATTGGTTTTTAGGTTTCAATCAACCTGACCATACCCCAACTATGTTCAAACCACAAGTAGGGTATGCCAAAATAACTGTCCTTATCTAAGACTTCAGTCTCCACAGACGGTTTGTCATTCGGACGCCTGTAGCCCAAAATATGGGTGGAATGGTGAAAACTGGCCATAGCGGGTACGGGTCCGGTCTGACCCAATCTGAGTGACCAGTCCCAACCCGGTCCGGACCAAGGTCCGACACGGTCTAATGGTCTGACCCAGTCTGAGGAAGCGGCTCGAGCCAAGGGAGAGGCCCGACCCGAAGGGGCAGCCTGTCCGAGGGCGGCCCGTTTGAGGGTGGCCCGGCCGATGGCCGCCCGACCAATGGCGGCCTGGCCGTGGGCGGTCCGGACGAAGGTGGTCCGACCGATTGGCTGTGTTGCCTGGCCTGGCTATCCAGGTGTACCGGCTGGCCATGTGGGGGGGGGGTGTTTCACCCTGTACTTCCGATCCAAAACCGCCATCGCATGGCGTCGGCCTGGTATCTGTGAGACCCGAAGGGTCCCTCCTCTAGTGTGCACCAGCAGCCAGCTCAGCCAGTCGCCCCTGGTTCGTCCACAGTGGCATGACAGTGTCACGCCACCTCTATCATAGCCCAGCCCGGCCGCGGCCCACTACTTTCCCCACGCGGTGTGATAGCCCCACATTCATCATCCAACCGTCATGGCCCTCTTTGCCTCGACTCTTCCTTCCTGCGTGGTGTGATGACACCGCACCCCTCTAGCACCGCCGCGGCCCGCTTGGCCACAACTCGATTCCCTACATGGCATGACGGTGTCGCACCCTTGTGGTGACCCAGTGGCCTTGCGCCGCCGGCTTCTCTACGGTCCACCTCCATCTTCAACAAATAAGATCAACCAAAGGGGGAGGGTCGGGTCGTGTTCGTGCGGTCCGAGCCCTCCTCGTCATGGCGATAAAATTTGGAAAACTGTAACCCATAAATTTGAACTACGAATAACGGAGGTTTATACTCATATATAAAATAACTCAAATCACCCTACCTTTCTTGATGATAATCGTTGACAAAGTCACGGGAAGGCGGCGTCATTTCGTCAACATCCGAAGAGGAAGAGTTTGATGAAGATGAGTCAAAGATGACGTCATCAGCATTATTTGTGGGTGATGGATTCGTCCCTTGACTGAAGGTTTGTCATTGTAGGAGGAAGTATTCTTCCATGTTCTTCCTCCTTTCCCCAAAAGTTCCACCAAAAGAGTTTCCAACCGAAATAATGGGTTATGAAACACATTATTTAATTGTTAGAAAGAGAATTCAAACGATTTCAAATTAATTAATTCAGTACCATTAAATAATTTGTGGTTTGGGACACTTATGTGGGAAGGTGGAAAGTTAAAATTAAATATAGATAGTGTTGGGTTCATTAATTCAAGGGACGTTTAAGGGTTTCATCCTACATAAATGGGGGTTTAGGGGGCTTGAAGAATGTGTGGGCCCCACCTTATAAATTCACCATAAGGGAGGTTATGTGCGGGTGGGACCCACCACTAACCTCCCCTTGGAGGTTTTAACTACCAAGAAATAAAGATAACATAACTCTTATTTTTATTTAACATAATTAAAAACCTCCAAAATCTAACATCCACCCTCGTAATAACTCAACTGTAGTGAAGGTCTTACTAAGAAATAACCGATGTTGTGAGTTCAACGGTGCCCTTGGATTTCAATTCTGAGCACCGGTTCAAAAGTTATTAAATCTCGTATGTATTCTTACTGTACATACCCAAACAAAACATCAAAAATTGATTCTGGACACACCGTGCCTTAGAATCAAGCACCGTCAGAAACAATGGACTTGTGAAATTCCCATGTATTTAAGAAAAAAAATTCCACAAAATTTCCAGGTCTTTAAATTATCCCCACCTCAAGCCTTTACGTCCCCGTAAGCTACAACTCACACAAAGGGAACAAATGGGGGTACTGAGCATGTATCTAAACCTCCTTCTCCAATGTTCTCTCATCGAGGTTCTCATGCTGCCAGCGAACACGCACTAGAGATATCGACAATCCGCACAGGACCCGATCCTATCGATCATCAATCTCTACTGGAACCTTTGTGAATGTCGCCCCATAATCGATGTCCAACTCCGCATAGTCGATGATGTGAGAAGGTTCATGAAAATATATCCTCAGTTGAGGTACATGGAAGACGTTGTGCAGCAGGTGCAATTGAGGTGGATGAGCCAAGTGGTAAGCCACCTCGCCTACTCTGCTGAGGACCTATAATGTTCTGTTGAATCAAAGAGATAACTTTCCACCTCGGAAAAATCTCTGTAGACCTCATCAAGGTTAGACCAGTAGAAAGACGTGGTCTCAATCCTCGAACTCCAGTGGTCTTCATCTCATATTTTCATATGACTTCTTCCTGATTTGTGTAGTCTTCATCCTCTCATGGATGATCTGCACCATCTCCATCATAGCTTTCACCATCTCTAGTCCCATAAGTGCTTACTCCCCTAGGTCAGTCCAGTACAGAGGTGCTCTTCAAGGTCGGTCGTAAAGTTCCTCGAAAGGTTCCATCCAGAATGTGGAGTGGTAGCTGTTGTTATACGCAAACTCTACCTAGGGTAAGTGATCCTCCCAGCTGCGACCAAAGTCAAGGATGCATGCACGGAGCATGTCCTCGAGAGTCTGAATGGTCCTCTCTGTTTGAATATTCGACTGAGGATGGAAGGCGGATCTCAAGCGAAGCTGCATCCCAAAAGCCTCATGCAACCCATTCCATAGCCAGGAAGTGAAACGAGCATCTCGATCAGAGACGATCATCGATGGGACACCATGGAGACGTATGTTCTCCAGCACATAGAGGTGTCCCAATCTCTTTACTGAACCCTGTTATCTGATCGCTAGGAAGTGTGTTGACTTGATGATTCGGTCAAAGATCACCCATATAGAGTCGTGTCCGCTGGATGTACGTGGAAGTCCCATAAATAAATCCATGGATATCCCATCCCACTTCCACTCTGGGTCCTCTAAGGGCTGAACTAATCCTGCTGGAACCTGGTGCTCTACCTTTACATGTTGACATGTGAGGCATCATGAGACAAACTCAGCTATTGACTTCTCCATACCTGGCCACCAGTGCTGTCGTCAAAGGTCCCGATACATCTTCACCACTCCTAGATATACCGCAAGAGGATAATTGTGCAACTCCCTCAATACTTCCTCCTGAAGTGCGACCGGTACCATAGTATGTCCTTTGCAGAGAATAATGTGCTCCCCAATTACAGAAAATCCATTAGGTTTCTACCCTATGGATATCTGTGCATGTCGAGCCTCATAGTCAACATCCCCACACCGCACCTCCCTAAATCCATAATGAAGTGGAGGTGTGATTGTATGAGACTGTAGAAAGGCTACTCCATCCCGATCCAAGAAGATAACTGCAACGCAGCCAGCTGATTTGTCACCTCTCCTAGCAGATGAATGCCTGATCTCTTGCTGAGAGCATCTGCTAAATTGTTTCCATTCCAAATAGTATAGAATATCTCAAAGTCAATGTCCCGGAGGAACTCAATCCAATGCCATTGTCTCAGGTTCAGGTCCTTCTGTGAGAAGACACACCTGAGACTATTGTGATTAGAGTAAACTATAAACTGTTCGCTCTACGAACTTTGGGTGAGACAAGACAATTGTAAAGAAATCATGTAAACCCTTCATTTCCCACGTTATACAAGTTATACTAAGATTTATCCTTTTCCGAAAAGAGAAATCCAGTCTCGTCCCCTGGATGAACAACATTCTTTACCTAATATAGTCAATCCTGACATGAATGGTACTAATTCATGCCATGGACGACGTCGTAAGGCCTCAATGCTACTACAAAGATATCCAACTGTTACTCTCACCTCCAAGGGTTGAGGCACACTATCGGCATCAGTGTGTGGTTACTAGGTATCCTATAGTAGGATTCTTGAATGTGAGGGTCAAGTCAACTGTTTTAACTGAAACCTCTCAGTATCAACCACACAAAAGGCAGGAAAGAAAATGTCACATGGACTAGTGTCTTTTATTACTTCAGTTTAATGTACAAATACACAAATCAAACATAAACAACAACATCAACAAAGCTAGAAGCATCATGAACAAAGGCCTCTATGCCTAGAACTAGTACCTCTCCTGTCCACCTCCTCTCAGAGCTCGAGGTGAACCGTCTTGTGGTGGTGGTAGTAGTGCTCGATGACTCTTACCACCATCCACTAAAGGACCTGCTCCACTACCTCGTCCACTTCTCGGCTGATGACCATGATCCGGCCACTTCCTCTATCTCAGTGGCTCCTCTAACGCCTACTGATTAACTATACGAGGGGGTCGGATATTCACGTGCTCTGTGACCCAGTCTCCTACAGGAATAAGACACCATTCTCCATTCAAATCTCCCTCAGCCTCAGGTGCCCCTCACCCCTGATGCCACATCTTGGGGTCCTCTTATAGTAGATCTAACCTTCTTGTGCCCCCGTGTCATC
Organism: Viscum album; assembly: GCA_963277665.1. Lineage (NCBI taxonomy): Eukaryota > Viridiplantae > Streptophyta > Magnoliopsida > Santalales > Viscaceae > Viscum > Viscum album. Next base: position 868,375,964 of record OY728160.1, on the reverse strand, counting down.
TACCTAAAACCTGCTATAGATGACACAACTATTGTCGGAATACCCTGTCAAAAATGCAGTAGCTCCTGATCACGATCAGAGTGTAGAGTCACTGGTACAAACTTCCCCATGAAAAGACCCTCGAAGTTTTCCCAGGTGCCGGTCACCTCGTCTTAAAACTAGAGCATCAGGCTCCACCACCTCTCAGCTGATAGCTGAAAGAGACTAACAGCTAGGTGCACCATCAAGTCAGTAGGTGTCACAATGGTGTGGAAAACTCGTGCTACAAACTCTTGCCAACAACCAGCCATTTAAAAATCTGTCTCGCCTCGAAACCTCAGAGGCCTCTATCACGGGAACCCGTGCAAGGCGCTCAAGTGGAACTCATTCACTGTTTCTGGGGCTGGTAGCAATGGTAGCCCAGTGGTTATTGGTTCCACTGGTTCCTCTGTTGTGATGGGGCCCTGCATCGAGGCCTCGTCGCTCGGTGGGCTACCATCGCACTCTCCACTTAGAACCCGCACTGACAGACTAATTGAAGACTTGCTGAAAAGAAACAAGTGCTCCATGATCAAAATTATACCTGGTGATATGAATCAAGGTTATAACAATAAAAACATTTCCAAAGAAACACACATGCAATTAGTGTTTTCATGCACTGAGTTGGAAATCAGAAGTCAGAGTCCTAGTGTGTGGCTACGTCGGCCGCCACACCAACACCGGCTTCCCTAAACTAATAACCATACCCAAAACACTTAACACTATTTCCATTAAAAGAATCATAGTCCAAGTTATGAAGTAGAATCGAATCCTCTGATACCAATTTGTCATGACCCATCCTCAGGGCCCGTGTCGTGACTACCCCAAGTCCGCCTTCCATAGTCTAGGGGCTGGTGACTAGCACCAAAGGTGAATCACTGATAAAAGGGAAGGAATTGACTTTAAACCTTTAACACATATAGTATGAACGCAATCAGTAGAGGCAACTAACACTAATATAGAAAAGAAAGTTGTATTGAAAGTAAGAAGGCCAGTATAAAAACCCATCAGAACAAAAAGTACTAGTACAAGTAAAAAAAGGTAAAATAGCTCATGGATCGGCAACCAGGGAATCATACCTGAAGGGTAGGTACATAACTCAAACAAATCATCCCTCAGGTACCTCCTGTCAAGACTATATCTGAGAATCCTCCCTTCTATCACCCTCATCCTCGATCACTATTGTCCATCGTCTATAGAGAACACAACAGGGTGACGGAAAAGCCCGTGCATGGGTGAGCATAAACATTCTCTGTAGGGGACCTCGAGACCACCAAATTTCTCCCAGAATCCACTAAGGATAAACCATAGTAGTAAGAAAAAATCAAAAAATATTGGAAATCTTTATTTAGTTATATTCCTATACATATACCTAAGTTACCAATCACAAACGAGATCCAACTCTTGAGCCCAACCATATTCTGTTCCACAAGTGTAGAAACAATCCACAAAGAAACTAAAACTCAAGGTGTATCCCATAGGTAAATCTCATAAAAGAAGGCCACGAGGATTCAACACAACACATCCATGAAGAAACATCCAACTTTACTTAGTTATATGACCATACATATACCTAAGTCGTCAAGAGTACACATCTCATTAATGAGGTAAACAGGAAGGTAATGAATCAGCTCACACATAGTATACATAACTTAAAAGATATTAAGAGATGATTAGTTTTAGCCACTGAATCATCTTTCACTGTCGAATGACAGATATCTTTAGAAACCAAAAACAATAGCCTATCGAAGCAGTTGATCCTATGTGGGATCTCGGTACAAAATTCGTTGTTGTCGAACCCACGGAGGATCTAGGTCCATTCTTATCACTATCGAACCCATGGAGGATCCAGGTCCAGCCTCATCACTGTTGAACCCACAAAGGATCCAGGTCTACTATTATCGTTGTCGAACCCAGGGGGGATCGAGGTCTAGTCTCGTCACTATTGAACCCACAGAGGATCCAGGTCCAGTCTTATAGTTGTCGAACCCATGGAGGATCTAGGTGCAGTCTTGTCGGTGTCATACCCATGGAGGATCCAGGTCCAGTATCAAAACTATCGAACACATGGAGGATCCGGGTCCAGTCTCGTCACTGTCGAACCCACGGAGGATCCTTGTCCAGTCTCGTCGATGTCAGCCATAGGGTTCCCATACACAACACGCTTGATTCCGGGAGGGTCTCCTCCTCGAGCCAAGAATCGATATATAAAATACCACGATGTTTCAAGTTTATGTATCATTTAGATCTGTCACATCATATGTAACCCCATGCGACAGACGACACGTCAATTGGATGCCCGGTCTGTGAGTTATTGGCATCTCCGTTCTAGGGGTCCTGTTGGTTTTTAGGTTCAAACCAACCTGACCATAGCCCAAATGTGTCCAAACCACAAGTATGGAATGAAAAAACAACATTCCTACTCTAATACTTCCATCTCCACAGATGGTTCGTCATTCGGACACACGTATACCAAAATATGGGAGGAAAGGTGAAAACTGGCCATTGCGGGTCCGGGTCCGGTCCGAGGAAGTGGCCCGGACCGAGGGGGGCTGCCCAACCAGAAGGGGCGGCCCAGATAGAGGGGTTAGCTTGGCCCGAGGGCTGCCTGACCTAAGGGTGGAGGGCCGAGGGTGGTCCGGCCGGGGGCGGTCCGGCCGAAGGCGGCCGAGACGACTGGCCGGGGGGCTCGACTGGTGGGTCGCGTGGCCCGGCTGGCCATGTGTGTGTGTGGGGGGGGGGGGTGACACACCCATGTTTTTTTATCCAAAACATCCAGTTCATGGCGCTCGCCTGATGTCTGCAGGACCCGAAGGGTCCCACCTATAGCGTGCACCATCGGTCAGCTCAGCCTGCTGCCCCTGCTTCCTCCACCACAGTGTGACGGCACCGCAGTTCTGCTAGCCTCTGTGTGGCGCGGCGGCTCTACGCCACCTCCTCTATGGCCCGGCCATGCCAAATCCCACTACTTTCCATGTACGGCATGACGACGCCCCACTCTTTGTCCACCCGTCGTGACCCCCATGGTGATGACTCTTCCTTCTGGCACCGTGCGACGACACCACACCCCTCAGGCACCATCATGGCCCGCCTGGCCGCAGCTCGGTTATCTACACGGCCCGAAGGTGCTGTGCCCTTTTGGTGACCCGACGGCCTTGTACCACTATCTTCTTCGTGGTCCGCCTCCGTCGTCAACAAATAAGATCAACCAAAGGGGGAGGGTCGGGCCGTGTTCATGTGGTCTGAGCCCTCCTCATCATGGAGATAACATTTGGCAACCCAAAATCCAGAAATTTGAACGAAGAATAACAGAGGTTTATACTCATATATAAAATAACTCAAATTCCCCTACCTTTCTTGACTATAATCATTGACGAATTCACGAGAAAGCAGCGTCGTTTCATCAACGTCGGAAGAAAAAGAGTTCAAAGAAGATGAGTCGAAGATGACGTCGTCGGCGTTCTTCATGGGCGACGTCTTCATCCCTCGACCAAAGGTTCTTCATTGATGGAGGAAGCGTTCTTCCAAGTTCATCCTCATCTCCCGAAAAGTTCCACCAAAAGAGTTTCCAACCAAAATAATGGTTTAAGCAACCCATTATTTAATTTTTGGAGAAATAATTCAAAAAATTTCAAATTAATTAATTTAGTGCCATTAATTATTTTTTTGGTTTGTCACACTTATGAGGGAGGGTGGAATGTTACAATTAAATGAAGAGAGTGTTAGCTTAATTAATTCAAGGGAAGTTTAAGGGTTTCATCCCACATAAATGGGGGTTTAGGGGGTTTGAAACTTCTTTTGGCCCACCTAATAATATCCTCCAAAAGGAGGATTTGTGCGGGTGGGCCCCACCACAAACCTCCCCTGGGAGGTTTTAACTACCAAGAAATAAATATAAGCTAACTCTTGTTTTTATTTACCTTAATTAAAAACCCCCAAAATCTAACTTCCACTCTCGTTAGAACGCAACTGTAGTGAAGGCATCACTACGAAATCACTGACTTTGCGAGTTAAACGGTGCCCTTATATTTCAATTCTGAGAACCAGTTCAAATGTAATAATATCACGTATGTACGTTTACTAAATGTACCTGAACAAAACATCAGAAATTAATTCCGGGCACACATGGTCTTGGAATCAAGCACCGTCAGAAACTACAGACTCATAAAATTCCCATGTATTTAAGAAAAACAATTTACAGAATTTCGGAGTCTTTACACCCATTTTTTATCCTACTCATCCGCCACAACTTCCTACTTATTTCGAGTTGTATGTTGACGATCATCAACATCATATAGTTGCATATGGGCTAGTATATTGTATAGCAGATACATTTTATCATCAACAGTTATGGGTAGAGAATCATGGGGTCACTATACAGGACATTATAGATAGATCAGCTTGAGTAACATTACCTACAGATGAGGTGATGATAGTTGGACATAATATCAAACATTTTATAATTTGGCCATCTAGACATCTGTGATTCATTACCATAAGGGTATGTATGTTATATCTTCTATTTTTTTTATTAAAGTTGATTTAGCATTTGAAAACTAATATATTATTCAATTTATTTTTACAGGAATACTTCAAAGGTAAATAAATATTGTATATACAACAAAAACGATAAATGTATATGACATCATATACAAATTCTATTAGTATTGACAGATTGTCAAAATATTCAAATTTTTTGGCAGATCATTATGAGTTTCCAATGGAAGCTCATGTTGGTGGACGTTTAATAACTATGGGGATTGTGAAAACTGATATCATGGATCTTGTTACTGGAGATATGTTGGGCATAAAGGAGGTGAAAACACTTTCCATGTATGTATCAACACCTTTTCCCTACATTATATTTATTAAAAATGAATACTTATGTATGTTTTGTATTATGTATCTCTATAAAATATGTGAGAATAATGAGCGAACAGATGTTTATGGATTCAGGGACACACATTATATTTCCCCTGAAGCACATTCATTAGATGAGGAACAAAGAATGCTTTATATAGATGAAATATTTGAACAGAAAGTAGTTACAAAATGTTGGATGATTCATTTTTGTGAGAGGTATGAAACACATCTCTGGCAAAGAGTTCATTATATTTTAACATAAAAAACCACTAACCTTAAATTTTCTTTTATCAGTGATCATTGGACGTTAAGTATTTTTTTCCCAAGGGAGAAAACACTTTATTGGATATGATCTTTCCATGGAGATGTGCAGGAAAGTTTTAAGAAGATGTTGGAATAGTTAGTTTCAATTTCCCTATAGTGTTATATATTATAATGAATTTTAAAATTACCCCTTTCAAATTATTTTCATAAAGGGGATGGGTCTACATTCGAAAAAACACAAAGAAAAGGAGTACGAAGATCAAATATGTAAATGTAATGGTAAATATCCATTTATAATTTATACCTTTTGATTTATTACATAAAAATGATATATTGAATTTACACTCATTCTAAAAGAATTTTCATGAACAACAAGGCATCATCGAATGCAGATATTATGTGTTAAGAATTATGTATGAAATTATTGCAACTAGAATAGTTCTGACCTTTGACATGGTATGATTTCTTTTTTAACATTTCCATAATATTTCATTAGATTTATTCATTATACATGTTAAATAACATACTTTTAATTTTTAGCAATTTTATGACCCTCAACCCTAAAGTGATCAAGAGGTCAAACACTTACAATTGGAATGGTCATGTTATTTTACAGGTTTGATTAAATTTTTGTTTGTTTGTAGTGTTAAATGTAATTTTGAATATTGCCATTGTAATTGTGTATTTTGTAGTCGTTTAGGTTGGATTTCGTTTTTTTATGTTCACATTTCAAGTTTTGAATGTTATATATGTGAATGTTTAATTTTGATATACTTCTTGTTTTGGTCTACTAATGATGGGTTTTATGGTATGGATTCTTGTCTGCAGGGGGGGTCCAAGGGTGTGGGGGTGACTAGTGGGGGTGTTATAGGGGTCTGGGATCATTTACATGAGGGTGGGAGGGTTGTCCATGGGAGTGGGGGGCTTTCTAGGGGTGTGGTGGTGTCCTGTGGGGTGAGGGGGGTATCCATGGCTATGGGAGGGCTATCTAGTGGGGTGGGGGTATCCAGGGTGTCCATTGAAATGGGGGTAGACTAGGGGATGGGATCATTTCCATGAGTGTCGGAGGGATGTCCAGGTGAGTGGGAGGCTATCCAGGGGGTTTCTAAGGTTTTGTGTGTGTGTGGGGGGGGAGTGTCTTATGGGGTGAGGGATGTTTTCACATGTGTGGAAGGGATGTCCAGTGGGGTGGGGGTGTCTAGGGTGTCCATGGGGGGTGGGGGTAGTCGAAGGGGTGGGAGGTTGTCTAGGAGGGTGGGAGGGCTATCCAGACAAGTGGGGGGATGTCCAGGATTGTAGGGGGGGGGGGTGTCCAGGGGGTGGGAGGGCTGTCCAGGTGTGTGGGAGGGATGTCCAGGGGTGTGGGGGGTGTTCATGGTGTCCATGTCAGTGGGGGTGTCTTTTGGGGTGAGGGGGGTTTCCAGTGGGGTGTGGGAGGAATGCCCAATGGTGTGGGGATGTCCTGGGTGTCCATGGGTGGGGGGGGGGGGTGTAGTAGGGTGTCCAGGAGGGTGAGAGGGATCTCCAGGTGAGTAGGGGGATGTACAGGGTGTGTCCCGGGGTGTGTGGGGTGTCCAGTGGGGAGGGGGTTTCTAGCGGTGTGAGAGGGTCGTCTAGTAGGGTGGGGTGGGGGGGGGGGTTGTCCAGGGGTATGAGATTGCTTTCTAGGGGATGGAGGTTGTCCAGGAGGGTGGGAGGGAAATACAGGGGTGGGGGTGTCTAGTGGAGTGGGGGGGGGGGGTTCAGAATGGTGGGAGGGTTGTCCGGGTGGAGGGGGGGGGGGGCTATCCAGGGGGTGTCTTCGGTTGTGGGGGATTTCTAGTGGGGTTGGGGTTTTTAGGGCTGTGGGAGGGATGTTCAGTGGGGGGGGGGGTTCTACAAGTGTGGGAGGGTTTTCCAGGGGTGTGGGATTGCTTTCCAGGGTGTGGGGGTGTTCATGAGGGTTGGGTGAAATCCAGGGGTGTGGGGGGGAGGTCCATGGGGGTGGGGGTGTCCAATAGGGGGGGGGGGCTGTCTTGGAAGGTGGGGGATGTCAAGGGGGTGTCTAGGGGTGTGGGGGTGTCTAGTGGGGTGGCGGTTTCTAGGGGTGTGGGGGGGTTTTCCAGTGGGGTGGGAGTGCTGTCCAGGGGGTGGGGGTGTTAAGGAGGGGGGGGGGTTGTCCAGGGGTGTGTGGGTAGTCAAGGGGGTGGGACAGTCTAGGGGGTGGGGTATTCTAGGGGTATGGGGGTTTCTAGTTGGGTGGGGGTGTCTAGGGGTGTGGTGGGGGCTGTCTAGTGTGGTGGGGGGGGGGGGGGTTCTGGTCTAGTTTTTCTCAGGTTTTGGTCTGTTTTTGTTTTGGGGTGTCTAGTGGGGTGGGGGTTGTCTAGGGGTATGGTGGGGGCTATCCAATGGGGGGGGGGTCTGGTCTAGTTTTGGTCAGGTTTTGGTCAGTTTTTGTTCTATTTCTGGTCTTCTTTTGGCAGAGCATAGTAGTGTTTGTTCTGTTTTATTAAAAAAAATGTTTTTTACATCGGTTATTTTATAACCGAACTAAAAATTGGATAGGGATTGGTTTTAACATCAGTTATTTGGAAACCGATGTAATAAATTCAAGTGAAATGGTTTTTATGTTGGTTATGAAATAACAGACCAAAGAAATGGATTGGAATAGTTTTTTTACATCGGTTATAAAATAACTAACGTAGTAGATATGTTTTCACATCGGTTATTATTTAACTGACGCGGGAAACTGCTTGGCAGACATGATTATCATGTTAGTTATTTTCATAACCGATGTGATAAATGCTTCAGAAAAGTGATTTAAGACATCGGTTATATAATAACTAATTTGAAATAGTATATACCATGTGGGTTATTAAATAACCGACGAAATAAAACATGACTCCAAAACATTTTCCACATCTAATTTTGATCAACTGACCAGAAAAGAACTTCATATTTGTTTTTTTTACGTTAGTGTTAAAATAACCAATGTATAAAAAGTTTATGGCATCTCCTTTAATAACGTCGGAAAAAAATCGACGAAAAAAAAAAAATAACCACCGTAAAAAAAAAAATTTTCACTAGTGTTGAGACAGTTTTGGTGGGAGTGCTAGTCGATAGGCCACTGCTCTGATGCGATCAAGGTTCCCAAAAGAGCCGTTGTACCTTGGACTAAGAAATCCCTACTTCCCAAATCTCGTAACCCTCTTACATGGGGATATACAGTGGAATAACATAACCCCACTATGAAACTCTAGTTTTCATCAACAATTGTTAGCCTTTTGTCTACTATAGAAAGCATTGATGTGCTGCTGGATAGTCTTAACCTACTCCCCCATTTGATCAAGCATTTGCAGACCTTGTAGATTTCATTCCCCAAGTTCATCCCAACATGTCATTGTAATGATCCTCTTCCCATAAAGGGCATCATAAGGATCAATCTGGATGTTTGAGTGGAAATTGTTGTTGTAAGAGAACTCCACCAAATGAAGGTGTTGATCCCATATGCTTTTGATGTTCATGAAGCAATATATCAACATGTCCACATGTTTCTAGATAGTCCGCTTAGATTGGCCTTCGGTTTGAGGGTGATAGGTTATTCTGCAGTTCAATACAATATTTTGGGTTTAGTCGATTCTATTCCGGAAAATATAGGATAATCTTAGATATCGAATGGACACAATCGATATTGGTTCTCAATGTTTCATTATGACATCTCTGATGTATATCCATCCCTCTTAATCTAGTGATAAATCCTGTCAAATTGTAATGAATTTTGAATTATTTATAAGACAATCAACTATAACCCAGATAACATTGTTTCCTTTTTATGTCTTCAGATGATTGATGAAAACATCAATGGTGATGTTTTCCCATTTCCATGCTACTATGTGTAATTGTTCCATCATCCCCTTAGATTTATTCTTCTTAGCCTTCACTTTCTCATATATCAGGCACTATGATGTATATTTAGCGATATTATTCTACATGTTATTCTACATGGATTTATATTTATTATTGTAGTAATCATATGTTTGAACATATTTATATTTAAAATTTCAGGCTTTATCTAATAGCGTGTTTAGATTAAGAAATATTAAATATTCTAATTGATTTTATATTTATCAAATGATTTTTTATGATTTTATTTGTTATTTAGTACTCATTTGTTTAACTACTCATTTTCATCATATTTTATTTTTTATATATAGGAATGGATAAATTATGGGGGGAATCCCTACATATTTAGTAGGTTTTATGAAACTCTTTTAATACACCGTTTATTATGTTTTCAATGATATGATGTTGTTGTTTATTAGGTAATTTAATTCATTAATTATATTTTCCAGGAGGCTTCATAGTGGAATAAAGTGATATAGTGGGATGAGATATTACACCAATAATATCATTATTATTATGTTTAAATTGTTTTACATTGGTTATAGATTAAGTTTTTTGGTTTATATAAAATAGTTATGTTTTTAGAGGGTTTATCTTCCAGAAATGGGTGGGGATAGTGCCAAACAAAGTGGCTATAAAAAATAATATTGAAATGGTTGTTCATTTTGTTAGAGGTAGAGGGTTTCATTAGTGCGGATCATGAGATCTAACCTTATAAAAAAACAATTAAACATTCTTAACCCTTAAAATTTAGAAAATTTTAGACATTATTAAAAGGTACATGTTATACATTTTTTCAACACATTTGGAATAAGATTCTAATGTCTATATATGGATTAACACCCCTAGATCAATCTTCTTATTATTCAATTTCATAATCAAATCTCCTTGAAATAAATTTATTTCTACATGTATATACACAAAAACTGATTCCACTCTTCTCTTGTATTCTCATTATTCTATCACAAATATTATTACACTTTAACTTGGTCGTGATTTTTAGGGTCTCATCTTTCATATTCTATAGTTGGTCTATTTATATTTTTTGGGTTCTCAGTAATCAACCATTAATTCTTCATCATCTTTTTGGGATTAAATTAATGTTTTCCACTAAATTATTCAATTGTATTTTGTGAATTAATCTATTTATGTATGTTAAGGTAACAATGAGGTATTTTGTGTTTTAAAACATGTTTTTTGATGAAATATATACAGTATTTATTTGATAAGTTAATCTAAGAATATTATTTATGTATACATTAGTTCTTCTATTATAATAAAGATATTTCAATAATTAAATATTAAATACATGTCTCTATGGTAATAGATAATATAAGATGTTTGATAAAATAAAAACTTGATTCGAATTATGAAAATTAATTTTTATTTCATGGGTTGAAATATTACAACTTATAAAGAACATATATCATTTTTATCAAAATTTTAAAAAATTTATTTCTGTTTGGATATATTACAGTTGATTTATTATTTAAGAAAAACCATATTTCAATAACTATCTTCCCAATTTTAAAGGTTTTATTATGATATAAAAGGGTAAATTAATGAAACTAATATTTTTTTTTCTAATTATGGAACTCCTTTAAATATAAAAATATGGGTGAAACAAAAGGTAATCTTCCTTTGCAAAGATTATGTAGCTCCATAATATTAAATGTAAAAATATGGGTGAAGAATAAGTGTGAAAAAATATGGGTGAAAAAATAATATTTTTTTCCTAATTATGGAGCTCTATTAAATGTAAAAATATGGCTCGGGCCGTCAGTATTCTTCACAAACGACCATGCATAGGCCACTGCCGCACCACTGCAGCCAGGGGCCATGACTTCTTCTACTCCACCGTGTGGCGTTGTAGCGCCTCGCCTTCCCCATCGACCCGTTGGCTTCAGCCTCTAGTTTCATTCGCGGCTAGACTTGCACCGGCCGCCGCTACCCTGCCGGGCCAGGGGCCATGACTTCTCTTCTAGCTGATCGGTTGTGCCGCTACTGTCCACTCGGTCGGCCGGTTTTCCAGCCGCCCTTCTTTCATTCCACCAGTGTCGTTCGCCGATTCCGGCCACCAATGAAACTTCTGCGTGTCACAGGTCGAGTTCTAGTGGCCCGATTCTCATTTATAAAGAGTTCGTGCACTCCTCGGGATGCCACCTTCAATCCACAACCATTTTGGATGAGTAACGCTCATCCCGGGTCTTGCCACATTCAGCATCAAATTCCCAAAAGATGGCGGAGGGGTCGGGTAGTTTTTGTTTGTCATGTGCCCTACGCCTTAGGGTGATATCAAGTGGCTTCGAATTATAATCCATGAAGGAAAAAGAAGAACTAGAAACAAAAAAAGTTCAAACCCCTACCTCAGATTCATTGTTCATTGAAGATGTTGCGGAAAGGCAGATGTCCTTTCGTTGACATCGGGAATGGATATGAAGAAGTCGAGGATGACTTCATCAGCATTCTTCAAGGACGACACTTACTCCCTTGTTTCGGTTGAAGATTGATCTTCATTGGAGGAACTAGTGTTCTTCATTGGAGAAATATTGTTTTCCCATGCTCTTCTTTTTCCAAGATCCACCCTAATGAAAGATGTCAACCCAAAAGAAATAATAGATTATCTATTATTTTAGTTGTTGGCATGAATTGAAATGGATAATTAATTAATTAGATAGGCTCCACCTAATTAATTGATGAGAGTTTTCAAAAATTTAATAAAGGGGAGTTGAAGAGGCTCCCCCATATTAATTGAAGATTGTGGGTTTCTCCACATTAATGGGGAGTTTAAGGGGTTAAGAGCCCGAGTGGTCCCCACCACATTAATCCTATCATGGGAGGTTGAGTTCGGTGGGCCCATCACCATAACCTCTCATTGGAGGTTAAGGTGCGGTGGTCCCACCAACAACCTCCATGAGGAGGGTTTAACCACCACACACCAAACGGTGGCTTAAATAAAATAAAGTGTAGGGAACATTATGTTATTATTTTTATGAAAACCCCAAAAATAACTTCTATCCTTGACTCACTGCCGTCGAAGTGAATGTCTCCATAAGAAAATATCAGCGCTGCAAGTTCAAAGGTGCCCTCATATTTCTATTTCGAGCACTGCTTCAAATTATATAAAAATCTGCTCGTATGTTTACCGAACGTACCCAAAAAAAACATTAGAATTTGATTCTATGCTCACAGGACCACAGAATCAAGCGCCGTATATTTTCATGGACTCATAAAACTCCCTTGTATTTAAAAAAAATCCACAGAATATATGGGTCATTACAATACATAGTTCTCCTATACTAAAAATTTCCAGTAACAACTGAAATCATGAAATCTTCCACCGATGGTTATCTTACTATATTGTCACAAGATACAATATTTATCATCCTAAATGGTTGAATAGTTTTGTAGTCTTATGTTAATAAATATATACATGATTATCACATTAAATTTTACAACATGAAAAAAACAGAAACTTCTATTAAGAACATTATAATTTATTTATATATATTTCTGGAATCATTCATAGACCCCATATAATTATTATGGGAATAGGAAAAATTAATTAATTGTTATATCAGATTCTCAGAAAGAAAAATATTATAAAATAATCGATCATAGAATATTTAATGTAGGAAAAATATGGATGAGAAAGATAATAATAAAAAAAATTATATAACTAATATCATACAGGGGAAAAATATATGTGGATAATGCAAGAATCATTTAAAAGCACATTTAGAATATTAAATTGTTTCATAATTATGGAATTCATTATTCCAGATCTCATAATCGTACCTTCAACGACTTTCTCCAATATATTATATACATATTATCAAGGTCATGTTCTAGGACATCATAATAAATTGGGAAAGGATAAACCAAATCCCCTTAATTGATTTCTTAATGAGTCAAACTGATTTAGCAAGGGGATGTGTAATTATAAACCACATTCATTTTTTAATACGTTAAATAAATTTATCAAGTGAACAAAAAATACAACATAATCAACATACCTTGTTAATAAATAAATTTCCATATCGGATGAACTGGCGTATAAAATGTTAATAATTTCAACATAAAATATCAGTATATTATATATAGTGAAATATGGTGGATGGTATGAAAAGAATATATAATTAGTGAATAATAATATTAACTAATGGATGTTGGTATTTATGATGATAATTTCAAAATATCACTAGGATAATTTTGAGGAAGTGAACCTTTTTATTTTAAAATAAATTATTGAAAAAATATAAATTTTTAGAACATTTGGGGAAATAATTTTTTAGAATAAACCGCGGACACATGTAATGTAATATTCATATTAATCGTTATACTTGATGTGGGAAATGTTTTTCTTGTAGTGTACATTAAAATAGAGATATTGATCACACCATCAGTAAAAAGTGCCTCATTTGTAAAACCACAAGTATATATATATTAAAATATTCATAGAAAGTATAATGATGTTAGAAATCAAATTAATGAATCATTCGATAATTTTAAAAGATATGTTGAAAATATTTTAATGATATTATGGACATTGATGAAAAAAATTCTGGACCAAAATGAAAAGCAAAAGTTGGTTTTCCATATAAAAAAATTATTTGAGGCTTTGAGTACATAGAGAGAGTAAAATGAATGAAAAACCTGTAATTAATATAAATAACATGAGGAGAATAGAATAAATATGGTTTAACATACAAGTATCATATAATTATCTAATTGGAAACAAAAACATAAATAGTCCCAAATAATGATGAGACTATGAAATATACCCGTTAAACATTGGTAACATTTGAATAATTACTTACATGAATGAAATAACTTCTAAGGAAATAATAAATACCATTTATATAATGATATTAATAATATAAAACATAAAATACATATTATATAAACCCTATGATGGAATCATGTAGTGAGTACGAAATATGTCTCCCAAACAGAAAAATGAGATGACAGACCCCTACAAAGATAGTAATATAAATATATGATTTAATCAATTAAGTGATTATGTGAAAAAATATAAATAAAACCCATTTTTTTAAAAAAATAAATAAATTAAGAATATTAATTTTTACACATAGTCATATAATAAATAGACATTGATGAAAAAATATATCCCAATGAAAAGAAATTGAGTATTTTAACCGTTTACATCATCACAAACTTACTTTGTAAGTGATTAAAACATGTTTTATTATAAATAATAATTTACTATAATTATGAAAAAAAGTAATATATATACTAATAATATAATATATTGCAAAATTATAAAATTTTACCTTTAGTTTATTATGAATTATTTTTTAAAATCATTATTTTTGCGTGTTAAATGTTTCATTTTTCATGTATGTTTTGATTTAGTAGTTTCGATCCATGAATAATTTTAATTGTGTATTCATATAATTTGATTTAATAATTATATATATTATATATATTTTGATTATATAATTTCTTATAATCATCATTAAATTAATGACATGAAAAAACAATTCTAATCACTTTGTGGCGGTGGTATTCCACACCACTGTGTGAGCGATGTTATCATTTTCTAACAGGAGGAAGGATAATATGTTAAAGGATATATTAACTTTACAAAATAATATTTTTGAAATAAATATTATATTTATATATAATATTCATCATAAAACTATCCATGAATGGTGGTGAAGAAAATAAACACATCTCTTCGTGAGGAGGTACTTGTTACTTAAGCAGAAATGATGCATTCATTTCACATTTTATAGAGAATGAGAAGAATAAAAGTTGTTTAATTGAAATAAGAACACACACACACACACACACAAACACACACACACACACGCAAACACACATACACACAGATATATATATATATATTAAATTTATATTTTATGATATATCATGGTTATAAAATTATTTAGTTTTTTTATAATAAGTAAATTGAAAACACTAAGTTTAGAGTTATACCTCTTCTTCGGTCAACCTCTTTTTTCTCACACCTCAAGCGTTCTAAAGTTTCCATTTTGACCAAACGTGGACATCTAAGTCATGTGGAAGGAATTTAGGAAGGTGTTCTGGTTATTATTTTCATATATATAATGCTCGTCAATTGTATAGAAGGATGAATAGGTGGTGTGATTTTATAAGGGGAGGAGAGGATACAGTTATAATTTTTCAAAAGATTTTAACATATAAATGTTTTAATGAAGAAATATAGCAAAACAATTACTCATATTAAATCAAATAATTTAATATTGTCTAAATATGATGATAAAATATGATTTATATTAATTTTAGTTCATTTTAACCTTTATGATTTTATATTTAGTTGTTAAACCCATTTTAATTCTTACCGTGGTAATTAAATTTTTACCTAAAAAACTTTTAAAAGGACCCATTAAAGAAATAAGATATGAAAAATAAAAAAATAAAAAAAATTTATAAAATTTAATAATCATAATTAGTATAAATTACTAGGAAAATAAACCCAAAAAATGATATTGAAAGTTGTTTTCCAAAAAATTGTATTTTTTATGGAAAAAGTAGTTTTTATTCTAAAAGTAAGCATAATTTATAATAAAATAAGATTAATTGTAATAATTTTAATCAAAAAAATATTTAAATTTAAATATCAATACAATATAAAATGGGAAATTTCATATTGTTTAATGGAAAAATTATTTTATATAAAATTAGTATTTTTTTAACTATTCAGCGAAGAATTAATAATTTTATAAAAATATAAAACTTTCATATTTAGATATTTTTTATATGATGATTTTAAAAAATATATAACTATTACAGAATAAAATTTTGAATATTTCTATAAATTAATTATATTATTTTCTCAGAAAAATAAATAAAATCCATTTTTTAATAAAAATTATCTTTGAAGCATAAAATTACGTCACTAAAAATTGAGTACATATTAATTAAACAATAAAAAGATTAACCTATAGAAATAATATATATATTATAACAATTTTATTCCAATTCATTCCATTTAATTTAAAATTTATGATATAATGATCACATTATAATAATAATATTTTTACAGTATATCGTAGTTCGCTTAACGCTCTGTATTGGGGGTTAAGAAATATATCTCAATTAACAGTATTTAAAACAAAATTTTTATGTTTGTAAAATTTTTCATAATAAATAAATTACTCACCTATTATTTTTATCTCTATAAAAATTGGTTCATGATTTTAAAATAACATTTTTATAATATATATACAACTATGGGATAATGAAAATTCCTTCAAAACATTTAATGTGTAAACATAATGGCTATGTGAAATAATACATAATATCGTTCCAAGAAATGTATATTATAAGATGGAAGATAAAATATTGAATTATAGGATAAATATAATTCCAATGAATAATTGAAGTGATATTGAACATGGTAATGAGGTATTTGATGTCTACAAAACAATAAATTAGTAATTGATAATGAAGACCATAAAATAATCCTAAAAGATGGTAATGGGATAATTTTTTTATTTTAAGGTCATTTTTATAGAAAGAGGGATTTTTTACCATAAATATAAATTTCATAATAAAGTGTTCATAACTAATTTATTTTCATTTCATAAGTATAATTTCAAGAATTTTTAATGCTTCGATCAATTTCGACTTTTATCTCATCTCTTACACCAAGAAGGGTATATTAGTGATGATTTTTTCATCCACTAAGGACTAAAATTAAGATTATGTCAATTAAAATACCCATTATTGGTTAAAATTTTATTTCTCCTATCTCTCTATAAAAACCAAAATTCTTATCAAAATTTGACACAATATCCAATATTAATAAACCCCGATATAATGAAATAATACATTAATATCCAAATACTCAACATTAACACCCAATTTCAATCATAAATAATTCTATAATTAACTAATCCAAAAACTTTTAAAAATATTATAGAAAAAAGTTAACACAAATATTAAAATTATTTGTCACATATTCATAGAATATCAACTAAAAATTAATCTATAAATAATAGTAATCACTCATATATAACAAAATATGTATATCACCTAACCGTATACTCTCAAAAATATGATAATAATTTATGTAAATATCTCAAATCATGATAATGCTATAGTAAAATAATATATGCTTCTAAAATATAATTCAATATTTATTCCTCAAATAGAATATCATTTTAAAAATAATGATTTTTATTTTAAATTAATCATATTAAATTCATTGTATACTAAACATCCTCAAAAATAATATTAATCACTTATTCACTGAATCCATTCTCAATCCCATGTTTATCTATATATTAATTCAAATGTTCCCAAAATGTAATAAGCCATTCATAAAAATTTATCATATTAACATAAAAGATTATATTAAAAATAAAAGATATCTATATATTACATCTTATTTCAAAAAAATATATAATTATTCTTCCTCAAATAACAATTTTAATAAAATGAATTCTAAACAAAAAAATTTCTTTCTAATAAATGCCTTTGAAAAAATTCTTAATATTCTAAAATCCTGATCACAAAAAACATCTATAAGGTTGTCTATGCCTTTATTCCTATGATAAAAATTATACTTATGAAATCATGTAACATTTGGTGATAACCCATGAAATAGTAAATCATGTTCATTCCTTATTAACATTCATGAATTAGATTTTATATATTTATATTAATTATAATAAAATTATGTCATTTGTAAATCAAAAAGAAAATAGTATTATTCTTAAAAAAATTAATTTTATCATATTATATGGTTTTATATAAAATAATAATTTAAAAATAATATAATTTTAATTTGAAAAAATGATCTTCATTATTGAAATTATAAAAATATCATCAATTGTTTTGTGGGATTTATATGGAATATTTTTATGAATATTGAAAGATTTAATATGCTTAAGACTATTGTAAATAATGTTTTTAATGACCCACTATGTTTTTAATTTAACTCTAATGTAACATAAATATTATTTAATTATAATTAAATGTATTTAATTTCATTATTATCAACATTATACACTCTTTTGGTATAAGATCATTTTTGGCGTAAAAACACAATTTAAAAAATAATAATTGGATTTTAAGTATTTATATTTAAACAATTGTTAATTAGACAAACAAAAATTTTATCTTGAAAAATGGATTGTATATTTATAATCCTTAGTTTCCAACCTGTTAAATAATTATCCTTAATTTTACATCATTATGAATAGTATTCATAATAAATTAGTATCACATCAGTTATGGTAAAATCGGTAAAACAAGGAAAAAATTATAACAGATGGACTAAAAATCTCCTTAACACTTGTATTTATATTATTAAAAAATTTATTTCTTCCATAACCATGTATTTTTTGAAAATGAGGCACTTTCATCCCTTGTACATTTGATAATGACCTTAATATGACTTTATGTATAGAAAAAAATGACACTCATTATTTTAATATCTATAATATTTTTCAGAATGATAAAAGGAGGTTATGTTTGGTTCTAAAATATTATTTTAAGTAGGAATAATTTTATTCATTTTAATTTTTTATTAAAATTTTACAAATTAATAATTATCTTATGTTCCCACACAGTTTCAACACAGTGTCTGTTAATGTAATAAAAAATCTGGTACAACATTTTCAATAACATTAAAATAAATGAAATTTGGATTAATAATTTTGTTCAATGAATTTTTTATATAAATAAATAATATTAATAATTATATTAATGTTTATATTTAAATTATATTACTATTATTTTTTCACTAAATTTAAACTATGTGAATTTTATTGAAAAAGACTATAATGGTATAATATGCTTAATAATATTTTTCATAATGATTGAAAATTCATAAAAACATTATTTTTTCCTAGTGACTGGGATATGGTTTTATATATCCTAAATTGAAAACTTATGGGTCACATTCCCTTTTTAGTAACTATCTTGACTCATATAGAGTAAATACCTTGATATCATCGTTATCGTTAAAGGTTTAATGATGGTTAAAACTGAGGTATATGGGTGAAAAAATAACATAAACATCTCCATATTTTACATGTTGACAGAATTTGGAATCATTATCATACTATAGTAGAAATATTTCAATTTTGATCAACTTTATTATGAATATTAATTAATATTATTTTAAAACATTATGAAATTCCAATGGTACCCCATCCATCACCAGTAAAAGGAAACCTCTTCTCCTTCTTTTTCTCTCACGATTCCAGTGCTCTAGTTTTGGAAATTTGTAATCAAATATATCTCTTAAATACATCCCCATTTCGTAGTGTGCATGGTATAATCAAAAGATAAAACCTATAATTTTTAAGTCATAATCCAAAGAGTATATCCAAGGATAATGTATTAGTCATAATTAACTTATTTCAAGTGTATTTATTCTCATACATTGATAAAATATTATTTAACCAATTTAAATTATAATATTAGTATATTATATATAATTAAATTTTATTTTGATTAGGAAACTATCATTTTTCATCTCCCATTCAATCCTATGGGAAATTAAAACATCACTCGTGAGTACATGTGGATTACCATATCAACGAAGATATGTGTTTCTTTATTCATCACCACTTCACATGGATGTCTATTATGATGGATTTAATTATAATATATTTTATTATTGGTATAGTAGTAATTTTGTAAAGATAACATTTCATTTATGTTCTTAAATTTCCATGCATTATAAAATGATAATGTAGTTTATGTGTACATGTGGACTACGACATCCATGAAGGGAAGTGATTCATATTGATGTGTGATTTTCACGAATTTTTATTCAATTATATGTAATATATAATAATAAGAAAATTTTCATTATTATTATTATTTATATGATTTAAAAATTTCCCCTTTGACCATGGTCCACCCACCGATTCTATTTTGGGATCACGATGTGAACATCCTCAAAACATTCGATGTAAAATTAACGTATTATGTAACTAAACAAAAATGTTCCTTAGTGAAATAAAATGGGTAATGAAAGTGGAATTAAAATTAAATGGTTTATTAATAATTTAAAAAATTATTATAATTTTATGATTCATGATTTCATTAGTATACGATGTTAGACGCTATTTAATGTAAGGTATTTTTCTTTAAAACTATATTAAAATATTTTCATTTCTAAATATTCTCTTTCATGACCATGTTCTGTAAAATTATTTGTAAAATGTTATTATTGTTACATAAAATAATATATAATATTATTTTTAACTACATCATTCATTCTTTACAAGGTATAAAAAAATTTCCTTATTTTTCTAAATGAGATACTTTTATGTATAGTGTGAATGAAATCATATTTTAAACTTTTATTATGTGAAAATAATTTACCGATATCATTAATTTTCAATCAATCAAATATTCCTTTACATAACCGCATAGTTATTTTAAAATTAAACCATTTAGATAATATTATAATAAATTTTCATTTAAAATATATTATAAAAAGGTGTATTTTTGTTTATTTTCCTAGAAAAATTGAATGATCAATTTTTTCACGTCAAAAGTGTTTTTCAAAAGATTTATTTTTAATTTTGAATGGTCATAACATGTGAAAAAGTACAAAGAAAAAAAATATTACTGAAATGATTCACGAAAAAGTCAAAAATTGGAAAAAAAATTACTCTTTTCATGTAAAGGAGTAAGACTCATTCGATGGTTATCCAACCATATGCTGCCATTGTTAACTCAAATGATGAAAATATCATATTCCACCATGTTTCCTTTAATTAAAGCATGAAAGATTATATTATTTCACTATGAGAGGAGTTGGAGACAGTGTGTCTATTTAGAAATGAGATGCCAAGAATGGTGCATAATGACTTAATATTGAATATGATAAATATTTATGATAATGGGTGATCCTTATATAACTTATACAATGGTTGATACCGATATAGAATTATTATAGATGATACTAATATATCTCTCTAATTAATTGGGTAATTTTCAATATCTTCAACGAAAATATGGTGACAGTTACCCGAAAGGTTTATTTTATAGATTCAATTGGGATACAACTATTTCTTTCATGATTTAATAAAGATTAAGGATATAATGTTCTAATATCCTTATTTGGGTTTCTATTTTAATTCAATGGTTTTTAAATGTTTTCTTTGATAGAAATGTGTATATTCCATATGGAAATTATTTTTCATATAATCATAATGAATAATTTGGAAAAGTTAAAAATGTTTTAGGAAACATTATTTTTCAATAGAGTAATAGATTTCTTCCTTTTATATCCCTTACTGATATTTTTTTGGGTTTATCCTACACTTTTAAGAATTTTTCATATGGATGATGTATTTTTAGAAAAACAGAATAAGTCATGTATAAATTCATGAAAACGTATCATAATAAGATAATTTATTTCATATAAAATATTTTATATTATAGAAAATAGATATAGAATAGATGTATCACATTTTAATTTATAGGGTTTGATATATAAGATTAATGACTTAATCCTAAAACGTTAAAAACATAAATGATTTTTGGGAATAAAAGACAATTAATTATGGTATAAATACTAAAGATGATATATTTTTTTGAGGATGGTATCATATGGTTTCTATCATAGAGAAGGATTAGATAACATTAGATTTTATGGTAATATTTATATAATACACCTGATTAACATTAATTTATGATTATGAGGATGTGAAATAAAATTTAATTATTACCTTTTTAATTCATCTAATATGTATATGTTTCGATTTGTTTTTATCAATGAAAATATGGAGGACGATGCATGAATCCATCAAGAGGTCCAAATTAGTATCCTAGAATTTTTATAATTGGAAGTAATCAATTTTTTATTGTGATGGATTAGATAAAGCAATATATAAATCAATGTGGAACCCATGATAGTGAGTAACTAGGATTACAATAGAGGAACTTTTTAGAAGTATACTATTTTATGAAATAGAACCCTCCGATATTTGGTGGATCCTCATAGGAAGTGTTTACGAAATGATGGATCAATGATTTGTAAAGGTATTTGATGTCGTTGGGTTTTATGAATAATAAATGGGGTATTGTATATATATAACATTTTGATGGTGAAACTGATTAGTGGGAAATATTGGTTATGAATACTAAAGAGTGATAAGTTATTTATGTAATCGAATGGAAAATATTAGACAATCTATTCCAAGCTTAATATTTTCCAAAATATATTATATTAAAAACAGAGAAAGAATTATTTGAATAAAAGAAAAATAAAGATTATTCAGAAGCTCTGTGTGATGAATATTTTACAAGATTTGAATGGTATAAAAAAATATTCATTCGATACCATGATTGAAAAATTAATTTTTTCTATCAATGATTAAAATAATGTTTATGAATATCATTTTCCTCATTGTTTTTTTTGTTATGAGAATTTTGATAATTGTGCCGAGGAAGGAGAGATGGTGTTTTTACACATACATTGGTTATGATGATTAGAGTAAGAAGTGATCGAGGTGAAAATAAATGAAGAACCAGTCACAGATGAAAATAGTATGTAAACCACCAATATCTTCATTAAGTTTGGTAAATAAATATGGAATGTTTTCTAGGATGCTTATAGTGTTGCCAGTGTAGCATGTTTGGTAATAGGTAATGTGACTGTAAATAATATATTCTTAGATAATCCATTAAGCAAGATCAGATATCTAGCAAATGGTGAGACGTTTTAATTTCACTAAGCTAGATAATTATGCTAATGTCTGTCCCATTTTAGTTATACATGGTGTAAATCACATATATTGAATGTAAAATGTTGTGGAAAATCATTTTCTACAATAAAGGTTACTGTTGGTCCATCTAATGATGTTTTGAAAGTTACGTTACTAATTTATTAAAATTAGACCAATTCAATATTACACTATAGGTATTCACATTCCTTTATTTCATAGAAATTTTCATATAACATAAGAATATCACCGAATAAAAAATATAATTGTTAATTTAGAAAAAAAGTGGAAATAATGTAGAAAAATGATTTATTAAAATGATTAAATTGATATTAGGGGTATGATTTTTTATAAAAATATTATTTAACTATCTATTGGACTCCTCATGTATCAATAATATTTTAATGATCACAAATCTCAATAATAATTACACATCATGTTTTAATGATTTCAAATCATATTACTGTCAATTACTCACATTATTATTTACAAATCTTTTGCATGATCACACCTCTCACTTATCTTATCAAACCCTTGTATTTATGTTTCAAGTTTTCTTACTTGATAATGGTTAAGCTTAATTCATATTCTAAATATTAATGTTTAAGTTTGAATATAGTTAATTGTCTAAGTATCAATACACCGTGATGTTTGACAGAGTAAGACAGACTATGTGCAAGACACAGACACCGTGAAGTGTAAGACAAACACAGTAAACCTGACATCGTGACCCAGACACCGTGAATGAAACACCGTTACCCAGACACCCTGAAGGACACACCGTGACCCAGACACCATGAAGGACACACCGAGACCTAGACACCCTGAAGGACACACCGTGAGTCAGACACTATGACTCAGACACCATGACCTAGACACCGTGACATGGACACACCGTGAGTCAGACACCATGACTCAGACACCGTAAGCTAGACACCGTGACATGGACACACCGTGAAGCACATACCATGAAGGAAACACCGGTTCTAAGGGACACTATTTTCACAACTATTGTGACACCATTTCTTAACCTTTTTGTCAATATTATTTAAATAATAATAACTGTCATATTTGATGTTTTTAATGAAATTAATGTTATTTAATGATAGTTTTTGGTCTATCAGGAAATCGTACCTCGTACCTATGGACATGAAATAATTACTATTTCTAGAGCTCGGGGAATATAAAGAAGATTGAGCTGCAGTAGAGGATACTCTCGTGCTTGACATGTCTCGACACACATACTACAATACACACGAGCTCTGTACTGAACCTAAGAACAATCCTGAGCACAATTTTTAAGAACACATTGCACGATCCTCAAATAAGTTCCATACATGAAATCCTACATTACCGAAGAACACACAAAGTACTCTGGATTCAAGAGAATTTATTCTCTCCTGGAGAAAGAAAAGCTGAACCACGACACACTATTTTTCAATAGAAAAAATAGAGAAGGACTCAGAAGTATTTCTGCTGAATCCAATGAGTCTAGATATGCATTTCCAATCACTAGAGATTTCAAAACATTCATATACTATCTATAAGTGATTTATTATTTACTTTAGAGAAGTGTCTATATTCTTTTTTTTTACACACACAATGTCTTCGGAATTGAACTGGAGGATACTAACTCCTCATTCCAAACATTCTACGCCTTCTTGTGTCCCACTGAGGATAATGGAAGAAGTCAAGTAGGACTTGGACAGCATGTGTGCTGTTGTCTTTGTCTTCCCACGACGAACAGTGGTAGAGGTCCCTGTGTGGCCTGGACAATCTTGTACTATTGTTAACCCCGATCCAGGGTGTAGATCATGTTTATATATAAATTTTAGGGGCTTAAGTCTTGGATTGAGACTGAAACTCTTGGTTATATCTACTGTGCATTTTTAGTTTAAGTTCAAAGTATACAGTATCTAATTTATATTCCGCTGCTTATTACTATGAAATAAAAATCTGTTTTAAAGTTACATTGATAGGGAATCTAGCAAGGGTTTGTATCTATTGTAAATGAGTAGGTTAGTTTCAAAAGCCAATTTAATACTCTGATTAGATTAAATGAGAACTAATGAATATTTTGAGAATCTAATTGAACATTTACAGTTTTACAAATTCAATCCAGTTTAACTTGTTTTATAAATTGGCGGACTTTAATAGAAAATATTTTAACAGAAATTTTAATTGTAACTCAATTCACCCCCCTCTTGAGTGACCACTCTGACCAATAATTTGTATCAGAGGATTCATTTTTGTTGTTCAAAGTTTTCAAAATACTCTGTTTTTACAACTGTGATTTTAGTTGCATCTTTAAATATCATAAATTTATATTAGTTCTAAATTTTATCTATTTAAATATCTTTTCTAAAATCATTCTATGGAAAATAGACTAGAAGGTGCTTCTACTAATAGGCCACCATTATTTAATGGTACAAACTGTTCTCAATGGAAACTTAAAATGAAAATTCATTTAGAAATTATGGGTTTTGATATCTAGACTGCTATAGAATCTCAATATAAAATTCCAGAAACTAAAAGAACTACTTGGAATGAACCTACTAAAGTAGATTACAATAATAAATGTAAACCTATGAATGCTTTGTATTGTGCATTAGGAGATGAGGAATTCAATAAAATATTTTCCTATAACACAAATTAGAAAATATGGGATACTTTAGGTGTTCCTCATGAGGGAACAACTAATATTAACAAAATGAGATTAACTACTTATACTATTAAATATGAAAATTTTAAAATGAAAACTGATGAACCAATTTCTGATATGTATCTCAGGTTCAATGAGATAGTCAATACAATGAGTTCACTTGAAAAGGTTGTTCCAGAAAAGGAACAAATCATGAGGATACTGCGATGTTTTCCAGATAGATGGAGAGGCACTTCTGTTTCAATTAGAGAATCATGTGACATTAGAGCTTTGCCTGTCAAAGAGCTTATTGGTAAGAATTTGATGTATGAGGAAGAACTGAATGTTAGTAATGAAGAAGATGATGATTCCAAGAGAAAATCCGTGGCATTTAAGTTTACTGCTTCTAAGAGAAAGAAAAAAGAAAATGTTCAAATACAAACTGAAAGTTCTACAAGTGAAGATTCAGACTCTAACAGTGATGCTGAAATGGAACAGATAGCCAGGAGGTTTATGAAATTCTATAGGAAGAAGAAATTTTTCAGAAAAAACAAACAAAAAATGTAAATATGACCGCAAAGGTCACTGGAAAAAGGATTTGAAAAATCCAGATAAAAGTGATGAAGTAGTCTGCTACGAGTGCAAAAGGAAAGGACATATAAAAGCTGATTGTCCAAAATTGATGTTCAAAAAGATATATGACTACAAGGACAATAAGTACAAGAAATCCATGAAAGCTACTTAAACTGCTTCAGAAGACAGCACAAGTGAATTAGAAGCTACTTATTCTGAATAGAATCATGCCAACATGTGTTTCATGACCAACACATCTGAGATAACCTTAGATACTCATGTTTTAAATTCCTATTATTCTGGAGTTGATGCTGAATCTGATTATAATTATGAAGACATGACTAAAGCTAAATTATCTGAATACTGTAACATGATGGAGGAAATATGCAATGAACATAAGGAAAAATATGTTTCATTAAAGAAACAACATTTTCTCACTATAAATGTTAAATCCGCCCTTGATATAGAAAATGAAATGAATGCTCAACTGTTAAAGGATAATACATAACTGAAAATGTCTAATGAGCAAGTTAAAAAGGACTTAGAAAAGTTCACAAATGGAAAAGATACTCTAACTCAAATTATATGAACGAAAGTGGCACCAAAATACACTACTAGAATAGGCTCCAAACCTGGAAAAAGACAGTTCACTAAAACTAGATTTATTCCAAAATCTGGACAAAATTCTAGCTGGTTCTAGTTCTGGAAATTCATATGATTTATCTAGTTATTCAAAAATTTATAGATCAAATAGAGCTTATCTTTCAAAATATTTTGATTATGTAAAATATTTGAGACCCATAAGAAAAATTTGGGTACCAAAATCATTGATTGTTAACCTGTCTAGACCCAAGAAGATCTGGGTACCAATGTCATTTCCCATCTAAATCTGTTTTGTAAGAAACTTGTTTGATGACTTCCCACAAGAAGACATGGTATTTGGATAGTGGATGTTCAAGACATATGTCTATGGATTATTCATGCTTCAAGATCCTAATCAAGGTTGATGGAGGTCATGTCTCCTTTGGTGATAATTTGAAAGGAAAAATCATCAGCCTAGGCCAAATTGGTAACACTAACTCAGTTTTAATTTTTAATGTTTTATTTGTTGATGGATTGAAAAATAACTTTTTAAGTATATATCAATTATGTGATGATGTCTTTAATGTTAAATTTGAAAATGATTATTGTAATGTTTTTAATTCAAAGAATGTTTTAATATTTTCTGCTTTATGAAATGAAAATGTTTATGCTATTGATTTAAATTATTTAGCTAAGAAAAATGTTACTTGTTTAAATGATTTTCATAAAGTGTCTTGGTTATGGCATAGGAGATTATTACACTAAAATATACACTCACTTAGAAAACTAACTAGGAAGAACTTAGTCAGAGACTTACCCAAACTAGAGTTTCCAAATGACCATGTTTGTAATCCCTGCCAAAATGGAAACCAACACAAAATCTCCTTCAAATCAAAGACAGAAGTTTCAACTTCTCAACCGCTCAAGTTGGTTCACATGGACTTTTTTGGAACATCTAGAGTTTCTATCTTAAATGGAAATCACTATGTCTATGTCTTAATAGATTACTTTTCTAGATATACATGGGTATATTTCTTTTCTCACAAAAGTGAAGCTTGTTCTTACTTTGTTAAATACTCCAAGTCTATAGAAAACCTTAGTGGACTTATGATTAAAACTCCGAGAAGTGATCATGGCCATGAGTTTGAGAATCAAGAGTTTGAATCTTATTGCTCACACAATGTCTATAGTCACAACTTTTCTGTCCCTAGAACACCTCAATAGAATGGTCTAGTAGAAAGAACAGATATAACCCTTCACGAAATAATAAGAACCATTCTTAATGAGTATGACCTGCCTTTTTATTTTTGGGATGAAGGTGTAAATACAACTTGTTATATCATCAATAGAGTCTTAGTCAGACCTGTTTTCAAGATGACCCCTTATAAACTATGGAATAATAGAAAGACTAAGGATAATTACTTTAACGTCTTTGGTTGCAAAGTCTTTATTCTTAATACCAAGGATAATCTGGATAAGTTTGCTTTTAAGAGTGATACAAGAATATTTTTAGTATATTTTATAACTAAAAAAAGCCTATAGAGTTTTCAATAATAGAACCAAGTGTGTGGAAGAATCTGTTAACATTAAATTTGATGAAATTGATCCACATGAACCTAAGTCATCTCTTGAAAATCGTGAAGGATAATTATCTGTTCTGAACCTTAATGATAAAATCAATGAACCTATTGTAAAGACAACCAGTTCTGTAAATATTTCAGAATTTTCTCCTAATGGACCCAAACCTAGAGAAGAACCTGAGATTTCTAGCCCTACCTTTACTAAATCAACTAGGATTTTAAAGAACTATCCTTTAGATGTTGTTGTTGGGAATCTTGATAGAGGGACACCGACTAGAGATTCTCTTAGAAATCAGGTTGAACATTAATCCTTCTTGTCACATCTTAAACCTAATAACATTGATGATTCTATTAATGGTGAATTTTGGGTAATTACTATGCAAGAAGAACTCAATTAATTTGAAATAAATAAAGCTTGGAAACTAGTAGAAAGTCCACAGGACACTTTCACCATAGGCACTAAATGGGTGTTTAGAAATAAAGTAGATGAATCTATAAATATGGTTAGAAACAAAGCTAGGATAGTTGCACAAGGCTGTAGTCAAGAGGAAGGAATTGACAATGAGGAGACTTTTTCTCCAGTAGCCAGACTAAAAGTCATTAGGATCTTACATTCTTATGCTGCACATCTAAATTTCAAACAATATCAAATGGATGTCAATAGTGTATTCTTAAATGGGTATATAGTGGAGGATTTTTTTGTTGAACAACCACATATATTTACAAAAAATAATTTTCCAAATCATATTTTCAAATTATCAAAAACATTATATGGTTTAAAACAAGCTCCAAGAGCTTAGTATGACAGATTAAGTACTTTTCTAATTCTTAAAGGTTTTACAAACGGAATAGCTAATCCAACTCTTTTTATAAAAATAATTTCTAAAGATGTTTTAGTTATAAAAATTTATGTAGATGATATTATTTTTGGATCTTCAAAAAATTCTTTATGTACTGATTTTTCTAAAATGATGCAAAATGAATTTGAGATGAGTTTAATGGGTGAACATAAATTCTTTCTTGGATTTAAAATCATTCAAAATAATGATGGAATTATTTTAACTCAAATTAAATATACTAGAGATATTTTAAAACGTTTTGGATTGGATAGAAAAAAAAGTAGTGAGACTCCCATGAGTACCACCTGTAAGTTGGATCTTGATGAAGATGGAAAATATGTTGATCAAACCACTTATAGAGGAATGATTGGAAGTCTACTCTACATGACTTCTAGTTATCCTGATATTATGTTTAGTGAGTGTATGTGTGCTCATTTTCAAGAAAACCCTAAAGAGTCACATTTAAATTCTGTAAATAGAATTTTCAAATACCTCAAGCATACTCCCAATTTAGGATTGTTATATCCAATAGGAAAATCATTTGAATAAGTTAGTTATTCTGATGCTAACTTTGCTGGATGTAAGTTAGATAGAAAAAGAACCTCTGGAACATGTCACTTTTTAGGCAAGTCACTAGTATCATGGTGTAGTAAGAAACAAAATTCTATTTCATTATCTACTATAGAAGCTGAATACATAACTGTTGGCAGTTGTTGTGCACAAATTTTGTAGATGAAACACACTTTTCTAGACAATGGATATCAATTCAGACATATCCCAATAAATTGTGACAACACAAGTGCTATAAACATTTCAAAGAATCCTATTTCACATTCTAGGACAAAGCATTTTGATGTAAGACATCACTTTTTGAGGGATCATTACCAAAAAGGTGATATCACTTAAGAATTCATTGGTACTGAACATCAACTTTCTGATATATTCACTAAACCATTAAATTCCGAGAGATTAGATTACATTATACGTGATCTTGGTATGATAAATCATAAATAGATATCTTACTGGTCTTACTGTTTAATATTTTACTATATTTTACTTTACGGTTTCATGATTCAATATTTCTCAGTTACTGTTTCATGTTTACGGTCTCATTGTTAACACATTGGGTTCACGGTCTATCACCTAACTGTATCACTGTGACAGAATAGTTTACTCACTGTCTTAGTGGGACTGCACAAAATGGTCACTATCTCACTGTGATGACCACCAACTGTCTCACCGTGATGACTATTTTTCATCACACCGTAACACCTACTCAAGGTCTCACTGTGAAGATTTTTTGTACATTTATTTTAACCCACATCACGGTAATTTTTATTTCACCATAGTTTACTTTCCTGTGTTTTTGTTTTTATGATGTTTGACATTCCAAAATTATAAAACATAAGCGCTTTCACTCGATTCCTTATCCGAGCTCTCTCCTGATCACTCCCTCAAACCCTCTTTACCTTGAAATCCTTCTCTCCTTCTCTCTTGCTTGAATCTTAATTGGATGCCCAGGATGAAGCTTCCATCTTCACCCTCATCTACAAAGCACCACTCTAAAAAAAGAAGAGGACACTGAGGATAGCCCCTGAAGGACCTCCAAATCTGAACCTAATAATCTGTACTGTAGTTCCTGAAAATGAGATCTGCCTTGAGTGGCTATTGACTAGCAAGTCTTTGGTCTTGAAAATCTTTAGAGAACAAGGATGGCTCGAATGGTTCTCTAGAAAAGATAGACCAATTTATCTGAGGTTGGTATCTCAATTTTAGCAATATGTAATGTTTTCCTTTGATCCTGGAGAAAGGTTTATGGTGACAACCTGGATCAATAGACAAAAGTGTTCATTCTCTTCAAGGTTATGGGCTACATTCCTGAGAATTTCTCATGAAGGGATTTGTGATGATTACCAGAGAGACCTTCCTCCAACAACTAGAATATTCGATCTGGAAAATGCACTGGAGATCCTGACTGGAAATGGAACCAAGCTAAGGGCCATAGTAGTTGAATTGGATGGGGAGACACGACTAATGTTCATTTTTGTTCATAATTTGATTAGTCCAAGAAAAGGAGATTTTTTTGTGATGATGTATCAGGATGTGTTCCTGATTCATCTAATGAAGAATGGCCATAATATCAACTTATGCAAGTATGTCATTCACCACATGTGTGAACTGATTAAGGTCACTTCCAAATCCACATCTCTGTTTTACTCAAGGATGATTTTGTCCATGTTAGTTTCCAAGGGAGTGGTTGGACTGAATGAAGAAAAGCTAGAGGATTTTGATTTTATTTTATCCAAGCCTATCATCAGAAGGATGCAGATTAATTGGAACCCTTGCAAGAAGCAGTGGGTTGAGGATAATGATCAACTTTATAAGATGTATAATCCTGTTGATCATCCAAGAAGGCCAAAGAATATAACTGATCCTGGTTTGTAACCAGATGAAGTGGATGAGTACCCATAAGAGGAAGAAGAAGAAGAAGAAGAAGAGGCCGAAATACCTAAAGAGGAAGAATCTCCTGTTGAGAAAGAAAGAATTGTGGTCCCTTATGATGTTCCTGCAGAAATACCTTCTATAGAGGTAGTTTCTGTAGTTTTTGGAGAAGAATATACTTCTTCTAGAGATGTTTCTGATCAGGAAATTAAGTCTGAGGCTGCAAGAGATTTGATTATCCCTGATTTGGTGTAGCAATCCATGGAAGAGTCTCGTGGTGCAGAAGACCTCCCTGTCATGGAAGAAGCCGATCTAGGAGAAATCCCAATTAGGGATGATGTTAATCGAGAGGATCTCCCTGTTGAAAAAGAAGCAATTCTGGAAGCACAACCAGTGGAATAGTCAGTTCCTGAGTACATACCCTCTATTGAAGAGAGGATGGAAATTTTCCTTTCAGCTGGAAAGGCAAGAATTTGATGAAAAGATTAGATCTGATCTTATGGATCTTAACCCAACTCTTGAGCCTCAAGAATCTAAAATAGAAACACATTTTGAGGGGGAGGAACCTCAAAACCTAGATATTGATAAAGATGGATATGCTGAAACCTCTCAACCAACTGTCACATATTCAGTGTACACTCGGTATGAATTTCCATGTTTTTATGATGTGAGTGAATCACAGCAAGTGACTGAAACTGGTATAGATATCTCTTCATTATTTCAACGGAAGTCAGTAGCTCACCCAGAACTAGAACCAGAGCCTCAACCTCAACCTCAATCTGAATCTGAAACTGAAACTAATTCTGAACCGCAACCAGAATCTGCATCAGAACCCATACCACTACCTTCACCTACTATCTTACCCGAGAAACAAGCATATGTAACTAAGGATGATTTGAAGCTATTTGGAGAGACTATCATGGCTGTAGTTGAGAATATTATATCCTATCAACCTCGTCCAGTGACTCAACTAAGTCAGGAAGATGCCTCGATTCTTTTGGAAAATATTATTATGCATATTCAACTAAGGGTGATCCGTGAAATACAAGAAGTCAGAGTTGAAAATAAGTTGCTTAGTGCTGATGTTGAAAATTTGAATGATATGATGGAAAATATTTAGAGAGAACTATCTTTAAGATCAGAGTCTGCACCTGTTTCTGCTCCAGCACCTATTGATGCTTCTTCTGAACATCATGATTCCATCCTTTCTAGATAGATTGTGTCTCAAGTGCATCCCTATCTATTATCTTTCAATGAGAATATTGTAACAAGACACAAAAAGATGCTACAATGCATGAGAGAGATAGTATAAATCAGAATAAGCTCACAGATGAGTACACTGGATGTCTGCAAAAAGTTTTGAAACAACTCAATGTTCTACCCGAATATGTCAAGGCTTCTCCTCCTTCTGGTCAGACTTATGATCCCTCTTTGGATGATTCTCGGTTGAGATCCATAATCAAGGAAGAAATTCATAATGCTTTCAGTGGCTTGGATCTATCTCCTATTTTAGAAGAGGTTAAGAATAGTGATCGAGCTTTGGACCTCGTTAGAATTCATTATAATTTTGCCAATGATGATCAACATGAGATCACCAAGAAGATAGACTTTTATCTCACTTGGATTTTCTCTAAAATTGACATGACAAATCACTTTAAGTATCTTGTGGAGAACCTAAAAATCCCTCCCGTGACTCCATTTTTTAAAGCTCAAGTTCAGAAGTTTACAGAGTTCCCCAGATTATTGGAGAAATTCATGGAGAATAATGGCTATTTTGAAAAGGCTATGCAATATGGTGGAGAAATCATTATTGATTTCATAAATCTCTTGAAGCTATATCTTCATGTGCAGAGTATAGCTATAGTTGCACCAGCTACTACCCCTCTTCGACCAGGTCTACCTGCACTAGCCTCAACTGCTATGTCAGTTAGCCAAGCCCTTTCTTAGATCATACCAGTCATTCTTGATCAACCACATACTAGATCTTCTATAGCTCTTACTTTCGCTCCCTCTATATTTGAAGGTCTACCTTTCCCATCATTTTCTACTAAATCCATGGCTTCTTATACATCATCTCCAGCTCCTACTGATAAAGGCAAAGAGAAATCCAATCTGTGATGACAACCAATGATTCATAATTTTTTATGGGATTTTTTTGTTTGCTATATTTCTACTGTGTGTTGTAGGCTGAACTTTTTTAATGACAAATTCATTGTTTCACTCCATTCTCTCT
This sequence comes from Viscum album, assembly GCA_963277665.1. NCBI lineage: Eukaryota > Viridiplantae > Streptophyta > Magnoliopsida > Santalales > Viscaceae > Viscum > Viscum album. The sequence goes on along the minus strand of OY728160.1, from coordinate 868,342,344 downwards.
ACTTTTTGATAATCCCAAAAGGGGGAGAAAACGTGATAAGAGTTAGTTATTATCTTATTATCTAGAGTTACTATATCTTTGTATTTTATTTGTTATTATTCTATATGTTATTTTCTCTAATGTTGAATTTCATTTATACTTTGACTATACATGATTTATGATCATAAAAAAGGGAGATATTGTTGGACTCCTCGTGTATTAATAATGTTTTAATGATCACAAATATCAATAATAATAACACATTATGTTCTAATGATTGCAAATCTTATTACTTTCAATTACTCTAATTATTATTTACTAATCTTTTGCATGATCACAGCTGTCACTTATCTTATCAAACCCTTGTATTCATGTTTCATGTTATCTTACTTGATAATGGTTAAGATTTATTCATATTATGCATATTACTGTTTATGTTTGAATATAGTTAATTGTCTAAGGATCAAGACACCGTGATGTTTGACGCAGTAAGACAGACTGTGTGCAAGACACCGATACCGTGAAGTGTAAGACAAACACAGTAAGCCTGACACCATGACCCAGACACCGTGAAGGACACACCATGAACCAGACACTGTGAAAGACACACCGTGACCCAGACACCGTGAAGGACACACTGTGACCCAGACACCATGAATGACACACCGTGAGCCAGACACCGTGACTCAGACATTGTGAGCTAGACACCGTGACATGGACACACCGTGAGTCAGACACCGTGACTCAGACACCGTGAGCTAGACACCGTGACATGGACACACCGTGAATAACATACCGTGAAGGAGACACCGGTTCAAAGAGACACTATTTACACAACTACTATGACACCGTTTATTAACCTTTTTTTCAATATTATTTAAATAATACTAACGGTCACATTTGATGTTTTTAATGCAATTAATGTTATTTAATGATAGTTGTTGGTCTGTCCGGAAACCGTAACTCATACCTATAGAAAGGAAATCATTCATATTGCTGGAGCTCGTGGAATATAAATAAGATTGAGCTGTATTAGAGGATATTCTCACGCTTGACATGTCTCGACACACATACTAAAATACATGCGAGCACGGTACTAAACCAAAGAATAATCATGGGCACAACTATGAAGAACACATTGCACGATCCTCAAAAAAGTTCCATACATGCAATCCTACATTACCGAAGAACACACGAAGTACTATGGAGTCAAGAGAACATATTATCTCCTAGAGAAACAAAACCTGAACCACGACACTCTATTTTTCAACAGATAAACCAGGGGACTCAGAAGCATTTTGGGTGAATCCAACGAGTCCAGAGCTGCACTGCCAATCACTGGAGCTTTCTAAAATTTCATATACTATCTCTATGTGAATTATTTTTTACTTTCAAGCAGTGTTTGTATCCTATTTATTTTACACACACACTGTCTCCCGCGCTGTTCTGGAGGATACTAAATCCTCATTTCAAACTTTCCACACCTTCTTGTGTCCCACTGAGGATAGTGGAAGAGGTCAAGTAGGACATGGGAAGCCTGTGCGTTTTTGTCTTTTTTTCCCCGAAGAACAGTTATAGAGGTCCCTTCATGGTCTAGATAGTCTTGTACTATTGTTAACGACGATCTAGGGTGGGGATCAAATTTATATATAAATTTGAGAGGACTATGTCTCGGCTTGAGACTGAACCTATTGGTTATATCTGCTGTGCATTTTTAGTTTAAGTTCAAAGTACATAGTATCAAATTTATATTACGATGATTATTACTTTGAAATACAAATATGTTTTAAGTTACTTTTATAGTTAATCTAGAGAGTGTTTTAATCTATTGTAAATCAGTATGTTAGTTTCAAAAGCTAATTTAATCTAATGATTAGACTAACTGTGAACTAATAAATCTTTTGAGAATTTAATTGAACATTTAAAGTTTTACAAATTCACTACAGTTTAACCTGTTTTATAAATTGGGGGATTTTAATGGAAAATATTTTAATAGAAATTTTAATTTGAACTCAATTCACCCCCCTCTTGAGTGTCCATGTAACAGCCCGATATTTTATGAAAAATATTCTTTTTATTTCACTAATGTCTTGTGTTGTACGCTACACCAAAAGGAGCTTTCACAACACGCATCCTTGACTTGCCTTTCATTACACGCAATCGTGACCTTCCTCGATAGCGTGTGTAGTACGCAATAACGAGTTTCACTAAACAGCGATATGCTATTAAAATGTTATTAAAACTAGCCGTTATGAATAGTAATAACCACTTTTTGAAATTTTGTAAATTTTATTTTTCAAAATGGATTTCATTTTTGGATTCGGAGTATCGAATTTAGCCTAAGGTGAAATTTTGGTACATTTCGGATAACTTTCATATTCTGATGAATAATGAAAATTACTAAGTTTTAATTAAAAACAACTTTTTTAATCGAAATAATTAGTAGTGATAAATTATTAATTTGAGTGTTTTTAAAGTATATTTAGAATATATTTTTACAATTCAATACAATGTTTGTCATTGGATGTAATTTCACATTTACACCAGACATAAACAAGTGTCAATCTTTTGATAGATATTGTTTCTTAAAAACAACTATTTGTTTTAACAGCGGGATTTAATTATAAAATTAATTAATGAAACTTCTATGTTATGAATATGGTAAATTAGACTTCATTTTTGAATTTGGAATATGAAATATAGCTTAGGATGAAATTTTGGCATTGTTCTGAAAAACATCAATTTTTGATGAATAGTGAAACTACTAAGTGGTAGTTAAAAAAATTAATTTCTTCATAAATCTTAGTTTTACCACTTCTGTGAATGGAATTTCAAAAATCCGAGAGACACGGTTGATGTCAGTAAGTAAAATGTGGTTCAATGAGATGAAAATAATTTTTGGTGAATAGTAACTTTTTACTTTTATTTACCACGGTTAAAAGTAAATAGGGTAATTAAGGGTAAAAATGATATTAATATTACCCTAACACATGTACTAATCCTATTGGACAAGTGTATCTCGACCAAAAACAACCTTAAGTGTAAAATATTATCATTTATGCCCACTTGGATTAGATTAGGATATTTATTATTATTTAATTCAAAGAAGAGTTAAAAGAGTTAAAATCAATGTTTATTTACTAAAACATTTTTAATATGGCTTTATACATAAGATAAATTCAATTATAAATATTCATTAGAAATCTAAGAAGATTTCTTACATAATTATATTTTATTTATAATTTTTAGACTTTAAATAAATTAATTTATTTATGACACAACGATGATGCAGTAATTACCCTTTTAAGGAAATATTAACATAATTGATGTTATTAATGTTCAAATGAATGTTATTTGAGACTTTTTATGAATTCCACTACTTTTCTAGGTTACTATGATATATTAGTGTTGATTTAATCAACTTGGTTCGAACATATAATTTTGTTATGACTTTCACTAAAATCATATATCAAATAGTGTCAAAATTGACACAAAATAGTTTTTTAATCAAATATTATATTATTAATTGTTATTTTATTCCTAAAAATCTAAGGTTAAACCAAATGACTTAGATAAGGATATATATATTAATACTAAACAATTTGAGGTTCGTTTGGCATGTTATAGTAAGTGTATTAACCATATAGTGAAAGAAAACAAAAAAACACGGTAAAAGTTAAATTATTTAACTTAGAGTTAAATCTAATTGATAAGGTTAAAATAATACCCTAAACTTGTCTAAATCTTATTGGTTGATAGTATTTCGACCCATCACCACATTAGCTTCGAAATAAGACCCTTTGGAACCATTATAAACCGATTTTGAGATTAATATATAATAATATTTTGAGGTATTCCTAAGGTGCCCCTCTCCTCCCTTATAAAAGGACACCTCCTCCCCCTCCTCCTCACACAAATTTGAGCACTCAAGCTCGGCCAACCCCTGCCAAAATCTCTTCTCCACTTCCCTAGAAACATCCTAGAGGTTCTGGTCTTCCTAAAAGACCAATTTTAGTGCCCTAAGAGGAGGTCTCAAAGAGGCGCTTCAAAGAAGAGGTAATTACCGTTACCAATTCTTTCATCTTTATTTCTTCTTCCACTTCTTCTTCTTAGGTTGTTTCATTATGAAGTAATAACATCAGTATCACTCATATACTGATATGTTATTATAAGTATGAAACAACCCTATTTCACCATCTATCCATCCTACGGAAAAAGAAATCACCGCGTGTGCGTACGTACGGAATACCATCTCCACGCCGGGGTGTAATCTATTTTCCACCACCACCTTACATGGATGGGTATAATGGTGTAAATAATAACTATACATAGTTATTACAACATAATATTGATTCTGATATATTGTATAATCCACTCCAATTCAATTCAATATTTATGGAAATGATATCGTCGCTCGTGCGTACGTACGGACTACTGTCTCCACGACGCGATGAGATTCATTCTCCATGTTAACCATTTAAGAATGATTATAAAGTATATATAAGAAATAATAATGAAATATATGAAATTATAAAGCTACTGGATTTATATATATATATATATATGTATGTCATCTACTTACTTCCACTTCAAGAGAAAAAGGAAAGGAAAACCGCGTTCATGCGTACGTACGGACTACCGTCTCCATGAACGGTGTTTTTCATTTAATTTATCTATCTATTATATATATATATATATACTGAATATATATGATATATAAATCATATTTTATATTCTGGAAGTAATTAAATCATGATATAAGTAATAATAATGTCAAGAACAACAAGTCAAAACACCTACGATAAATGAAACGATTTTACCCAAAACGCTTCTTTAACATGGAATTTACAAAAGAACGGGTAATATAATGTCATAAGTGATCCATATATGATATCATAACAATGAATATGATTCTTTAATAAGTAAATGACATTATTTAAATCATTATACAGGAGGTTCGTACACATACGAAGCAAATCGGACCTAAGGTAAGGGAAATATCACAATCTCATTTTTTATCCGAGATTGTTTATACTTTATTATTTACTGGGGTGTATTTTATCATCAACATCCATGTTTCCTCAATATGTATTATTATTTACATCCAACTACAATTGTTTAAATCCTATTTAACCTTTCGGTTAGTTTTTATTAAAAGATATGAAAGGAATCTTTTGCCGTTTTTCGTACGAGGTACTTCTTGGACTTTTCCGACAAAAGTACAAGAAGAATGTTTTTTTTAACTTATACGGCATGAATGGATTTTTAAAACATTATTTCCAAGAAGCTTCCTTTACATGTTTTCATGTTTATTTTTAATCAACTTATTTTAGTTTTAAATTGTAAGACATGTTAAGAAAGGAAAATGTTTTTGAAGTAGAAAGGATATTTTCCTCAAGAATGGATTTCAAGTGTTTTATCAAAATTATTTTCCATCTAAGATAATAAAGGGTTCTGTTTCTATCCCTATTATTACATGGATTTGATTATGTTGTGATGGAAATATTTTTATGAATTCCTTTATCTTATATGAATTGTTTTATGATGTCATGTTGTTTAAGAATCCCATTTTTTATTACATGGGTTATGCAATGATGTATGATTTATGATTTTGTGGCACACATAAGAATGGTATCATTATGAGATGGGTGGGACCTATATCTCCCTACAATGCATTGGGTAAAGATTTTATATCTCATGAGATGGACATGGCTGGAATGGTAGGTTATACCGGTTCAGTGAAACAGGACTGAAACGAGGGTTACTCGATTCAGAAAGGGACTTTGTCCACTAAGATAGTCTTGGCAATGAATCTCGAATAACAATAAATGATTCTATATGATTATGTGTGAATGCCAAAAAGTTTCATGTTTTAAGTTATGATTATTGTGATTACATTTCACTGCCATGATTTACCCCATTTATGAAATTATGATCTCTTTTACAGGTTAAGATTTCCAAAAGTTATGTGCTTATGTATATGATGTGATTGATATTTCTTTTGTTTACCCTTACTGAGCATTTGAGCTCACCCTTTTATGTTTTCTTTTCCCCAAGATATAAAGAAATGTTTTAGGTAATAAAAAGGTAAGATCTTTATGGGAGATATTGAAGATCTTTCACCACGATTAGAAGATTACGTTCCGAGTTTCCAAAGACACTAAACTATTACGATCCTTGTGTGTGTGTTTTTTTGTTATGTACTAAGTATTCCGCAAATGTAATGTAATGTCCATGTACGATAAGCTTCAGGTCTCTACAGTTGGTATCAGAGGAAAGGTTTAGTCAACCTTTGGAAACTAGGATGCGAGAACTTTAGTGAGATCCCTAGAGATATTTCTAAGGTATGTCTAGGGATGTCCCTAAGGATAAGTATACGTATAATATACAGTCCTAGAACTACGGTAACGATCATAGAATTTAACCTAAGAAGTTAGATATTGAGGATACTCGCCCTTTATAATGTTGTTTTCTCTAGCATGATTTTTGCCTCTCACAAGATTCTTTTTGTGTTTTAGTTAATGGAGGGAACCAGAAAGAATTCTGTTAACATTGAATCCAATGGACAAATTGGTGACTGTGAGCAACAAAATTGTGTAATTCCTAGAGAGAAAGATCTTGTTATTATGCCAAATTAGTCATCGCGATATATGATTAACAAGGTGAAATTTAGTGGTATGCCTAATTCATCAATGAAGAGGAAGATAAAATATTATTCATGTTCACATGTTGAGGAGCATAAATAAAAGAAGATTGAGATTTCTAAAGAAGGGAAAAAGAACCTTGAGGAATACCTCAAATGGAGGAACCGATGTTATCTGTGTGGAGAAAAGGGTCATAGAGTGACAGACTGTTATTGAGATCAATGTATTATATGTGGAGAACATGGGCATTACCCAACTCAATGCCCTGACCTAAAAAGTTACTTCTAAATCAAGGAAGGACTTATTCCGAGACAATAATTGAAGGGGATGGATTGAAGTGTTTATGTATTGGTATTCAAGAATAATGATGTTGAGGTACTTTTATTGTTGTATTATTCTATTGTGGTTTTCAATAATTTTAAGGTATCGGTAACCATGAAAAGTGATTCAAATATTTTGGAAAGTAGATGATATGCGCATAATGAAGGGATAAGGAGAAAATGAAATGTTTGACATTATTCATGAGCTCATGATTAATATAAGGACTAAGTGATATCATGGTTTGAGTATATACAATTTCAAGGATTTTGGTATGTGGAAGGTGTTAACTTTTAACTACATTCAAGTTTTCACTATGGTTCAATGGGTATTCAAGAGAATACATGATTAAGGCCTTTGAATGTTTGGAATGTGACCAACAAGACATATATCTGGGGATTAACGATAGTATTAAATCTCTGGTAATCATTTTCACTATATTATGAGAGTGGACTGCAGTATTATGGATAAGCCTAAAGATTAGAATGGATTATTTTGGAAATAAGTTAGTATTGTTTAAGGATAGAAGTTTTTTCGATATAATTGATGGGATGTTATAGTAATATAGTTTTAGAAAAAGGACAACCTGCAGGACGGGCGACAGCCCATCGCGTCGGACAAGGCTGTGGGAATCGAACCCACAACCGAAGTGCGACTGGCCTTTATCGCCTACCACTGGCCTACAGGAAGTCCCTGTTTAGTAAAAACTAGTTTTATTATATTAAGCAGTATGATATATGAAGTATAAGTCCATTTTAAGAACCATATATGATTAATCTCACTATAGACCGACTTATGTATATAATTTTTGCTAACCTTTTGTTTGAGATAGATGGAATGACCCGTCATTCTATCACATAATATTCTAACACTTCACTAATAGCAAATTCAACTTCATTTAATTAAGAGATGAAGTGGAAATTGTTCAAGGCACGAACAATAGTGATATTGTTCCAAAATAACGTAAGTATTTATTCTAATTCAAATTTTCAACTTTAGGTAAATGATCTTGAAAACCAAAAATGTTGTCCTAGTGATCTTATACCTGATGAATCAAATGGTACCTTATATCATCACAAATCTATGGATTTGTGATTACTGGATTTTCCATAGCCATGTTCTCTACCACCCTCCATCAGAACCTGATGGTTATATTTCTCTTCCATATCCATATTTTTACCTATGTGGAAACCCAGCGATTAGTTTATTTGGGTAATCGTTACATTTCATACTTTATTTTTTAAATCCAAGTTTTGTCATTCCTTTTTACGATGTGGGTTTCTATTAAAGAAACTTTCTAATAGTAAACCATTTATAACCCCAACGAATTTCAAGGGAGAAATTCATTTTAAGGGGGGTAGAATGTAACAGCCCGAGATTTTATGAAAAATATTCTTTTTATTTCACTAATGTCTTGTGTTGTACGCTACACCAAAAGGAGCTTTCACAACACGCATCCTTGACTTGCCTTGTATTACACGCAATCACGACCTTCCTCGATAGCGTGTGTAGTACGCAATAACGAGTTTCACTAAACAGCGATATGCTATTAAAATGTTATTAAAACTAGCCGTTATGAATAGTAATAACCTCTTTTTGAAATTTTGTAAATTTTATTTTTCAAAATGGATTTCATTTTTGGATTCGGAGTATCGAATTTAGCCTAAGGTGAAATTTTGGTACATTTCGGATAACTTTCATATTCTGATGAATAGTGAAAATTACTAAATTTTAATTAAAAACAACTTTTTTAATCGAAATAATTAATAGTGATAAATTATTAATTTGAGTGGTTTTAAAGTATATTTAGAATATATTTTTACAATTCAATACAATTTTGGTCATTGGATGTAATTTCACATTTACACCAGACATAAACAAGTGTCAATCTTTTGATAGATATTGTTTCTTAAAAACACGCTATTTATTTTAACAGCGGGATTTAATTATAAAATTAATTAATGCAACTTCTATGTTATGAATTTGGTAAATTATACTTCATTTTTGAATTTGGAATATGAAATATAGCTTAGGATGAAATTTTGGCATTGTTCTGAAAAACATCAATTTTTGATGAATAGTGAAACTACTAAGTGGTAGTTAAAAAAATTAATTTCTTCATAAATCTTAATTTTACCGCTTCTCTTAATGGAATTTCAAAAATACGAGAGACACGGTTGATGTCATTAAGTAAAATGTGGTTCAATGAGATGAAAATGGTGAATAGTAACTTTTTACTTTTATTTACCATGGTTAAAAGTAAATAGGGTAATTAAGGGTAAAAATGATATTAATATTACCCTAAAACATGTCCTAATCCTATTGGACAAGTTTATCTCGACCAAAAGCAACCTTACGTGTAAAATATTATCATTTAGGCCCACTTGGATTAGATTAGTACATTTATTATTATTTAATTCAAAGAAGAGTTAAAAGAGTTAAAATCAAAGTTTATTTACTAAACCATTTTTAATATGGGTTTATACATAAGATAAATTCGATTATAAATATTCATTAGAAAGATAAAAATATTTCCTACATAATGATACATTATTTATAATTTTTTGACTTTACATAAATTAATTTATTTATGACACAATGATTATGCAGTAATTACCCTTTTAAGGAAATATTAACATAATTGATGTTATAAATGTTCAAATGAATGTAATTTGAGACATTTTATTAATTAAACTAATTTTCTAGGTTACTAAGATATATTAGTGTTGATTTAATCAACTTGTTTCGAACATATAATTCTGTTATGACTTTCACAAAAATCATATATCAAATAGTGTCAAAATTGACACAAAATAGTTTTTAAATCAAATATTATATTGTTAATTGTTATTTTATTCCTAAAAATCTATGTTTCGGCCAAATTACTTAGATAAGGATATATATATATTAATAATAAACAATTTGGGGTTCGTTTGGCATGGTATAGTAAGTGTATTAACCATATAGTGAAAGAAAACAAAAAGACACGGTAAAAGTTAAATTATTTAACTTAGAGTTAAAACTAATTGATAAGGTTAAAATAATACCCTAAACTTGTCTAAATCTTATTGGTTTATAGGATTTCGACCCATCCCCACTTTAGATTCGAAATAAGACCCTTTGGAACCATTATAAACCGATTTTGACATTAATATAAAATAATATTTTGAGTTATTCCTAAGGTGCCCCTCTCCTCCCTTATAAAAGGACACCTCCTCCCCCTCCTCCTCACACCAATCTGAGCACTCAAGCTCGGCCAACCCCTGCCAAAATCTCTTCTCCACTTCCCTAGAAACATCCTAGAGGTTCTGGTCTTCCTCAAAGACTAATTTTAGTGCCCTAAGAGGAGGTCTCAAAGAGGCGCTTCAAAGAAGAGGTAATTACCGTTACCAATTCTTTCATCATTATTTCTTCTTCCACTTCTTCTTATTAGGTTGTTTCATTATGAAGTAATAAAATCAGTATCACTCATATACTGATATGTTATTATAAGTATGAAACAACCCAATTTCACCATCTATCCATCCTACGGAAAAATAAATCACCGCGCGTGCGTACGTACGGAATACCGTCTCCACGCCGTGGTGTAATCTATTTTCCACCACCACCTTACATGGATGGGTATAATGGTGTAAAGAATAACTATACATAGTTATTACAACATAATATTGATTCTGATATATTTTATAATCCACTCCAATTCAATTCAATATTTATGGAAATGATATCATCGCTCGTGCGTACGTACGGACTACCGTCTCCACGACACGATGAGATTCATTCTCCATGTTAACCATTTAAGAATGATTATAAAGTATATATAAGAAATAATAATGAAATATATGAAATTATAAAGCTACTGGATTTATTTATATATATATATATATATGTATGTCATCTACTTACTTCCATTTCAAGACAAAAAGGAAAGGAAAACAGCGTTCATGCGTACGTACGGACTACCGTCTCCATGAACGGTGTTTTTCATTTCATTTATCTATCTATTATATATATATATATATACTGAATATATATGATATATAAATCATATTTTATATTATGGAAGTAAGTAAATCATGATATAAGTAATAATAATGTCAAGAACAACAAGTCAAAACACCTACGATAAATGAAACGATTTTACCCAAAACGCTTCTTTAACATGGAATTTACAAAAGAACGAGTAATATAATGTCATAAGTGAACCATATATGATATCATAACAATGAATATGATTCTGTAATAAGTCAATGACATTATTTAAATCATTATACAGGAGGTTCGGACACATACGAAGCAAATCGGACCTAAGGTAAGGGAAATATCACAATCTCATTTTTATCCGAGATTGTTTATACTTTATTATTTACTGGGGTGTATTTTATCATCAACATCCATGTTTCCTCAATATGTAATATTATTTCCATCCACCTACAATTGTTTAAATCCAATTTTACCCTTTGGTGAGTTTTTATTAAAAGATATGAAAGGAATCTTTTGCCGTTTTTCGTACGAGGTACTTTTTTGACTTTTCCGAAAAAAGTACAAGAAGAATGTTTTTTTAACTTATACGGCATGAATGGATTTTTAAAACATTATTTCCAAGAAGATTCCTTTACAAGTTTTCAAGTTTATTTTTAATCAACATCTTTTAGTTTTAAATTGTAAGACATGTTAAGAAAGGAAAATGTTTTTGAAGTAGAAAGGATATTTTACTCAAGAATGGATTTGAAGTGTTTTATCAAAATTATTTTCCATCTAAGATAATAAAGGGTTCTGTTTCTATAAATATTATTACATGGATTTGATTATGTTGTGATGGAAATATTTTTATGAATTCCTTTATCTTATATGAATTGTTTTATGATGTCATGTTGTTTAAGAATCCCATTTTTATTACATGGGTTATGCAATGATGTATGATTTATGATTTTGTGGCACACATAAGAATGGTATCATTATGAGATGGGTGGGACCTATATCTCCCTCCAATGCATTGGGTAAAGATTTTATATCTCATGAGATAGACATGGCTGGAATGGTAGGTTATACCGGTTCAGTGAAACAGGACTGAAACAAGGGTTACTCGATTCAGAAATGGACTTTGTCCACTAAGATAGTCTTGGAAATGAGTCTCGACTAAAAAGAAATGATTCTCTATGATTATGTGTGAATGCCACAAAGTTTCATGTTTTAAGTTATGATCATTGTGATTACATTTCACTGCCATGATTTACCCCATGTTATGAAATTATGATCTCTTTTGCAGGTTAAGATTTCCAAAAGTTATGTGCTTATGTATATGATGTGATTGATATTTCTTTTGTTTACCCTTACTGAGCATTTGAGCTCACCCTTTTATGTTTTCTTTTCCCCAGGATATAAATAAAGGTTTTAGGTAAAAAAAGGGAAGATCTTTATGGGAGATATTGAAGATCTTTCACCACGATTAGAAGATTACGTTCCGAGTTTCCAAAGACACTAAACTATTACGATCCTTGTGTGTGTGTTTTTTTGTTATGTACTAAGTATTCCGCAAATGTAATGTAATGTCCATGTACGATAAGCTTTGGGTCTCTACAGCCCACTCTGACCAACACTATCTATATTAGGTTTTGAGAATATTTTTTACAAGGATTATATTTATATTAATCATACTAAGGGATATTTTAGAGATAATAATGATGTATTCTAGGATTTCATACATTTAGTAATACATAAATAAGCTAAGAGTTGGATTAAGGATGGAACAAAAAATTACTTAGGTCATATTGTTTAAAAGATAAAATCTATTAAAATTAGTTATTTTATAGTAGTAAATGAATATATGGATGTATTTCTTGGTGATTTCACTCGTGATATTATTGATTTTTATATTGAGTTTACAATTGACTTAGTCCCAAAATATATGAAAATTTCAAAACCCCTTATTTAATAGCTTAAGTTTTTTTATTTGAAAAAAAAGTTACAGGAGTATATTGATTTAGGATTCACTCATATAAGAACTTCACTATGGTTTTCACCAATATTATATATTAAAATTAATGATGGTTCAATAAGGATTTAAATTGATTTTAAATAAATGGATAACATCATATTTAAAAAAAATACTTTGCCTCATATTAATGATTTTTTTACCATCTCATGGGAGTGAAATATTTTCTGATGAATGATATCAGGTCTAGATACCATCAGTTCTAGATGAAGTAGGATGTTATTCTGACACATGTGTTTCAGACAACATATATGATTTTTGGGTTTGTGGTAATACCCTTGGGATTATCCAATGAACTAGTAGTATTCATTTATATTGTGGATATTTCTTTACATGACAATTTCAATTAGTTTTTAGATGTTTTTATTGATTATATATATTCTAAAAGTTAGAAGGATCATAAATTCCACATATGGATTTCTTTGAAAAATCAGATAAAAAAGGATATATAGAATTTTTATTAATTATGAAGTATATTTCATTATTTGGGAATATTATATAAAATAATGGAATTACATTTGAACCATATATAAATAAATTTGTTGAAAAATGGATAAGAATAATAAAATATCATATAGACTCATAGTTTTATCGAATTATAAGGTTACTACACAAGATTTTTTGAAACATTTTCCCAGTTTTCTTTCCAACTACCTCAGTAAATTTGAAATAGAGATAAATTCTTCCAGATAAAAGACTATGATGAATATTTCTATGTACTAAAACGAAAATTTTCAAATGCTCCAGTTCTGTACCTGGCCTCTAAAAATGGTGAATGTTTCTTATACATAATTGATTATACTAAGGGGCTTGTATGTTTTTATGTAAAATGATGATATAATTTTATTTTCTTTGCATCAATTAAAAACTCATTTGATAAATTATCATATAGAAGATATGGACCTAGTTACTATGTGTTTTTATTTTAGAAATATGGAAAAAATTATAGTGTAATGTGTGAAATTTATACTAATCATAAAATTTTATAGAATATATTCACTCAAATAAAATTTAAAATGAAGAAGAAAAAATGGATGGAAATGATAAAATATTCTGATATTATAATACATTAAAATCTAGGAAAATAAAATTGAGTATTAAATAAATTTATTCAAAAAGAAAATTCATCATTAACCATGATACTTTTAGAAAACGAACCATCAAAAATTTCATTATTGAATGGTGGCCTATAATTATGCCTGAATGAAAACTATATATTTTGTTTCAGGCATCACTAGAGTTATCATTATGAAATATAATTTAGAATTATCATAAAGAAGATCAAGATTTGGAATAAAATGTTGACTTGGTAATGAAGGGTGAGTTATATAAATTTAAATTTGATAGTGAATGAGTTCAGATATTTTCAAAAAGGTTATGTTTGTTAGAAATATCTCAGTTGAAAATTAAATTATTGAGTAAAAGTAAAATCCCCGCTTTTCTATTCATCCTATAAGTACTATGATGTTTGGAGACATTCTAGGGTTTTACATGTGGGATGGAATAAATAAATATACTACAGATATTTCATTAAAATGTTACAATTATTAATATATTAATGATGAATTCAAATTATTTAAATAATTACTTCAACATTTTGTAATTCAAGAGTAGAAATAGAAAAACATATATATGGATTTCATGGTGGGATTTACAAATAAATTTCAATCTAAAAACGTGATTTGGGTTATTTTTAATTGTTCGACTAAATCTATAAATTTTTTCCAATATGATATTTTATATATTTAGATCTTCTTTTTCAACTATATCTCAATAATATAACAATTTTATACTGAGATCCTCCATCCATTTTATTAATTTTGAGCCCCATTTTACTTTTAATATTTGGAATGTCCTTGAGAAGTCAGTGGGTACTGAATAAAGTATTTTTACAACTTCACAACCTCAATCAAATGGAAAGATAAAGAAAATTGATATGATTAGGAATAAATGCAACAATCATGTTTAATGGATTAGCAGGGAAGTTTGTATCAAAATATTTTATTTGTTTAAGTTTCATAGAGTAATATTTTTCATTACAGTACACAACTAAAAAAAAATTGGGAATAATATGGGTTGTGATGACAGGCTCTAGTGTTTTTGGATGAAGTAGATAAGCATAAGTTGCAGTGACAAGAGTTGGTTGAAGAGATGGATGTTATGGTAAAATAATATTTAATTCGATATGAGGGTATCTCTGTGTAGAAAATAATATTTATTTAGATAACAATAGGAATCTTCATTAATTAATAGTATACAATCATGATTTTGTTTAAATATGTCCATGGAAAATTGTTATGTGTTTTGATAAAAAGAGAAATCTATGTCAATTGATCATTTAAATATATGAAATTTAGGTGAAAGATGGATCAATTTCTCACTGAGTGGATTTTTATCTAATTTTATCCCAAGAACATGGTGTGATTCTTGTTTCATTATTGTGGACATATGTGTTGGATTCATCTCATGTTTTGAGCCCTATAGATTTATATTTTGAGTAAAATAATTCATTTGATGAAATAACAATTTAGATTCTTGATCATTGAGAGTATGTAATACGGAATATGTTGATTTATCAGGTTTCGGTATTTTAAAAACCCATATGAGTGATGAAGTGATATGAGAATTAGAAAATTCTACAAAAGAAAAATATATTTACTTGATTAAATAGTGAATAAAATTGCGAGTAAAAAATTTCCAAAAGGCGAGAGGAATGTAATATCCAAGGAAATAATAATTTAATTTCAGTAAATAAAAATATTCACGGATTTTATTATTAATATTTGTATTTACATAATAATATTAAGTAATTTTTTGATCCAAAAGAAATTTTTTTTATGGTTAATAAATTTATTCTCACATATTATATTGTTATAATTTAAATCTTAATTTCTAAATTTTAAAATTTAATGTTTTTAAAATAGACTTCATTTTTGAAATTTTAATATAAAAATTATCTTAGAATGATTTTTTTATATTTTATGAAATTATTTATGTTAATGTGAATAGGGAAAGATATAGTTTAATTTTTTTAAATTTTTTTAATAAATTCTTCTAAAAGACCAACTATGTTTCAAATTTTATCCTAAGGTAAAATAAGACACATTTTAATAGAAATAATTTAATTAATTTAAAATTAATTATCCTAAAAAATAATTTTGGTATAAGATAATGTTGGGATTAATGAAACACCTTACTAAAAACATAATTTCATTGTTATTTAATCTTTTATGTTAAAATAAATTTATTAAATTATTAAAAATAAATATTTTATAATGATTCAATATTAGGAACCAGTACGTTCAAATTTGGTAAATATTTCCTATTTATTCATTGTAATTATAAATATTTTTCGTAGTAAATATTTTTTAACTCGATAAGTTTAAAATTGGAAAACAAGGTTAAACCTAAAAAATATCTATAAAACATATATTTATATTTCTATATTTTGTTTTCTACCCATAACCATCAACTTTAGAAATATGTGGAAATTTCATTGCACATTCCTTTGATAATGACATTATGATTATTTTATGTAAAGAATAAAAAAATATAACTCTATATGTTTTAATAACATTAATATTTTTTCATAGGGATAAAATAGGTTATGTTTAATTGGATATTTTTTAAAAAATAAAAGATTTTTATTCGAGTATTTTTTTATTGATAGTAATATTACTTTATTTGTGCATGCAACATCGATTCCTTTCTTGTTCAATTAATAGAAAAATAAATTAAGTTATTTTGAAAAAATAAAAGAAATAAAATTTGAATGAATTATATAATTCATTAGGTTTTTGATAAATACTAGAAATTATTTATGGTTTAATTATTTAATTGAAATTCCATTATTATCATGACACAATTGAGGTCAAACATATTGAATATCCCCAAAAATTAATTTAAATGTATATTATGTAAAATAATTTTTTAAATAATGATTTAACATTCATTAGAATATTTTATTTGACCAATTTAATGGTATATGGTATTTAATATGAATCATTTTCCTCTTATGGATCAATTTTCCATTAATGGAATCCTTATTGACTCATATTGACTAAAAAATGATATTGCGATAATCTTTAAATGGTTTAATGATGGTTAAAAATAGATATGGTCAAAAACATCACATAAACATTCCCAAATGAAATTGTATTTGATGATATGATATAATAAGCTTCCAATATTTGAAATATTTTTAATTTTTTTAACATTATCATGAAAATGAATTTATATTATTTTTATACTTTATCCTCTTCCCAAAATTATTAAGCAACACCTTTAACCTGTATTAATAATTCATTTTCAAAACTATATTTCATTCAATATATATAAAAATGTCCTGCCAATATCATTCACCATTTTCTAGAGGTCTTATTCTAGAAAAAATACAAAACCTAGAAGGTCTAAGTTGTAAGCCAAAGTGGATATCCTGGGAAAAGTTAAAATTTCCAAATTACATATTACATGTTTATTTATTATTGTGACATATTAAAAAAAATTCTAAAATATGAAATAATAAAATGAATACGTTCAATATACTGTAATATTATTATGATTATGTAACACCAACTTTTCATCTATTTTCTATGATATTAGAAACGAAAATATCGCTCATGTGTGTATGAATTACCACCTCCAAGAAGTGAAGTTTTTAGTTGTTAATCACCACCTAAATAGGAGGTATATAATTATGGATTTAATTAAAATATATGATATTAATCACATAATTATAAATTTTTTAAATGATATATCATCTACATTATTTCCTTTCCATTCATCACAAAATGGTATCATCGTTCAGGTGTACCTCGGGACAACCACCTATATGAAGCAATGTAATTCGTTGTTAATGTACATAATTTATGGATTTTTCTAAAATTATAAATGTATAAATATTATAATCATTTAATTATTAATATACTGGTTATAATGGAAAAAATACATATTTGATCACGGTCATTCAATATTTTTTTTCTATTATGAACTGAAAAATTTTAAAACATCCAATACAAGATTAACTAATTGTGTAAAAAAATAAAACATCTTCATAAATAAAATAAAATGTATTAATATATTGGAATTAAAGAGAAAAATGTTCCTATGAAAGTAAATAACAAATATATTAATAATAATTAGGACTAATAAGATATGATGTTACACCATATTTAAGGTAATTGATTTTTCTTTAACAGATTATGTAAAAGTATTCCTCTCTAATATTTGGATTCTATGTACATATTGTTTAAAATTTTCACTTGAATTTTATAATTTTCACATAAAATTATGTTAAATTTTATTTTCAACATCTTTTTATCATCATTACATTTTTTAAAATTGAATCGTTATGTTTCTTTAATGATCTAATTTTTCAGAAGTTGTGAAAGGAATCATTATTTTATCTTTTACGGTATGATTTTTTTCCATCATCATGAATTTTTTATTATTTTAAATATTCCTTTAAAATATTCCTTATTTATATTAAAAAAAATTCATTTCCACAATTTTATGGTATTTCTTTAATAAATAGAGAGTTAAAAATAATGAGTTATTTTACCAATTCTATGTGAAAATAGAATGTGATTTTCTTATGGGTTCAAATAGGTTTTTAAAGGATCAAGGATGATAATGTGAAATATTTTAAAAAAATTGTTCATGATATATTTCATTGTAATTATCAATTAATATTGTTGGTACCAATACCAAATAAACAATGGTTGATCCTGATACAGCTTATACGAAGGGTGAACCCAATATATCTGTCAAATGAATTAGGTAATGTTCACATTCTTCAAATGGAATATGGTGAGAGTTACCATGAGAGATTTATCCTATGGATTTTATAGGGCTATAATTAGTTTTAGAAATTTTTAATCTTTTGTTAAGAATATAATTATTTAATATGCATACAAGGGTTTCAATTTGGTTGCAATGGGTTTTAAAGGTATTGTTTGATATTTTTTTCTAATGTGGATATGATTTATTTTATATACACATAGAATAATGTGTAAATATTTATAATTTTATGGGATTTCACATTTTTCACTAGAATGAAATATTACATTATATTTTATACCTTATATATATATTTTTTGTTCATCCACATTTTCAAAAGTTTTTAAAAAGGATTAAGGTTTATTCAGATGAAATAGTTACTCTGGTTGAATGTAATGAAAAATTTTCATAAAAGGAAAAAAAATCATTATTGATGTTATATATCATGTAGAAATGAATAGTCGGGGTTTTTACTACCTTATAATGTATGGATTTTTATTTATTATTTATGAATATATTTTCTAATACAGTAAACCAAAATGGCTTATTGGAATGTAATACTATGAATTCATATTTAAGTACTTATGATGATGTAATATTTTAATGTTAAAGTCCTTATATTTTATGATTATTTTATATTAATATAAAATATCATAGGATTATATATTTTCTATCCTATATTCCATAATAGTGGTTCACAAGGATATTTTTGAATTAACCTTAGCATATTCCATAAGTGTGTCTAGATCCTTATCAAGTCTTAGGACCACTAAATGAGTGATAATGATGACTTATTTAATACCCAACACACCACTATCGAATTGGTTACCCATAGGTGAATTCGTACCACAACCACATAAAAAATTTAGTATAAAGTCCTAAATATATTTTCAAGGATAAATTCTAAATATCTAATTTACTAATGATTCAAGATATTACATTTAACCTAGGATTATCCTAAAAATCGATCATTGATTTCTATACCCAAGTATATTTTTCCAAAATATAGTTCCCAAGGGTCATACTAGACTTCCATTCATACCAACCGAAACACCCCAAATATAGTAACTCAGAAGCTTTATTATCTTACTACATTATAAGAAGATACAAGAGATTGTATCTTGGAAGAAGCACTAGTTTACCTGTATTTAGAGACTATATAGGTAAATGGATCTCACATTACTTTTGAAAAATATAAAATAATACTTAAAATATGATATAGAAATTATTAATTCTTCTTGTATATATGTGGAGTTTGAAATATATCCCTTCTAATAATATCAGGTGAAGGAACACATAATACATGGTGAGCTCAGATAATCATTATGGGAATGTGTGTAATGAAAGATATCAAAAAATTAATGAATCATGAATAATATAACATTGATAAGTAATAAATGAATATTCCATATATATAAAACCATAAAAGAGTATAACATCAGTGGATAAAATAAAAATATAAATAATATCATGGATAACAATAAATTATTTCATAATGATGGAATATATAATTCCTGACATTATAATATTTTTGTGATGTCATTCTGATAATGCATCAAACACTTATTGTCAAGGTCTCATGCTAGGAAATGATAAACATTTTTACATCCATACACAAAATACAAAGATCATGTTGTCTTATAAGACCTACCAATTCATTAAGGGGATATGTAATTTTGGGCCCCCCCCAATCAATTAATATGTCCAATTAATCTATCGTATGAAAATACAAGACAACTTAATCAAAATTCCTTAATAATAAATATTTTTTTCAATAAGAGAACTAGTATACATAATTTCAATATATTCTTGAGTCAAAATGATTATGATCCATACATAAAAATTTGGTGGATGATATCATTAAAATACATCCTTAGTAAATAATATGATTCAATAAAATATATTGACATAGATTAAAAGTATTTTAAAATATAAATGGAATATATGGTGAGGAAAATACCACTTTCATTTTTAAATCACTTATTTAAAATCCCAAATATTATAATATATTTGGAAAAACATTTCCTATGGAAACAATCATGGAAAATGTAATGGAATAATCAAATAAAATAATATTTATGATGGAATAAAAATTCATTTGTGTGGTGTACATTAAAACGCATATTTTTTCCACATCTTTAAAAAAATGTGCCTTATTTAGAATATGAAAAGAATAATTATTTAAAATTATTATATAATTAAAAAAATTTTATAAATAAATTTAATAAATAGTTATATAATTGTTAAAAATATCATTAAAAAATTTAAATGGCATATTGATATTGATTAATAATATTCTTCAGAAAAAATAATGACAGATTCGGTTTTCATTAAAAATATTCTTTTTGAAATTTGATTATTTAGAGGGAGAAAACTGAAAAGTAAACATGTAATTTATTAAAAAACATAGTATTAAAAAAACACCTGTTTAAGATTGTAATATTATATAATTGTCCCAAATTATACTTAAACATAAATAATCCTGAATAAAGATTAGATTGTGAAATAAACCATTACCACTATGATAAATTTTTAATCATAACCCCCATGAATGAAATAAATAAAAATTGAACTTTAAATATAAATAATATAAAGTGATCCCTAATAAAAAATGGAATGGGTAGTATATACACCACATGAAGTAAACAATTTGTTAGTATGGAATATGTATCATGGAAACAAATGGGATCTGAGAAACCCATTCAATGATCTTAATATTGATGTGAGATTAAATCGATGAAATGATTATGTGTATCAAAAGTAAATCCAAACAAAACAATTGTATATAAAAAAATAAATGTTAAATAAACTAATAATCTTAGGATAACATATACAATAAATAATTATTATTTCATAGTGAATAAAACTTATGTTATGAAGCATCGTACCTCAGCTCTGGAATTCATAGTAAGATATTTTACACACATATAGAACAAAAACAAAATTTTATAGAATTCTATACTAGAACCATATACACGGTCATAGTATCTTATATGACACCCATATAACTTTTAAACCCCCTAATATTAATTACTCCTTACTAAAATCCAAATTTTCCACTTTTTATCTATATTATTTTTCATGTATGTTTTAGTAGGTTAGAATCATACCTTGTATTATTATCATTGTTCCATAATCTTTAATGGGTTAATCGCGAAATAAATTTCATATAGATTCATTATATATTATATTAAAATCTATCATAAATTGTGAAGATGAAAAATTAATCACATTACCTCATGGAGGGGGAATAATATATTAAATAATGAATGAAATTATCATTTTTAGTGTACAGAGTAACACCCAAATATTTTTTAGTTATTTTCATTGAAATAAAAAAGATGTGTTTGATAGTTTTTCTTACACACTACTATTAACCTATATGAATTGTCCTATAGTAAAATGTGATAACCAAGCCCTTCAATTGGATGTTATGAATGATAATAAATACTTTATAAAAAATATATACAAATATTTTAAATAATGAAAATTTACTTCTTAGGAAATAATAATTATGTACTCAATTTCTTGTAAAATTATTTTATTATTCAAAAATATTTTTTATTCAAAAAATATATAATTTTTTAAAATTATCATTATAATTTATTTCAACTGTTTAATTATATTTTATAAAATTAAATGAATATTTTTTTAAAACGCTAACATATATATTATATTAGGATGTATTTTTAGGATTTCTCCAAAAATTTATATTTTTCAGTTTATACCAAAAAAATATCAATTTCCTATAAAAAAATATATCATTTATTTTAATTTAAATGTCCCATTATGTTATTAATTAGATATTAAAAAAAACCAAATTATAATTAAATTAGAAACAATTTCATTAATAACATATTAATATCCATTATACTTTATTTTCTTATAAGATCATTTTTTGGATTCAAAATACATTTTTTCTATAAACATTTATTATGTACCAAATGTGTTTATTTCTCACTAAATTAAATTAATATATGTTGATTAATGTTTTTAGTTAATTTTATATATAATATAATTAGTAAAATATTTTATAATTAATTTTATAGTGTTCTATATGGCATATAATAGAAGTATATTATGTCTTATGCTGGATTGTTTTTTCTAAAATAGATTTTTATTAGGAGTTATGTATTAATTTTAAAATAAATTTAAAAATATAATGATTTTTAATATAGTAAAATGGATTCTATATATGGAATCATAATAATTAATTTAATTTAATAGGGTCAAATTAATTTTTTATCAAAATAAATAGTAAAACCCAAAATTTTTATTTTCATTGTTATGGTTTAAACGAGTTTACCAAGGGTGATAACCTAAAGGATAAGATTATTTTTTCTTCCAATACATTTATAATTACTATTGGTTGAAGATATTTAAACCTTATACTATTACTTATTTTAATTATTTTCCATTTATACCCACTTCCCATAAATATGACCGTATATCATTGAATTCATTAAGGAACTTCCATGTCTATCCTTCCCATCACATATAAATGGGAAACTCTCCACCTATATTATTAAAAAAAATATATCTCTAGATGTAAAAATAAATTATTATTAACCTTAATAGGTTCCTTCCCTTCATCCTATATATTTTGGTTTTTTCCGATGATTAATCCATCAATTCTTAAGAGTAATCCAAATGAGGAATCCCAAAGAAGTGGTATAGATAATTACCATGCTGATTCAATATTATATCTTATGTTAAATCCTGTAAACATTTTTAATCCATAAAAAAGTAATATTGTATTATAAATAATATGATTGATTTTTATAATTATCGCACAACCACAATGATATTGAACGGGTGATAAGATGTCATAACTAGAAAATGTATTGTTTTATATGTTTTATTATGGTTCTGTTATATATTTTTAATACATTTGATTTTATTATATAAGAGGTTAGAGCATTTTTGAAGCAGGGAATACTTGATATAAGAGTTTGATGTTACAAACTCATTTTTACTAGGATTATTTATGCTTATGATTTTGTGATGTTAAAATTAAATAATATTTATCTAAAAAATATTACATATTTTATTTTGTTTTTATTTCTTGAGATTACTTATTTTTATTTCTTCATTCAAACTTCCATTACTCAAAAGTCCAAAAGAATTATTGTAAGGAAAAATATCATTATTTCTCTCCACGCTTGACAATATTTTCTCCAATGTCCATATTTTATTTATAATTTTTTCATGAACGGTTTTACCATTATATAAATATTTATTGATGTAATAATTAACCACTTGTTCTTTTTCTTTTTTAAGGAATTTACATTTCATTTTCCTAATGATATAATTTTGAATCTTTACCAAAAATGAAAAGATATTTTTTATTTTAACATTCAATGCATCAATGAATTTTCTTCCCAACCATGATAATAATTTATTATTATATTAATTTGTATTTTTCATTGAATATTTTGATGGAAAATTCTTTGGTTAATATTGTGGAAATTTTTTTATTTAAGATATGTTATTTTAAAATGAAATTGATATTTTTATCAAAAAAATATTCAATTGATCAATGAAATGTATTTTTATATATAACACTGTCTTTTTATATTTCTTATGATTTAATGGGGATATGATACATTGGTACTATAATTAATGTTTTTCTGGTTTTGTTTAGCCTCATGAAATATTTATGAATCTCTATCCTTCCCAGAAGTTATGATTTGCTGATATGGTGGATGCTTTATGATATTATCAAACATATATTTAAGTGGTTTTCATTATTTGAAGGTTTTTATTAGAATTACATGTCCCTACAATTAATTTTGTATATATAGATATTTCATTTGATAATAAATACTATAATTGGGAGTGATCCTAGTTCAGTTATGGATTTTTTCCAAGAAGATATTCTTCAGAGTGAACATTGACCAAGGAAATGATGGAATGAGGAGTTAACTTGATCCACTATGATTGACTCAATGTTTTCCTCAACTAAAGGAATTTTTTTTAATTATGTGTATTACATAAAACAATTTAGTCAAATTATATTATATTTTCATTCTTTATGGTTTATTATTGGGGATTTCATAGTCATATAACTTATTCTTTTTTGTTTAATAAAAACATATGATATATTTCATGATTAAATATATTTGACTAGTTAGGTATGATTATTTTATGTCATGATATTATTCTCATACCCTTAATTTTATCTTATTCTTAATTATTATCATTTATTGACATATCTTATATTTATCCTTACTGAGCATATGAGCTCACCATTTCTTATGTTTCCCATCCATATATTATAAAGAATTTGTTAAACTAAGATATGTATACAGAGGGTGTAATAGTCCAAACCCTAATAACCCAAAAATAGTGCCTTAAATTATTAAATTTAATTATATACAATGAAAGAAATAACAAATGACCAATATTTTTAGTAGTTTTAGAGAACTAGATACATTCATGATACCCATTTTACATTGGGAATATACACTAAATAATAACTCATAATAAAAAAACTAACTAAATCCATGAAAAATACTTAAAATATATCTAATCCATATCTATTAGAAATTGAAAAAATAAGGGTGATCAAACAAACTTAGTATGGATTACATAAAGTTTAATAAATCATGAATAAATAAAAAATAATAAACATGTCATGATAAATAACTGAACACACATATCATTTAAATAATATTACTGCATGAATATTTAAGGAATAATTAATATGGTAAGGTAAATAATGAAACACAAATGAAATTTAATAAAGAAATATGATAATGATCAACATCCATTTATAATATCATTCTGAAAATATAATGGACAGTAATAATAAATGAATTCTCAGTGATGGAAATACTTAATTATTGGATTTAGTTCTCAGGCACATGATACCTCTACAGCTAAGATTTATCCCCATCAAATTTTACAATTATTGTAAAAAATACAAATTTAACTAAGGTCATCCAATTTTTTCTTCCCATGGTACCCATCGATGCACTGAGGGGTTATATATAACCGATCCTCACCCATGTATGCATATCCAAATCATTCCTCATATATATATTAATAGAATTAATTATTGAATAATGTGCCTTATAATAAAATATCTATAGTTAGTACATAATATATATTTATTAAAATTTCCATATAAAAAATAAATATAGATTAACATTGGTATAAATGATATAATTTTTAGGAAATAAACATATCCATGATAAATAATAAGGATTTTTAGGTGAAATTTAATGTCCACATGAAAGAAAATAATTCAAAGAAACGTTAGTGACTATAAATATGAAGAAATGAAGAGAGTTTAAATATATTACATGAAAAAATTCATCATAAAAATCAATAGGACGAATAAAAATGGTACCAATACAAATAATACCCATTAAATAAATAATAAATAGTTGTTTTCACTAATGAATAGAAATAACCCAAATAGATATTTTAATAAAATCATCGAATATAAAGTTTTTATCATGATAGTAAATTATAAAACTAGAAGTTTACCAAACATTAGGAAAAAAATTTCATTCAAAATAACCATTAAACAGACAAACGAAGCATTAAAACTTTTTAGTTTTCATGATTATTAGAAATTGTGTTCATTCCCTATATGTTTATATAAAGTGTTATTTCATTTTTTTCAAAAAAAAATAGAAATTATTTTTAAATATACATCAATATTAAATTAATAAAAAAATTTAAACCTAACTTTTTTTAAATATATATATAATATATTTTTTCCTTTGTTAAGAAAAGTTTTTGAAAACATGGTTTCAGAAGAAAATAGTTATTTACATAAGAGAGAATAGAGTTAAATTTTTATACATTTTTTTTACAATTATATTATGTACCAAAGAGTGAATAAATTTTACAATTAATTGAAAATATAATGATTAAAAGGATTATTATAAATTTTTATGGTTTTATTTTACATAGATCAAATAATTTCCTTCTACTGAAATTCATCAATAAATAATCTCGACGAGAATGAGATTGTTAAATAAACTCTTAAAATGATCATAATGTTGAAGTGAGAATTATTCAATGAATATATTATGTGTGTTAAATACAAATATAAATAACACAACTAGATATAAAATATATGATAATTAACATCCATTACACACATAATATTATAATATCCAAGTTGAATAATGAAATATAATCCAATGAAAAGGAATTGAGTTATGATATTCTTTGTAACGCCCCGACCCCAGTTACCCAGATTCGGTGCATTATTACATAACATTGGCATGATCACAAGAAAGATCAAATCTCGAAAGACCGATTGGTTTAGTAGCCTTGGAAACACTAGATATATTCATAAGTTTTACATTACATCATAAAATGAAAAACTACTACAACAACATAATGTTTCCACAATCCACACTATTAACCCCTCATAAAATCCCTGCAGGTCATTCATAACTTACTTCTTCACATCCTGGGAAAAATAAAACATAGAAAAGGGGTGAGCTCAAATGCCCAGTAAGGATAACAATATAGCGGAAACTTTCATAAATAAGAATAAACATTTAAGGCAATGTATAACTAAAACAAAAGCCTTTTAAATATGAACTTTCAACATGGTATGGCATAAATAAAATGAAATAATTCCATTTACTTATTCACATGGATATTCTACTAATCGAATAATCACATGCAAAAATCAATAACCACTTTCATAATGTTGGAATGCATAATGCCAGACTATCATAACCACATAGCCAAAGCCTCGTGCCAAGACTACAAATAAGATTTTGTCAAGGCCTTGTGCCAAGACACTAGATTGTCTCATGAGACCTACCGATGCATCGAGGAGCTATAGCGGGCTCCACCCGTCACATATTAAGTCCAATGCATTCCCATATGAAAAGGTTTAAACATAACATAAACATTCATATTAAAACTAGCATATGAAATGTAAATACTTTCACCATAAACTATGAATGGTATAAAAATAGCACATCCACAGTCAAACATATCACAAAACCTTCAATACAATATAGAAGTTTTGTATCATAATAAATCAACTTCAAATAATCTTAAAATCCATCAAAGGATGTTGACATAGATGAAATCAAAATTATTTTTAAAGAAATATCTCCTTTTATTTTGAAATAATTTAAGATCCATATAAAATAAAACATTTTCATTGAAAATATTCTTATAAGCTTGTAAGGGAAGCTTTGAAGATTTTATAACGGCGGAAAATAGCCGCACCCGCCGTATAAGTTAAAAAAACATTCTTACCTTAATTCTGTCGAAAAGGTTAAAAAGGACCTTGTTTTGAAAACGACCGAAAGATTCCTTTATAAACCACTTATAAAAGTCAAAAACGGTATAAATGACTTTAACTCATATTCTAGTAAATAGTAAAAATGTTTTGAAATACATTTTTAAGAAACATGGATGTGGATGATAAAGAGATCCCAGTAGATTATTACGTATAAACAACCTTGGATAATGAAGAGGTTGTAAAGTAATCCCTTAACTTGTACTTTTCCTTGGTTGGGGTAGGTTAAACTCCTGTATAATGGTGAAATAGTTGTTATTAAATTATACAAGAATCATATATAATAATATGATATCATATATGATCTTTTAACATTGATTTGTTAATAATATCTTAGAATTATCGTCGTTTCGGGTGTTAACTTACTCATTTTCTTTTATATGTTTTGTTACATAAGCCATGGTTGTTGTATCTTATTCATATCCAGAATGATATCTAGTCCTTAAACATCATTTTTAAATCATCAAATGATAATTATACTTGAATGGATACGATGGAGAATGAATATCATCGCGTTCGTGGAGACGGTAGTCCGTACGTACGCACGAGCGACAATATCATTCTTTTGATATTAAAATAATATATAAATGGATGGTATATCATATATACAGAATCATTAACATGTTATATTTATTATTTACATGAGTTACACATCATTATTATACCCATCCAAATAATATTATATTGAATAACAATTACACCACGACGTGGAGACGGTAGTCCGTACGTACGCACGTATGGTGACATGTTATTCAAAGGGTGGATAGAATACTGAATATGGTTGTACCATATTTATAATAACATCACATTATATGTGAGATACTGGAGTTATTATTTTAGAATGGTAAGAACAAAGGAAGAAGAAGTGGAAGAAGAAATGAACTTGGAGAAGGGTGGTGAAATCATTACCTCTTCTTCGGGTTCTTCCTTTTGATTTGATCAAAAGGGCTCCTTAGGTTGGCTTTCTGATCAAACTAAGGCCTCTAGGTTGTAGTGAGGGATGTTGGGAGAGTATTTGGGCAGAGTTTGGCCGAACCAAAAGGCTTTGAAGGTGTGAAGAAATGAGAAGGAGGAGTTCCCTTTTATAAGAGGGGTGAGGGGCACCTTTGGAAAAGCTAGAAATATTAATTTATAATAAATTCATATTCGGTTTCTAATGGCTCAAAAGCTTATTATTAAAGGTTTAAGCTGGGGATAGGTCGAAAACCACTCAACCAAAAGAATTTAGACAGGTTTGGGTACTTATATTAACCTTATCTTTAAGTATTAACTCTAAGTTAATTAGTTTCACTTTTACAATGTCTCTTCGTATTTTTATATAATATGGTTAATAAACTTACTATATACATCCAAGCGACCCCCAAGTGGTACATTAATGATGGACCTATCATGATATAAGTCTCTTTGCAGAACCGTAGATTTTTAGGAATTTAAGATCAATTAAGAATATAATATTTGTTTTAAGAACTCTTTTATGTCAATTTTGACACTATTCAATAGTTGATTTTTGTGAAACTCATAACAGATTGATTACTTCGAAAAAAGTCAATTAAATCAATCCTAATATATCATATTATCCTAGAAAATTAGTTTAATTCATTAAAAGTTTCATATTATATTTATTTGGGTATTTATAATATCAATTATTTTAATTTTTCACTATTATAGTAATTACTGCATCATCATTGTGTCATAAATAAAATAACTTATTTAATGTCTAAAAATTATAAATAAACTATAATTATGTAGGAAATCTTTTTATCTTTCTAATGAATATTTATAATCTAAAATCCAACATATATAACCCCATGTAACAATTGTTTTTCTAAAAGATATATGCTTGTGTCATTTTTGTATTCATTTTAACTTAATTAAAATAAAGTGTCATTATCACTTACAAGTGGATCCATGGGGTCCCAAAATAGACCCAAAGATTCCCATGGTCGACCATGTATCAACCAATAGGATTAAGACACGTTTTTGGGTAATTTAGTATTATTATAATATTATTTTTTAACCCTTATTTACCGGATTTACCCTTAACCATGGTAAATAAAATATTTACCGCAGTAATTATTCAAAATGTCTAAAAATAAAAGTTACCTATTTAAACAATTTGAACATCCTGATTCCAAATATGGAATCCATCTTCCTAAATTCAAAACACAGAAGTGGCAGAAATTAATTTAAAATTAATTCCCGCTGTCAAAACAAAAAGCGTGTTTTTAAGAGATAATAACTATCAAAAGATTGACACTCGTTTATGTTCAGTTTAATTGTAAATTTATGTCCAATGACCAACATTATATTAAATGGTAAAAATATATTCTAAATATAATTTAAAACCACTCAAATTCATAATTTATCACTATTAATTATTTTGATTAAAAAAGTTGTTTTTAATTAAAACTTAGTAATTTTCACTATTCATCAAAATATGAAAGTTATCCGAAATGTACCAAAATTTCACCTTAGGCTAAATTCGATATTCCGAATCCAAAAATGAAGTCCATTTTCAAATATAAAATATATATAATTTCAAAAAGTAGGTATTACTATTCATAACGGCTAGTTTGATTAGTTATGGTGTGTTAGAACTCGGTGTTGCGTACAACACACGCTATCACATTATTCAAAGAGAAGCGTACCTTAGAAGCTTGGGGTGTTACATTCTTTACCACATGGTAACTCGTAATTCAAATCCCCTATGATGTAACAATTTTATTTTAAACATAAAACAAAAATTAATGTTAATTAATCATGATATTAAATTTCAAAGGGCTATTTTATACATAATATTAGTGGAATTAGTTGCAGAACATACCAATATGCCTTTATGAAGGTAAATTGGGAAAAGTCCCATACCTCAGAAATCATTTTGGTTAACCGTGATTAAATCTATTGATTAGTTATTTTAAAAAATGATATTAAATTATTATATAACCATATTAATATTTATAATATCTTATAATATTCTACTATAACATATTATCAGTCTTTTATAAATATTAATTGATTATCTTAATTTTTTTGGGTGGTAATTTCCTAGTTGTCAGTTTCATGTTTGGACATGAAGGTTACAGTTATTATGCCTATTATATAGTATCATCTATGATATAATAATAATAATAAGATAAATATTTTATTTACTAAATAATTATAATTTAAAACCAATAATGAAATTTGGTTTTGGGAAATTAAGTATATTATGATCATGTAGATGGTTGGGTGTATGTACGCATTAGTAACGTTTCCATTTTTCAATGACAATTTTAAAAAGGTTGTAAGTAGTATTTAATACTTAAAAAATGAAAATGGTATCAAATATACCAAATTATTTCTATAAATATACTTATATATATCATCAATTTGATGGGGGATGAAAATAGAGTCACTTCTCTTCTTGAAGGTGGTAGTTCACACTTACACAAATGATGTTATCATTTTTTAGTGTAAAAAAATGATATACTATATTTTTATAATAATAAATATTCCATTAAATTTATTATTATTTCATTTATTTCCCATATATCCAGGAACATTAACATTATTATATTCTTTGTAATGTGCTAGTGAAACCTGAATCACACCACTTCGCGAGGTGATAGTCTATCATACACACAAGCAACGTTATCCTATTACATAAAAATTTTAAATTGAAATAGTATATATGATATAATGACTTTAAAAGTATTATTATTTTATTTATATCATATATATAATTTATATACATCATCATTCCCAACCATAATATGTGGAAATGAAAAAAAACGATCGGTTCGTGAGGAGGTCACCCTCTGTACACATGAATGAGGATTTTGTAACCCATTTCCTAGATATGGGGATGGATTTAGGCAATGGAATTTACATAAAAATATCTCATTATATATATGATACAAATTTTATTATACCATCAAGGTTTATTATGATTTTTTTAGGTCGAGTAAGAGATAAAATAAAAATGCTCATTGGAGAACATTATATCTTCTTCATGTATCCTCATCAGGTTCAAACCAAATCCTTACTAGGTTGGATTTATATAAAAAAATAAGACTTATAGGATGATATATTATAATTTTGTAATTTATTTTTCAATTTCTAGTAAAAAAAATAGGTATTAATGTGTCAAGAAGAGAGTAGATTGGGTGGCCTTTATAAGTGAGTTGAGTAGGACACTTGTATTGTTTGAAATGAAAAATGTGTTACCACATATTTAAAATGTAAAAATAGTCCAAAAATTAATCATTAGTGAGACTTAGATATTATAATGTCTATATATGAAAATATAATATTTTTAGACAAGTTTTTATCCTATTTTACCATTATATGCTCATTTTAAACCCCTTTAAATCCATTTTTACCATGACCGCAGTAATAAAGTTATTTACCATTTACATACTTATTATTTTAAAATAATGTTTAAATTATTATATAATATATATTATTATGATTCATAATATGAAATATTATTTTTAAATTTCCATTCACATATGGGAAATTTTTTTATTAATATTAATCTTGTATTTGTGATTAGAAAGTGTGGCTTGAAAGAGAAAAAGATCAAATGTTTATAATGTTTTTATACGATAATTCAATATCAAAATTATTCTGATGAAACAAATTCGATTTATTTATAGAAAATTTATACTAATTATACGTGGAAATTAATTCAAAATATAATTTAACATTACTAATCTTTTAAATGAAAAATTATTTTTCAATTAAAATTATATATTTTCAATATTCAATAATAAATGAGACATTTTAAAAAAATATGAAAAATTAATAATAATATAATTTGATATTATGATTTTAAAAATTTAGTTAATATTTTAAAAAAAATAACAAGTTTAAAAATCTGATTTTAAATATTGTGTGAAAATTGTGATAAATAGGGTTTTAGAAGAAATATAATTTTTTAGAAAAAATTTATCTCTATTAAAAAATATTATTATTTATGATTATTATTAATTATTCACAAAATAATTAATTACGCATACATATATAATAAATATTTTCATAATTTAGATAATTATTTTTAAGTCTTATATTTTAAAAACTAAGTGATGGTTATCATTTTAAATAATTAAATTTTAATATTAGATAACCTTTTATTGTAACTCAATATTGTGTGTAGAAAATTTGAACTTAGTGTTGAATGTAAAGAATGATAAGCCTAGTGTTTCATGTAGTGAAATTTATTTTATATATTTGATTTGTTTATAAAAAATGATAATTTAATGTCCCAGGGTGTTACATTTTCTTCAAAGCCTGGTGTTGGGTTTCATATATGCTATTGAATATGATGTTCATATTTTAAAATATCAAGGTATTTCAAAATGTTATAGTTGTGAAGAACTTAATGGGAAATGATTTCAATATTTTTTGAACCTGTTATTTGTGAATCAATTTTTCCCAAGAGACTAATCCTTTATGGTTTTCAAGTTGATGTCATTGATATATAATGAATATTCTACTAATAAGATATTGTATTTATGTATGAAAATTCTGGGTATCTACAGTAAGTATCATATAATGGTTTAGTTACTATTAGAAACTAGGACGAGGATAATTTAGTGAGAACCCTTACGGTAAGCCTTGTATAGGATAAAATCTTATGTTATGGTAAAGAGAGGCATGTTTTCCCTAAATAAATACATCCTTAAATGGATACAATAGGAGGACATAGTTTTGGAATAAATATATATTGGGATAATAACACTGAAAAGAGTTTGTTGAGTATATTTTGACTTTTATAAAAGTCCATGGTTAATGGGACCTTACTATGAACATGGTTTGAAACTCTTATATGATATTCATGGGTTAATTTACAATTTCTTTATAAGCGATTATGAAGGATTTGAATTAATGATAACCATGAACAACCTAGTTCAAACATAATGTGTCAAATATTTTAATGAAAGTGTCAATATTTAGAAATCATATAAATTATTTTCACAATTTTATGATTTCCTAATTTGATTATTGTTTCCTGTACTATTATTTTTGGTTTCAATAAATGAATGGAACTAGACCGAACCCTATTAACACTAATTGTCATGGATAATCAAATGGTTCCCCCCTAAGATATCTAATGTAATGGGATTTGGATTATGAGACCATGTTATTATGTGTAATTATCAATCACATTATAGGATTAACAATATCAAATTTAGGGTGTTTCCAAACACACCTAATACTATAAAAAGAGTTTTTCTTGAATTTTATGGGGAATAAATATTTGGCTTCTTACATGCCATGAATTTGTGGAGAAACAGTGAGGGAAATATTCCCAAATAACTAGAATATGTGTTATATATGAAAATTAAGGGAATAATGTGATATTATTGGGAAAACTATGAGTTTATTGTAAGGAAATAAATTTAAGTATAAATCATCTACTCTAATACATTTTTTCATTTTCTAAAAACTGCTTTAATGTTTAAAAGTAACCAAACATATGGATTCAACATTCAAAATCTAGATTCCCCACTTCAATAATATCAAAATTAAAAATTTAAAGAGATTCCACAACGACATAGGTTTTACGGCCACCTCACATCCCTGCCAACTGACCAACTCAAGTTGTGAACCATGAAATCATGAATCCCATCACCTTTTCAACAAATACTTACATATGACTCTGATCCGCACATCTAATTGTCTGTATACCATCAATATCACCATATCATCAAAATAACTTCATGTTCTCAAAACATCACCATCGTCATCGGCATCAGCGGGTCAACATCATGCTAATCTCACCACCAAGACCCCCCCCAGAATCATGAGCAACACCATTAAGAAGAGATCGCCATCAGCCAAAACACTATTGAACACCACCTACATCAAACAACATCACCATATACAATCTATCATCCCAACCTTCATCAATGCTCGGACACACCACAAAAATGAGTAAACCCTACTAAAAAATCACCAAAAAATACCGGAATTAGTAAATGAGGCAACCAATGAAAATAAAAAAATGCTATTTAGAAAGAAGGAAAAAATGGAAACATGACATAGAGAAACCCCTTGAAATAATTCCTAGCTTAAAACCCTGAAGAATATTGGTGTGAAAAAGTAAAAGGAGGCTCGATGAAAACAAAGCAAAAATCCCAAAAAAATATTTTCCCCGTACCTCAACTTCGACCTGTAGGGGATCAGTAGAACCCTAGGTTAGAGCGGGTTTTGGTGGCTAGTGATGAATGATCAACTACAGACGATGCTTGAATACCAACGTTCACTAAACCGAAATACCAATGTCTCTACGATAAATCCACACTATCAATAACCTAGAGAGGCATGACTGAACATGAGGCCAGGGTAGGTGAATGAGACATAGAGCATCCAAAAACAAACCTTAAATAGAGAAACCAGAGGATTATGGTAGATAGCCCAAAGCAGCAAGCAGAAGAAGTTGAGATCTAAGGGGCGATGTCAAGAGATAAAAGGAGAAGTCGAGTATGAACTTTGGTATAGTATAGTTTTATGACCTAATCCATGGGATAAAAATCATGACCCACAATTCACAAGGTATAACCCTCCAAGGTTGGTAATGTGTGAAGGGAGATAATGACCCCCGACTCCCACCTCTTATAGGCACTGGGTTTGAGAATATCACCGAGGGTATATTAAACACACAGATGGGGAGAATTACCCTCTAAAAGGACACATGCGAAAGGGAGAGATAAGATAGACACCAACAAACTCCAAATCAGACAGAAATATAAATGGAACCCCAAGTGAACATATGTAATGTCATGAAATACTACTACAATTGGAAGGGGAAAACTGCAAGTACCCAAATAAGAGTAAAAACAACAACAAACACAAGCCCAAACAGATCCTGCAACCCCATGCTAGTAGAAACCATCTTGATCTCCAACTAGATCCTAGTGTCTTGAAAAAAACGTTATATAAACATAGGGTGAGTAAAACAGTATACTGAGTAGGATCCTCCCTAAAGCCTCTCATGAAAAAGTAAAGATAGCATGCTAAAGCTCAATGAATTACAAGTGAAACAAACTCATCACCTAAATAGGTATACTAAGTTCCCAACCTTACCATGGATACTCTCACCATGTAACACATACAAGAGTATATAATATAATAAATAATATCAAGGGTACCCTACTAATACTTCCCGACTAGTGTGTCACTTTTCCCCAATGTCACACATCCTAAGCATCTCTCTCCAAAAGGCTTTCCTACAAACACCTGGTCAAACCACCACAACATTCCCCATGTGCCACAAAACCACCACATCCTTAAAAGAAAGTAACCAAGTATTTTCCGGGAGCCACCACGGATTGAATAACATGTATCATACGTCAAGTATTATACATCAGGCCATTATTGACCATACACTGAGAAAGGATCCTCAATCCATCACAGACTATACATGTTACACCTACAGTATTCCATAGGATACTATATCCAGAATATATATGAGTTTGAATAACCACAATCTGTTATAGCCCTCTACACTCCTATATGGTGAAAACAAACCACAGTGCTTACCAGCACAAGTAACCTCCAAGAGAAGAGAGCGGGGCCAAATGGGGTAGTCAGTCATCCATCCTCCCACCAGAATGTTGGGGGGAACACCCACAGGGCTCAAGAATCCATGGGGTGTCAGTTTACCTAACTAACGGGGTTGATTAGCATATAGAAACACAAAAAGTAAATAATATACTATATCTCACAACCACGCTATGGGAAAAAACTAGTCTTATTCTAAACTACAGTTAACGTATCTTGGACTCCCGGCTACCACTTCTAAGACTAGGTATCCGATAAGCACATAACCTTTTAGAATATATTTATTACCATACTTACTTCCCTTTTTATCAGTTCCACTTTATGTTAATTAATTATTTAAACATTAATTAACCTTTAATAATTCCACATTATATTTGTTTAGCATCACCACAAAAGTTCACTGTCCTCAGCATTACTTCCCTGCAATCTCTTACCCCATAGGTTAACAACATTTATTCAATTATTTATTTACAACATTACTTTCCCATAATCCCAGCCATTCTAAAAATACATTCTATGTTACTAAACACAAGGGGAACAACACGGTGAGTAGATAACTAACCATCGAGTCTTTGCCACCTATATCAAGAGTGTATACCCATCATCCTTTGAGATGCTAGACACAAAAAACAAGTGGAATACCTCGTGCGTCTTTTCCCCTTTTGGAAGAAGGGTAAGAAATACCAATGTCCTTGAGTTGTGGGGAATGTAAAGTAGATAACAAATAAATGAAACATCAAGCATCCAAACATTCACACCCAAATCGTTCCATCATCCTTGTTGTCCTCTCCGACACCCACATGCATAAACCTATGCATCTTTCCACTCAAAGAGTCATCTACTGCCACAACCAATTGACCTCCCTACCCCCACACATCAGAACAACCTTCTAGGATCACATCACAACACAAGAAGAAGGAAAAAAACCATCATAACAATTTGGATCTTGGGCCTTAAATAATAAATAGGGTAACACAGAACCCTATAACGAATTATCTTTTATAAAACTACTAGTTCATTAATCCATATTAGATTAACCGATTTATTTTTCATACATTCCAAATTCGGGAAACCTAATCAGTAAGAGATCACAAATAATTAAAAATTATTACTACCTTAATTTTATTAACATCAAATTACCACAAGAGGAACCATTTCATTTACATTCTTCTTTATCGTTATCCACGTAATTATCAATTAATTATAGATTTACGTTCTTTACCAATTTCCATCTAGAATGAAAAATCTAAGCAACCAAGCATAAACATCACACTATCTAGAAAAACAAGAGGATATAACATACGATCAATTTCAATTTATTTATTCTGTTCAAATATTTATTATTCCAATTTCATTATGATCCAGTGGGATAAAACATGATCATAGTATAGTGGCACATAACAGAAATGAGAAGCAATGAATCCCATACCTTAAACTATTCTGGACGATTATACGAGAATGGGCCACATAACGGGTTTTGATCTCCTCCCTTGTGATAACTGTCTACACCTGAGGATGCAGAGAATCCACCACATCGGAGAACACCCAAGAAAAGTCCATTAGGAAAAAGGAGATACCACTCCATAAAAGTATGAGGGAAAAGGGAAAGATATGAACCCTGAAGAATGATGATATAACATACCTTATATCAAAGATTGATTGATATTGGTTGGTTGTATCAAAAAAGAGGGGAACAAATCCTAAGAGGAATGTTTTATTGCACAACTCCTATGAAAAGGAATGGTATGTTCGAGCATCTCACACCCAAGAATGACGAGGAATAACTAGGGGAATATATATCATCCATTTAGAATATTTAATAGAGCAATGGTTTAAGATACGCTGGATATTCCATTAAAATCCAATCGAATTAAACCATGTGTTTTGATCATACAAAAAAGCATCCTGAGCCTTAAGATAAATTAATATAGGAGTTATGACCTTTTTAATCATCCTTATAGTCCTTAAAATGAGGCTTTAAATGAATTTTACATCAAATGAAACGTCATAGGAGTGAATATATTGGAAGCTCGAAACACCTTTCACTAACATGAAATTTGGCAAAGGAAGTAGAGGTTATCGATGGATGTCACCATTCTGGAAACATTGTTTATGTACTAAAAATTTTTCAATGGAAATGGTGGTTACCGATTGACCTCACCATTCTAGAAACACTATTCATAAACTCAAAATTTGGAAAAGGAAATAGAGATTATTGAAGGACCTCACCATTCTAGAAACACTATTCATTAACAGAAAATTTAGAAATGGAAACAGAGGTTACTGATGGTCCTCACCATTCTGGAAACACTATTCATGAACTCAAAATTTGGAAAAGGAAATATAGGTTACTGATGGACCTCACCATTCTGGAAACAGTATTC
Organism: Viscum album; assembly: GCA_963277665.1. Taxonomy (NCBI): domain Eukaryota; kingdom Viridiplantae; phylum Streptophyta; class Magnoliopsida; order Santalales; family Viscaceae; genus Viscum; species Viscum album. Next base: position 868,303,413 of record OY728160.1, on the reverse strand, counting down.
ATGAACTCAAAATTTGGAAAAGTGTTGGGGATATGTCACCTTGACCTCCCAAAACACCTCATACACATGATTTTTGCAAAGGATTAGACCAGAGAGGTCTAGGCCATTACATCAGATACCTCTCAAAACATTCTCATCCTCAAGATTTCAAAACCCACCTAAAGGGAAAATGAAAAGGGGTTTGAACAACCACCCATCGAGATACCTCTCAAAAGAGAGAAATCCACAAAAAGAAACCAAAGAAATCCACATTATAAACATGAATGGCTTATAACCACAATGGCTACTACGATACATGAAAAGGGCTAAGCATCAGACAACTCTGGGCCCTGATCACATATCTATGACTCACGTTACCAGGTACTCTCCTTCATACCACCATGTCACCACAAGACCGGAACTAAGGGGATAGAATTACCATGAAACACCTTCTCTTTGAGGCCTTGAATCTCCACATGTCGCTCCCTGAAGGTCACAAAATCATCAATATCAATCTCTCCCCAATCAATGACGTGAGAGTCATCACGAAGTTAATGAAGGAGCTGTGATACATGGAAAACATCATGTATCCGACTCATCTGCAGGAGAAGTGCTACTCAATACGCCACAGCTCCAACATGAGCTAACACCTCAAATGGCCCAACAAACTAGGGATAAATAATACTCCCATGACCAAACCTTCTCTGCCCACAATGGGGTGTCACCTTTAGAAACACGTGATCCCCAACATCAAACATTATGGGTCTCCTCCATCTATCGGTATATGATTTCTGATGATCTTGTGTTGTCTTCATCCCCTCGCGAATCACCTGGACCATCTCTGTTGTATTCTGCACTAGTTCCAGTCCGAGAATTATTGCCTCTATAACCCTAGTCCAGCACAATGGAGAATGAAAAGGTTGGTCATACAAGGCTTCAAATGGTGCCATATTGACGGTGGAGTGAAAACTATTGTTCTATGAAAACCCCACCAAGGGTAATTGCCTCATCTACAAACCTCTAAAATCTAGGACATAGGAGCGTAACATGCCTTCAAGAGTATGGATAGTTCGCTCTGTCTGACCGTCCATTTGAGGATAAAAACACGTGCTAAGGCCTATCTATGAACCAAAGGCATGCTAGAGACCTCTCCAAACCCTAGAGGTAAAATAAGGATCTCGATTAGAAATGATCATCCTTGGGACACCATGAAGTCTCACCACCTCCTCCAAATAGTGCCTCAACAAAACTTCTACTGAGCTTGACACCTTGATTGCTATGAAGTGGGATGATTTGGTTAAATGATCTACTAAGACCCAAATAGTATCATGTCCTCCCTGAGCTCGAGGTAAACTAGTGACAAAGTCCAATGGGATGTCCTCTCACTTCCACTAATGAACATCTAACGATTGGAGAAGAACACCAGGAATATGGGGTTCGACCTTCACCTTCTGGTAGAGAAAACATCGAGACACAATCTTTGCAACCACACAATTCTGCACAGGCCACCAAAACTGGATCCTCAAGGCTCTGTACATCTTTTCCATTCCAGGATGCACTGATAAAGGAGAACTATGGAACTCTCTGAGAACCATATTGCACATATTCAAAGGAAAAAATATCCTTCCCTGATACAACACTTTTTGTTGTTCATCCTCAGGCCAACCATCTAGGGCCTCACCACAAACAACTCGCTCTCTCCAGACCTCCCCCTCTAGATCCCCGAATTGGGACTTTTCCACTTTCTGCACTAGAGATGACTGCACAATCATTTGGAACCAACATCCAATGCCCCCATCTTTTCCCATAACAAGATTTAATACTGAATGTTCTTCAATTACTCTAAACGAGTCACCAGATTCATGCACTGGATCACTATGTGACTTTCGACTCAGCACATCTGCTACAACATTCCCCTTTCCAGGTGTATACGATATTTTGAAATCATATTCCTATAAGAACTCCATCCACTGATGCTGTTGTAAATTCAAGTCATGCTGGGAGAGAACATACCTCAGGCTATTATGATTGGTGAAAACCACAATGAGGTAATGTCTCCACAACTTCAGAGCAAAAACTATAGCTTCCAACTCAAGATCGTGGGTGGCATAGTTACATTCATGGGGACATAACTGCTGAGACCCATAAGAAACAATTGATCTTTGTTTCATCAAAATACAACCTAACCCTTGATGTGAAGCATCGTAGAAAACATCAAAATGAACACCCTCTACTGGAAGAAAAATAATAGGAGCACTTACTAACTTCTCCTTTAGATACTTGAAAGTCTCCTGACACTTATTAGTCCATATGAACGACTAATCCTTCCTGGTCAATGTTTTCAGAGGAGTTGCAACTTATGATAAATCGGAAATGAACCTCTTGTAGTATCCTATGAGACCAAGGAAACTTCTCACCTCTGACATAGTCATGGTGGATTCACTAGACACAACCACTTCTATCTTCGACGGATGTATAGCTACTCCTTTCTAGGAGACCACATGCCCTAAGAAATCGACTTCTCGAGCCTAAAACTCACACATTGACAACATACCAACCAATTATTGTTGACAAAGAACCCCCAAAACAATGTGTAGATGTACCGCATGCTCTTTTATTTATGTGGAGTACACAAGGATGTTGTCGATGAAAACCACAACGAATATGTCCAGGAACTCATGGAACACATCATTGATCAATCCCAGGAACACAGCTTGAGAATTAGTCATGTCGAACGACATTACAAAAAACTCATAATGCCCTTAACGACAACAGAAAGAATTCTTCAAGATATCCTCATCCTTCACATGCATCAGATGATTTCCTGAACGTAAGTGGATCTTTAAGAACCAACTTCCACCTTTCAGTTGATAGAATAAATCATCAATCCATGGAAGAGGATAATGATTCTCTATTGTCACATTGTTCATGTGATGATAATTGACACACAACCAAAAACTGTCATCATCCTTTTTCACGAAAAAAACTAGGGGACCCCACAGTGACACACTCAGCCGAACAAAACCGCACTGTAAAATACCATCAAGAAATATACGTAGCTCTCATAACTCTAAAGTGGTTATTCTATATGGAGACATAGAGATAGGCGATGCTCCTGGTTGTAGCATTATCCCAAACTCAATCACTCGTCTAAGGGGTAATTCTACAACCTCTTATGGAAAGACAACAGGGTAATCTACTACGACCCTAGGAAATGCCACCTACTAAACCTCTGAAGAACTCAACATCAACTCAACCATCATGTATGATAAGGACAGAACATGCCTATGAACCATCTGAGGATCTCTCTCACCAACAAACACAACCGGATATCCATCCCAATCAAAGAAAACAACCATCTTCCTGAAGAAATGCATGATATCCTACACTGAATACAACCAATACATGCTGAGGATGACATCATATGGTTGTATTTATAGACATAGGAAATCTCCCCAAGATAGGTGCTTCCGTAACACTGGCTCATGGTCTTTACATACTTTAAATAAATTAGCTCGACCTCCAACTATCTTATTAAACTCCAAGGGCACTGGAAGCCTCTCTACCTCAATTCCCAATAGACGGACAAGGGTGGGTGATATGAAGGAGTGTGTTTGTCTTGAATCAAACAAGGCATACACCAAGGTGGAAAACAAGAAAAGGATACCTCAAACGACATCTGGCTAGCCTGGTGGCGGCAATGCTAATGCATGAAACTGGCCATGACCTCCTCCATGACCTATCTATCCCAGATGATAACCACCGCCACAACCACATTCTGCTCTCTGAGGACAGGGAGCATCAAGGGGCTGTCCCCTACCATCCCCATCCACCCACTGCGGATCTAAAACTGAAGCATCCTACTGTAGCTCCCTCTACTAGAACAACCTCAATGGAGGATCCAATAGCAGAAAACCTGGTGTACGATGACTACTCTAAAAGGTTGGGAACTCTCGTTGTTGATGACCTCGACCACCACAATAAAAACAAGCACATGATCCCTAAGAATAGGCATGATATCTACTACCACCAGATAAATGAGATGCAGAGGGATGGGACCTACCCCGGGCTGAACGAAAACTCTTCTACCCTGGAAACTATAAACCCTAGAACACAGCCTAACTTTGTGAGGAATCATGATAACCCCCCTCTCATGATGATATTTTCTATCCAAAGTCCTCTCAATGACCTCTGCCCTTGCCAGCACCTCATGATATGCCTTCAGCATAGATAGGGTTACCTGGCACTGGATCTCTGGCAAAATGCCTCCTTCAAATGCCTTGACCTAGCCTCCTCATATGAAAATCGGTCAGAAGCATATTGTAAAAGGTTACTAAAATGGATTCTGAACTCTCTCACACTAAAACTCCCCTATTGATGGGTTAAAAGCTCTTCCTGACCAGACCCCTTTACGGTATAGGAATGAAAATCTACTCTAAACTTATCTCGGAACTACTCCCATTAGAACAATGACTCATCACACTCCCTGAGGAATAAGAACCACCAATTCCTCACAGCTCCACGCTGCATCATCACAACCAAGGACAACCAGTGCTCCATCTGAGAATAAATCTACTAAATCCTATCTTGACCTCCTCCAACTAGTATTTTGTGACTACATATGAAATGGATCCCTCGTACTTATGTAGACTCCTTCGTTGAAAATCCTAGAGGGTCATGTTCCAGGTTTCATTGCTGTCAACCTCTACCCTACGGTGATCTGCTGGCAGGACCTGCTAGACATATTCTATGCGATATTGATGAGGATGTCGACCTAGATCCATTCTTGTAATATAACCAACAATTGGAGATCATAAAACTAGAATATGGAAGACTCATAATTAATTAATTAATTGTTTTCTTTTATTCATTTTAGGTTAACCTATCCCATCTTCTACCCATTCAAACACAAACACAAAGAAGAATGATGCATGATGTGTTCCTATTTCTCTGCCATGCAATTAGAATCTCCTCATTTAGTAGCCATTGTAATCTTAAATTATAGTACATCAGATCAAAGGGGTCCCTAAACAACTATGTGTCAGCTGGTCTCATGTGTTTACATCACTTTCTATACTTGACTGACATTGTTGTCATACCAACCCATGCAACCTCACCTGTGCCTAACTCCAAACACTATACAATCCCTCAAGATACCATTGATACCACTCTGTCATGACCCCCTCCCCACAAGGTGTACCCCTCTTGGGATGACAATGTGATAAGGGAGATAATGTCCCCTGAGTCTCGCCTCCAATATGCCCTAGGTTGGCTATTAGAACCCATGGAATAGTAAACACACAGATAGGAGGCATTACCCTCTAAGATAACACATTCAAAAGAGAGAGATAAGATAGACACCAACCAACTCCAAAATTGAATTAAATATAAATGAAAACCCACATTCACATATGTATTGTCATGAAAAACTACTACAACTAGAATGGGAAAACAACAAGTTCCCCAATGAAAGTAAAAAAACAAAAACCACAGACCGGAATAGCTCCTACAGCCCCAGGATAGTAGAAATCATCTTGATCTCCAACCTGCTTCAAGTGACCTGAAAAAAATTTATATAAACATAGGGTGAGTATAATAATATACTACACAGGATCCTCCCCGAATCCTCTCGTGAAAAGGTAAAGACAGCATACTAAAGCACATTGAACAACAAGTGAAACAAACTCGTCACCTAAACAGGTATACTATGTTCCCAACCTCATCGTGGCTAATCTCACCAAGTAAAGAATAAAAGAGTATATAATATAATAAAGAATTTAAATGATACCCCACTACTACATCCCCACTGGTTTTCCACTTTTCCCCAACATCGCATGTACTATGCATCTCTCTCCAAAATTTCTTGCCCGCAGACACATGGGCGAAGCACCACAACATGATCCTCATGCAACAAAACCACCATGTCCACATAAGAAAGTAACCAGGAAATTTCCGAGATCCACCAAAAATAGTATAACATGCATCATATGTTGGGTATTAAACCTCAAGCCATTACAACCGACACACCAAGTAAGGATCCTTAAGCAATCACAACCTATACACATTACACCTATAGTAGTCCATAAGATATTATCTAGAATATATATGTGTGTGAATAACCACAAGCCGGTACACCCCTCTACACAATTATATGGGAAAAAATAACCACTGTCCCTACCAGAACATATAACTAGAAAGAGAAGAGTGTGGGGCCAAAGGGGGATGTCATCCATCCATCCTCCCACCAGAATGTGGTGGAAAACAACCCCAAGGATCAGAATCCCAGGGGTGTTAGTTTCCCTAACTGACAGGGTGGATTAAAGTATATAAACACAAAAAGTACATAATATACTACATCTGACAAGAACACAATGGGAATAGCCTAGTCTTAGACTCAAATGCAGCTAACGTCTCTTGGACTCCCGACTACCACTTCTAAGAATAGGTCTCATATAATCACAAAACCATATATATAGATTTATTTCCTTACTTCATTCCCTTTGTATCTGTTCAAATTTACATTAATTAATTCTTTAAACATCATTTAACCATTAATAATTCAACATTAATTCTCATTAGCATCACCCCCAATGTCAAATGTCTTCATAATTGCATCCCAGCAAGCTCCAACCCCATGGGTTAACATCATTTATTCAATTATTTCGTTACAATATTACATTCCCATATTCCATGGAATTCATGAAAAAAACATTATATGATACTAAACATAGTGGGCACAACACGGTGAGTAGATAACTACCCATAAAGTCTTTTCTGCCTATAGTAATAGTATAGACCCATCCTTCCTTGAGAAACTTGTCACGGAAAGCATGTGGCATACCCCGTACATCTTTTCCCCTGTCTGAAGATGGGTAGGCAAGACCAGCTACCTTATGTAGTGGGGAAAGTTAAACAGATAACCAATCAAAGAAACATCAATCCTCCAAACATTAACATCCAACCCATTCCATCATCCCTGGTGTCCTCTCCGACACCCACATGCATAAACCTATTCATCTCGCCACTCTAGGCATCATCTGATGCCACAACCAATCAGCCTCCTGACCCCAACACATCACAATATCCTTCCAGGCCTACATCACAACACAAGCAGTAGGAAAAAAACTATCATATCAATTTGTATCATGGTCCTTAAACAAGAATGAGGGTAACTCAGAACCCTAAAAAGAATTATCTTTTATCAAACAACCTGATCTTTACTCAATCTTTGATTAACCGATTTATTTTTCATAGGTTCCAAATTCTGGAAACCTAATCAGTAGGCTATCAAAAATAATTAAACTTTCTTACTACACCAATTTTATTAACATAAAAGTACAATAAGAGGAACTAGATTAATTTTCATGCCTCCTTATCTTTAACAAAAAAATTATCTATTAATTCTGGCTTTATGTTCTTTACCAATTTCCATCGAGAACAAAAAAGATAAGCAAGAAATCATAGATATCACACTGTCTAGAAAAACAAGAGGCAATAACTTATGATCGATCTAAATTTATTTATTCAGTTCAAATATTTATTATGCCAACTTCATTGTGATCTAGTTGGATAAAACATGCTAACAATACCGTTTCATGTAATATAAAAGAGATGAAGTGAATCCCCTACCTTTGACAATTCATGACGTTTATACGAGAACGAGCCACACAACGGGTTATGATCTCCACCCATGTGAAAACTGTATCCACCCGAGGATGTAGAGACACTACCACATTGGAGTACACCCAAGAAAAGTTTTTAGTAACAAGGAGATAGCATTTTTTAAAAGGGACAGGGGAAACAGAAAGAGATAAACCTAAGAGAATGATGATAAAACATACCATATATTGATGACTGATCGATATTTCTTTGTTACATCAAAATAGTTCAAAACTAATCATAGGTGGAATTTTCAATTACACAAATCCTACAAAAAATAATGGGGCGTTCGAGCATCTCACACGTGAGAACGAGGAGGAATAACTTGGGGGGGAAGATATATCATCCCTTTAGAAGACTTAACAGAGCAGTGGTTTAAGATACAATGGATTTTCCATTAAATGACGATCGAATTAAACCATATGGATTGAAAATTTAATAAAACATCCCAAGCCTTAATTTAAATTAATATTGTAGTTATGACCTTTATATCAGCCATAGGGTCCTTATAATGAGGATTTAAGTGCATTATACTTCAAAGGAAATGTCAAAGGGGTGAAACTGTAGGAAGCTGGATACACCTGTCACAAACTCCAAATTTGGAAAGGGAAATATTGGTTACTGAGGGACCTCACAATTCTCGAAACACTATTCATGAACACAAAATTTGGCAATGGAGATATAGGTTATCGATGGACCTCCCCATTCTAGAAACATTGTTCATGAACTGAAAATATGGTAAAGGAAATTGATTTTACTGATGGACCTCACCGTTCTAGAAACACTGTTCATGAAAACAAAATTTGGAATAGGAAATATAGGTTACCGATGTACCTAACCACTCTGGAAACACTATTTATGAACTCAAAAATTGGCATAGTGTTCGGGATATGTCATCGTGACCTCCTGAAAATCCTCACACACCTGATTTTCGCAAAGGAATGGATCAGAGAGGCCTGAGCCATTACAATAACTCCTAGACCAATGAAAATAATATTATATTTCTATCACTGAAGCAAATCATGATAAATAAGGTTCACTTTGGTGTTTTGGAATTTATATTGAATTTTTTAGTAATTTTCACAAATGAAAGCCTTTGTGTTCATAATTTGTGAAATTTGAGGTGTTTTTAGCATTGAGTATATACCACTACATATATACCTTATAAAATACTAGATTCAAGAAACTGTATATTATATTATGAACTAACCTATGATTTTAAAACAGTGAAATTGTAAATATGAACTTATAATAGAAATTACAATCATTTTCTGGGACATGATTCTTATTAAAAAAGCCATTAATCCATGATGGTTGGGGTTAAAATAAACATGAATGATATACCTATTTTACAAGAGTATTTTGATGTCTTTCCAAAAGATTTTATTAGTCTTTTTTCAAACCATTTATTAATGTTTTCAATTGATCTCATTCATGGTTCTAGACCAATAATAGAGACTCCAAATATATTGACCTCTATTGAGTTGTAGTATTTTAAGGAGAAACACTAGGAGAATATTAATAAGTGATTCATTTTTCAATGTGCATCACCATGGGGTGTACCTATCATTTTTATTAAGAAGAAATTTTTCTCGATGTGATAAAATATTGATTTTTCAAAACATTAGAAAAATAGACTCAAGAAAAAATATCTAATGCCCACTCTTGATGATATTTATGCTCAATTATAAAAAGATCAACATTGTTTCAAATATTGATCTTCAATAAAGATACCATCAATTGTTTTTCAATAGTTAATATATTCCCATGAAATATATCCATTTTAGGAATGGATACTGTGAATTTATAGTGATTCCATTTTGTCTTTGTAACTCTTGTCTTAGTAAATCTCATACTATATTCAAGTATTGAATTAATACATTATTTATATATAAGCATGATCAGTCATTGGTAGTATTTTTAGATGATATTTTTACATATACAAAGAAAAGTAATATCATTAAGATCACAAAGAGTATTGAACTGAATACCCTATGGAATGTGAATTGATGCGAAAAAATTACAAATTGTGAATTTTGGATGAATCATATTTCATTTTTGGGTTATATAATATCATGTTAGGTCATATGAGTGGATACATAAATGCCAAATGTTATTGATCATTTTCCCAAACAAACCATTGTGACTACAATGAGTATTTTTCTTTGACTGGATGGATATTATCAGTGCATTGTGACAGATTTATTAATCCTATATAATACACTAACCATGTTAACTATGAATAGAGTTATGTTCCTTTGGAAAAATTAATGTGAAAAAACTTCAATTAATTTATATTTTGGTTAGTTAGTGAAAATGTTCCCACACGACCCTACAATGGATAATGATTTTTAATTTACACTGATGCATTAAAAAATATGATGGGATGTGTTCTTATATGAAATGAAATGGTGATTGATTATACGACACTCTAATTGATGGTTCATGAGAATAATTACCAAACTCCTGATTTTTAGTTAGATGTAATAACATTTTCAATAATTAAATGGTTTCATTATCTTTACATCGAAGGTTTTGACATATAAAATGATGATAAAAGTTTACCATAGTGGGAATGTGATCAAGATGGTTGGTTCTTTGAGACGAAAGGATCATTATAGAATATATATGATGAAGATCACAATATATTTAATACATATATATACATTAAAATTATATATCATTAAAAATTGATGTAATATGATGAATTTTATTTTATTCAAACGAACTTTCAACCATCTATCCATGTGGTGATTAACAAACCATGGAATTAGTATATAAAGATGAAAAAAATGTGAGAAATATTCCTGAGTTCCTCAATGAATATAATTGTATTATATTGTTCAATAACCAAGCATGTGTCCCAACGATATCATACATTAATAATGAAACATTAGAATTATATCATATCTTATCATTCTTTATTCATTCTAGATTACTGGAGATGTATGGAGATCTAATAGAGAATCTATTACTGGAAAACATGAATAGAGATATTTAAAGTATATATCTCTATGATAGGTATATAGATATATTAATGTTGAGAATCAATGATATAGGGGGATTTTATGACAGTTTACCATAAAATAATCAAAATTGTATAACATCACCATGGATTTCATCATCAAAGTCCCCAAATCTTATGATGTCCATAACACTATTCTGGGTTGTAGTTGATCACCATATAAAGTCAACACACTTTATTAATATAAGAGAATATTTATCACCTAATCATAATGCAAAAATATATATTAAATATGTGAAATGGTTTCATTGACAACCACATCCTATTATATGTTATCAGGATCGGAGGTTTACCTCAATGTTTCAGAAATGTTTTTTAATTTATTTTCTATAGACTTGTGTTTCGGTACTACCTATCATCCTCATATAGATGGTAAATATGAGAGGATTATATAAACACTATAGGATATATTTAGATCATTTTCACTAAACTTTAGATGTTTTTAGATCAAATAATTCATTTATTTTAATTTTCAAACAATTATTGTTTTCACTTAATAATTCAGACGAATCGTTACAAAAACCATTATGGAAATAAGTATAGTACATTGATTTACATTGACATAGTATGTGAAACATATAAATTTGGACTTAAAAATTTTTATGGAACTATAAAGAACATTATCTCCATTCAGTAAAATATTGGGGAATATTAGAGTATATATAAGACCTATGCATAAAATCATAAATAACATTTTGAATTAAAAGTATGTGGGAAGGTTGTCTTGAATATTTCCATATGGAAAAATATTATGAGATTTAAAAATTGTGGAATGTTCATCCCATAAAATATTATTCATTTTTAGATTATTCAATAGATTTTGATACATTAATATCACTTTTTGTCCTACATACCGGTTTTAGGATCATGATGTGTCACATCTGTCTCTCATAAGGAAGTACATACATAATCCTTCACCTGTAATAAACTCATAGGTTATACCAGGGGATCATGATGTTTCATATGAAGTAAAACTTTTAGAAATTGAGGATCATAGAGATAAAGTGATTTGGAATATGAATACAATATAGGTTAATGATTTCTATAGGAATAAAGAATTTTATGAAGCTACAAAGTAACCACATGATATTATAAAGAGAAGATATCAAAATTATTTTTTGATGGAGTGATGGAATTTCAAGGGTGAAATTAGTTTCAAGGGGGTTATTTGAATATTCCATTACCCTATATCAGGTATTCCATGAACCTAGTTTGTATCTCATTTTTGTTAGGTATTGTTTCAGGAATACTAATGGATAATTTTCATAATTTTGGAAGCCTAAGGAGCATTCCAATGTTGGAAGATGTTTTGGAAAAACCCTACAATTTGGCCAAGAAAACTCTTTGTCTTATTGTGAACCATAATAAAAGGGGAAAACTATTTGTCCAAAACATTCTGCCTACCCCTCAAAACCACGAAAAATAAAAAAAAGTGATGGTTTAAATGCTCGAATCATGGTTTGAAAAACCATTCACACTCTTAGGTGAAACCATGAACTCTACAAATTGGGGTGCATGGTCAGTGCTCATGGATTTTTTAACCATGTGGACCTACCCAAAAAACTATGAACAAAACTATTTTCCCCCTATAAAATATTATTAAAATCCTAAAACCCTTTGGTTTAACATATAATCCACAAATTTCTACCCCAAATCAAATCCTTGGTCCTTGATGTTTTCAAAGATATGATTTTGACCACTTAAAACCCCTCTTTATGGAGGATCGTAGTAATGTTGATCTTGTTCGATCTCACTGGGTAAATGGATATCTTGTTGTCTGATTTATTCTAATTTAACATTCTCTCCACCAAAGAGAGTGGTAGAAGCCCATGTTATTGTTGGCCCAAAACACTATTTTTATGGATATAAACTCCATATTGATGGGTGTTGATTATAGGATGTGTTTCTTGATCACCATCACCATATTATTCAACGGTGATCTTGTTGCAGGTGTTGTCTTTAACTATGAGATTAACGATACGTGGTTCCATATTGATTTTACCTATTATTTTAAAATCATGTTTCATGATTGAATAAAATTTAGTTTTTAATTTATTATTAATCCATTATTTTAAATAATTTAATTTTGGTTGAAAATGGCATGGAAATTTTAGAAGGAAACCCCTAATTTCATTAGAATTCAAATTTGTATAAAATTATAATAAAATGGTTGCCTGATTTTGATATCGATTTGATAATGTCATGACCCGTCCTCGGGACCCGTGCCATAACTACCCCAAGCCCGCCTCCTATAGGACAGGGGCTGGCGACTAGCACCAATGCATAAACTCCGGAAAAAAGGGGAAGGCATTGCCGTTATAAAGTAAAAAAACACCACACAATAAGAAAGAATAAGTAAACACTATGTAAAACTGGGTACAATAGTATTGCGAAAAAGTATGTGGGCCAGAATACAAACCCAAACTAAATGTAAAGTACAACTGGAAATAAATTACAACAACTGAAAGTAAAGCAGCAACGTCGAGCCATCCACTGGAAGTCCCACCTGAAGGGAGGGTACAGATGGCCTCCTCAACTCCTCGGGTCCAGCTGTATGCTCCGTGTACGTCCCGCCCAGTGGTCAACCTCCAGGTACCAACCCGCTCTAGAAGCCTCAACCACGATCAGCTCTCTCTATTGTCTGCTTCCAACACAACATAGTACAGGCATAGCCCATGTAGGGGTGAGTATATGCTACTCAGTTGGGACCCCAAGACCCCCGAAGGTCTCCCAGAATCCACAAAGGATAATCCACAAAGGAAAGATAAAATCATGAAGTAGCAACCAACATTACTTAGTTATATTCCCATACATATACCTAAGTAATCAATACCAGTTCGGATCCAACATCCAAGCCCAAGTTTGATCACGTCCACACAGGATAGTACAACCCAATCCACACAAGAAATCACAACACAATCCACATAGGAAAGAAAGTCAATCATATCGAAGATAATTATTGAAAGTCGAGACTCAGCTCACACAGGTATACTTCTTTGTAAGGTGATAGAGATGATCAGATATAGCTACTGATTCATCTATGTTGGGGCCCACATAGGATACTAAACTAGTTAAGCTGTCGGAACCACATAGGATACAGACCAGCTACTCTACCAGACCCACGTAGGATAGCAAGAACAGAGTCAAACACTGCCATACCCAAGTAGGATACAAGAACTGTAGTCATCATCGTCGAACCCACATAGGATTTCATTACAGTCTTCATCGCTGCCGAACCCACGGAGGATTTCAGTGCAGTCTTCTTCACTGTTGAACCCACAGAGGATTCCAGTACGGTATTCATCACTGCCGAACCCACAGAGGATTTCAGTGTAGTCTTCATCGCCGTCGAACCCACAAAAGATTTTAGTACGGTCTTCATTGTTGCCGAACCCACGGAGGATTTCAGTGCAGTCTTCATCGTAGTCAAAACCAGCTCTAGGGTTCCCGCACCAGCATGCTCGATTCTGGGAGGGATCGCTCCACGATCCAAGGGGTCGATACATCTACTGAAATGTAGTACGGAGTTGATGTGTCTCAAAGTTTTGTCTTGACAAGCGGAACTCAACATGACAGACAGTGCGTCAATCAGACGCCCGGTCTGAGAGTTATGGGCTTTTTCGTTCCCGGGGTCTGGTTGATTTTTATGTCAAAACCAACATGAATACACTCCAACTGCATCCAAACCTCGATCGGAGTAAGCCAAAAGGTCCGTCTCACTAAGATGAATCCAACAAAGTCGACAGCGCATAAATCAGACGTCCGGAGCTCAGGTTATAAACATTTCTGCTCTGAGGGCCCAGATGGTTTCGTGTTCGAACCAACCCGGGCGTACACAAAGTTAATTGAAACCTTGAGTTTAACCACAAGCCGGTACACCCCTCTACACAATTATATGGGAAAAAATAACCACTGTCCCTACCAGAACATATAACTAGAAAGAGAAGAGTGTGGGGCCAAAGGGGGAAGTCATCCATCCATCCTCCCACCAGAATGTGGGGGAAAACAACCCCAAGGATCAGAATCCCAGGGGTGTTAGTTTCCCTAACAGACAGGGTGGATTAAAGTATATAAACACAAAAAGTACATAATATACTACATCTAAAAAGAACACAATGGGAATATCCTAGTCTTATACTCAAATGCAGCTAACGTCTCTCAGACTCCCGACTACCACTTCTAAGAATAGGTCTCATATAAGCACAAAACCATATAAATAGATTTATTTCCTTACTTCATTCCCTTTGTATCTGTTCAACTTTACATTAATTAATTCTTTAAACATCATTTAACCATTAAGAATTCAACATTAATTCTCATTAGCATCACCCCCAAAGTCAAATGTCTTCAGAATTGCATCGCAGCAAGCTCCAACCCCATGGGTTAACATCATTTATTCAATTATTTCGTTACAATATTACATTCCCATATTCCATGGAATTCATGAAAAAAAACATTATATGATACTAAACATAGTGGGCACAACATGGCCCGAACAAATCGTCGTGGCCCGGCCCGGCCTGGGTGGCCGGTTGGCCTGGCGCGGCGCACCCCGCACGGCAAGCTCGGTGCAGGACGAGACGTTGCGGGAAGGGGGGGGGGGGGGGGGGCTTCCCCCCTTGATTGAAACCGCGACCCCCACGTTGGGGTCACTCCTTGCCACCCAGGGGTTATGACCCCCGGCCTTTCCTCTGAAACGGTTGGCCCAGTCTGGCCAGCCGGTGCTGCCGCCTTGGGATCGTCGCGGTGCTACCCCTCCGAGGTGCCGGTGGCCGGCAGTTCCAGCCACTCGACCTTGCTCCGTAGTGGCCTTGTCTGACCGGCACGGTGTGATGGCGCCGCGCCCCTCTGCCGCGGCCCCGCTCTGTTCGCGGCCTCTTCTTGGTTCTCCGGTGCGGCGCGACGGTGCCACGTCTTTATTCGTCCTCAACGGCGCGGTGCGATAGCACCGCGCTTCTTCGCCCATTCATCATTGTTTCTTCGTGGTGCCGTTGAACTGCGATGCCTTTTCTCGTACCGCAACAAGTACAATCATCAAAGGGGGAGGTGGGTCAGACGTGTTTGTGTGGTCCGACCTCCTCCCGTTATTACGATAACAAGAGGCCCAAATAGAAGTCGATGAACGACAAATAAATAATTCACGAGCAAAAACAATTAAACCCTACCTCAAAGTGTTGATGAATGAAGTTTTGATGCGGAAAAACGACGTCGCGGAAGAAGGCTCTATAAGCATCGTCGGCATTGCGGAGAAGAGGATCGTTGGCGTCGCAGTACACGGCGTCACGTGGTCGACCTCCGGGGAACTAGCGTTCTTCGTCGTCTTCCGTCGGAGGCCGGCGTTCTTCGTCGTTCTTCGCATTCTCCAATGAAGAAGATGAATATTTGAAGGCTTTAAGCAAATACTCTCCCAATCCTTCTCACACAATGAAACTATCCTTTAATGAAATAATACTTTGTATTATTTATTTAACACACACAATCCAACATTCAATTTGAAATTAGAAATTAATTCCCAAATTATTTACGTTGAATAACTTAATCAATCAATTAATTAAGAGAGTTGACTTTTCATTAAAGGGGGGGGGGGTGCAGGTGTGTTACACAATTAATGGGGGTTGAGGATGTTGAAAGGGTGGGGCTCGTGTGGGCCCCACTTCACTAATATCCTACCTAGTGGAGTTAGGATATTAGTGGGTCCCACTCTAACCACCAAGCATAGGTTTAAACTACCTAGAATAGAAATAAAATTTGTAGCACAACATTTTATTTTATTCTTTAGTTAACCCATTTAATTAAAAACCTCACCCGAGAAAACACAACTCCAGAAAAGGTGTTTATAAGCAATTACCGGTGTTGCGGTTTCATCGGTGCCCTTATATTTCAATTCAGAGCACCGGTTCAAAAGTTAGGAAAAACCGCTCGTTCGTTTACTGAATGTACCTAAGCAAAAAATTGGAAATTGATTCCGGGCACACAGGGCCTCGGAATCAGGTGCCGTTAGAAACTGCATTCTTGTAAAATCCCAAATAAAATTATGAAAAAATTTCCCTTTAATTTTACGGGTCTTTACATTACTCCCACCTCAGGGCGTTACGTCCCCATAAAGATACATCATAAAATAGGGTAACCAATGTGGGTACTATGCACACATCTGAGCCTCCTTCTCCCAAGTGCTCTCCTGCAGGTCCCCGTGCTGCCATCTGATGCACACTAAATGAATCGGCCGCCCACGTAGGACCCGCTCTTGTCGATCCTCAATCTCCACCGGGACCTCCACAAATGTCACCCCATCGTCAATGTCCAGCTCCCCATGGTCGATGATATGCGTCGGGTCGTGCACGTATCTCCTCCGCTGAGATACGTGGAAGACGTCGTGCACCTAGTGCAACTGAGGTGGTAGAGCCTGATGTGGCCTTATTTTTACTCAGTTTGCCACATCTTTTTATTACATTTTATACAATTTATTTAATTATTTTGACACTTTTTAATAAATAAATGCACTTTTGTATTTTTATAAATAAATTTGTCAATTATTCACTTTCTATAACATTTTAAGTAATTTTGGACCTTAAAATAATTGATTTATTCTTGACGTGTTTTTAATATAACTAATCTTAAATTTGTTTAGTTAAATCTCTTTTTGTTTATTCTATTTAATTTATTATTATTGTTAATCATTGAGTTTTCTAATTAATTTAATTTTAATTTTTAATGTTATTTAAAACTTGTCGCGGCTTTCCAGACTATCGGTAGCTGAGCTACCGATAGCAGAGGTCCTTTTTCTCTACCGGTAGCTGTTTTATATATCTTATCGGTAGACTTTAAATACTACCGCTGAGCCTTTTAGTGGTGAGTTTTTATTTTGGTTTTTATAAATCTGCTTAAAATTATAATAGTTAATATCTATTTAAACAATTATTTAATTAATATAATTCTAATTAATTAATTTAGACTTTATTTTATTAATTATTCTTTCAATTAAGTTGTGTTAAAATAGGTTAATTCTATTATTTTATGTGTTTATTCTTCCTGCTCGTCATTTAAGTAAGTTATCTGTGCTTTTAAATTAATTAAATTGGTTCGCCCTTAATTTTATTAGTTCAATTAGTTAATTAATTAATTATTTAATAGTTTTTAAACATTAATTATATTATTTTATGTATGCAGATTGAGTTTTATTTCATTTTTATTTTGTTTTAGTCTACTGGTAAGGTAGACGAGCTCTTGGGGTGACTTATTGGGTCACCAAAGCTTTTTATTTTTATTTGTTGCTATTCTTTAATTAATTTATATAATTATTTTAATTTAAGTCTTTTATTAATTTAGTTTACAATTTATTCAGTTTATAAATTAAGTGTTTTCAATTAATTATTTTAATGTTTTAAAGTTTAACAAAAATTTTGTTTTAAATTAATAGTGTTTAGATTTAGCTTCTTTATAATTAATTTTATTTTATTTCTCTTTAGTTTTAATTTAAGTTCAATTTCATTTTTTTTAAAAGGTCGCCGACCCTACCCGACATCTATCGGTAGGTGCACCTCACCGATACTGGTGATTCCCATCCTCACTCATAGACAGCACCCTTTCCTAACCGATAATCTCATTCCATCGGTAGCTACCCATATCGCCTTTCTTATTTCCTCACTATTACCCTCTTTTTCCTCACCGACACAACCTTTTCATTTACCTCACTGATAGCCAGAATTTTTTCTCTCCCCTGTTTAGTTACCGATACCTTCTATCGGTAGCTCCCTCACCGATGATACAACTTCAACCTACCACCCTTCATCCTCACTGATAGCCCCTTTACTCCATCACCAGCTTAGAGGAGAGCCACCCAAAAGGGAAGATAGGTACCGATGTGCTGGAGGACCACCTGCTGTCCAGCCGCCACTGTTGAGGGATGGTTCGCCACAAGGAGCCGAGCCGCGAACATCCATTGTTGTTCGAAGGTTTGCTGTCCGCCGTTGGGAGAAGCTGTTGTCGTCGCCGAGAAGATGAGACCGCTGCACCAGCTGTGGGAATCAAAGGAGGAGATGTCGCAGTGCTAAACCACTGGAAGGCGCTGCCATACGCTGCTATCCGTCCGAAGGAAACTACACCATCTACTTGAGCCGAGCTGGTGTTGCGCCACTGTGCTATGCTGCCAAAGAGGAGGCCACGGCACTGATGAAGACTGCTAGAGCTTAAGGAAGCGAGGGCGCTGCTTGAGGGAGTCTGACGGTATTGCTGGAGAAGGTGAAGCCAGGTCCGCCTCCTGGATTCTTGCCGATCCGCACCGCGCTGCTGCTTGCCATCGCCGGGAAGAGACCCAATCCAAGACGCTTGTTGCTGTTGCTGCCGCTAGTGGTGAAGAAGAAGCAGGACGTGGCGTTCCATGTTTCTGTGACCTCTTGAGGAGTAGCCGAGCTGCTGCGCTGGTGCTGTTGGAGGCCACCGCATCGCTGCCCTGCGAGAAGAAGCAGAGCACTAAACTCTCCCCCTTGCTGCGCCAAATTTGGGGAGGGAAGAAGAAGAGTCAAGAAAAATAAAAAAATAAAATAATAATAGATAAAAATAATAATAAAATTAATGTAAAAGTAAAAGAAGAAATAAAACACAAAAGGTAAAGTTAAAATAAGCTAACTTTACATAAAAGTTAAAGAAACTTTAACAAAGTCAAATTAATAGAAAAATAATAAAAATTAACATAATATTAAATATATAAATTATAAATTTAAATTATAAAACTAAATTAATAATATGTTTTGATAATTAATTAATTTCTTTTAATAGTATAAATTTAGAATTAATAACAATTATAAATAATTTATAAAACATACTTTTTAATTTAATTTTTTTTATAACTTAAGTAATAATTTTGATTACTCAATTAAATTTAACTATTTAATTAATTAACCTAACAATTTAATTTCTTTTCGAGTAATAATTAAATTATTAATTCAATCTAAATTATTTTCTTAATTACTTATTTATTTATGTTCTTATTTTTTAATAACTTAGTTTAAGTGTTAAAATAAATAACTTAGTAATTATTTTATTAACTCAATTAAACTAATCACTCTTTAATAACTTATGTTTTATCGCAGTTATAAATTGTATAAATAATTTAAAAGAAAATAGTTATCAATTAAATAAGAATAATTTGTAACGAGTAATATAACAATTTACTTTAAAAATAATTATTTTTCTTTGCATCTCTTTTATTTATTTTTCTTTTCTATTTTATTTGTAGGTTCATTCAAAGTACTTAAATGCATCCAGGTGCTTGAAACTAACTTTACCGAAGTTAGTTACGTGAGAAAAGATTGTGCGACGTGTCGGTCGCGGAAAAAACGCACGTGTGCGGTGCATTCGTGAGTAAAACATGAAGTCGGTGGAATCATGCGGTGACATGTAACAAATGATAGGAAGGTACTAAAGCAGAGCAAGCAGCAAAATTAAAAAACGCTTCCATTCTGATTCTGGGGGGGCGACACATTAATTGAAGGAGGCATTCATGCACTTACCCGTGGAGAGACGATCGAGGGACGATGCTAAGTAGTGCAGTCCAGGAACTTAGGAGCAGAGCATTTTTAGGGAGTTCCTTCTCCCTCACGATTTAAACTTTTGTACTCTGCTTCTGTAATGTTTCCTAATACTGCTGTGATAATGAATAGTATAGTTAGCTAAGTCTTTTAGTTCGGGGAGAGTTTTAGTTCTACTGGCATCTTTTTCATCCTTCTCATTAACCAATTCTTATGTGGTTAGATTTGATCGGCGAGATCAAATCTAATTTAATTCATCTGCTTTGTACCACATGCACTAAAATATTCGAGACTCTGTAATCATTCGGCGAGTTTTGTTATGGAGTTATCTTTTTAGTAAAAAAACCATAATGAGAACTTCAGTACTTACGGCAAGTTTGTACTGTTGTTCATCTTAAGACATCTTCCTGAAATTGTACTTCTCGGAGTGGCGAACTCTAGTTGTACATTTTCTACGACTTAACTCCTAGCGAGGGAAGTAAGTCGTCTCTTTAATCCAGTGGTATGAAGCAGTACTTTACATGAAAATGAGAATCAATTCAAACCAGTAGACTAGAATGAACCCCGAGTATTCTTTACTGTTGTCTTTTATCATCATTTTTCTCTATTGTTACACCTTGTTCCCAGCTGTACTCTGTTCTAGTATTGGTCAAACAATTTTACTATAAAAGTGTAGTTTCGTAGTACATAAAACCATAAAGAAATCAAAAGATATAAAAATTTAAAAAGTGAAAATTAGAAAAGAAATACACTCCGCTGCTGACAACAGTGGAGCTTTCTGAGTTTTTTTTAAAGTAGTGGCCAAAATTTCCTTCCCTGTGGGTTCGACCCTGCTTGCCACATATACAGTAGTTAGTAGGAATATAAATTTTAAACTTTGACCGACTTCAACGACGGTTTAGGTTATGTTTTTGGCGCTGTTTCCGGGGAAGGCACGAGCCATTGCTTAAAAAAAATCTCTTAAAAAAACATTTACATAAAAAAAAATCCTTAAAAAAATTGAAAATTTTGAAAAACTGTAAAAAAAAAATTACTTTTCTTTCTGTGTGTTACTGTTAGAAATTATCTACAACTGTTTGTATGAGCACGAGAACATCTTCTGTTATATTAGAACCTCTAAAACCTGAACTCGATAAACACTTAGCTGCTTTAAGAAGGAAAAACAAAATTGAAATGGAAAATCCAGAAAATAGAATCCCTGAGAATAATAACTTTCGAAATAACCATCCAGAACTCTTAGATGAACACGAAAGGCCTAGGATGAGGGAGTTTCAACTCCCTCAAGTTTCAAGCAACCCATCATCTATTAGGTTAAGTCCTAGAGCCAGAAACTATGAACTAAAACAATCGCACATTTCTCTGCTGCCTGCAATCAATGGGCTCTCTAATGAGGACTCTCTGGCCTTCATTAGAGATTTCTACAATACTGTGCAGTAACGTCCACTTTTAGGACTCACTGAAAATGAACTAAGGATGAGAGTTTTTCCCTTTTTCCTTAAAGGGAATGCGAGAAATTGGTTTTTAAGTCTAGATGAAAATATTTTTGAGAATTGGGATCAAGTGTATAACTCATTCATTATGAAATTCTATCCCCAAAGATTAAAAGGAGAACTTAGAACTAAAATCACTAGTTTTTATCAAGAGGATGAAGAAGCCTTCCATGAAGCTTGGGATAGATTCAGGGATCTACTTAGGCAGTGTCCCCATCATCAACTCCCTTCACATCTCCTTATGGACACCTTCTATGAAGGGATTTCCTCCTCTGGTCAGAATTTAGTGGATCAAGCTGCTGGGGGTAATTACAATGATAAGACTGATGAAGAGTTGAGACAAATTTTCAATAATCTGGCCCTTAATTCTCAACATAAGAATTCAAGAAGAAAAAGAGTTAATAGAACTGTCAATTCAAATACTGGTTCAATGAATGAAACTCAAGCTCAACTAGCTGAAATCACTAACCAACTTCAAACATTAATGAATCAGAATTCAAAACAATCTCTTAACCTAGTTGAAAACCAGAATCAGTATCAATCTCTTAGGCAACAGTGCACTCAATGTGGTATGTTTGGGCACTCTGAATGTTTTTGTCCTAATGTTGATCTAACTTCCCAACAATCTGAAACCTCAAACTTTCTTAATTACGGTCCTAGGATGCCTCAAAAAGAAGATCCATTTTCTAATAATTACAATCAAGGCTATAGGAACCATCCAAATTTGTCATGGAAAGACCAAGGTATTTTTAAGCAACAAACTGCCCCTAATTATCAGAACCAACCAAGACCAAATTTTCAAAGTCAACAAAGGGTAGAGTCTTCAAATGTTCAAGGAAGTAATGATAATCAAATGTCTTCTAAATTGGATCAGATCTCGAATAAAATAAACTCACAAGAGGAAAGGTACATGACTCAACTTAATAAACAGAAAAGTCAATATGAGTCAGAAAAGATGCAAACTGATGTGAGAATGCAGAATATGGAAACACAGCTTGGCCAATTAGCTAGAGATTTGACTTATAGGGATAAAGGTAGGTTGCCTAGTACCACTGAACTAAATCCTAGGGAGAATATCATGGCTGTTGTTACTAGGAGTGGGTTGAATACTCAAAATGTTGCTGAAAAAACTTTAAAAAATGCTCAAAATGAGAAACTGTTTGAATCTGCAAATGAAAATCTGCTTTGTTCACAATCTGGAAATTCACAGAAAGATGTCGAAAATGATGAGAATCTGAACCTTTCACCTGGAAATCAAGATGAATATTGTTTTAAAAATCAAAAAAATAAAGGAAAAGAAAAGGTTGTTGAAGAGGTGAGGGACATGCCTACTGTTCTGAAAATTTTTTCCCCACCCATCCCTTTCCCTGAAAAGCTGAAACCTCAATGTAATACCAAGGATGAACTTCTTCAGTTCCTTGGTCTTCTTTCTAAGCTTCAAGTGAACATCCCTTTTATCCAAGCCTTAATTCAAATCCCATCCTATCTAAAATCTTTAAAGAAAATTGTTTCAAATAAAAAGACCCTTGAAGAATTTTCTACCTACAGCCTCACTGAGGAGTGCAGTGCTATGCTTCAAAAGAAAATTCCACCAAAATTGAAGGACCCGGGTAGCTTTGTCATCCCATGTACTCTAGGTAATTCAGGTCAGCTGAACTGTTTGTGTGATCTAGGTGCCAGTATTAATCTGCTCCCATACTCACTGTTTCGACAGTTGAGGTTGGGTGATCTTCAACCCACCACGGTCATACTACAGTTAGCTGATAGATCCTTTACTCATCCTATAGGTCGAGTAGATGACTTACTCGTTGGAGTTGGGAAATTGTTCTTACCTACTGATTTTCTTGTTCTAGATATGGAGTGTGATCAAGAGGTACCTATCATCTTGGGTAGGCCCTTCTTGGCCACAGGTGGTGCTGTCATTGATGTGTCTAAGGGTCAACTAATCTTCAAAATTGGTGAACAAGAAGAAGAGTTCAATGTTTTTAAAAATATTAAGGAACCAACTTACTCTGAAAATTGTTCAAAAATTGAGTCTCTTGAAGCTGAATGTTCTTATAAAAATCAACTTGAACTCATTGAAAAATCTGAAAATAATTCTTTTGTTGAAGAAAGCATTTGTGAAGATGAAAATCTTTGTGAATCTGTTCTAGAAGCTGAAAATTCTGTTGTTACAGCCAAACTGGAAAATCTTCCAGAACTGGACAACTGTCCAGTTTCTGTTGTAGGAGAGTCTTATGTTTCTGAACTTAGGAGTTTTCTTAGTGAAATTGATGGTTTTTCTGTTAACACCAACACTTCTGAATATTTTGATAATACTGAGGGAGAACTGTTAAGACAATTAGATGATTCTTCTTTGATTAACCTGCTGAATTCGAATTTGGAAAATCTGGACAGTGTACTGCCTACCTTGGACAGTAGCACTGTTATCTCTGAATCTGAACCGGAAATTGAAAATCTTTCATCTTTTAATACTCCTTACAAGAAATATGTTGAATATATTGGACCTCCCAGGCCTAAGAGTCTTCCTTCGAGTGTAGTACCACCTGATCTTGAGCTGAAGCCTATCCCTGTCCATTTGAAATATTCATTTTTAGGTGAGAACTCTACTTTGCATGTAATAATCTCTGCTGAACTAAATGCAACCCAAGAAGAAAACCTGTTGAATGTTTTGAAAAAGTTTAATCTGCCATAGGCTGGACGATAGCTGATATCAAGGGAATTAGTCCTTCATTCTGTATGCACAAAATTCCTATGGAACCTGATCATAAGCCTAGGGTAGAATGCCAAAGAAGATTAAATCCAAACATGAAAGAAGTTGTGAGATAGGAAGTAATCAAGCTGTTAGATACTGGAATGATATATCCCATCTCAGATAGTGCTTGGGTCAGCCCTGTCCAGGTTGTCCCCAAGAAGGGAGGTTTCACTGTAGTAAAGAATGAATAAAATGAAGAAGTCCAAGTTAGGAAAGCCACAAAATGGAGCGTCTTTATTGATTATAGGAAGCTTAATGCAGCCACTAGGAAGGACCATTTTCCTATGCCCATCTTTGATCAGATGCTTGAGAGGCTTGCTGGAAATAAATTTTTCTGTTTTCTGGATGGGTATTCTAGTTACAACCAGATTCCTGTTGATCCAGAGGATCAGGAAAAGACTACTTTCACATGCCCCTTTGGAACATTTTCTTACCGGCGAATGCCCTTTGGGTTGTGTGGAGCTCCAGCCACCTTTCAAAGGTGTATGATGGCTATCTTTTCTGATATGATCGAGAGAATCATTGAAGTTTTCATGGATGACTTTTCTATAGTGGGGAGTACTTTTGATACTTGCTTAGGAAATCTTGAGTTAGTTTTAGAGAGATGCATTGAAACCAAACTTGTTCTTAATTGGGAGAAATGTCAATTCATGGTTACTGAAGGTATTGTGCTAGGTCATAAGGTTTCTAAGAGAGTTTTAGAAGTTGATAATGCGAAGATAGAAGTTATTCAAAAACTGCCGCCTCCTGTTAATGTTAAGGGTGTTAGAAGTTTTCTAGGGCATCCTGGTTTTTACCGGAGATTCATAAAGGATTTTTCTAAAATCACAAAGCCCTTGTGTTCTTTGTTGGTAAAGGATGCACCATTTAATTTTGATGAAAACTGCTTGAAATCATTTAATCTGCTTAAGGAGAAACTCAATATATCACCTATCATCACTGCACCTGATTGGAAACTACCATTCGAACTTATGTGTGATACTAGTGACATGGCTGTAGGTGCTGTCCTTGGACAGAGGAGAGATAGGAAATTGCATGTGATATACTATGCTAGTAGATTGTTAGATGATGCTCAAAAGAATTATACTACCACTGAAAAAGAGTTGTTAGCTGTTGTTTTTTATCTGGAAAAGTTTAGACAATATCTGTTAGGTTCAAAAGTCATAATTTTCACTGATCATTCTGCTTTAAAATACTTGCTGTCTAAGAAAGAAACTAAACCCAGGCTGATTAGATGGATCTTATTGTTACAAGAGTTTGACTTAGAGATTAGGGATAAGCAGGGAGCTGAAAACTTAGTTGTTGATCACTTATCTAGGCTTCCTATTACTCAACTTGAATCTGATAATCCTATAGAGATTAACTCTTCCTTCCCTGATGAAAAACTATTTGCTGTCTCAGTCAGGCAATCTGCTTAGTTTGCAGATTTTTCCAACTTCCTGGCAGTAGGTGTCATTCCCAAAAATATGTCTAATAATCAAAGAAAGAAATTCATTTCTGAGCTTAAATATTATCTGTGGGATGATCCTTTACTGTTTAGGAGGTGTGCTGATGGTATTCTTAGAAGATGTGTACCTGAGGAAGAGATGTTGTCTATTCTTGAAAGTTGTCACTCTTCACCTTGGGGAGGTCACCATGGGGGTGAGTGGACCGCTCAAAAAGTCTTGCAATCTGGTTTCTATTGGCCTACCCGTTTTAAGGATTCTAGGAGTTTTGTGGTCGGGTGTGATAGGTGTCTGAGGCTGGGTAATGTGGGTAGGAAACAGGAGTTACCCCAGAAGGGTATTTTGGAGGTAGAAATTTTTGATGTTTGGGGATTAGATTTCATGGGTCCATTTCCATCATCTCATGGGAATGAGTATATTCTTGTTGCTGTAGATTATGTGTCAAAGTGTGTTGAAGCAGTAGCTCTGCCCAAAAATCAAGCAAATAGTGTGATAAAATTTGTAAAAAGAATATCTTTTCAAGATTTGGAGTCCCTAGAGCTTTTATTACTGATAATGGAACACATTTTAAGAATTAAAATTTTAAAACTTTGATGGAAAAATATGGTTGTGTTCAAAAAACTAGTACTACATATCATCCACAGTCCAGTGGACAAGTGGAAGTTTCTAACAGAGAACTAAAACAAATTCTTGAGAAAACTGTGTCAAACTCTAGGAAAGACTGGTCTCTTAAATTGGATGAAGCTTTATGGGCATATAGAACTGCTTTCAAGACCCCAATAGGTATGTCTCCTTACAGGCTATTGTTTGGGAAATGCTGTCATCTACTTGTGGAGTTGCAACATAAGTCATATTGGGCAGTTAAGGCTCTGAACTTTGAATTTAAGAGTGCTGGTGAGAGGAGATTGCTTGAGCTGAGTGAATTAGATGAGATTAGAAGAGAGAGTTATGATAATTCAAGGATTTACAAATAAAGGACTAAAAATTTTCATGATTCTATCATTCAAACTAAAGAGTTCAAATCTGGACAGAAGTTTCTCCTCTTTAATTCTAGACTTAAACTTTTTCCTGGGAAGCTGAAGTCCAAGTGGTCTGGACCGTTTACTGTCGTGAGAGTTTTGAAGAATGGAGCTTTGGAAATAGTTGGTGAAGAGAATAAACCCATGTTGGTTAATGGGCAAAGACTGAAACTCTATTTTGAGGGGCAGCCAAAAGGTTTGGCTGCTTTCACTGTTCTTGAATGAAGTCTGGCTGGGGACTTTAAACCTAGCGCTGCATGGGAGGCAACCCATGGTTTGAGTTTTGTTAATAAATAAAAAAATATAATTAAATAAGGTCTAACTGAAGACTTTAAATTCAGTGCTTCATGGGAGTCAACCCATGCTCTTTCTTTGTTGTTACTTTTGTTCTGTTCTTATTTTACTTTGAATAAAGTGCTGCTTTGTTTGCTTATATATGCTCTGTTTTTGCTGGATAATTGTTCCTGGTCTATATACTCTGTGTTTTTAGGAATGCTGCTTCTGTCATCTGAGGAGTGGAATTCCCATGGTCATTTTTGGACAAGAGCTTTGTCAGGGAAGTACTTCAACTTGTTTCACTTATTTTTCTGCTCCTATTTTTTGTAAATAGAATTCTACTTGCTTAAAATTCTGCTTGTATTTTAAAATTCTGCTACATGTCGTGTAACTAATGAATTAAAAATCTGCATGAGCCTCCTTGCTTTTAAAAAACTGAATTACATTGTGAAACAACATTTTCACTGCATGAAACTAAGTGTGGGGGGGAGTACATGCTGGTCATTTGAATCTACTTGTTTCGTTGAGGTGTTTGGCATGAACTTTGTCTACTATATTGAACATATTTTTAAACTTATTGTTTAAAATGCTTACACCCAGTTAATTGCACACTTACACATTATATACTTCCTTTGTGCTTTAATGAAAATCTTTGTCACTGGACTGAATGTTAAAGCATGTGTGTGTCTGAAATGAACCTGCTTTTATTTAATCATTATGGCAAACACTATTTTTGAACTTCATTGAGACCCTTTATACATGTCATATATCTACTAAATTGAAAATCAGTTTTGAACCATAATTGATTAACTGTTCTTCTCCATATTTAAAAGTCAACTTTGGGGACAAAGTTGGGTTTTAATTGTGGGGGAGGGGGTCAATTCTTGACTGTGATAAACTGTGTTTAATTGTAATGCACATCAATTCCCACTGGTTTTAAACTTTTTGTCCAAAAAATGGTCAAAAGTTTTCAAAAATTCTTTCACAATTTTAGGCTTTACACTGCATTCAAATGAGTCTTGCCTTAGGATGGTGCTTGATTTGAAGTTGAGTCTTTCTTTGAGTCTGAAATGAGTGGTAGTGGATGATTGCTGAGTGGAACTGTTTAGTGGTTTAATGAATTTTGGTTAGGATCTTGTTTTGAGAGTGATATGGGAAACCTTTTAGTGGATTTAAGATCATAATTTTAGGTACTGGAAGTTTGACTTTTATCCGAGGAGCCTTTTCATTCTTTTTAATCTATAAAAATGATCACTTATATTGAGTCAATGTAAATGGTTTTTACATAAATATTTTGAAACTGGAGTAATACTGGGCATCTGGGATCCCCCGGTGAATCTCTGAGACCTTAGATGCTGGGTGTGTTTCTGTTTACTATAAGCCCTCTGTACACTCTGAATAAGTGCATTGCACAGTTCTTGGCACAAATTACATGGCTTGGGAAAAATAAATAAAGTGTCTAGGGTCAAAAATAAATTCATTAAGGTGAGGGGAATGATGAACTCCATATGAAGAAGGGGACAACTGGTTTATATGGGAGTCATTTGGGCTGACTCAATTAAGTGATTTAAAAAAAAAATTATTTACGTTTTAATTTTAGAACCAAGGGGATTAGTCAAAGTACAAAGTTCCTTTTGTTAAGATTTTAATTACACATTTTTTTATCCTTTTATCACTCTTGAATTTAGAAATTGAGCTTGAATTGAAGTAAGTCACTAGGCAGAGTCATATATGAAGCAGGACACCTTCATTTATGGATGATTCATGGTTTACTTGATTTCCCTTTGAGTAGTGGTTCTAGGAGGGACTTTATTTGAGGAATGTCTTCAATAGCCTAAGAACACTTTTTGAGTCCTCTGTTGAAACTTCTCTAAACATAGCTGATTTGTATAATTCACATTTTTTCAAAGAGAATAAAACATGGGATTGTTTGAGGACAAACAATGTTTAAGTGTGGGGGAATTTGATGTGGCCTAATTTTTACTCAGTTTGCCACATCTTTTTATTACATTTTATACAATTTATTTAATTATTTTAACACTTTTTTATAAATAAATGCACTTTTGTATTTTTATAAATAAATTTGTCAATTATTCACTTTCTATAACATTTTATGTAATTTTGGACCTTAAAATAATTGATTTATTCTTGACGTGTTTTTAATATAACTAATCTTCAATTTGTTTAGTTAAATCTCTATTTGTTTATTCTATTTAACTTATTATTATTGTTAATCATTGAGTTTTCTAATTAATTTAATTTTAATTTTTAATTTTATTTAAAACTTTTCGCGGCTTTCCAGACTATCGGTAGCTGAGCTACCGATAATAGAGGTCCTTTTTCTCTACCGGTAGCTGTTTTATATATCTTATCGGTAGACTTTAAATACTACCACTGTGCCTTTTAGTGGTGAGTTTTTATTTTGGTTTTTATAAATCTGCTTAACTTTATAATAGTTAATATCTATTTAAACAATTATTTAATTAATATAATTCTAATTAATTAATTTAGACTTTATTTTATTAATTATTCTTTCAATTAAGTTGTGTTAAAATAGGTTAATTCTATTATTTTATGTGTTTAGTCTTCCTGCTCATCATTTAAGTAAGTTATCTGTGCTTTTAAATTAATTAAATTGGTTCGCCCTTAATTTTATTAGTTCAATTAGTTAATTAATTAATTAATTAATAGTTTTTAAACATTAATTATATTATTTTATGTATGCAGATTGAGTTTTATTTCATTTTTATTTTGTTTTAGTCTACCGGTAAGGTAGACGAGCTCTTGGGGTGACTTATTGGGTCACCAATGCTTTTTATTTTTATTTGTTTCTATTATTTAATTAATTTATATAATTATTTTAATTTAAGTGTTTTATTAATTTAGTTTACAATTTATTCAGTTTATAAATTAAGTGTTTTCAATTAATTATTTTAATGTTTTAAAGTTTAAGAAAAATTTTGTTTTAAATTAATAGTGTTTAGATTTAGCCTCTTTATAATTAATTTTCTTTTATTTCGCTTTAGTTTTAATTTAAGTTCAATTTCATTTTTTTTAAAAGGTCACCGACCCTACCCGACATCTATCGGTAGGTGCACCTCACCGATACTGGTGATGCCCATCCTCACTCATAGACAGCACCCTTTCCTAACCGATAATCTCCTTCCATCGGTAGCTACCCATACCGCCTTTCTTATATCCTCACTGTTACCCTCTTTTTCCTCACCGACACAGCCTTTTCATTTACCTCACTGATAGCCAGCATTTTTTTTCTCCCCTGTTTGGTTACCGATACCTTCTATCAGTAGCTCCCTCACTGATGATACAACTTCAACCTACCACCCTTCATCCTCACTGATAACCCCTTTACTCCATCACCAGCTTAGAGGAGAGCCACCCAAAAGGGAAGCTAGGTACCGACGCGCTGGAGGACCACCTGCTGTCCAGCCGCCACTGTTGAGGGATGGTTCGCCGCAAGGATGCGAGCCGCGATCAGCCATTGTTGTTCGAAGGTTTGCTGTCCACCGTTGGGAGAAGCTGTTTTCGTCGCCGAGAAGAGGAGACCGCTGCACCAGCTGTGGGAATCAATGGAGGAGCTGTCGCAGTGCTGAACCGCTGGAAGGCGCTGCCATACGCTGCTATCCGTCCGAAGGAAACTACACCATCTACTTGAGCCGAGCTGGTGTTGCGCCACTGTGCTATGCTGCCAAAGAGGAGGCCACGGCACTGATGAATACTGCTGGAGCTTAAGGAAGCGAGGGCGCTGCATGAGGGAGTCTGACGGTATTGCTGGAGAAGGTGAAGCCAGGTCCGCCGCCTGGATTCTTGACGATCCGCACCGCGCTGCTGCTTGCCATCGCTGGGAAGAGACCCAATCCAAGACGCTTGATGCTGTTGCTGCCGCTAGTGTTGAAGAAGAAGCAGGACGTGGCGTTCCATGTTTCTGTGACCTCTTGAGGAGTAGCCAAGCTGCTGTGCTGGTGCTGTTGGAGGCCGCCGCATCGCTGCCCTGCGAGAAGAAGCAGAGCACTAAACTCTCCCCCTTGCTGCGCCAAATTGGGGGAGGGAGAAGAAGATTCAAGAAAAATAAAAAAATAAAATAATAATAGATAAAAATAATAATAAAATTAAAGTAAAAGTAAAAGAAAAAATAAAACACAAAAGGTAATGTTAAAATAAGCTAACTTTACATAAAAGTTAAAGAAACTTTAACAAAGTCAAATTAATAAAAAAATAATAAAAATTAACATAATATTAAATATATAAATTATAAATTTAAATTATAAAACTAAATTAATAATACGTTTTGATAATTAATTAATTTCTTTTAATAGTATAAATTTAGAATTAATAACAATTATAAATAATTTATAAAACATACTTTTTAATTTAATTTTTTTATAACTTAAGTAATAATTTTGATTACTCAATTAAAGTTGACTATTTAATTAATTAACTTAACAATTTAATTTCTTTTCGAGTAATAATTAAATTATTAATTCAATCTAAATTATTTTCTTAATTACTTATTTATTTATGTTCTTATTTTTTAATAACTTAGTTTAAGTGTTAAAATAAATAACTTAGTAATTATTTTATTAACTCAATTAAACTAATCGCTCTTTAATAACTTATGTTTTATCGCAGTTAATAATTGTATAAATAATTTAAAAGAAAATAGTTATCAATTAACTAAGAATAATTTGTAACGAGTAATATAACAATTTACTTTAAAAATAATTATTTTTCTTTGCATCTCTTTTATTTATTTGTCTTTTCTATTTTATTTGCAGGTTCATTCAAAGGACTTAAACGCGTCCAGGTGCATGCAACTAACTTTACCGAAGTTAGTTACGTGAGAAAAGATTGCGCGACGTGTCGGTCGTGGAAAAAACGCACGTGTGCGGTGCGTTCGTGAGTAAAACATGAAGTCGGTGGAATCATGTGGTGACATGTAGCAAATGACAGGAAGGTACTAAAGCAGAGCAAGCAGCAAAATTAAAAAACGCTTCCATTCTGATTCCCGGGGGGCGACACATTCATTGACGGAGGCATTCATGCACTTACCCGTGGAGAGACGATTGAGGGACGATGCTAAGCAGTGCAGTCCAGGAACTTAGGAGCAGATCATTTTTAGGGAGTTCCTTCTCCCTCACGATTTAAACTTTTGTACTCTGCTTCTGTAATGTTTCCTAATACTGCTGTGATAATGAATAGTATAGTTAGCTAAGTCTTTTAGTTCGGGGAGAGTTTTAGTTCTACTGGCATCTTTTTCATCCTTCTCATTAACCAATTCTTCTGTGGTAAGATTTGATCAGCGAGATCAAATCTAATTTCATTCATCTGCTTTGTACCACATGCACTGAAATATTCGAGACTCTGTAATCATTCGGAGAGTTTGGTTATGGAGTTATCTTTTTAGTAAACAAACCATAATGAGAACTTCAGTACTTACGGCGAGTTTGTACTGTTGTTCATCTTAAGACATCTTCCTGAAATTGTACTTCTCGGAGTGGCGAACTCTAGTTGTACATTTTCTACGACTTAACTCCTGGCGAGGGAAGTAAGTCGTCTCTTTAATCCAGTGGTATGAAGCAGTACTTTACATGAAAAGGAGAATCAATTCAAACCAGTAGACTAGAATGAACCCCGAGCATTCTTTACTGTTGTCTTTTATCATCATTTTTCTCTGTTGTTACACCTTGTTCCCAGCTGTACTCTGTTCTAGTATTGGTCAAACAATTTTACTATAAAAGTGTAGTTTCGTAGTATATAAAATCATAAAGAAATCAAAAGATATAAAAATTTAACAAGTGAAAATTAGAAAAGAAATACACTCCGCTGCTGACAACAGTGGAGCTTTCTGAGTTTTTTTTAAAGTAGTGGCCAAAATAGCCTTCCCTGTGGGTTCGACCCTACTTCCCACATATACAGTAGTTAGTAGGAATATAAATTTTAAACTTTGACCGACTTCAACGATGGTTTAGGTTAGAGCCAGACGGTAAGACACCTCGCCTACCCTACTGAGGACCTGGAATGGTCCGATGAAGCGTGGAGATAACTTACCGCCTCAACCAAATCTTCGTAATCCACATTGAGGTGAGACCCGCAAAAAAACATGGTCGCCATCCTCGAACTCTAGTGGCATGCGCCTCCTGTCAGTATAAGACTTCGGCCGGCTCTGAGCTGTCATCATCCGCTCCTAGATGACCAGGACCTTCTCTGTTGTGGCCTGGACAGTCTCCTGTCCCATAAGTGCTGACTCCCCAGGGTCTGCCCAGCATAGAGGTGATCTGCAAGGCTGGTCGTACAATGCCTCGTATGGTGCCATCCTGATGGTGGAGTGGTCGCTGTTGTTGTATGTGAACTCCACCAAGGTTAGGTGGTCCTCCCAACTCCGACCAAAGTCAAGGACACACGCACAGAGCATGTCCTCGAGAGTCTGAATGGTCCTCTCTATCTGACCATCCATCTGAGGGTGAATGGCTGTGCTCAGACGTAGCTGTGTCCCGAATGCCTCCTGCACTCCCTTCCAAAGCCAGGAAGTAAAGCGAGCATCTCGACTGGAGATGATAGATGATGGAACACCATGAAGTCGTATGATCTCCTGAATGTAGAGGCGTCCCAAGCTCTCCATTGAGCCCTACTCTTTGATGGGTAAGAAGTGAGCCGACTTGGTGAGTCGGTCGACAATCACCCAAATGGAGTCATGACCTCTAGAAGTATGTGGATGTCCATTCACAAAATCCATAGATATCCCATCCCACTTCCACTCTAGGACCTCTAGGGGTTGTACCAAGCCTGTTGGTACCTGGTGCTTATCCTTCACCTGCTGACAGCTGAGGCCTCGAGAAACGAACTCAGCTATAGCCTTCTTCATACCCGGCCACCAGTGCTGTCCTCTGAGATCCTAGTACATCTTCGCCACTCCTGGATGTACCACTAAAGGGGAAGTGTAAAACTCCCTCATCACCTCCTTCTGTAAAGCAGCCGATACCATGGTACGTCCTCTGAAAAGGACGACGTGCTCTCCCCTCACAGAGAATCCATTAGGTGCCTATCCTGAGGATATCTGTGCACGCTGTGTCTCACAGTCAACGTCCCCACGCTGTGCCTCTCTGACCTTCTTCAGTAGTGGAGGAGCGAATGTGAGTGACTGAATAAAGGATGGTCCATCGCTATCCACGAAGGATATCTGCAAAGAGACTCTCTGCTTCGTCGCCTCCCCGATTAGTTGAACGCCCGTCCTCTGGCTGAGAGAATCAGCTACTACGTTCCCATTTCCAGGAGTATATACTATCTCAAAGTCATAGTCCGGGAGGAACTCGAGCCATCGCCACTGTCTCAGATTCAGGTCCTTCTACGAGAAGATGTACCTGAGACTCTGGTGGTCAGAGTAGACTCTAATGTTCTCACCCATTAGATAGTGTCGCCACATCTTCAAAGCGAAGACCACTATTGCTAAATACAGGTCATGCGTAGCGTAGTTCTGCTCATGCTACCTCAACTGACGCGATCCATAGGCGATAACTTCCCGCTCCTCCATCAGGACACATCCGAGTCCGGTCCCTGATGCATCGTAGTATACTATGTACCCTACTCCCTCCTCCGGTAGCCTCAAGATAGGTGTGCTGGTCAATCTCTGTCTCAGCTCCTGGAAGCTCTACAGACATCTGTCTGACCACACGAAGGGTTTCCCCTTCTTCGTCAAAGATGAGAGTCGTGCCGCAACTTTGGAAAATTCTATCAAAAATCTCAAGTAGTACCCAACTAGACCCATGAAACTCTGCACCTCTGTCACGCTCCTGGGTGGCTGCCAAGCTAGCACTGCCTCGATCTTCGCATGATCCACCACAACTCCCACCACAGAGATGACATGTCCCAACAATTGGACCTCACGTAACTAGAACTGACACATCAAGAGATTTCCATAAAGCTGGTACTCTTGGAGTGTGTCTAGTACAACCTGGAAGTAGTAGGCGTGCTCCTCCTCAGTGGTCGAGTGTATCAATATGTCGTCGATGAAGACCACGACAAATCAATCGAGGTATGGCTGAAAGATCCTTTTCATGAGACCCATGAACAATGCTGGAGTGTTGGTTACACCGAAAGGCAAAACCAAGAACTCATGGTGGCCATACCAACACTTGAAGGCCGTCTTCCGCATGTCCTCATCTCGAACTCTGACCTGATTATAGCCTGATCTAAGGTCTCTATTCGAGAACCACCATGCTCCCTTGAGCTGATCGAAGAGGTAATCAATCCTCGGTAGCGGATACTTATTCCTCATGGCCAGCTGGTTCAGGCGACGATAGTCGACACACAATCACAATCTCTGGTCCACCTTCTTGGAGAACAATATCGGGGAAGCCCAGGGTGAACCACTAGGTCAGATGAATCCCTTTCCCTGCAAGTCCTCCAGCTGTACTCGTAGCTCTCAAAGATTAGTGAGAGCCATCTGATATGCTGGAGTTGATATCGGGGCTGTCCTGGGGTACATGTCAATATAAAAGTCTACCTCTCTGTGAGGAGGTAGTCCTGGAACGTCATCAGGAAAAACATCAGCATACTGATCCACAACAGCAGGAAAACTAGGACTTCGCACGTCAACTGCTCCTAGGATGAGGCTAGCCAACTGATGTGTGATGGGTTGTCCTCTCCTCTGCGTGAGCCCATCCTACGCTACAAAGGTTTCCTTCTCGTCAGTGAAGGTGAACCTTCTCCCAACAGTGCGTATACACCACACCTTACGCCTAATACAGTCGATCTGAGCATGGATTGTTAATAACAAATCCATGACAATGATGACATTGTAAGGCCTTGATTACACTAAAAGAAGATCCTAGCTGAAGCTCTCGCCTCCTAGAGTAATCTCACACTGTCGGCACTAGTGCGTAATCGTCGAGTCTTCTCCCGTAGTAGTCTTTAGCCGTAAGGATCGAGCCAACGGCTCTGTCGGAATCTCCGAGCTCCAAACAAGGGAAGCAGCAATAAAAGAATGACTCGCTCCTGTGTCTATAAGAACTGTCGAAAGGGTGGAGTAGACAGAGATAGTCCCTCAAATCATCTCTGGCGCGCTGTGATCGTAGGCCTCCGCTGCCTGAAGCTGAGCCTATCTCTGTCCGCGAGCTCCATGTGGTTGGGGTGGACCTCTTATTGGTGGTGGTGGTAAATCCTCAAAGCGTCGCCCACCACCTAATACTCAACCATCTCCCCTGCCTCATCCTCCTTCTCTTGGCAGACCACCACGGTTGACCCTCTGCCTCTACCTGGGTGGCCCCTCAACCGTCTGCTGCTCCTCTGCACGGAATGTCGGGCAGTCACGAGCCATGTGGCCCTACCCGCCGCATGCGTAACACTGTCTGCTCCTCGGAAGGCTGGATCTGTGTCGAGTGCCCCCGCACCTCTGAGCCAGTGTCCTAAGGTCATATGCCTGATTGTCCAGTCTTCTTGGACCCCTGTGACGTCCATCGACTGCCAGTTGCAGACGACTCTGCTAAATGCCGCCATGCGGTAGGTCTCGCTACTCGAGTAGGATCAGCAAGAATGCTCTCAATGATAAGGGCTATCTCCAGTACTCCTGCATGCGTCAAAATGCTGAGGGAGATCATTGATGCCCTGATCTCATGCCTCAGTCCTTACTCGAAGGTCCAGGCCTGGAAGAATGGGTCTCATACCATGTCCGTCGAATAGCGCGAGAGATTTGTAAATCTCACTGATTACTGGGCGACCGTCATGCTGCCATGCCGCAACTATAGTAGCTCCTGAATGCGCACCGCACTAAGGGTGGCTGGGACGAACTCTGAGCGGAAGAGGCTCTCAATGTCCGTCCAAAGGAGAGATGCTTTGTTGTGAACCTGGAGCATCAAGATTCACCATCTGCCTGCTGCCACATGCAGGAGTCTCGCTGCGAGGATCACCATGAGGTCAGCTGGTGTCCCCACTAACATGAAAACTTGCACAACCGCCTCCAGCCAATCCTCGGATGCCTGAGGGCCCATCTCCACATGGAACGTGGGCAGTATCTGATGCTAAAACTCATGCAGTGCACTATGGCGACATAAACACTCAGTTCTTGGGGATGGTATCATCAGTGGCTTGGTGGGTAGATGTACCACTGGTGCCTCCACTGAAAAAGGGCCCTGCACCAATGCCTCATCGCTCGGTGGGCTGTCGTCTTGCACAAAGCTCAGAACCCTAGATGGCTGTTGTCATGGGGGCATACTGAAAAGAAACAGGTGCGCCACGGTCAAACAGTATACCTGGTGAGATGACACAAAGTAATCACAAAGAAATTTTTTTAAACACACATGCAATCATTGTTTTCGTGCATTGAGTTGGAAATATGAAGTCAGGGTCTTGGTGTACGGATATGTCAGCCGCCACACCAACAATGGACTCCCTGGACGATTAACCACACTCAATACCCTTAACACTATTGCTTCTCATAGAAGAAATATTAGAGTCTTGAGTTCTGCGGTAGAACTGAACTCCTCTGATACCAATTTGTCATGACCCATCCTCGGGACCCATGTCGTGACTACCCCAATCCCGCCTCCCATAGGCCATGGGATGGCGACTAGAACCAAGGCATAAATCCTGACAATAAGGGGAAGGCATTGCCTTTATAAAGTAAACAAACACCACAGAGTAAGCAAGCATAAGTAAACACTAAGTAAAACTGGGTACAATAGTAGTGCGGAAAAGTAAGTGGGCCAGAATACAAACCCAAACTAAAAGTAAAGTACAACTCGAATGAAAGTACATCAACTGAAAGTAAAGCAGCAACATCGAGCCCTACACTAGAAGTCCCACATGAAGGGAGGGTACAGATAGCCTCCTCATCTCCTCGGGTCCAGCCATCCGCTCGGTGTACGTCCCACCCAGTGGTCCACCTCCAGGTACCAACCTACACTACATGCCTCAACAACGATCAACGTTGTCCGTCATCTGCATCCAACACAATGTAGTGCGGGCATAGCCCATTCAGGGGTGAATATACACAACTCAGTAGGGACCCCGAGACCTCCGATGGTCTCCCAGAATTCACAAAATATAATCCAAAAAGGAAAGATTCAATGATGAAGTACCAACCAACAATACATAGGTATATGCCCATACATATACCTAAGTCATCAATTCCCATTCGTCTCCAACATCCGAGCCCAAGTTCGAGCACGTCCACACAAGATAGTACAACCCAACACACACAGGAAAGCACACACACAATCCACTTAGGAAAGAAAGTCAATCATATCGAAGATAGTGATTGAAAGTCAAGACTCAGCACACACAGGTATACTTCTTCATAAGGTGATAGAGATGATCAGATATAGCCACTAATTCATCTAAGTTGGGACCCACATAGGATACTAAACCAGCTAAGCTGTCAGACCCACATAGGATACAGACCAGCTACTCTGCCAAACACATGTAGGATAGCAAGAACAAAGTCAAACACTTCTAGAACCACATAGGATACAAGAACAGTAGTCATCAACGTTGAACCCACGGAGGATTTCAATACGGTCTTCATCGTTGCCGAACCCACGAAGGATTTTAGTGCAGCCTTCTTCACCGTTGAACCCAAAGAGTATTTCAGTAATGTTTTCTTCGCTACTGAACCCACAGAGAATTTCAGTTCAGTCTTCATCGCTGTCGAACCCACGAAGGATTTCAGTACAGTCTTCATCGCTACTGAACCCACGGAGGATTTCAGTGCAGTCTTTATCGCAGTCGCAACCAGCTTTAGGGTTCCCGCACATAGTAAGCTCGCTTCCGGGAGTGTCCGCTCCACGATCCAAGGGCTCTATACATCAACTGACACATATTCTGGAGTTGATGTATCTCAATGTTTCGTCTCGACAAGAGGAACTCAACGTGACAGACGGCGCGTCAATTGGACACCCGATCTGAGAGTTATTGCCTTTTTTGTTCCAGGGGTCCGGTTGGTTTTTAAGTCAAAACCAACCTAAACGCACTCCAACTGCATCCAAACCTCGATCAGATTAATCCAAAAGGTCCATCTCACTAAGAGGAATCCAAAAAAGTTGACGGTTCATCAATCGGACGTCCGGAGCTCATGTTATAAGTGTTTCCGCTCCGGGGGCCCGGTTGGTTTCGTGTTCGAACCAACCTAGTAGTACCCAAAGTTCTATAAAACTGTGAGTGTAATATACCGAATCGACCATCTTGATCCAAGGATCACATCTCAACTGACGATGCATAGATAGGAGGTCTGTAGCCCATGATATGGGCAAAAGAACGAACCTGTCCGGTTTTAGGGGGTTTTGGGCCCGAACCGACCCGGCCCAAGACCCCCCTGGGTTGGCCCGAACCGGGTCCGGGTCCATCCCTTTAGGGCGCAGCCTGGCCCAACCGACATGGCCCGGCCCCCGCCGGCGTGGCCCGGCCTAGCCTGGGCGGCCGGTTGGTCTGCCGCGGTGCGCCCCGCACGGCCAGCTCGGTGCTGGTCGAGTCGTTGCAGGTAGGGGGGTGGGACTGCTGCCCCCCTTGATTGAAACCACGACCCCCACATGACGGCTGCTCCTTGCCAACCGGGGGTTATAACCCCCGGTCTTTCCTCCGAAATGGTCGACCCTGTCCGATCGTCCGGTACTACTGATGCGGGACCGCCGCGGTCCCGCCCCTCCTTGGTGCCTGCGGCCGGCGGTTCCGGCAGCCCTGCCTTGCTCCTCCATGGATTTGATCCACGACCTTGTCTGACCGGTGGGGCACAACGGCGTGACGGCGCCGTTCTTCTTTTCCCGTTCTTCATTGTTTCCGCATAGTTCCATTGAACCGCGCTGCCTTTTCTCGTACCACAACAAGTACAATCATCAAAGGGGTAGGAGGTTCGGCTGTGTTCGTGCGGTCCGACCTCCTCCCATTATTACGATAACAGGTGGACCAAATAGAAGTCGATGAATGACAATTAAATAATTCACGGGCAAAAACAATTAACCCCTACCTCAAAGTGTTGATGAATGAAGGTTTGATGTGGAAAAAGGACGTCGTGGAAGAAGGCTCCGTAAGTGTCGTCGGCGTCGCAGAGAAGAGGATTGCCAGCGTCGCGGTACATGGAATCGCGTCGTCGATCTCCGGGGAACTAGCGTTCTTCGTCATCATTCGTCGGTGGCCAGTTTTCTTCATCATTCTTCGCGTTCTACAACAAAGAAGATGAAGATTCGAAAGCTATGAGCAAATCCTCTCCCAATCCTTCTCGTACAACGAAACTAACCCTTAATGAAATAAGACTTTGTTATATTTAATTAACACACACAAGACAACGTTCAATTTGAAATTCGAAATGAATTCCTGAATTAATTACATTGAATAACTTAATCAATTAATTAATTAAGAGAGTTGACTCTTCCTTAACGGGGGTGCGGGTGTGTTACACAATTAATGGGGTTTTGAGGAAGTTGAAAGGGTGCAGCTCATGTGGGCCCCACTTCACTAATATCCTACCTAGTAGAGTTAGGATATTAGTGGGTCCCACTCCAACCACCAAGCATAGGTTTAAACTACCTAGAATAGAAATAAAATTTGTTGCACAAAATTTTATTTTAATCTTCAGTTAACCCATTTAATTAAAAACCTAACCCGAGAAAACGCAACTCTGGAAAATGTGTTCTTTAGAAATTATCGGCGATGCAGTTTCATCGGTGCCCTCGTATTTCCATTCCGAGCTCCAGTTCAAAAGTTAGGAAAACCCGCTCATTCGTTTACTGAACGTACCTGAGCTAAACTTCGGAAATTGATTCTGGGAACACCAGACCTCGGAATCAGGTGTGGTCAGAAACTGCGTTCTTGTAAAATCCCAATAAAAGTTAAGAAAAAATTTCCCTCGAATTTTAGGTGACTTTACAGATAACATGATGGGATATTGAATTTTTATAATAATGAATTAATTTGAAAGATGGTGTGAGGATTCATGGACTAATAAAAACCAATATTATGTTTTATGA
The DNA here is from genome assembly GCA_963277665.1 of Viscum album. NCBI lineage: Eukaryota > Viridiplantae > Streptophyta > Magnoliopsida > Santalales > Viscaceae > Viscum > Viscum album. The sequence continues at coordinate 868,262,268 of OY728160.1, read as the reverse complement.
AATGAGAAATGAAAAATTTAGAAAAAAACATGGTAATTGTAATTTTAACTAGTTTGAAATGTTTTATTTTCCAATGTTTTATTGATTTATTTTTTGAATTAAATTTTATTATGGGTAGTTAGTGGTAAAAAATAAAATCACAATTTGACATTGAATCCATAAAAAGGATTGATTATGACAACTGTAACTAAAAAATAGCATAACGTATGAGTGATAGGGTTCCCATTTGGGGGTGTAGATAGACCATGAGGGTTCCCCAATTATAGTGTAGATTGATTTTTTTGTGTACTCCTCTATTGGGATAAGATAATTATAGATATGTGTAAGGATCCTATTATTTATTCAAACTTACCACGATTCTTTTGAAAATGGTTCTATAAAAAGTTTACTTTATTATAGATTCTAGTGATTACTAAACTATTTATTTCATTACAGTCGATTTATATAAGGGTTTCTTATAAAATGATCATTCTATAAATTTTTTACGTATCGACCATCCCATTCGATGTGAAATCATTTTTTTAAACTATAATAATATGATATAATTTCATATTTAGTTTCCTATAAATGTAAAAATATTTAGTTTAATTGTTATATTATTGATTATGGAACACTTGGTGAGACCCTATTTGGATTTATAGAACACACCCTACATTATACCTTGGTGATTTGTAGATACTCAAAGGCCATGTTTGAGCAAAGGGAATGCTCCAATTGGAGGTGGTGGATGTTCTGGATCAGTGGGATCATGGAGTGTTGATAGTGACTGCTGGAGACATTTCTCACTTGATAGAAATACATTTTCGAGTCTTCTCTATAGTTGGAATTTTTGTTTCATTTTATTTGATTATCTATTTTTATGAGTATTATTATACCTTTGTTCAAGGAATATAACCCTATAGAGTGTAGATCATGTGGAGCAGTATGTTTTATCATCTTTTATTTTGGGGGAATAAATCATTCCTTCATTAATCATGTAGTTTGAAGAGTGGTCTTTTCCATCAATCAACATAACAATCCTTAAGCCTCTATGGGTGTTTTGGAAAATTTTATTTGAAGAATTTTTTGATCTAATTATAGAATTTAAAATACCTTTGAACCATGTACTATTATATACTAATCATAATTTTTATCTCGATTGAATTGATATTTTTATATATATTTTCTAAGTTGCTGATATGTGTATCCTTTCTGATGTATTCAGTGTTACCAAGTGATGTTTTGTAGCATCATTCCTTTGAGAAGACATGTGAGTAGGACCCAGTAGGAAGCTTCTGGTGAACCACAGTAATAAAATCCTCTAGTGGACCATAATCTTTTGAAGATATTGTTGTAGGTTTTCTAGGCTCTTGAAAAAGTACATTCACTCTTTACCATTATGAATTTAGTAGTAAAACCTTGAATAGATGAATATCTTGATCTTGCTCAAGATTTTTTTCTAGGGTTCACCTACTTTAAAATTCTCTAATGATCCTGATGATGTCAAAGACAGGATGAGAATGCTAGATATTTTTTTAAATTCTTATAAACCCCTAAATATATTATTAGAATGGCCTAGAGGGGGATAATGGGATTCGATGGAAGAGACAATGAAGAATCATTTTTTATAATGGAATTTAATTAAAGTAATTTTCACAAATTATCTTTATCTAGAATCTATTATCACAGAGAAAAATATGGATTTTCTCAAACTATAGTAGTATAACATGACCACGACTCAATATGAAAACCTATTTTTTGATATGATTCATTTTTCTCATAATGAGGTGACAAATGAAAAGATAAATTCAAGAATATTTGATAAATATAATCAATATAAAATTCAATATCAAGTTTTACTATTAATGATCGATTGATATGGTGATGTACTAGGTATAGAATTGATGGATGTGCATTACATAGTTAATAAATCATGTTTAATGTTAGTTTCTTTTTTACCAAGTAGAAATTCACTGATTTACATTATGAGAAAGTTGATTCCTAATGAGTCTGATGGTGTTTCTAGAACACATGAGTATTCTACACCTACTGATGTGCTAGGAACTAGACCATTGACATATTTTCTGTTCAGAATATATGGTCATTCATGATGTTTCTATACCGAGGATCTGAAAATCTACATTTCCTATAATCACCTAGGATATCTATAGAATTTCTTCCACTTTTTATTTCTCTCAATATAGTATAATGATATCATCAACCCAAAAAAATACTGTGGTCAAAGAAGATTCAAGATGATGCGAGGTGTTTTAGCCACAAGAATTTGAAATAAACCTTCTTCATGTAGTGTGATAGTTTCTAAACGAAGATGATATAAGTCTAGAGAATATGAGAGTTACAATTATTGTATATTCATCACTATAAACTACCATATTTGATACTGGTTCATCTTAATCATTTATATTCACTCATATTATGAACATACTAAATCCTCTAAAAGAAATTTTCCCTTCTCTAAGGGATACTACCACACCCCTCAGAACGAAGAGAGAGAATGGTCTCTATTATCCTCTTTATAATTTTTCTTTTTTATAGATATAGCTTTCTTTTAATTTTTTGGATATCAATATTAAAACTACTGATGTTATCCTAATGTTGGATTGGTTAATTACTAATAATGTTGGATATAATGTTACCCATGGTGGGCCTCCATTATTATGCTTGATGGAATATGTTGCATCTTTAGGGAGAATGGGATTTTAGGTCCATTATATCTGGTACACAAATTGAAAAATTAGGGAGGGTAATATTGATGGATTAATTTTACTTGGAGATTAATCTTTGAGTTATGATCACCCTAAACTCATCATCCATTTTCCCAATTTTATCCTACTTACTTCTATAGTCTTCCACATGTCTAAGTGGAAGATTTATCTATAAATTTAAAACCATGTACTCGGTTGGTATTTATTACTTAATACAGTATGTTATTAGAAGAGTTGAAATAGTTAAAGGTTCAATAAAATGATATTATTGAGAAATGATTTATATTCTCAAGTGTGTCACCTTAGACTTATGTTTTTTTATGTGATGAAAGACAACATAACACTTCAACTATGTATTGATTATCAAACCCTTAATCGAGTTACCACAAAGAATAAATAAATGTTACCATGGATTCAGGATTAATTTGATCAGTTAAGGAGTGAAATTGGTTCTTGAAGATTAAAATTCAATTCGATTATCACTAGTTGAGAATAAAAGAATCAAACATTACAAATACTAACTTTGAAAACAGGTATAGTCACATTGAGTATATTTTTAAGACCTTTTCCCTAACCAAGTATCCTGATGAATTTATGGATTCGATGAATAGAATATTCCATGAGTATCTTGACTCATTTATAGTGTTATTTGTAGATGATAATTAGTATTTTTAAAAATGTGAGGGGGATTATGGGATTTATTTGAGATAAGTCCTAAAAATCATAGTAGATCACAGACTTTAAAAAATGATTTCAAATGGTAATTTTGGGATTATGGATGTGATATTATTTGGAAAAGTGGTGTCAGATCATGGTTTCATTGTTGATCATAAGAAGGTGAAAGTTATTACAACACAGGAGAAACTGTATAAGGTTTTATGTTATGAAGTTTCTCGGTCATGGTTTGGTATTACCATAGGTTTGTGAAATATTTCCTTAATTAGGATTTAGTGATGAACATTATCACTGAAATGGGAGTGAAGTTCATTTGGTATGATATTTTTTTTGTTATTTTTCTTCGTTGAAACATCGTTGGTATTATGTGCTATCTAATGTTGACTCTTTTATGGGGCAGTAAGATCTATGTGGTCTTATATAAAGCATCTATTTATGGGTTTTGTCTTTGATATTCTGCCGGATGATCACATCGTATCCTATTACACTAAATAACTTATTCTAAATGAGAAAATGTTTCTAACCCATGATCTCAAACACATAACTATGATGCATGCTCATAAAATTTGGTGGAATTGTGTTTTTTTAATAAGGGTTTAACATTTATTTTTACCAAAAAATATTGAGTTATATCTTCTTTTAAAAATATATGAACCTATTATAGAAATATTTTTAGATTACCTCTAATCTTTTAATTACATCATTCTCTACACCATAGGAAAGGGGAATATTGTTATTGTTTCGCTAATATAAAAACATCCATCATATACAATAAATTAATCAAAAGATATCTAGATCATGATGGATCTTTTTACTTATATTAATTTAGGAGTCTAGGAGGAAGAGGTTGAGGTTGACTTTGAATGTGTGTAGTTGAACTCCATTCTTCTTGAGACGATACTTTTGGAAGAAAAACATTATGAGGAATTATATAGAATTATGAACTCTATTTAAGGGGGGGAGACAATCAATGAGTCATTGTTCATTTATATGGGAATTCAGTTTTTTATTCATCTTTTTGTACCATTTCCCGTATAAATTTCATTAATTTGTAATTTCATTAAATACTATTGAATGGGTATACATGGAACTATGAAAATTTTTTATGATGAATGATGATGATTCGAGTGGAAAAGAATGATATGAGACATTGTGGAATTTGTTTCTTATTATTATATATATCATTATGTAAATGAAAAAAATTAGAGACCTTTATGTTTTCTTTATCAACTTCCAATGCTAATTTTGAAGAGGTATGAGATATCTATGGCTTCATTTTTTTGTTTTCACATACTCCTCGGTGATGGAATATGATATGGGATATGATCGATCTACAGACCAAATCAACTCATTTCATACCCATTAATGATAAAACCAAATATGAGGTTTTGGAACATCTCTATATGTGTGAGATTATCAGATTTTATTGTGTCCCTTTTGTTATAGTCTCTGACAGGGATCCCTATTTTTATTCTCACTTTTGGAGATTCCTCGAAGAGGCATAAGGATCTCAAGTTCATTTGAGAATTGCATATCATCCATAGAATGTTGTATAGAGATAATAACCTATACATATTTCTGAGAAAATTTATTTTCTTGCATTCTAATTTTTGGGGATCCTTGGGATGTCCATTTTTTATTAGTTTAATTTCAATATGATAATATTTTTTAGTCTAAAATTTGAATGGACCCATTTGAGGCCCTATATGTTGAGACATGTAAATATGTATTTTATAGGTTGGAGATATGTGAAAATTATTTGGTTAGACTGAGTGTGGTTTATGAAATGATGGATAAGATATAGTTTATCCTTTAATGAATTTGGACTTCATAGATCTAGAAAAAATATTATGTTGATCGTCACAGGCTACCTTCAGAGTTCTCAATTGGTGATAAGGTTTTTTATGATTTTCTCCTCATTTGGGACATCGATGTCTTGGGAAATAGGGTAAGCTTTCCCCTCAATTTCTGGGACATATTGTGGTTATTGGGTTGATGGGAAAATGATTTATTTTACCATGTTTGATTGAGTTATTTTTTAATGTACATGTAAGCCTTGGTAGTTCTTGGAAACCACGAGAAGAATGCAAGGATGATGAATCCATAAAAATGGATTTATTATGTCAATTGTTACTAAATAAAATGTGGTGTAAACAACTAATATGGTTCTACATTGGGTGTGTAGATGGCCCATTAAGATGCCCTGATTAGGGTCTAGATTGATATTTGTGGGAACACCTTTATTGTGATGGGATAATTATTGAGATATGTCAGGATCCTTTTACCTTTACTAATATATTGTGGGGTTTTTGTAGATGGTGCAATGAATTGTTCACTAGAATATACAGGGAATTTATTATTGATCCTCTTATATCATGGAAACTGCTTTGTGTAAGAGATTAATATTAAATGAAAATTTAATCCATTTTTTATTTACATGTATTTCATTCTCAAGTGAAATAATTTTTTGTATTAAATTTTTTTAAATATAATATCATCCATTGTCTACTTTCCTTTAAATGTATGAATAATTAGTCTAATTTTTATGGTATTGATAATAGAATACTTGGTGATACCCTATTAGGCATTGTATATCACACCCTACAGTTTCTATTGGCAATATTTATATTTTCTTATGCCAGTTTTGATCAAAGGGAAAGTTCCACTTGGAGGTGGGGGATATTCTTGATCATCATGACCATGGAGTATTGATGGTGTCTAGTGAAGCTGTTTCTCACTTGTTACACATTAGTTTTTGTTATTTATTTGTTGAATATGTTATTTACTATTAGTTATTGACATACATGTATAGGTACTATTTCACTTTTTTGGTTACTTCCTCTAATTAGATTGTCGAGCATATGGATTAGTATATTTAATCATCCAGTTTTTTTTGGAAAAAATAATTCTCTCTCTGATATTTCATGATACCAGGGGCCTTACCGTGAACCCATGGAGGTCAGGAATCCCCTTTAGGCTATATCTGAGCTGGATTGGGTATGACAGTACTGGGGTATCAAGATTGGGTTTTTATTGTTATAAAGAAATAACCCATGAATTTATATTTATTTATTTTGAAATAAACATGATGTACTTGATAACTTTCTTTAGACACAACCCTGAGCATATATGAACCATGATAAAGTAAACCATTATAACATATCCATTAAATATGAATATATGAATTCGAAGAGAATAATTATGAAATCTATTTATAAATTGTTTAAATCATTCAAAATTATTTATTAATGACTAAAAAATATGTAATAAATTTAGTTTAATTTCATTTTATTCACAAAAATATTTTTTCTTCAAAAATGGATTTTAACACATATTTTGACCAGAAGATTAGAAATAATTTAATTTTTTTTAAAAGTTTAATATTTTTATGAATTGAATATATTATATGAAATATTCATTTGTATAATATCTTAGGGTTACCTTTTAGAAATTCCATAAAAAATATTATTTTTTGTATGAATAAACAAAAATACTAATTTTTATAAAAAATTCATTCTATTTTGAAGTAAATGTATATTTTTCTTAATATGATCATAAATTAACCAAATTATAATTAAATATACATATTATAATTAATTACAATATAATCATCATTTTAATTCATTTTGTATTATGTAATTTCATGGGATTAGAAATATATTTATTCAGAAATATGTTTTTTGTGCACAATGTGTTTTTATCATAATAAATTTTATAAATATATATATGTATATATATTAATTGTTTTAATAAAAATTATTTGTTATATATTCAGTTTAATATTTTTACATTCATCTGATTGTATTTACAAGGATGGAATGGGAATTATATTATGTTTTATTCTAAAAAATATATTATTTCTATAATGAGTTTTTGTTCTCATTTGTGCACTTATTTATAGTAAAAATCTAAACAGTATAAATTTTTTAATATTTTAAATTTTATTCCATATTTTTAATCATTTTAATTAATATAATTTATTAGGATCAACTAATTTTTTTAGCTTAATGAATATTAAAAATATTTAAATTATGTTACCATGGTTAATGTTAAAACATGATTATCAAGAGAGAAGCCAAGATATATTAGTAGGATTGCACCCTGAAAATCTCAAATTATAATTATGTGAATATATTTATACATTATATTATCCAATGAAATAATAATTTTATATTTTGAGATAATTTCCCCTAAAATGACCATATATCATTGAAATCTATTTTGAAATTCCATGTCTGTCCCTCCCTACAGTTATAAAATGGAACCTATCCTCCTCTGTTGCTCACACCATTTATGATTTATAACTCTCCCAAAACCTAATAACAACTGTAATATATTCATTCCCTTAATACTTGAGCTTCTAGTATTATCATATGTCAAATCTTTCAAGGAATAAGGAGGAATCCAAATGTGGGAACTTAGATCTTAACCGAAATCTTTCAATTTTATTCATTCTTATACATCCATTAAACATGTTATATTAATAATATAATTATAAATACAGTATCATAAATATACTTATAATTTATTATTATGATTAAACAACCATTTATCATCGCCTTTCAATGTAATTGTAGATCAATGTACCAATCCTGCTTTTGTGAAAACTACCACCTCCGCATAGCAATATGATTCATTTTACATCCCCAATTGATTGGTTAGTTATTATTTTATATTTAATATATATTAATATTTATATATTATATTTTTAATATTGTAATTTTACTACTGATTTAAATAATTATCTACCTTTTTTCTCTAAATTCGTCAAAAAAATGAAACATCACACTTGTGTATGTACGAACTAATATTTCCACATGGTGGTGTAATTTATATTTCATCACTAAATTATATTTTTTTTATTATATATATATTGAATATATAATATATTTATATATAAGGATTAAAATTAAATAAATTAGTCAACCATGATCAATGTGAATATACCCTAACTGCTGAAACAAAACATACATGAAAAAGAAAGCAATTAATTCCTGAAATGATGGTGATAATGAAATATTGAAATTGAATGAGTTATAAGATGTTATAGGTAAACTATGTATGATATACTATGTATTTTTATCATTAATATATATAATTTTATGAAATTTAATGTATAATACACGAGTTTAAAAAATTTACCATGTAAGAAATACTTGCGGTAAGGGTTTGGTGAAAATATTAATTTTTTATAGAGATAACATATGATTATGATTTTTGGATGGTAAAATTATATGATCTATCTCTCTAAAATATGATGACTTTACTTATCTTCTTTTTATTTCAAGATAATTTATGTGTTCATTTCATATTACCCTTATTTTTTCCTCATGAGGCCAAAATAATGTTTTTATGGAAATCCAACTTTATATCTCTCTTTAGCCTAGAATCATTTTTTCCATGATTACATTTTATTTATACTATATTCATTATTATTAAAATATTTATTAATGTCATTTTTAGTCATGTTTTAATTTCTATATAAATATAGAGTAATCTTTTAGAACCTATAGATTTATTTACCAGACAGACATGGATGTATCACCAATCTCTTAATATAGTTAGAATGCACTTATCCCTTAATAAAAAAAATTTATCATCTATAAATGTTGTATTATAATTAGAATATTTTTTTTGTATAAATACACTCCTCCTTACTGAAAATTCTAAAATTAATAAACATCGAACATAGATCCCATTGATTGCTTCTTATTCTCTCTAATAATATAGTACACATAGTTCTAAAATCTAATCTCTCAATAACTATTATCCATCATTGATATAAATACGAAATTTTTTATAATTGGAATGTATATCTATATATAGAAAAAATATGACTTTCCCTTTATTAATATATTAATTTATTCTTATATATAATCAGAAAAACCATCTGTTATGTTTAGAAAATTTTAATTATCCCATTTATAATTCGGATCCCATTGAATCTCTTGAATGATATGATATTCAAAATTGATAAAACAAAATTATGATAAATTAAATAATGGTGATACATGGCCAACCATTTCATAATTCATTGGTCCTTTGATAATCATGGTGTCTCTAAGCATGATATCCTACATTTATGGTGTGTTCTCAATTTTAGAACAAATCTTCATTGAATGTATGTTGGTGCAATGATATCACCACAATGAATTGTACACAAAATAAAGAAACAAAAATTCATCACAATATACCTTTTTAATGTAAAAGCTGTCACTCGGTGCAAACAAAAAATTTATATATTAAGAAATTTCTCATTGTCTACAACATAAATTTAATGATACCTTTTATAGAATACCCTCTTCATTCAAAATGAAATAATTATTAATAATTAACTATAGACAAAACAAATAATAATTTGGTCCTCATTGAATATTAAAGTCTCCATTCATAGAGTATCTTAAGGTTCTATGGTTTTATTTATATTCACGAATGCTGAATAACCCAATATTTCCTATAAAGGTTTCTAAAGTTCATGGTACCAATCCAAAAAATTTCCATGAGATATTTGTAACATATAAATTTTAAAATGAGGTATAAATCCTTTCAATTTATGTTTTAAAAACATTTTTTATATTTAAAAATTTTCAATGAAAACTTATAAGTTTAATACACTTTATTTCATGATTTGATTCATAATAAACACTTAGTATATACCAGAAGATCAGGAAGGATAGTGTATTTGGTAAATTAGGTACATAAGAGATCAACCTAAAATATGGATACAAAAACATTATTAAAAAATTCCATAACATTATTCTAATATTCTATTACTTTTAAACCTGTATGAGATAACCTGGGGCCATACATAAGAAAGGGGTGTACTATAAAGCATAATAAGGGAATAAAAAATTGAAGAATGTCTTTCAGGTTATTCAATATGAATTTCAATAGGAAATAAAAGGGGTGAGAACAATAAACATGAAATTTGAAGCATGATATATGATGATAAAATAAAGGAAACATGGGAATGTAGAAAAAAAATTAAACATGATATCATTATCATAGGTCATGGATAACTTCCAAGACATCATAACATATTGGAGAAAGTCCCATTATGACATATTTTTACTTCTTAATCTCACACATGACGTCTCATGCATGTAAAACATTAACCAACGCATTATAATGATATATAATTCAGAGCACACCCATAAATTTCATATCATGTACATGCATAGGTGTGCCACATAGGTCACTCATCATAAGAGCATATATTATCACGTTTAATCCCAATATTAAAGAGCTGGTAATTGATAAATGGATTTCACCAATAAAATAATTAGGGTTATTTAAAGCTAATTTACCTTGAGTGTAATAGGAAATGGTATTCAAAATAAAAAGGTGTCGGATGGAAAAATTATTCTTTAATTTCAACGGCATAACAAGGGTACAAACTGAATCATGGGAGAGATTAATGAATGTGAAAGGGGTTTATCATAACATGGATATCATAAGGTAATTAATATGTATATGTAATAATATAATCCAATATGAAAAATTGATAATTAAATGGAATATGATAAATGGTTTCTTGAATAAAATTTTGGAATGGAAAAATCAAAAGTAAATTTCACTAGCATAAAAATAATGAATAATGAATAAAGAGAGATATTAATGAGATTAAAATGGTTATATAATTAGTTTTATTTAATAATGGAAAAAATAATTATTTTTTAGAAAATACACCAACATAAAAAAATTGAGAAAAATGGTATAACACAGTAGATGTACTTGAATAAATAGGATCATGAGTGAATCCCTTACATTTAGAGTGTGTTTCCAAAAGATTAGAAGGCGATTGCTAAGATTTTGGGATCACCTTGGGTGGTATATAGATTAAATGGTTGTTTATATTCATGATATAATTGTTTTTAGTGAAGAGTAATTGGATCATGGGTTGTTTTATATAGAAAACGTAGGGGAGTTAATTATTATTTTTCAAACATAGGTTCAAGAATATATATAATTAAGAATGAAATCCTACTAATCATCCCGCAGATTTTTCCTATAGTTTCTAAAAAAGGGTATTAGTTTCCATTATTTGATAATTCCATGAATATTTCACTTTAAAATAATACCGTTGGTGATGTGGAAGTGGGTCATGTTTACAAAGAATTTATTTTTAAACCATAAATATAATATATCTTTTAGAGGATTCATAAGGGGTTTATAAATTAACTAAAAACCTAAAAAACATTTTTTATATTTTTAAATAATTAGATGGTTTTGGATTCCTTTTAGGGAACATATTATATCACTTTCGGTCATTATATTGACATAATACATACCATATTTTTATACCATATTTAATTTTTACCGGAAATAAATTGCATGTCATCGATATTTATGAAAAAATAAAAATTGGGTAATTTTGAAATTATGACTCCAAAACATAATATTTATTTTATTAAACTAATTATATATATAAGATAAATTAAAATATTAAATTCAACTACATTTTCATTGAAAATGATGGTTTTTTACAATAACTGTCTTCTGAATGTTTTAAAATTTTCATTTTTTCTTCATAAAATTATATTATCATTTATATTTAATATATAAAGATTAATAATAACATATTCATAAAATATAATTTATTCCAAAATTTCATGAATTCAGAAAAAGGAATTTATTAATTGAAATTTAATTTTACCAAAAAATCCAATTCATGTTTTTTTGTATGAAGATCTAAATATTATTAAAATCATTAAATAATGGTATATAAATTTAGAAAATAAAAATTAAATGTAGTCATTATTTTATTGAAAATATATATACATATTCGTAATGTAATGGTTAAGATCTATAAACCCTCATTGTACCAGTGTGTCCAACGGTGATATTTTCCTAGGGTTCTTCATTTAAGATAGTTTTTATCGGGATCTATTTGAGACTTAACTTTACTAATAAACACTTTCACTCATGATTTAGTTGTTAAATATAATATTGGGCTTTGTTAAGGTTCATTTTTTGAATGTTATCTCCCAAAAATTCTCAGATTAATGTGTCTCATAGTGTATGATCATACTCGTTGAGTTCGTCACTTCTTTTGTCATTGTCAATTTGATTATTCATAACCATTTAAATATAATTATCATAGGATCCCTATTCAATTGATATATTTACAATGGTCATGGATCTTAATTTTATTTTAAATTTGAAATGATACAACCAAGGAAGTGCACGTTTTTTCTGTAACCACATTAAATAATTAGGTATTTACTTCAATCATAATGTGAATTTTATTTATTTATATTTTTGTTCATTACATTATTCTCCCTTTTTAATTTTCTCCAAAAAAAATTTCAGTTCATACCCTAAAATAGTTGAGGTTACTTAGGTTTCGTCACCTCTTTGATTTCCAATGATGTTTACTCCATATTTTGGTTCTATATTAATAATTTTACTTGGCGAGTTGTCTAATTTCATAGAAACTTTTCTCTACTCTATGAGATCATCACTAGTTTCTCCTAATAAGAAAAATCATTCTCAATTGAACTACCTCTATATTTAGTACATGTGAGGGGTCTGGTTTGTACATTCTCAATATGGATACATGGAACTTTTCATGTTCTTGAGATAGGATATAAGGGAGTTCAAATCGATATTCCACAACTCCAATGTGATCATGGATCTCAAAGGGGCCGGTGTATCTTGAAATAAGATATCCCTTCTCCAAAAATTTCAAAACCACATTCCATAGAGATATATAAAAGAATAATATATAACAACACTAAAAATCTATGTCTCGTTGATGATTATTTATATTTATATTTTCCACCAACATTTTTCATATTTCTAATGATTTTAAATCATTTGAACCATCTCTATCATCTCATGGATAAAATAATATCCCACTATCTTCCACCATCCAATATCATCCCAACATGTTGTAGTTTGATACCTATTACAATATAGAGCCTCGATAGGTTTCATTATAATCCTAGAATAGAAAAATAGGTTATATGATAACTCCACAAGTGGAATTTGATGATCCCAACATCCATGTAAATCCACTCAACATGATCTCATCTTGACTTCTATAGTCTAAATGGTCATTTCAGACTGAACATCCATAATAGGGTTATATATAGGGATGATGCTAAATTATATATCCAAATCACACTAAATTCTTCTTCATGGAATGAATCAAAAACTCAAATCTCAATCATATACAATGAAGATTGGCACTTCATGCAGTATTACCACTTCACATAAGTATATTGTGGTGAGTTTTCATGTGATAACCATCTCATAATAGAAATTAAATACGTTTACTTTTTATTGTGATCTGTTACAAAAAATATGGTGTTATTACCTTTAGGCACACTAGGGAGTGCTATAATGAAATTCATGGTTTTATTTTCCCATTTAAAAAATATTATGGGTAATGGTTTCTGTAAGAACCCGGATCTTCGATTCAAGTATGCCTTACCTTTTTTTGGAGTTTTGGAGAAAAATAATGTTTCTGGAAATTTTTTGAAGTACACGCCCTATACTTTCTGAGTACAGACCGTGTACACATCTCTGGCTCGAAGCCTGTGCTGGTCGTGCCCGGGCCACACACATGGTGTGTAGGGGTGACGTGGAGGCCATTTTTGGTGGAGTATGGAAAGACCTAGTACACGCCGTATACACTAAAATTACATCCCGTGTACTTTCTTTTTTTCATTAAACGGACCAGGGTCGAGCCTAATGCAAAGAAGAATCTTCTTCTAGGTCTCGTTTATCCAAGAGTGTCTAGGATCCACGAATCTTCGAAGAGCTCCCGCCTATTCTTCTGTTCTCTGATTCGGGAACGGTTGATTGCATTGGAATCGAAGAGGTGAGTTCTTCCTTCTGATTGAGCCTTGTTTTCCAATTCCTCTCCTTTTCAAGATATCATGGTTTATGTGTTTCATACATTTTCTCAGATCTACGGCGTTCTGAGGAGAATCTTTCATCGCTGTTCACTTATATCGATCTCCTAGGATCGAGGTAGGTAGTTTGTGCCTTTCTATAGGATGTCTGTGAATAATTTTTGCAAATTCCACCAATTCCCTTGAATGGGAAATTGTGGGTTTCTTGTTTTTCCCCTGTTGTTTTTCTTCTTTTCTTTATTGATTGAGTAGAGATCATTGTTTGCAAAATTGTATAATTCATACTGTATTCTTGTGCTTCGCCTTTCTTGTTTTTATTGTTTGGAATTTTCTAGTTTCCATCCCTAGTTATAGGATAGTTGGACTATTGCTTTGTTATGCTGTTGGGCCTTAGAATGATATCCAAGTAGTTCAGGAGGTTTTCCTGGACGTTTCATCCTCACTGAGCATGTTTATTTCACACAGGACTGTGAGAACCGAGTGTAGTAGACTATAGGGAGAATGGACGTAAGGACTTCTCCGGAGTGTATTTTAATACGATGTAAGACCACCGGGGGGAAATGAGGATGAGTTCTTCCTCAGAGCGTCTGTAGTTCCTCGACGCGGGCCACAGGGGGAATGAGATGTTGAGTGCTTCTCCCGAGAGCCTTTAGTAAGATATGAGACTATAGGAGGAATTGACGGTGAGTGCGTCCCCAGAAAGTCTACTCTTAGCTGAACAAGAGGGGTGACAATGTGTGTTCCTCCTAGAGGGTTGGTAGTACTTGTAGGTTGAACCATAGGGGTTAGGCTGTGAGATCTACATAGAGGGTTACCTGTTTTCTACATGTTGTTGGTTGTTTACTTGTGTAATTTATATGCTAGAATTGTGGATTGTAGCTGCTGTTTGATTTCCTGTTTTCTGCTTCCTGCACTTTTACTTTCCTTGTATTCATTGACTATTAGGCACAGATCTTTGGGTGATTGCCTACTGGGATTGTATCTCACACCTTATTTGGGCCATGCTTTTGGGCCCAAGAAGACTTTTTTGTTGCAGTTATAGTTATGGGCAACTACCCTTCGACTTCCAGTACGTGATTGTTTGGAGATGGAGAGAAAGGGACCAAAATTAGGCTTACAATGCTGTTGGAGTTTCTTTTGATTTAGTACTTAGTGTTCAGTTGTATTTCTACACGTTGTTGTGTTTGATGCTTTCCTTAGACACATGTACCTGCTGCATCATCATCATCGTGGCTCTATGTATTTACTCTTCCACTATTTGGTTACAGATATGTATTTTGTTACTGATTCCTCTTTTTAGTGTTTTTTCCTTACCTTGTATAACTTACCGAATAAGGGCATAGTTTCCCCAATAACTTACCAAGGCCCTCACTGCTATTCGGCAACCTCTACAGTTTGGGGAAATGTGCTTGAGATCATGTGGTGAACCAGGTACGGGGCACTAGTGGAGGGGCTCTGGATTCGGGTCATTACAAAGTGGTATCAGATGAGTTTCTTTTTTCTTGATTTACTGTTTGGAGCCTTTAGTCAGGAATAGGACGGATTCAATACTTGGTATTAAGCTGTGCTCGGGAGTAGCTAACCCATGTACAGGGAAAAGCCATACTACCTCGTTAATTGTAGTTTTTTGGTTTTGAGATTTAATGGTTGATATGATTTCACCTAGAGTGATTCACATGATTTGTGTTGTTATTGTCTTGACTATTACGGTTCTATTTCTGTCGCAACTCGATGAGATGAGGGTATTCCATTTCATGCATCATATTGGTACTTGTAGAAATCACATGTCATGCATTCTTGTCATGCCATCTAGGGTGCATTAGTGATTACATACTATTGTGATAGACTTTGTGTAGATTATGTATGCTGTTGTGATATATTCTTGACAGAATCTCTTCTGCCTTGTTAGAGGATTGCTTATATTCGTCTTTGCTTAATTGAACGCCAAATTTTGATTCTTGAGGTGTTATGGTCCCTCTTGAATTGGAAATTGGTGGATAATGATCCTGTTTTCTATTGTTTATGACTGTAGGAGATGCCGAGATTTGATTCTTAGGGAGTATGGGCCCTCAGGAATCGGAATTTGGCACCTCTCTACCTTATTTTCTATGTTTTTTGGGCTTTTGTACAATTTCTGAGCTACTGCCCAGAAAATCCTTGAATACAGGGCATGTACTTTTTGGCTACATTCCATATAGTTTTTAGGCTATGTCACTGACCCTGTGAGCGGGGACACACTGTTGTGGAAGTAACTTCAGGAATACGACATGTATAGATGGTACACGTCGTGTAGTTCGGAGCTGTGTACCCAGTTATGTCCCTAGCAACATGGGTCAGGAAATCTCAAGTAGAACACATCATATTGTGAAGAAAAATGTAGTGTTGTCCCGTCCAGGTACCCGTACGTGTCACGAACAACACAAGTCGGCGTCACCTTCTCTTAGACACACCGTGTGTGTTTCGGAACACACTGTGTGTGTTTCGGAACACACTGTGTAGTCTTGTTCATCTATTTGTCCGTGTCACAAACAACACGGGCTGGTGTCACCTTCACCTATACCTACCGTGATTGTTCGGAACCTTCCATGTATGGTCCATCAATGTAGATGGCCAGGTATTTAATAACACGGGTCGCTGAAGCCTTGTCTAGTACACACCGTGTTTGTTCAAAACACGCCGTTTAGTCTCGGGTTAAGTTGGACCGTGTGGGTTAGCCGTGTAAAGAGACTCGGGTAGAGGAATCGTTTTCAAGTACATGTCGTGTGTTGGGTCAACACGCCGTGTAGTTTGAGGTGTTACGCGACCTGTAGGGAAGGGGTAGACGCCCATGTCAGTGGCTTAAAAAGACATGTCGTGTAGTTTTCATACATGCCGTGTAGTCATGTTTTGTAAACTTGTGTGTTTTCCTTACCCGGTTCCCGTTTTGTACTCTTGTGTTCTCGGTCTTTTATAATTCCGATCTAATGTGTGATTTTGATCTTTCATAGCTATGCCTCTAAGAGGTCCTCTAGTTGTACGTCTGTCGTCAGGCAGTGATCAGACGCCAGACATGGCTGATCAGGGACTTCCTACCGACCTTCCAGTCAGGCCAGCCTTGGAACTGGCTATCATACCAGTTGCAGGCGCTGATGCGGAGTTCATGGAATGTTTTATGAGGATGATGCAAGCCTTTCAGGGAGCACTGCCTCCTGCCTTGACTATGGAAGACTTGACGTGGGTTTTCCAGCAGTAGCATCCTCCTACTTTCTCGGGGGAAGGAGGACCTCAGGCTGCAGAGTCATGGTTGGAAGCCATGCTGACTATCTTCGAGGATCTGGAGACACCTCTAGAGAGGCGGGTCAAGCTTGCTACCTACATGCTGCAAGACTCGGCCAAGTGGTGGTGGGATGTGATCTCACAGGTGGGTCACCAGCAGGTTATGTCCTGGGAGGAGTTTCATCGCATCTTTTATGACTACTTCTACCTGGAGACCTTGAGGGACAACCGATCATGAGAGTTCATGAGCTTAGAGTAGGGTACTCTTTCTATCATGGAGTATTACTATCATTTCACTGAGCTGTAGTGTTTCACACCCCACCGAGATGGGAGAGGGGTGTTCTTAGCAAGGAAGTTCAAGGATGGTCTCAGGCGAGAGATCTGCTCACAGGTGAATATCTTCTAGTTGACTTCCATCACTTCCATCGTCAACTAGGTGCTAATTGAGGAGCACAATCTGAGAGACTATGAAGCTGCGATCCAGGGTGGTTCTGCTTCCAGAGCTAGTTTTCCTCCAGATGACAGCAAGAAGTGCTATAGGGAGTCTATGCACGGTGATCCAAGGAAGTGAGATGCATTATCAGGCAGCCAGGTGGTATGCTACCAGGGTGGCTGGTCAGGGCACACAAGGCCGCGGTGCAAGAGAGACCCCGTGGAGTGCTGATCTTGTGGCAAAATGGGCCACCTTATGCGTTTCTTCTTGGTTTTCTCACCAGTAGCTGGTGACCGGGGTTCTTCCATGACTCCTCGTTCAGGAGCAGCACCACCAGCTTCTCACCAGTCGGGGAACTGATGTTCTTCCAGCCATTCGGGCAGAGGTGGAGGTCGAGGCCATGGCGATCAGCCACCAGTCCCTCAGCACCATTAAGGTGGATCGGCTCAGAGTGGCCAGCCAGGGGCGCAGGGCCGCGGTGCAGGCCAGTCATTTGCTATGGAGCAGACCTATCAAGAGCAGGATCTCGGCCCTTCTACAGTTCGTGGTACGATTTTAGCAGCCTCAGTTTTATCTTTATCTCTTTTTGTAACTTGTGCTGCGCATAGATTTATCTCTGTTGCTGTCATGGAGAGCCTTGGGATATGCATATTTTCTTATGACGACTCATTGACACTAGACACACCTTTGGGGACAAGGAAATCTTCTATACGCCAGTGTAGAGAGTTCCCACTTGAGGTTGCATGGTATCGTTTCATATGGGATCTCTATTTCCTAGAGATGGAAGACTATGATGTCATCCCCGGGATGAACTGGTTGGGTCCCTTCCGGGAAGTCATCGACTGTTATCACCACAAAGTGAGTTACATTTCACCAGAGGGTGAATCCTTTATTCGTAGAGGTGAATGGGATGTTCAGGAGAGTCTAGAAGGACTCGAGCATCATGGGATAGGAAGGGTGAAAACCCAGATTGCTAGTCTTTATCTGGATGATCAGAGGACTTTGTAGTTGGACTTTCCTCCAGTGGTGGATCATTTCAGGGACGCCTTCCCAGAGGAGTTTTTAGGTTTGCCTCCGGAACGTGAGGTAGACATTTCTATTGAGCTCATGCCCAGAGCAGCACTGGTGTCCATTACTCCGTATAGGATGGCTACATTTGAGTTGCAAGATCTCAAGAAACAGTTGGAGGAGTTATAGTAAAATATTTTCATCTAACCCAGTACTTCCCCTTGGGGTTCACCTATCCTGTTTGCAAAGAAGGAATAATGTAACCTTCGACTTTGTGTGGATTATCTAAAGCTGAACCAGTTGACCGTCAAGAACCAATACCCCTTATCGAGGATCAATGACATCTTGGATCAGCTTCGAGGAGCTTGGGTGTTCTCGAATATCAACTTGAGTTCTGGTTATCATCAGTTGTGCGTTAGACCATCAGATATACCTCTAACAGCCTTCAGGAGTAGGTATGGTCTATATGAGTATACAGTCATGTCGTTCGGTCTCATGAAAGCGCCTCTAGTTTTCATGGAACTTGTGAACCGAGTGTTCCATCCTTACTTGGACTCCTTCTTCATGGTCTTCGTGGACGATATCTTGGTGTACTCTCACACTCGACATGACCATGATACCCATCTTGAGATTATTTTGAGTACACTGGGAGAGAATTGGCATTATGCAAAACTCTCAAAGTGCCACTTTTGAATGGATCAGATTCAATTTTTGGGTTACGTCGTCTCAGAGGTAGGAGTAACTGTGGACTCAGAGAATGTGAGGGCTGTAGTTTCCTGGGAGCAGCCGAAGAACATTTTTGAGGTACAGAGTTTCTTAGGGTTGGCTGGATACTACACATGCTTCATTCACAACTTCTCACTCCAAGCAACACCATTGACAGGTCTGACTAAGAAGGGGGAGAAATTCTTATGGTCAGATTCTTCTGAGTCAACCATTCAGGAGCTGAAGGGAAGATAGACGTCGACACCGATATTAGTGTTTCCAGAGCCTGTAAAGAGAAATACTATCTATTGTGATGCTTCAGGTATCGGACTAGGCACTATTCTTATGCAAGGATATGGAGTAGTTGCGTACGAGGCTCGGAAATTGAGGCCACATGAGAGGAACTACCCTATGCATGATCTGGAGTTGGCAGCTATTGTTCATGCCTTATGCTGTTGGAGACACTATCTTCTGGGAGAGCACTTTGTGGTCTTCGCTGACCACAATAGTCTCAGTATATCTTCACACATCATGATCTAAATCTGAGGTAGCACAGGTGGGTCGAGTAACTTCAGTATTTTTATTTTGAGCTTGACTATACGTCGGGAAATGGAAACACAGTGGCAGATGCATTGAGCAGGATAACTCAGATTCAGGCTGTTCAGGAGGCCAGCGGTGAGTGGTAGCTGATGACTCTATTATCTGAGATGTATCTGGAGGCGCACGACAGAATGGGACATAATTACCTATATTCTGTAGCTATTACCTCTACGCTTCTTGATCGGGTGTAGAAGAGGCATCTATTAGACTCAGAAGGCTTAGTCCTGTGGAAGGGTGTGTCAGGAGAGGACCCTCTTGCTGGATGGACAGTGGGTGAGGATGATAACTTGCCTTTCCAGGGACGCGTATGGGTGCTAATAGACATACGAGAGGAGCTGATGTGAGATTTTCATTCCTCAGTTTGGGCAGTTCATCCTGGAGTCACGAAGATGTATCGAGATCTTTATCACCAGTACTTGTGACCAGGTATGAAGAAAGATGTTGCTGGTTTTGTCATGAGATACTTTACTTTTCAGCAGGTGAAGGTGGAGAATTAGCGACTAGCATGCATTTTACAGCAGTTACCCATTCCGGAGTAGAAGTGGAACGATGTAGCGATTGACTTTGTGACCGTGTTGCTGAGGTCACCTCTAGGGAATGATGTTTTTTGGGTTGTCGTCGACAGGCTCACGAATGTTGCTCACTTCTTGCCGATCAAGGAGACCATCAGCATCGATGATCTGGTACGACATTACATCCGAGTGATTTTACATCTGCATGGAGTTATACACTCCATTGTTTCAGACAGAGATGCACGCTTTACCTCTCGGTTCTAGCAGGGACTTCAGAAGGCATTGTGTATACATGTACTTTTGAGTACTGCATACCATCCCCATACTGATGGCCAGTCTGAGCGTACAATCCAGATTCATGAGAATATGCTCCGAGATTTCATTCTAGACTTTGATGGTTCTTGGGAGAAGCATATCCCTCTGGTAGAGTTCTCCTACAAAAACAATTTTCAGGCGACTATTCAGATTGCACTATACGAGACTCTGTATGGTAGGCCATGACGATCACCCTTATGATGGCTAGAGGTATGAGAGTTATCATTGCAGGGACCTTGTCTTCTTCAAGATACCTTTGAGAAGATAGAGTTGATTAGTAAGAGGATGGCTACAACACAGTCACGACAGATGTCTTATGCTGATCAGTGGAGATGACCTCTGGAGTTCGAGGTTGGGGATCGTGTTTTCCGGCATGTCGCAACATGGTTGGGAAAAAAGAGGATTAGGAGATAGGGTAAGCTTTCACCATGGTACGTCGGGCCATTTGAGGTGTTGGAGAGAGTTGGGCTAGTTTCCTATAGGCTGCAGTTACCCTAGAGGTACCGGTCCATGCACGACGTCTTTCACGTCTCTCAGCTCCGACGTTACTTTTCGGACCCATATCATGTCTTTCAGCCTGAGGAGGTTGAGCTCTATGGATGAATCATTTGAGGAGCATC
The DNA here is from genome assembly GCA_963277665.1 of Viscum album. Classification (NCBI taxonomy): domain Eukaryota; kingdom Viridiplantae; phylum Streptophyta; class Magnoliopsida; order Santalales; family Viscaceae; genus Viscum; species Viscum album. Next base: position 868,240,578 of record OY728160.1, on the reverse strand, counting down.
CCATCCGGATTTTCAATCACAGTATGAAGGTTCTCCATGGGTGGCATGTCCCTCTTGCACGGGTGTTATGGAAGCACGGGCAAGTACAGGACGAGACCTGGGAGAGGGAGGCCGATGTACAGTCGCAGTGGCCGGAGCTGTTCGGGGTTTCTTCTTCTACGCCTCGCTAGGGAAATTCAGGGATGGATTTATTTAAGGGTGGATGTTTTTAAGAACCCGAATCTTTGTTTTAGGTACGCGTTTCCTTTTTATGGAGTTTTTGAGAATAATAATGTGTCTGGAAGTTTTTTGAAGTACAAGCCGTGTACTTTCTGAGTACACGCCGTGTACTCTTCTCTGGCTCGAAGCAGTGTGCTGGATGTGCCCGGGCCACACACACGGTGTGTAGGGGTGACGTGGAGGCTGTTTTTGGTGGAGTATGAAAATACCTAGTACACGCTGTGTACTCTAAAATTACACACCGTGTACTTTCTTTTTTTTCATTAAACGGACCGGGGTCCCGCCTGATGCATAGAAGCGTCTTCTTCTAGGTCTCATTCATCCGTGAGCGTCGATGATCCGTGAATCTTCGACGAGATCCCGCCTCTTCGTTTTTTCTCCGATTCGAGCACATTCGATTTTGTTGGAATCACAACGGTGATTTATTCCTTCTGCTTGAGCCTTGTTTTCCAATTCCTCCTCCTTATCAAGATGTCGTGGTTTATGTGTTTCAGATGTTTTATCAGATCTATGACTTTCTAAAGAGAATCTGTCATTGATGTTCACGTAGATCGATCACCAAGGATCGAGTTATGTGGGTTTTTTCCTTTTCGTAGGATTTCTATGAATATTTTGTGCAAATTCCACCAATTCCCTTGGACGAGGAATTGTGGGTTTCCTGTTTTGCCCTTGTTGTTTGTCTGCTTTTCTTGATTGATTGAGTAGAGATCATTGTTTGCAAAATTGGATAATTCATACTATATTCTTGTGCTTCTCCTTGCTTGTTTTTATGTTTGGTGTTTTCCAGTTTCCATACCTAGTTATAGGATAGTGGGACTGTTGCTTCGTTATGCTGTTGGGCCTTAGAATGATATCCAAGTAGTTGTTGAGGGTTACATGGACGTTTCACGCACGCTGAGAAAGTTTATTTCAAACAGGACACTATGAGAACCTAGAGTAGTAGAACTTAGGAAGAATAAACGTAAGGGATTATCCAGAGTGTCTTTTAATACGATGCGAGACCACAGGGGGAATTGATGATGAGTGCTTCCTCAGAGATTCTGTAGTTCCTTGATGCAGGCCACATAGGGAATGAGATGTTGAGTGCTTCTCCTGAGAGCCTTTAGTATGATACAATACTATAAAGGGGATTTATGGAAAGTGCTTCCTTAAAAATTCTAAACTTAGCTAAACCAGAGGGGTGACACTGTGTGTGCCTCCTAGAGGGTTGCTAGTACTTGTAGGTTGAACCATAAGGGTTAGGCTGTGAGTGCTACCAAGAGGGTTACCTATTTTCTACTTGTGTTTGGTTGTTTACTTGTGTACATTATATTCTAGAATTGTGGATGGAATCTTTTGTGTGCTTTTCTGTTTGCTGCTTCCTGCACATTAACTTGCCTTGTATTCATTGACTATTAGACACAGATCTTTGGGTGATTTCCTACTGGGATTGTTTCTCAAACCCTATTTGGGCAATTCTTTTGGGCCCAAGAAGTCTTTTTTGTTTCATTTATAGATAAGGGCAAGCTCCCTTAGACTTCTAGTACTTGATTGTTTGGAGCTGGAGAGAATGGGACCAAGCTTAGGCTTGTGATGCTTCTGGAGTTTCTGTTTCTTTACTACTTTGTGTTCAGTTGTATTTCTGCACATTTTTTTGTTTGCTGCTTTCCTTAGACACTTGTACCTGCTGCATCATCATCATCGTGGCTCTATATATTTATTCTTCCGTTTTTCGGTTATAGATATGTATGTTGTTACTACTTCCAATTTTAACTGTTTTTTTCCTTACCATGTATACCTTACCGAATTAGGGCATAGTTTCCCCCAATAAATTTCTAAGGCCCTCGCTACTAGTCATCAGCCTCTGGCGTTTGGGGAAATGCGCTCGAGGTCATGTGGAAAACCGGGTACGGGGCACTAGTGGAGGGGATCCGGATTTGGGTCGTTATAGTTTAATCATATCCTTATACATATATTGTTTTTATTTGACATTAATGAATACTAATCATGAAGATACAAACTCTAAAATCTCTCTCATTATCTTATCCCATAAGAATTTTTTCATCAAATCTGTATTCATCATGGTGCTTCCATGTTGAATAGAGATGGATGATCTATATGCATCATCCATGAATTTCCGTATTCAATTTTTTCATTTATTGGAAACATATCTATGTTCCAAACCATATAACTCCGTATTCAATAAAGTTAAAATTTATAACACCCACATCCTTTTTTTTATAAACTAATAATCTTTCGTATCTTCCTTGATTTTCTCAGTAATGGATGGTTTATCAATTTTTTGATTATGGTAGGATAAAGATCATTTTATTATTCACATATCCATTATTTCCTTCTCTATTTAAATTGGATCCCTTACAATCCTCATCATGGATGGAGTTTTAGGATCCTTTCATGTATTAGAATTTTCATTTTTTTATCTTTCTAGGATGAAAATAGTTTGGAAAATCAAAATCTTTTATTGGTACTAACCACCTCCATTAGATCATATTAAGATCCCATTTTCAGAATGTATAATTGATTCATTTACGGACCACATATATATATATGAACCCTCTCTTAATAGAGATAATGTCACAAAATCTTTAAGGTGAAGATCACTAAATCTAAATATATAGTATGATTTGGGTAGTTCTTCTCATGGATCTTTAGTTTGTGAGAGGCATAGGCAATCAATTTTAATTTCTTTGTTTTATAAAACCCAATCACATTTATTAATCAATCGTTTTAGATCACTAATCCATCCAAAATTATGGTTATTATGATTATGATAGAATTGATTAGGCCCTTATTCAATTCATTAAAACATTATTCACATTAATCATTATATACAAACATGAATCATTTCTAATTAATCTTGTTTATGGGGTTTGTAAATCATGAGATTTTTCTCAAATTTAATCATTATGCCCATACAATCAAGGAAAATATGTATTTCCATAATAGAGGTTGGTCTTTGACCCCATTCAATTATCACTTTTTTTAGGATACACAAATTTTACATTACTTCTGAAAAAATTCCCCAAGAATGTTCCTTGGTCTCTGTATAAGTTTTATTGAGAACATTGTTAGAGTTGGTGTCCTAGAACAAAATATTTTTACTTTTATTACATGAATATTTGATGCATTAAATATTAAATTAAACTTATTATATATTGTTTATTTTTCTTCAAGATGTTAATGTAATAATGTCCTAGAGTATAGGTCTCATTGGTAATGTCATAGTAGTTCCCCATTATGACAAGAAACATGATATGATATAAAAATATTCTTAATATAGTTATATGGTTGGATAACATAATATGCCAGGACACATATTATATAGACTATCAGGTGCGTGTTCCAATAAGAATATAGGACTTCTTCACATGACGTTCTCACTTGGTAATCTCAATGATGGGAGATTATGATAATAGACCCACGAGTTGGAATTCCACATGTTTTCATGTTATCAGAAATTCCTATCTATAAGAATGTGAAATGGTCTTTAGACATAAATATAACCATTAATGCATGTCAGGACTCACACACGTTGATTTTCTTATGAAAAATATCAAGTCACATGTTATCGGGAAATATGATACGATGGGTGCATCAGGAATGACATGCTATTAATGATTTTTTCATGAAAGGATTAGTACCTTCCCAATTTTTAGAATTTGATATCTCAGACCATTTATTCAAATAGAACCATTGCCCTAAATTCCATGTCCATGGTGTAACAATGAGTTTATTTCTGACAGTAAAATAATTATGTATCAACCATATAGGTTGATCATACTGCCATGAAAAATGTATGGTGAGATTATGTCACAAAGGGATTATATTACACTTTGAGTATAAGGACCCAACCGTAAACAATAATTAATCTTTAGTTATTCAAGAATTCACATTGAGGATGTTTTAAAGATTAGAGTTTTAGATAATTAGGTCATAAAATCATGCATTACATTCCACATTTAAACGAGGTGGTTACAACAAAGACAATATTCATTTTTATCCATCAAAGGAAACGAATTTTAAATTAATCATTAATTCATTCTTGACACTTCTTTTACACTATCATCACATCATATACATTTCCCATTACCAGTGAAAAACATTTCAAAAACATGGAATGAGCATAAAAAGCTTAGTAAGGGATATGAAAATACAGAATGAAAACATTAGTTCATGTATACATAAGAATCAATGAAATCATACATTACTCAAAAAACATAAGCACTTTAACATACCTCATGAAATCATTACATTTAAGAATATCCCATAGAAATTATAAGACATAATGGTAACTTGAGGCATTCAAAACATTCTTACGTATGGAGTAACCCTCATGGTTACGTTTAGAATATCCATCATAGTATATTCCCTAAATCTCTTCGGAGAAACCATAGCATTTAACTCATTCGCGTTACCCAATGCATTGGAGAGCTATATTGGGCTCACCCTCCCTTTGTTTATCATGGAACCACTAGTCTTCATAAACAATTCCCATGAACCATAACATAATCGTATCACATAAAACATGCATAAAAGAAACATAACATTTCCACATTTCAATCACAAGATATCAATACAACACATTGATATAATAAAAACATTATCAAAACCATTTTCAATACCAAAATAAAAGAAATGTAAAACATGGTATTTATTTTTCATTTAAAAAAATGTTGTCTCTTGAAGAGGAAGCTAAAACTCAAATAATGGTCACAACGGAGAAGAAGTCGTTTTCGCCGCATACGTACGACAAAAACATTCCTTTTTATATTTAGTAAAACGCTTCGTATAAAAAAATTCCTTTTGAATAAAAGTAAAATTCGAAGGGATTTATACACTGTATCAAATAATGTCTTGTATTAGAACAAAATAAGCCTCAATGAAAGGAGATTGAGATGATGTCCCATACAAAGTCTGTATCCTTAGATTAAGGATAAATCAATTACATAATAATTTGTGGCAAATATAAATACACCCAATATAAGAGGATATTAAGTGTAAAACAATCAGAGGTCATCCACGCATATTCATAGTATGACATAATCAAGAAGTAAAGGTTTAACCCAATGAATTGAAATTGGGTTAAGAAGTTCCCTTACAGAAATTCGACAGCCTAACGATATCACTTCAAAATTCCGAAAATGAGACGATGAGAGATAAAAAGGTTATCTCATCACTTGGAAATATCATTTACAGAAATAATTATATATAAGAACATTTCACCACATAAGAAGATTTAAATTAAAATACCCAACAAAAAGAAGTCTTTTAAAAAGTGGAGGGTGAAAAGTACCTTTACCGATTTGGGTAACTTTCGAAACGTACAACCCATGAAAGAAGGTTCATACAATGAAGATGTAAATACCAATAAATGAGAGTATATTACATATATAGTTGAATAATGGGAAGTAAATAAACCACACAAAAGGAAATAATGTCAAATGTAGCATGAATCTCACTGGAAAAAAAGTGAGATAAAAACCCCTTACCTCGTTGTAATCAATCGTGTCGTATGACCAAAAGATAATAACCACCAAATTAATTACAGAAAGACATGAAAATAAATAAAATCATGATAATATATATCAATTGTCCATAAAAAATACCCCACATTCCATAAATAAGTGGTGACCAATGGAAATCTTACAGAATTAAAAGTGAGATAAGAAATCCCCTTACGAAAATTTCGGCAGCTTAACAGCGCCACATAAAACTTACAAAAAATGGATTTATGTGATAAAATAGGGTCTATAATCATATGAACATAAAAATAAAATTAATAGGAATATAAAATAACATTCCCCAACATACGAAAGAGGAGCTTAAAATAATCGACATAAAAGAGAGTACTTAAAAAGAAAGAGAGTGGTAGGATCCCTTACCTCATGTCCGACTTGACTCGATCATTATTTAATCTCCTGAATAATAAAATAGAGTTAATTTATACTTTCTTAATCACCTTTTTATGTTAATTATTCTATTTATATCACTTATTACAATGTTATGAACATTATGTAATTATATAAGTTAATAACAGTCGTTCTGTCGATTATTGGTACTTGAGTCAAAAATAAACTTCTTATAATTACATGTTGTTCATGTGGTAAAATATAAATTATATAAAGAAATATATTCATTATGTATATATCATATATGTCATTAATATCTAGTATATACATGCATTTATAATATTACATGACATTTAGAGGTAATAAATTAAATGCACCGTTCATGGAGACGGTAAGCCGCACGTACACATGAACACTACTTTCATTTATATTTAATATTTAAAGGAATGAAATCATAATTTTGTTAAGGTATATTACATATTCCAGTATAATATAATATATAATATCATTAAATCCATCCTTTATATGTCTCACATATGGCATTAACGAATCAAATCACTTTGAGGGGGCGGTAGTCCGCACTTCCAAAAATGAAGATATCACGTTTACCCATAATGGAAACCATAAAGGTATGCCATAAATGAAAAATACAGAAAAATATGGAAAAAAACATAGTATATATCATATATAAATATAGTTACATCTTAATGGCTACCATGAATGGTATTATATGAATATTGAACAATCATCGTTTCGTGATGTAGAAATTCACCATCCACAGAAACAATATGTTATCGAACCATTAGACGGAGGTGTGTGTAAGTTTAGATCGAATCATTCTCATAAAAACATACTAGTATATTTAATAGACTATTTTTGTTACAATATAAAGGAATAAAAAGATTTTAGGGGGTTGGAGAAGAAAAATAAAACAAAAGAACATAAGAGAAAGCATTTTCTTATAATCAGGTAACTCCACTTGGATTGAACCCAAAGGGTTTCTTGAAGAGCTTTCTGCCTAAGGTAATGCTTCTATGATGAATAAATGGATGTGTAGAGATGAAATGAGTAGTTTTTGGCCTAGGAAATGGCTTGATATGTGTGGGTAAGGAGGTAGAGGTGAGGGCCTTTTATAAGAGGGAGGAGGGGCACTCTTGGAAAGTCAAGAAATGTTACTTTATTATATAATGCGTTTAGGATTTTAAAGGTCCCAAAATTATATATTTCTAGGATAAGGTGATAAGGGTATGAAATCCACCCATCCAATAGGTCTTTGACAAGTTTATGTATTAGAATTTACATTATCATTTAATTTTATTTAAATCGTTAATTAATTATGTAATCACTGCATCATCACGGTGTCATAAATAAATTAATTTATTTAATGTCTAAAAATTATAAATAAAATAATATGATGTTGGAAATATTATAATATTTATTATGAATATTTATAGTAATAAATATTACTTGTATAACCCCATGTATGTTTTTTAGTAAAAAAATACATGTTTGTGACATTTCTATTTTAACTTTAAATAAAAAGTTAGTAATGTCATTTTCTTACCCCAAGTGGCTCCATGGGGTCCCCAAGGTGACCAATGGATTGTATTGGTCGGCCATGACTCATCCAATAAGGGTAAGACATGTATCAAGCTAATTTCATATTATTATAACATTATTTTTACCATAAATTACACTAATTACCTTTAATCGCGATAAATAAAACATAAAAGTTTCTATTCACAAAAAAATTATTTTCATCCCATTGAACAAAATTTTAATTACTATTGAAAACCATGTATGTCGGATTTTCAAAATTCAATTCACAGAAGTGGAAATATTTCATTTAAATGAAAAATCAGTTTTTTAACTACAATTTAGTGGTTTCACTATTCATTAAAAATTGATGTTTTTTAATAAAATACCAAAAATTCACCCTATGATATATTTGATATTCTGAATTCAAAGACGATGTACATTTTAAAAAATTAAAATCATATAAGTTTAATTAATTAATTTAATAATTAATTCTCGTTGTCAAAACTAATAGCGTGTTTTTAAGAAACAAAATATATCAAAAGATTGACACTAGTTTAAGTCAAATTTCAATGTGAAATTATTTCCAATGACCACCATTGGAATAAATGGTAAAAATATATTCTAATTTCAATTTAAAACCAATTCAAAATATAATATGATCATATAAATAAATTAGATTAAAAAGAGGTTTTGAATAAAAATACAACATTTTTCACTTGTTCATTAAAAATGAACTTTATCGAAAAAATAACAAAAACCTACACAAAGTAAATATTGACATCCCAATTCTAAATAAGGATTTCATTTGGGCCAATATCATTTATAATAGTGGAAAAAATTATTTTTAAAGAGGTTTCACCATCAAAAGGCGATAAATCGACCTTTTAGTTAACAGTAGAGTATTTATGCTTAAAATTGAATTCTTTTCTTATTTTAATCTTTTATCGTTTATTGGATAAATGTAAAAACATTTAAAAAAAATTATAATCATACTTTAGTTATTTATATTCATTTCTACCAATACAATGGCGACGTGTTAACTACCATATAAAATAATATTATTATATTATTAGCGTGCAACGTAAGATTTCAAAGAAACTCGTTGTTGTGTATCGGGTATGCTATCAAACATAGAAGCCCCTTTAATGTAAAATTAATATTTAATTCACAAATATTAACAAATATGAAAATGTATTATTCTTTATTTACCAGGGATGTTACATCCTTCCCCCCTTTTGGGAATTGAGTCCTCGCAATTTTAAAATTGGGCTTGGAAACTTCATTGAAAGTCACACATCGGAAAAGAAGTCAATAAAAAATCACATTAAAATAAAGAAAAAGAGATACAAAGGTCACATGAGACAACAGTTACTAGGATTTCATGAAAAAATGGATATGTAGGAGAAAAAAACCATCATGTTCTGATGGAGATTGATGTAAAACATGTCTAGGAGAAAGTTAACCACCAGAAAATCACAATCTTGTGATGGGTTAAACTGTATTTGATTCCCACATAGGAAAAGTTAACAACCAACATTTTTGTTTTAAGATTATTTTCATTGAAGAATTTATTTATGGGATTAACTAAAACATAAGGAAACATACTTACTTGTCATGTAGACTTTTATCTTTTACTAGAGTTTTAACAGAAACTCATATTTCTTCCAAAAGATGAGTATTTAGGAAGACTTGTTCGCATTAAGAGTGATAAAATCAACTTCGAGAGAATCAAATAATCCACAAATTATGAAATATATATATCCCATGTATTTAGACCTTAAGAAAAACCAAAAGTTCATCAAATACCATTCAATAAACAGCTATCCATAAAATTCATCAAAGTAATCAAAACTAAGATTGAAACCCAGATCTCTGAAGGATTTGATCACAATTTTTTCCAAGATAAATCTTAGCATTTAGCTCCAAATAACATAATCTACTCTTAATGTCTCTTATTGAAAAGTAATAAACCTAATCCTATATTCTCCATGATAGGTTAATCATTGTCATAAATAAACCAAATCAGCATATGTCCACAATAAAAAAATAGATTCTTCCAAAATAAAATTCCACCTTTTTTCCACAATTAAAACCCCAAAGTATTATATTTTCTATAGGCATAGATTGTTTCCACGAAAGAGAGAAAACATTCCAAAACAACCTTTATTACTCAGTCACCATATCATTTTCCTACACTAAGGATATCCATTTAATAAAACACTAGTTCCCAAAATCAACTTATTCTTGATCCATAAAATCATTTAACTAAATAGAATAAGTCATACTAACCAGGGACATCAAGTAGGCTAGTGGTACTCCATGAACCCTTATCACCCTTCAGTTGTGGGTACGATTCATGTGGCCTTTCTGGATCTGATGGGTTTTCACCCATCTTACTATTTTTCCTTTTTATAAATCTCAAAAATAACCCCAACATGTTTTATCCTCAATTGTTTCCTTATACCTCTCATTTTCATCCAGATTCATTTTCATATAAACATCTTAATTCTTGAAGTCGTATTTCACCATCATAAGATAAAATAAAACGATCCCCAAAAAATAAGAACACCATTCCTTGATCATGGTGACCATTTGGTTTCATCGTCATCTTGTTTACGTAGGTAGAATGTCCATGAATCCCATAAATGACTTAGAGATACTTCATAATCATTTTCTTCCTCCATCAAAATACACATTGTATAACATGTGTCATATAGGTGATCATAGAAAAACTGTTTTGGAAATTAATCATGTATGAAATATAATTTCAAAACATCTGATAAGACATGATTTCTATAAAATAGTCTGACCGAATTGGAGTTTAAACTTTCAATTAACGGTCCTTTTAAAATACCATAGGTATGTGATGTGAGACTATATTTTAAAAGAAAATATAAATATGTTGTACAATGGCCTCCTTCTTCAGCACCTTCTTTATAATCATAATATGCTTCAAAATCATGTGATAAGGTAAAATATTTGAAAATACATTGATAATATTTACCTTTCTTGAAAATATGAGAATATTGTTAAAATAGGATATATCTAAATACAACCCATGATCCACAATGATAAAGAGGTATAGTGGAGGTGTTTGATATCTCCAAAAGCTTCCTAAAAGTGAGTAGTATGCTAGAAAAAGATTCAAAATCATCCGAACATGACTTTGCAATAATTATTGCAAGAAAGTCATCAGGAAGATATAAAAATGTTGTTTGAGATCCTCCCCCTTCCATTTCCTCGATCTAAAAAAGTTATTAAACAAATATGTAACTAAGATAATAAACATAGGGTCTAATCATGTGTTTAATGAAAAATCCTAATCCCTAACGTTGTCTAAATGGACCTCTAATACCAACTATAAGGACCCAGCCTTAAACATTAATTAATATTGAGGTATTCAAGAATTCACACTGAGGATCCTTTCAGGTTTAGAGTTTTAGAGAATTAGGTCATAAAATCATGCATTAAATTCCACATTTAAACAATGTGGTTACAACAACGATAGTATTCATTTTTTTTCCATCAGAGGAAACATATTTTAAAGAAATCATGGCTTCTTTCTTGACACTTCCTTGACACTATCATCACATCATGTACCTTCACCTTTACCTGTGAAAAACATTTAAAAAACTTGGGACGGGCATAAAAAGCTCAGTAAGGGATATAAAAATACAGAATGAAAACATTAGTTCTTGTATACATATATATCAATGAAATCATACATTACTAATTAAACATAAGCACTTTAACATACCTCATGATATAATATGATTTAAGAATAACCCCTAGAAATCATAAGACATAAAGGTAACTTGAGGCATTCATAACATTATTATGTAGGGAGTAACCCTCATGGTTAAGTTTGAAATTCCCATCATATTATATTCCCTAAATCTCTTGGGAGAAACCTTAGCATTTAATTCCTCCGTGTTACCCAATGTATTGGAGAGCTATATCTGGTTCACCCACCCATATTTTATCATGGAACCACCTGTCTTCATAAACAATGACCAATAACCATAACATAATTGTATCACATAAAATATTCATAAAGGAAAAATAACATTTCCACATATCAATCACAAGATATCAATACAACACATTGATAGAATAAAAACATTATCAAAAAAAATTTTAATACCAAAATAAAATAAAAGTAAAACATGGTATTTATTTTTCATTTAAATAAAGTTATGGCTTGTAGAGGAAGCGGAAATTCAAATAATGGTCATGGTGGCGGAGAAGTCGTTTTTGCCGCATACATATGAAAATAATATTCCTTTTTTTGGTTTACTAAAATGCATCGTATAAAAATATTTCTTTTGAATAAATTTAAAAGTAAAAGGGGTTTATACACTTTATAAAATAAATCCTTGTATTAGAACAAAATATGCCTCAATGAAAGGAGATTGAGGAGAAGTACCTTACAAAAGTAAGTATCCTTAGATTAAGGATAAATAAATTACATAATTATGTGTGACAGATATAAATACTCCCAATATAAGAGAATATTACATGTAAAACAATCATAGGTCATCCACACATATTCATTTTATGACATAATCAAGAAGTATAGGTTTAACCCAAAGAATTAAAATTGGGTTTAGAAGTTCCCTTACAGAAATTCAACAGCCTAACGACATCATTTTAAAATTAAAAAAATGAGATGATGAGAGATAAAAAGGGTATCTCATCACTTGGACATATAATTTATAGTAATAAGGATATATAATAACATATCACTATATAAGAAGATGTAAATTAAAAGACCTAACAAAAGAATTCTTTTAAAAAGAGGAGGGTGAAAGGTTCCCTTACCGATTTGGGTAACTTTCGAAACATACACCCCATGAAAGAAGGGTCATATAATGAAGATGAAAATACCAATAAACGAGAGTATATTACACATATAGTAGAATAATAGGCAGTACATACACCACAAAAAACGAAATAGTGGCAAATGTAGCATGAATATCACGAGAAAAAAGGTGAGTTAAAACCCCCTTACCTAATTGTAATCAATCGAGTCATATGACCAAAAGATAATAACAAAAAAATGAATTTCAGAACAACATAAATATAAATAGAATAATGATAATATATATCTCTTGTAAGTACACAATAAACCACATTCCATAAATAAGTGGCGACCAATGGAAATCTCACCGAATTAAAAGTGAGATAAGAAATCCCCTCACAAAAATTTCGGCAGCCTAACCGTGACACTTAAAAAATCCAATAAATGGATTGATGAGATAAAATAGGGTCTCTTTTCATATGAAAATAAAATTAAATAAATAGGAATATAAATGAAAATTTCCCAACATAAGAAAGAGGATCTTAAAAGAAATGATAGAAAAGAGAGTACTTAAAAAGAATGAGAGAGGTAGGATCCCTTACCTCGTGTCCTACTTGACTCGATTATTCTTTAATATCCTGAATAATAAACAAGAGTTAATTTATAATTTCGTAAAAACATTTTTTAAGTTCATTATTCCTTTTATATCAATTATTACCTTGTTATGAACATTATGTAATTATTTTTGTTAATAACGCTCATTTTGTCGATCAATTGTACTTGAGTCAATAATAAACTTCTTATAATTACAAGTTGTTCACGTGGAAAAATATCCATTATATACAGAATTATATTCATGATTTAGATATCATATATATCATATATATCCAGTATATACATGCATTTATAATTTTATATAACATTTAGAAGTAAGAAATGAAATGCACCGTTCATGGAGATGGTAAGTCGTACGTATGCATGAACGCTACTTTCATATCTATTTCATATTTAACGGAATGAAATCATAATTATATAATGGTATATTACAATTCCAGTATAATATAATATATAATATAATTAACTCCATCCTTTATACGTCTCACATATGGCATTAACGAATCAAATCACATTGAGGGGGTGGTAGTCCGCACTTCCTAAAATGAAGATATCGCGTTTACCCATAATGGAAACCGCAATGGTATGCCATAAATGAAAAATACAGAAGAATATGGAAGACATAAACATATAATATATCATATATAAATATATTGACATCTTAATGGCCACCATTAATGGTGTTATAAGAATATTGAGCAATCATCGTTTCGTGAGGCAAAAATTCTCCATCCACAGAAACAGTATGTTATTTAACCATTAGATGGTTGTGTGTGTATGTGTAGCTCTAATACTTCTCATAACAACATCCTAGTATTTTTACGAGACTGTTGTTGTTACAAATGAAATGAATAAAAAGAGTTTAGGGGGTTGGAGAATCAAAATGAAATAAAAGAACATAAGAGAAAGCATTACCTTTAAATCGGGTAACTCCTCTTGGTTTGAATGTAAAGGGCTTTCTTGAAGGTCTTTCTGCCTAATTTAAGGCTTATATGATGAAGATATGGATGTGGAGAGATGAAATGAGCATTGTTTGGCCGAGAAAATTGCTTTAGTGGTGTGGGTAAGGTGGTAGAGGTGGGGGCCTTTTAAAAGAGGGAGGAGGGTCACTCTTGGGAAGTCCAGAAATGTTACTTTATTATATTATGAGTTTCATATTTTAAAGGTCCCACAAATATATATTTATAGGATAAGGTGATAAGGGTTCTAAATACACCCATCCAATAGGTATTTTACAAGTGTATGTCTTAGATTTTATATTATCATTTCATTTTATTTAAATCGTTCATTAATGAGGTAATCGCTGCATCATCTTGGTGTCATAAATAAATTAATTTATTTAAAGTCTAATAATTCTAAAAAACTACCATGATGTAGGAAATATATTTATCTTTCTAGTGAATATTTATAGTAAAAAATATGACTTGTATAACCCCATGTAAAAATTGTTTTAGTAAAATAATACATGTTTGTGACATTTTTACTTTAACTTTAAATAAAAAGTTTTTAATGTCATTTTCTTACCCATGTGGCTCCATGGGGTCCCCAAGTTTTCCCTTGGATTTTCATGGTCGGAAATTACTCATACAATAATTATAGTACATGTTTCAAGTTAATTTCATTTTATTATAACATTATTTTTACCTTAAATTACACTAATTACATTTAATCGCGATAAATAAAACATAAAAGTTACTATTCACCAAAAAATTATTTTCATCTCATTGAACCACATTTTACATACTAATGACAACCATGTATGTTGGATTTTTGAAATTCAATTCACAGAAGTGGTAATGTTTCATTTAAACGAAAAATCAGTTTTTTTAACTACCACATAGTGGTTTCACTATTCATAAAAAATTGATGTTTTTCAGAAAAATACCAAAACATCACCCTAAGATATATTTGATATTCCGAATTCATAGATGATGTCTATTTTTAAAATTTAAAATCCAATAAGTTGCATTAATTAATTTGATAATTAATTTTTGTTGTCAAAACAAATTGCGTGTTTTTATGAAACAAAATTTATCAAAAGATTGACACTAGTTTAAGTCCAATTTCAAAGTTAAATTAATTCCAATGACCCCCATTGGAATAAATGGTAAAAATATAATCTTATTTAAATTTAAAAACAATTAAAAAGATAATATAATCATATAAATAAATTAGATTAAAAATAGGATTTGAATTGAAATACAACATTTTTCACTTATTCATTAAAAATGAACTTTATCGGAAAAATAACAAAAACATACACAATGTGAATTTTGACATCCCTATTCTAAAGAAGGATTTAATTTGGTGTAATAGAATATATAATAGGGACCAAAACTATTTTTAAAGAGGGTTCGCCATTAAAAGGCGATAAATCGTCCTTTTAGTGAATATTAGAGTATTTATGCTTAAAATTGAATTCTTTTCTTATTTTAAGCCTTTATCTTTTATTGGATAAATGTAATAACATTTAAAAAAGTATATAATCATATTTTGGTTATTTATATTCATTTACGCCTATACAATGGCTACGTGTTAACTACCATTTAAAATAATATTATTATATTATTAGTGTGTAACGTAAGATTTCAAGGAAACTTGTTGTTGTGTATTGGGTACGCTATCGAACATAGTAACCCAATTAAATTAAAATTAATATTTAATTCACAAATATTAATAAATATGAAAATTTCTTATTCTTTATTTCCCTGGGATGTTACATCCTTCCCCCCTTTTGGGAATTGCGTCCGCGCAATTTTAAAAATGGGCTTGGAAACTTCATTGAAATCCACACATTGGAAAAGTAGTCAATAAAACAATCACTTTCAAATAATGAAAAAGAGATTCAAAGGTCACTTGAGACAAAAGATACTAGGATTCCTTGAAAACATGGATATGGAGGATAATACAAACCATCATGTTCTGATGGAGAATGATAGAACACATGTCTACGAGAAAGTTAACCACCAAAAAATCACAAAATTGTGATGGTTTAAACTGTATTTGATTCCCCCATATTAGAAGATAACATACAACATTTTTGTTTTAAGTTTCTTTTCATTGAATAATTTCTTTATGGGATTAACTAAATCATAAGGAAACATATTTACTTGTCATGTAGACTTTCATCTTTTACTAGATTTTTAACACAAACTCATATTTCCTCCAAAAGATGAGTATTTAGGAAGACTTATTCACATTAAGGTTTATAAAATCAACTTTGAGAGAATAACATAATCCACAAAAGATGAAATATATATTTCTCTTGTCTTTACACCTTAAGAAAACCCAAAAGTTCACCAAATACCATTCAATAAACAGCTATCCATAAAATTCTTCAAAGCAATCAAAACTAAGATTTAAACCCAAATCTCTGAAGGATTTGATCATATAGTCTTCCATGATAAAACCTAGCCTTTGGCTCCAAATAACATCAGATGATCTTAATGTCTCATATTGAAAAGTAATAAACCTAATCTCATATTCTCCATGATAGGTTAATCATTTTCATAAATAAACAAAATAGTCATATGTCCACAATAAAAACATAGATTATTCCAAAATATAATACCACAGTTTCTCCTCAATTTAATTCCTAAAGTATTCAATTTTCTATAGGCATATATTGTTTCCACGAAAGAGAGAACATATTTCAAAATAACCTTTATTACTCAATCACCAAATCATTTTCTACACTATGTATTTCCATTTAATAAAACTTAAGTTCCCAAAATCAACTTATTATTGATCCATAAAATAATTTAACTAAAAATAATAAGTTGTACTAAACAGGGACTTCACATAGGCTAGTGGTAGTCCATGAACCCTTGTCACCCTTCGGTTGTGGGTTCGATTCATGTGGCCTTGCCGGATGTGATGGGTTGTCACCCATCTTACGAGTTGTCCTTTTAATAAATCTCAAAAATAACCATAACATGTTTTAACATCAATTGTTTCCTTATACCTCTAATTTTCATCCAAATTCAGTATGATCTAAACATCTTAATTCTTGAAGTCTTATTTCACCATCATAAGATAAAATAAAACGATCCCCAGAAAATAAGAACATCATACCTTGATCATGGTGTCCATTTGGTTTCATTGTCATCTTGTTCACATAGGTAGAAGGTCCATGAATCTCAACAATGAATTATAGATACATGAAATTCATTTTCTTCCCCCATCAAAATACACCGTGTAAAACATGGGTCATATGGGTGTTCCCAGAAAAACATTTTTGGAAAATAATCATGTATGACATATAATTTCAAAACATCCGATAAGAAATGATTTCTGTAAAATAGTCTGACCAAATTTTAGTTAAATATTCAATTAAAGATCCATTTAAAATACCATAGGTTTTTACTTAGAGACAATATTTTAAAAGAAAATATAAATAGGTTGTACAAGGGTCTCATTCTTCAGCACCTTCTTTAAAATCATGATATGCTTCAAAATCTTGTGATAAGGTAAAATATTTGAAAATGCCTTGATAATATTTACCTTTCTTGAAAATATGAGAATATTGTGAAAATAGGATTTATCTAAATACAACCCATGATCCACAATGATAACGAGGTATAGTGGAGGTGTTTGATATCTTAAACTGCTTCTTTTAAGTGATTTGTATGTTAGAAAAAGAATCACAATCATCCGAACATGAATTTGCAATAATTATTGCAATAAAGTCATCAAGAAGAGATAATAATGTCATTTGAGATCCTCCCCCTTCCATTTCCATGATCTAAAAAAGTTACTAAACAAGGATTTAACAAAGATAATAAACATAGGGACTAATCATGTGTTTAACGAAAACTCATAATCCCTAATGTTGTCTAAACCGACCTCTGATACCAACTATAAGGACCCGACCTTAAACATTAATTAATCTTGAGTTATTCAAGAATTCACATTGAGGATCTTTTCAGGTTTAGAGTTTTAGGGATTTAGTTCATAAAATCATGCATTACATTCCACATTTAAACAAGGTGGTTATAAAAAAGACAGTATTCATTTTTTTTACATCAAAGGAAAAATATTTTAAATGAATCATGTATTCTTTCTTGACACTTCCTCGACACTATCATCACATCATATACCTTTCTCTTGTCCTATGAAAAACATTTCAAAAACATGGGATGAGCATAAAAAGCCCAGTAAAGGATCTAGAAATACATAATGAAAACATTAGTTCATGTATTCATATATATCAATGAAATCATACTTTACTCGTAAAACATAAGCACTTTACCATACCTCATGAAATCATAATGTTTAAGAATAACCCATAGAAATCATAAGACATAAAGGTAACTTGAGGCATTCATAACATTCATACGTAGGGAGTAACCTTGATGGTTACGTTTGGAATTCCCATCATAGTATATTCCCTAATTCTCTTCGGAAAAACCTTAGCGTTTAACTCATTCCCGTTACCCAATGCATTGAAGAGCTATACTGGGCTCACATGCCCTTATTTTATCACAGAACCACCTGTCTTCATAAGCAATTCCCAAGAACCATAACATAATTGTATCACATAAAACACTACTAAAGGAAACATAACATTTCCACATTTCAATCACATGATATCAATAAAACACATTGATATAATAAAAACATTATCAAAACAATTTTCAATACCAAAATAAAAGAAAAGTAAAACATGGTATTTATTTTTCATTTAAAAAAAACAAATGGTTTTTAGAGGAATCCAAAATTCAAATAATGGCCACGGTGGTGGAGAAGTCGTCGTTGCCGCATATGTACGAAAATAACATTTCATTTTTTGTTTAGTAAAATGCTTTGTATAAAAAGATACCTTTTAAATAAAAGTAAAAGTAAAAGGGGTTTATACACAGTATAAAAGAAAGTCTTGTATTAGAACAAAATATGCCTCAATGAAAGAAGATTGAGACGAAGTCCGTTACAAAGTCAATATCATTAGATTAAGGATAAATCAATTACATAATTATGTGTCAAAAATATAAAAACACCCAATATAAGAGGATATTAAGTGTAAAACAATCAGAGGTCATACACACATATTCATTTTATGACATAATCAAGAAGTATATGATTATCCCAAAGAATTGAAATTGGGTTAAAAAGTTCCCTTACTGAAATTCGACAGCCTAACGACGTCATTTTAATATTCAGAAAATGAGACGATGAGAGATAAAAAGTGTATCTAATCACTTGGAAATATCATTTAAAGCAATAAGGATATATAAGAACATATCACAACATAATAATATGTAAATTAAAAGTACTAACAAAAATAAGTCTTTTAAAAAGAGGAGGGTGAAAGGTTCCCTTACCGATTTGGAAATCTTTCGAAACGTACACCCCCTGAATGAAGGGTCATACAATGAAGATGTAAATACCAATACACTAGAGTATATTACACATATATTAGAATAATGTCCTGTACATACACCACACCAAATAAAATAGTGGCAAATGTATCATGAATCTCACGGGAAAAAAGTGAGATAAAAACCACTTACCTCGTTGTAATCAATCGAGTCGTATGACCAAAAGATAACAACCACCAAATGAATTTAAGAACAACATGAATATAAATATAATCATGAAAATATATATCAATTGTAAGTACACAATACACCAAATTCCATAAATAAGTGGTGACCAATGGAAATCTCATAGAATTAAATATGAGATAAGAAACCCCCTTTCTAAAATTTCTGCAACCTAACAATGCCACTTAAAACATCCAAAAAATGGATTTATGAGATAAAATAGGGTCTCTATTCAAATGAACATAAAATTAAAGTAATATTAATATAAAATAACATTCCCCAACATAAGAAAGTTGAGCTTAAAATAAATTACATAAAAGAGGGTACTTAAAAAGAAAGAGAGAGGTATGATCCCTTACCTCATGTCCGACTTGACTCGATCGTTATTTAGTCTCCTGAATAATAAACTAGAGTTAATTTCTAATTTCTTAAGAACCGTTTTTAAGTTCATTATTACTTTTATATCACTTATTACTATGTTATTAACATTATGTAATTATTTAGGTTAAATACGGTCATTTTGTCGCTCATTGGTACTTGAGTCAAAAATAAACTTCTTATAATTACGAGTTGTTCATGTGGTAAAATATCGATTGTATCCATAATTATATTCATGATTTATATATCATATATATCATATATATATATATCCAGTATATACATTAATTTATAATGTTACATAACATTTAGAGGTATGAAATGAAATGCACTGTTCATGGAGATGGTAAGCCGTATGTATGCATGAACACTACATTCATTTCTATTTCATATTTAATGGAATGAATTTATCATTATATAGAGTTATATTAAAATTCCAGTATAATATAATATATAATATCATTAAATACATCCTTTATACTTCCCACATATGGAATTAACGAATCAAATCACTTTGAGGGGGCGGTAGTCCACACTTCCTAAAATGAAGATATCAAGTCTACCCACAGTGGAAACCATAATGGTATGCCATAAATTAAAAATACAGATGAATATAGAAAACATAAACATAGTATATATCATATATAAATATAGTGACATCTTAATGGTCACCATGAGTGGTTTTAGAAGAATATTGAACAATCATCAATTCGTGAGGCAGAAATTCGCCATCCACAGAAACTAAATGTTATTTAACCATTAGACGGAGGTGGGTGTAATTGTAGCTCGAATACTTCTCATAAAAACATACTAGTATATTTAATATACATGTTTTTTTACAAAATAAAGTAATAAAAAGTGTTTAGGGGGTTGGAGAAGCAAAATAAAACAATGGAATATAAGAGAAAGAATTAGCTTTAAATTAGGTAACTCCTCTTGGTTTGAACCAAAAGGGTTTCATGAAGAGATTTCTGCCTAATGTAAGGCTTCTATGATGTAGATATGGATGCAGAGAGATGCAATTATCAGAGTTTGGCCAAGACAATGGCATGAGAGGTGTGGATATGGTGGTAGAGTTGGGGGCCTTTTATAAGAGGGAGGAGGGGCACTCTTGGAAAGTCAATAAATGTTACTTTATTATATAATGAGTTTTGGATTTTAAAGGTCCCACAATTATATATTTAGAGGATAAGGTGATAAGGGTTATAAATCCACCCATCCAATAGGTATTTGAAAAGTGTAAGTCTTAGATTTTACATTTTATTTCATTTTATTTAAATCGTACATTAATGTGGTAATCAGTGAATCATCTTGGCGTCATAAATAAATTAATTTATTTAATGTCTAAAAATTATAAAAAATACTATGATGTAGGAAATATTTTTATCCTTATAATAAATATTTATAGCCAAAAATATTACTTGTATAACTGCATGTAAAAATTGTTTTAGTAAAACAATACATGTTTGTGACATTTTTATTTTAACATTAAATAAAAAGTTATTAATGTCATTTTCTTACCCAGGTGGCTCCATGGGGTCCCCAAGTTGACCCATGGATTGTCTCGGTCGACCATGACTCATAAAATAAGTGTAGGACATGTGTCAAGGTAATTTAATATTATTATAACATTATTTTTACCTTAAATTACACTAATTACCTTTAATCGTGATAAATAAAACATAAAAGTTACTATTCACCAAAAAATTATTTTCATCCCGTTGAAGAAAATTTTCCTTATTAATGACAAACATGTATGTAGGATTTTTGATATTCAATTTAAAAAAGTGGTAATGTTTCATTTATACAAAAAATAAGTTTTTTTACTACCACTTAGTGGTTTCACTATTCATCAAAAATTGATTTGTTCCAGAAAAATACAAAACATTCACCCTAATATATATTTGATATTCCAAATTCATAGATGATGTCTATTTTATAAATTTAAAATCATATAAGTTGCAATAATTATTTTAATAATTAATTCCCATTGTCAAAACAAATAGTTTGTTTTTAAGAAACAAAATATATCAAAATATTGACACTAGTTTAAGTCCAATTTCAAAGCGAAATTAATTTCAATGACCAACATTTGAATAAATAGTAAATATATATTCTAATTTAAATTTAAAACCAATTAAAAAGATAATCTAATAATATAAATAAATTAGATTAAAAAGAGGTTTTGAATTAAAATAGAACATTTTTCACTTATTCATTAAAAATGAACTTTATCAGAAAAATTGAAAAACATAAACATAGTGATTTTTGATGTCCTGATTCTAAATAATGATTTCATTTGGTCCAATACAATGTATAAGAGTGACCAAAACTATTTTTAAAGAGGTTTCACCATCAAAAGGCGATAAATCGACCATTTAGTGAATATTAGATTATTTATGCTTAAAATTGAATTCTTTTCTTATATTAAGCCTTTATCTTTTATTGGATAAATGTAAAAACATTTAACAAAAATATATAATCATATTTTAGTTATTTTTATTAATTCCCGCCTATACAATGACTACGTGTTAACTACCATTTAAAATTATATTATTATATTATTAGTGTGCAATGTAAGATTTCAAAGAAACTTGTTGTTGCGTATCGGGTACGCTATCGAACATAGCAACCCATTTAAAGTAAAATTAATATTTAATTTACAAATATTAATAAATATGAAAATGTCATATTCATTATTTACCTGTAATGTTACATTGAGCGTTCATATGTGGTTTTTATCATTGTGAATTTATGTTCTTTCTCTAGGGTTTCTTGACCCAATTCTTGATAGTAATATAGAACATTAGGCAAGCCCGCCAAATGACAATAAGAAAGAATCCTAGAGGGTAACACAATAAGTTTTTCTTGTGGTCCCGATTAGTTTTTAATGAATCTGATTAATGAAATAAATATTATTCTCAAGACTGAGGAATAATTTCATAAATGATATAATGATCGCATAAATTAAATAAATATTTATTCATTATATTGTAAATAAATTATATTTATTTATTTTATTTAATATTTATTAAATATTAATTTACTATTTTGGGAATAAAATAGTTATTTTAGAGAATAAATTATTTATATTGGTTTTAAATAAATACAAGGGGAGATTGAATAGCATAAGTCCATGAGTGGTGATAAAATAATTATTTAAGAGTCAGTAAATATTATATATGCATATTTCACAAGTTAGTGCACCCAAAAAATAATAATATTTTGATTATTAATATGTTGAATACGATTTCATTAGTGGCTATAATTATATTTAATTTCTTTTATGATATTAAATTCAGTTACCAAAATCCCAGATCAATAAATGGACCGCTATGTCTATTGTGTAATTAATTCAAAACCAATTCCATGTTCGAGAATAGAGAAGTTTGGGTCACAATGAATTAACTGTCAACACCTCCTCATATCTCCTTCTCAAGAACGTGAATCCTAAGAGATAATTTATTCAATTCCAAAGAAAGGGCGATCAAGAATGAATAATACAAGACATTCGATTCACCCCACTAGAAACCAAAGAATGAGTGGTGATTCTCAGAGACCATTGAAACACATACGGATTTCCCCAAGAATGATTATATACATGTATCCTCCCAAGGGAATTTAAGGAAATCAGAAATTGATTTTTTGGAGGATAAAAAATCATCAACAATGAAAGATCATAAGCCCAGGTATTTATTTCTTTATATATTAAAAAAATTAATTGATAATTTCACTTGAATGATACATTCTCCTAGTTTTAGTAAAAAATTATTAAAATAAATTTTAATCTATCACCCACAAAAACATTCTTGCATTGTACATAGAACCAAAATTTTTATACGAGGGGTATAGTTTTAATTTATTATTTTTTAATTTATTATTGATCTATTCATAAATGTGGTTATATTTTTTGATGTTATTCTTTTTTTCCCTCTATTTTGAATTAAAATTTTATCGATATATTAATCATGTTTTCATTGTGTTTCATTTACAAAAATTTTTAAGAACAAATTAAGAATGATAGAAAATGGAACTGTGAAGTTCCACATCATTTTTTGGTAAAACTAGGATACACAGTGTACATGTGGAGCACATGTTGTATAACCATTCACAATGTATCCAGAGGCATCGAGTAATTAATTACATGCAGTGATTTTATTTCACATCACGTATTGACTAAGACAACCTAGAACACAAAATAAGATATGGGGTTTGTAATTCGTATTTACACACCACAGAGTCTTGTCAAGTCAACACACCGAAGCACCAAAAATGTTACTCAGATATGGGTAAACTGAGGTACATTTTTTGTTGTTGTGTGTACATGCCATTTAGTCTCCCATTAATGGGAAAACTAAATATTACATTAAATTTTTAATTGAAACATTAAAACCTTCTTTATAAATTACAATAAAGGTTTGTTTTTGATAATTTAGTAATGGTTTTAATGAATTTTTAAATACTAAATTATGTTTTTTTAATTAATATTTTATTATTGGTTCTTTTGATTATCTTCCATGAATTTCATTAGTGATGGATATCTTAAAATAATATTTCATTATCACTAAGATAAAATAGAATTAGTTAATTAATATATTAATTAATTAATGAATGAATGATTATATTAAATAATAAAATAATGAATAAGAAAATGTTATCAATTTACATTTGTGTATTCATTGCTTGTGTTACCATTCAAGAGCTCGAAAAAGGCATATGTGTGTGTTAGAATTTATTTAATTTAATTTATCGCAAGGTTTTGTGATTGTTTAATATTAAATTAAATGATTTCTTATGAGCCATTCCTCCCTTCATTATTATGTAGGACCAACATGTCAAATGATATTAACCTAATAGTATTTAACCGATCCTTTGGTTCCCCTCACATGATTGTGAGAAATAAATATTTTTAATTAATGGCGAATCCTAAGGTAATTGGGGAAGGTTCTATATAGAACAATAATGATGCCAACAAGGTGATACATAAGTTTACATGCGGAATATTTTAAATCATGTAATTTCCAGCATAAGGGGTAATTTCCCCTTAATCATAGGATGATTTAATTTCCACATATTAAAACAACCATTAAATAATATCATAATCATGATCATGTCATTTAATTATTAATTTATTCTTTTTCTAATGCATTAATATTATATTTATTCATGAAATACCATGATCACATAAAGAAATGAATTAATAAGAAAATATAGAATTAAAATAAAATTGATTATGCTCAAATCATTTATCAAAACATGGTGAATTAATTAAGTTATCATCCAGTAAAATATTAAAAATACTTGTAAAAGATAAAACAAGATAAAAATGTCTGCATAATGACACAAAATACCTCATCATAATATTAAATAATTTTAAGCCTTTTTTACTTGATTATGAACAAAACCTAACTTAAAAATGTGTTTAACCAACCCTTGTTGGGAAACATACTTTTTTAATTATAGTTCTCATGAAAGTTTTAGGTTAACTTAACAATTTCAAATCAGAAAGAACATCCCTTTATAGACTTGGTTTAATTTGGGGGAAATTATTGAGAAATTACATGTTAGGATTTATAGATTGGGGACTCCACTCAACAGATTGAGGAGCTTCAATCCAACTTCTTAAAAAGACATTCCTAACTAAATACCGTCAAAATAGAATAACCAACCCTTTAAGGGGTTATGTGAAGAGGAATATGGATCCTTTCCAGTTGAAATTCCTATAAAAAAGGCATTCCATGTTCAATGGTGAGTCTACTGTGATTTGATAAAATAAGGGGAAATTTAATAAAATCAATGAATTATTTCTCAAAAAAATCCATAATCAAGAAATGTAATAATAATTATCTATTTTAATAGTACAATAAAATGAAAAACTCACTATCCCTATGATCAATTTTGGATAAATACAATATCATCACTTGAATTAACTTCTACGAGTGGTTAAGAGTCTTTTATGTGGTTCTACACCATGGATAGAGATCATACGTTCTTGAATCCTCAATTCCTAATCCTCCTACCAAAGAGGTGAGTGATTTAGAGTTCCTACTCTATGAAAAACATATGAAATATGTGGTCAATGTTCAATGTTTCATGCTGTCATATGGGTCTAATGAAATCATGTTGTCTCATAAAAACATGGATGTGTATAGATTTCAGGATAAACTCTGTGGTTTTTTCCTAGAGAGATCTAGAAATGAATGGTTTGATATTTAATAGGCACACTTTTATAGTATGATTTGATAGAGTTCACAAGTTGGGCCTCACGTAGTCAAGAACATAGGCTACATTAAGCACCTAGAGGTTCTAGGTAATAAAATATCTGAATAACTGGGCACCGATCTTAGTATATCATCACTCCCTCAAAAAAGATCTAGTTTTTTGGTGAATTTAAATATTAAAAAATTAAGAAGGATCTTCCAAATCATCTTATCTACCTTCACTAAGTAAATAATGATATGAAGCATAAAAACCATTTTGTGTTTATGGTGTGAAAATAGAGAGGGAAAGAAAATATAAGTAATCCCAAAACTTATACAAACCCATCATAGAAGAATATGATCAATGGGGAAGAAAGGGAATAGAATGTTGTTAGATTCACATGAGTGAAGAAAGGACCAAGGAAGAAAGGACCCTAGAAGAAAAACTGCACCTACCTAAATAAGCCAGGGGAAACATCTGGTGCATTTGTTATCGAGTGTAATTTATCTAATTATAAAAATTGTTTAATAGATAATTATTGTGGATATTATATATGTATTCAAATAATCGAACCATATTGATTAAAAAAACTGAACCAGGGGAGTTAGATCTACGAGAACCCAATAGATATACACTATCTTTTTTTTGCTATATAGGAATACCACCTCACATTTTTGACCTGAATGATATTGGTTTCAAAGGGTTGTTATTATGTGCCTTTACGATAAAAAATATATTTCCATGTCTATACAAGATACATATGGATTCATTTTAAAATTTTTATGTAAATTTTTATTATTTAATAATGATAACATTTTTATGGTAAGGAACATTTATATATTGGTCTTCGTGTGTTTTATTACAAAAACAATGTAAAAAAAATTAATAACGAAATTACTTCAGATGAATCATACCACAAAAAACATTGACATCACCATCAAGTTCATTTAAATGGAATATGATGGACAAGGTTATATCAATAAAGATATTTAGATTCATTCAAACTGAAACCAATTATTCTATGTCATCCATGATTACATGGTAAAGTGTACAAATCCCCATTAGGTGGGAAATGGGAAATGTATAACGAGATTCTTGAATTAGTTCATAACGATGTGTGTACCATTTCCTATTGAAAAAAGGGTTAGTCACTCATTTTTCATAACTATCACTAATGATTATAAGAGATATGGATATATTTACTTAACGAGGTATAAATTAGATTATTTTGATAAATTCCAAGAATATAAAAATGAATTTTGGAACCATATTGGTATTAATATTAAAAAACTCTTCTCATACTGAGGTGGAAAATATCTTAATCAAGACATAACTGATTACTCATAGATGGCTGGGATCCCATCCTAACTCACTTACCCTTAAATGCCTCTGTGGAAAGGTGTATGTGAATAGAGGAACAAAACCCTATTGTACATGGTGAAATTAACTATGAGTCATGAAATAATACCATTAACCTTTTTGGGATAAGAGAATAAATCATAGGAACATATACTAAACCCTGTAACAGCTAATTCTTTAAATGGTATTCCCTAGTAATTTGGGAGTGAAATAAATACCATGTTATCAAATTTACTTATGTGGGGAAGTGAAGCATTTGTTAAGGACTTGGAAGGTAAAAAGCTAGCACCCCGAGGAAGAAAGCGTACCTTTATAGGATACCATAGCTAAATAAGGGGATATTACGTATATAAACCCTCAGAAAATAGGATTATAGTGGAAAGGCATTCCATAATCCTTCTAAGGGATCACATATCTATAAGAGATTATGGGAGTGAGATAAACATCGATGAAGTTGAGGCTCAAGGAACACAAAAGACTGTACAATATATGATTAACCAAATCCCAATTGAAGACAAAACTATTATAGCGACAAAGAAACTAAATAGGAGTACAATAGAGTATAAAAATCTAGAATTTCATAGTTTTCTGGTTAATGGGGAAGGAAACTCATTATTAATTTATAATAATGATCCTCTAACCTAAAATTAAGCAGTAAGTCAAATAGACGTTTAAAAGTGGAAATAATCCATTAATTATGAAATGGATTCAATAAACCAAACCAAAATTTGGATTTTAGTATAAACTCTTGTGTATGTAATGGATATTGATTGAAATTGAGTATTCTAGATGAAACTAGAAATGGAAGGACAAGCTAGTACCCATAAGGAATTACTGGATACAAAAGTGTTTTAACAACGTCAGTGTATTAAATATGATGGAACATTTTCACCTGGTTCAATGCTAAAACCCAGTAGAATTCAACTTTCCTATTGCGCCTTACCATGACTATGAGATTTGAAAAATTATTTTCAAAAAATCTTTCCCTAATGGGAACGATCAAGAAGATATCTACATGAAAAAACCTGAAGTGTTTCTGACTCCAAAGGATTCCAATAAGATTTTCTAGTTGAGAAAAATACATTTATTTATTAAAGAATGCATCTAGGCTGTGGAAAGTTCATTTTGATTAATCCATAATGGAATTCGTTTTTATAATGAACAAATGTGAGAATAGTGTCTAAAATCTACTTAGTGGGCATGAGACCATTTCTTTAACAGTTTATTTTTTGTGACATTTTACTTATTGGAAATGAAATACCAGTTGTATACCTTGTTGAGGAATGGTTGAAAATATTTCTTTCTATGAAAGACATGGTCGAGGCAGCATATATACTTGGGATCAAGATCAATCATGATATATCCAAAATAGTTCTCATACAATGTCAAATTACATACATTAAAAAGATACTAGAGATATTTAGAATGAAACAATTGAAGAGGACATTGTTTCTAGTGTCACATGGAATTCATCTTTTTATGAAAATATATCCTCAAACCCACAAGGAAGGAAATATAATGGAAAAGATTCCATACACATCATCAATTGGTTCAGTCATGTATGATATACCATGCAATAGGCTTGATATATCATATGCATTAAGTGTGGTGGGAAGATAACATATTGATCTAGGAGATATCAATTGGATAGAAGTCAATTCTATCCATAAGTATCAGAGGGGTGCAAAGGATATGTTCTTGGATTATCGAGGAGATGGGGAACTAGTCATTAGAGGATATGAAGAAGTTAGTTTCCTAATTGATAAAGATAACATGAAGTCAGATGTGGGATAAATATTCACATTGATTGTAGGTAATGTGAGCTAGAAGATCTCATTGACGACTAGGGTCACAAATTCTACACCAGATTCCATGTATATTGTATCTTTTTTGGATGTTACATAATTAGTTTTGATGCACAATTTCATCCTTGATCATGATGAAGTACCTATCAAAAAATTTCCAATCACACTATATGGGAATAATACTACATCATTGTCTCTCGCACAAGATATAAGGTCACATCAGTGGGTAAAGAACATACATCATAAGTACTATCTATTAAGGGATTTATATAAGAGAATTGAAGTTGCGGTGAGAATTATTTACATGGAAGACAATATGGATTTCCCCATGACTAAAGCCATAATGTAGTAGAAACATGATTATCATGTGAGGTCTAGCATATATAAAGTCATAGAATGTTTTTTCTAGTCTAAGTGGGAGTTTTTTAGAGTTGGTATCCTAGAAACTACTTTTCTTACATTGATTACATGATCATTTGATGAATTAAATATTAAATTAAATATATTATTTCAAATATTTCATAATTATTCATGATCATAATGTAATAATGTAATATATTATTTTTCACATTAATAATGTCACAGTAGTTCTCCACTATGAGGAGAACCCTTAAGTGTTATGAGAATATTCTTTTTATCGTAATGTGGTTTGATAAGATACTATAATTGGACACATAGTATATATAATATATGGTGTGTGTACTCATAGGAATATGAGACTTATTCATGTGAATTTTTCACATGGTATTCACTAAGACAATAGATTATGTGAACATGCCTTCCAGTAGGAATTCTACGTGTTTTTGTGTCATCAGATATTCTTATCTTTTAGCGCCTGTAATGGTACTTGGACTTTATGATTAACATTAATGAATGTCATGAATCGCAAACTTATATTTCCTGATGAAAACTTTCATTCCATATGTTGATGGGATGTTGGTTATGTTTGGTGCATCATGAATGACATGTTATGAATGGATAAGTTAAGAAATTATTTTTCCATCCCATATTTAAGGAAGGTTATATCTCACCCCTTTGATTGAAAAGGAACTATTGACCTAAATTACATGGACATGGTGTAATGTTTAGTTTATTTTAGACAATAAAAAATTATGTATAATGAATACATGTTGATTACATCATCAAGAAGCATTCTAGATGAGATTATTTGATAAAGTCATTATATTACATAGGGAGAATTCACGTGTGGTTGTCAACATTGAGACATTAATTTCTTTCTCTTGGGTTCCTTGACCCATTTCTAGATAGTAATATTGTACTTTAGGCAAGCCCGCCTATGTTCAATAAGAAAAAATCCTAGAGGTTAGCACACTAAGTGTTTTTATAGGCATAGATTAAAATCTCTTTGAATTTAACTATTGAAATATGTATTATTCTCAAGAATGAAAAATAATTTTATTTGTCTTATAATGATTACATGAATTAAATAAATATTTATCCACCAGATAAGGAATAAAATATATTTCTATAATTTATTGAAATGTTAATAACTATTTATATAATAGTTTGATAATAATATCTTTATTTAAGAGAATAAAATATTTATTCAAGTTTTCAACAAATACAAGAGATATTCGAATGCACCTAGATTATCTTCAGTGATAAAATAATTATTTAGAGGATGATAAATATGATTTATCTTTTTTTCAAAAGATGGAACACCACAAAAAAATAATACTATTGTTATTATTATGTGTCCTAGGATTTCAGTAATGGTTATCATTATATATAATGGATGTTACAGAATTATGTTTTTAACTAAAGTCACAACTCAATAAATAGATGGATATGTCTATTGCGTAATTAATTCAAATTCAATTTCATGTATGGGAATAGAGAAATTATTTTCACAATGAATAATCTCTTAACTAATCCTCCTCTCTCCCTCTCATGAACAAGATACCTTAAATTGAATTTTTTCAAGTCTGAAGAATGAATGATAAAGAATAAAAAACACAAGAAAATATATTCACTACCCTAGCACCTGAAGAATGTATTGCATTTCTCAGAGGCAATTGAAACATGCGTGGATTACCACTAAAGGGATTATACCATTGGATCATTTCATGAGAAAGGAATGAAATCCTAAATGGAATTTTTCGATGATCAACAATCATCAATTTTTTTATTAAATCCAAGTATTTATATCTTCAGATATTAAATAAATTAATTTTAATTTTAACATTCAAGATCCTCAGTCTTGATTTTGGGAAACAATTATTAAATGAAATATTAATATATCACCCACCACCCCACCCTTAAACTGATACATAAACCAACAAACATTACCTATGGAATAGTAGGAAGACATGTTAATTATGTAGGATTTCAATTAACATTCAATTTTAATGACATAAATGATGGTGTTTTTTACGTCTCAATGGTTTTACCTTGATATATGTACCCATGTAGTAATAAAATTAATTCTTGAGATGATTATACAATTGTAGAAGCATAATTTTCATTTTACATTTATAGAATTGAATGGTTATTTATGGTAGAGTGTTTTAATTCTTTCTCACCATAATTTATGTTGGCTTTATAAATGGATAACAAATCCATAAATAGAATGAAATCAAATTCCACTAAATGTATATTGAGAATATTTTCCTAATGAACATTCCAAAAAAAATTGGTTTTGGTACAATAATCATAGAATATTTTTTCAATGATATCAAATCATATGAGGTGGTGAATCTATGTGCATAGAAAACACACAAAATATGATAATATGGAAAGAATTAAAATACTACATGAAAAGAAAATTTATAAAGAAGATATTAAATATACACCATTTATCATGATCCATCTAAAAAAACATTCTTTATTCCCTTGGTATTGTAGATTGTTGGTGATCATCAAGCGAGTTATCCCAAGGACAATATAATTTTCTTATATTATTACCATCTTCTACACATTTTCAAATATAACTGATAGTGGTATCTTTGGTATAAATTTATTTTCATATATTATTTTAACTGATATCTTCATTTTTTATGTAAATTAGTAACATTATTTCCTATTTTTATATACATAGGAAATATTTAATTTCCTTTGTAAAATTTCTATTTTAATCTCTTTCTATATTTTTTGACATATATTTAACTGAATATTCTTTCCTTTATCACCTTTATTAAATTAAAATCATTGAGATGATATCCTCCTCATCTATGATATGTTTGGAAATTCAAATATGGGTCATATGTTAATCATGAATTTTGATATACGGCTTTTCATAAACAAAATATAACTTATATTAACTCCCATCATGTTTAGAATCTCATTTTCGAAGTAATCATATTGGATATCACATTGGTAATTGACTTGGTTGCTTCTATTTATAGCTATATAATATAATAAAAGGAAAACTTTGGATGATAATTTTTGAACTTTTATATACATAAAATATAAAATAGGAATATTAAAGGGATATATCATAAATAATGTAAATTTCTTAAGTGATGACTTTTTTTGGCTTTAATCTATGTTATCAAGGATCTATTTCCAAATATAAAATATTATGGGAGTTTGTGATAAAAAATGGTTCATAATGATCTTGTGAATTTATCAAAACATATCCCATATGAGTGTCAACCCATGTGTGCTAAAAGGCCCATTTTCATGCACCATCTCACGATCAAAACAAGTTCAATATAATGTTTTTTGGGGTTGTTACTCCAAGGTAAATTTTGTAAAGATCCATATCCACTTGTACTATCCACATAGGGATGTATTTTCCTGAAATTTACTTATAATATACTTTTACAAAATTTAGGGATAATTTACAACGTTTACTCTTATCCATAAGTCTTTCTCCATGGTTTTTGATCCCTAATACCAACAATATTTATTCATTCCATTGATTCTAACAACGAAAAAATGTATCTTAAATATAGTTTATTTCGTTATTTATTAAGTGAAAACTCACATATCACAAACTAAGAGATAAATAATCCTATTGTGTTTGGGTAATTAGGTATATAGAATATCAACATGATAAATTGATACAATGATTTTTTTAAAGACATCCTTAATATGATTCTGATATTATATTTCATTTAAAGCTACAAAAGAGAACCTATGGACATAAAAAACAAAGGGTTGAGTTATAAATCTCAATAAGGTAATAAACATATAATAAATGACGAAGTAAATACATGTAACTAAAAAATAATTTAAAGGGGATATAGAATGGGTGAAAATATTAAACATGAACATCAATGTATGATATATGAGGATAACATAAAGGTAAAAAGGGAATTTGGAAACAGTATTAAACATGAAATAATAAACACATGTGATTTCGAAATACCAGTACATCATAATACAATGAAAAATTCACCTAACAGATTCATTTTACTCCCTAATCCCATACACAATGTCTCATGATACTAAAACATTAACCAATTTTTTAAAGAGCTATATATTCTTGGTGCCCCCATCAATTTCATTTAATATACATTCAATAGTCTTTTACATAAACTATTAAAAATATGATCATATTTAATAAAAAAATCAATAATGAAATTTAGGTGCATCGAATAAATACGTAGAAGTCTTAAATAATATAATGATTGGTATTTCTAGATGAATACACTTTAGTGGAAATAAATATGGTATTAACAATACAAATGTTTGACCAAGGAAAATTACTGGATAATTTCAACGGCATAATGTAATGACCCTAATCCCAACAGTCCAGTGCTAGTGTCTATTTTATTAAATTTTCATTGATACAAGGAATCAAATATGAAATGACTAAACAATTAGCTATTTTTGAAAACTAGATACATTCATGATACTGATTTTAAATTCATGAAATAAAACAAATCATAATTTTGAGGGAATACAGAATCAATGTTACGATGTAAATAACTAAAAATTGATGTGATTCATTCAATAAAATGATAATTAAATTCACCCATTGGTAGTTTCATAGAATATAATTTCATGGATAAAAATAATAACTAAATTAGAAATTAAAGAAAGTCTAAATAACTGGATTCAATGTTTTTAATGTTTATGATAACTTTACCATCAATACCATTCAGAATATGATTTAAAACATACTGGGTAAATACCAATATGATTGTCCTAACTATTCATCTCATGAGACAACCAATGAATCAAGTGGATATCTTTAACATTGCAGAATTATATAATAAAATTTCAAATAATTCCTTTTATATCAAATAATAAATTTAATTTTTCTATTTATATTCCTTATCAAATATCAATATAGAGTGAAGAATATGGGTTTATAAATATTTTCCAAGTTAATAAAATAAATTTCAAATAACACTCCATATGTAAAAATTGGAATAAAATTTGAGAAATAATTATATCCATCAAAAATTAATATTTATAAGAAAATTTGTTTCTAATAAAAAATAATTAAAAGAATGTAATTTTTTCAAGTGTAACATATTAATAAAAAAATAAATTTGAGGTTTTACAATAAATTTTACCTCTTAGTAACAATCAAGAGAAATAAAATTTAATAATACAATAAAATATGGAGAATAGGATACCATGAATTTTGAACAAATAAAGAAATTACATGTCAAAGGGGAATTATATACACCACATAAAATTTAATTGGTGCAAAATAATAAATTAGTCTCCATAGAATGGAAATTGGGGAAAAATACTCTACCTCATGCTTCTGTTTGATTGTATATTCATTATCCTCATATATAGTGTTTTTAAAAAATTTATTAATTTAAACTAGAACTGTAATAATATTTATAATATTTTAAATTATATTTCTATAGCATTTATCACTAATTCATTATAACAATTCATTATTTTTATTATTTCATGTGTTAATTTCTTAGTTTTCTTATGTATTTTCTATCATTAAATTTATTATTATTTAACAAACTATAGAGTTTTATCATCCCAATAACAATATTCATGTAATAATAATCATATTTATAAATCTATTATACTTTTAATTTTAATCATGAATAATCATTTTGAAAAATGAAGTACGTTACGATTATGGAAATAGTCGGTCGTACGAAAGCATGAGTAATATTTCAACTTTCCACTGATCCTTTTTGAAAGGAGTAATGATATAATTTACTATTAAAAAATGATCATAAAATCATTAATATCATATTATATAATTATATATGTCATTTATTTTTTGTGGTGATGATAATAGAGTCACATTACATCATGAGGGTGGTAGTCCAAACATACATGAATAATGTTATCATCTTTATGTGAGTGAAGAGGAAAGAATGAATGTGATACATATTATATTTAAATAATGATAAATATGTTATTAATTTCATTATTATGTAATTTATGTCACATGTAATAATTATATTAATCTTTATCACCTTCCATGGGAATAATTAGTAAAAGATGAAACACATAGCTTCAAGAGGTGGTAGTTTGTTGTACGCCTTAGAAACATTATAATATCTCCAATAGAATTAAATGTTAATAGTTATATATATAATATAGTGAATAAAGAGATATAATTTCTTTTTATAAATAACATATATATAATTTAAATCCATCATTATACCCAACCATGAAATGTGGTAATAGAAGAACGATTGACATTTGATCACGAGATGATAGTTTTTTGTAGACAAAAATGATAATTAGATAACCAACATGATTGATTTTAGTGTGGTCGTATGTCATAAAAATATTTAAAAGGATAATAAGTGATTTAATATGATAAGGTTATTATATGATCATGGTTTGACAGAAATTGTAGGAGGTGGGGATATAAGAAAAATAAAGACACTCGTGGAAGAACATTACATGTTTTTCGGGTATCCTCATTATGTTATCCCCAAAATCGTTGAATGCAAGGATTTGATTCTAAAACAAAGGATTATATGATGAGGATATTGATTTGGGAAATTTATATTCTTAGGGATTTTTCAAACCATATAGGTGTGAAATTGTGAATAAGAGAGGATATGGTGAGGTTTTTTTATAGGATGAGTGGCACATTTGTAATTTTTTTTGAAATAGTGGATTCCAACTACCTTTTTATCATGTCAACATGACCTAATAATGGAAAATTCATGATAATTTAAGGTTTAATTTTTATATATGGCCATTAATGGGATTTTGGAAATGTTTTTGGTTATTTTACACCATATATTCAATGATTAACCACTAAGTAAACTCGTTTTAACATGGATCATCATCATTAATATTAATTGTTTTCACTAAAAATTATGTAAATAAAATTATGTTTACCATATAATATAATATAAATTTTAAATACTCCAATTATGGAATCCATTTTTTAATATTCAACTCACATAATTATAACAATTTAAAATAAAATTAATCTTGTAGATGTAATGAGAAATAAATTTTTGAAGAAGAAAATGTTAAAGAGTTTACAATGTTTTTACATAAAAAAACAATATGAAATTGATTAATATTATGTAAATTGGATTGATTTTTTAAAATCGAAATAAGTTTACATTAAATTCATTACAAAATATTATTTAACAATATAAATTATTTAAATGAAATGGAAATTTCAATTAAAAATCTATACTTTTCACTATTAATTGAAAAATGAAACATCTTTTAAAAATCCCTAAAACAACATATGATATTTTTTGTATTGACATTTCAAAAAAATAATTTTATTTATATATATATAATTTTTAATAGTATTATAAATTAATTTTAAATTATATTTTTAATGCGTGAAAAATATTTCTTTTAGATAAAATACAGTTTTATAAAAAACATTTTTTTCTTCTAAATTATTATTATTTTGTTAATAATAAATAGATAAAAATATATATAATACATAGTTACTAAAATTTAAACCGCTATATTTAATTATTAGGATATATATATATAATATTTAATAAAAATATTTTAATAATATTTCAAATTTGTTTTAAACTTGGTGTTGTTTTCCTCACAAGCTTTGGTTGAAATTAAGTTTATTCTTAATGAAATATATCATAAATTATTGGTATGTGAAATTATCCCCACCTTAAATAAATTGAGTCCTAGTAATTGAAATTTGATCACAATAATCAAGGGAATGATATTTTTAAATAATTATATCAAAAAACCCATATCATAAATGTGTTAAAAATATCATATTTATAAGAGGGAAAGGGATTTACAGAGGTAAAATGGAAGAATCACATAAATAGGATTACAAGTAGGATAAAATATATGGGAAATGAAAATATGGATATGAAATAAAATTCCAATTTCCAATGATTAATTTATACTGATATATTATATTGATCACAAGAAACTGGTTCATCTAATGAAAGGTAACAACTACAAAACCATAAATCATATAGGTGGGAACAAGTTCATTGATATCATTAGAAATAATAAAAATCTGATAAATTTTTTTTTCAAGATCCTTTTCCCAATGTTTATGAACATTCATTATAAGATATACTTACTTTAATTCATTCCATTTTCATATGATTAATCTCATCATTTGGTTATGCCTTATACAATTTCCAATTCTTCACCCACTCTATGAAATAAATATCCAAAAAGTGATTTTTTTCTTTAAATACTGAAATTAAATTTATTAGATTCTAAGATACATAAAATAGTGACAATTATTTTTTCTTTCTCAAACTATTTTCCAAAACCAATATGGTGGGAAAATGTTATCCAATATGCATAAATATACATATTGTGATGTAATACATTAATCTCTAAAACCATGACAAATGTTCAATATAGAACATTTAATAAACGGTTACCCTTATAACCCTATAAAATGATCTATACAAAAATGAATATATAAAATCACACATAATTTAAAAAATGAACTTACAATTAATTCCCCAAATAACATGATGTATCTTTTAATCATAACATAAAAAACATGTGAATACCATCATCATATATTCTTTGAAACATGGTAATATGTTCAATTTATATAAATTCCTATTGGAGAAATAAACCATTACTTAGTCAATAAATAAAAAATATTATTGGATGTATTCTTCAAACCCCAAAACATTGTTAACTACATCACTGATAGTAGGAATCACCTTTTCAAAAAATCATTAATCAGCTCCAAGGTAGTCAGCACTATCCAAAATATTTTATCCATATAAATATTCTATTTCTATGAAAATAATTATCTAAATAGTAGGAAAATAGTAATTATTTTATTTCTCTTAGTCGTGTGTTTTTAAATAATTTGAACATTCTGTTTAATCATTTTTCTTTCTACTATACAAAAAAGTCTTTCAAATCCATCAAGATATATTATAGTATCCAAATCCTCAAACATTAAGTAATTCTAATAACAATAATATCATCAATACGAAATTTACAATATATTCCAATAATTCAAATACATAATCAAATTTATATTTCCTCATCCACAATATCGTCATCACAACTGTTACCCTCATCCCTTAGCTTTTTTAGATTTAAATTACCTTGATTCTTAGGGAATTCATTTATGCAGTTCCTCGTACCATTATAGGTCAAGAATTGTACATTAAAAATGTTTTTTACACTTTAAATAATAAGAATATTTTAATTTATCTCCACACTTTTATAAAAACTATTATTTTTTTTATGATTATATCTGGGTGTTTCTATGTTAAATTATTATATTTCAGAAAATCATTCATTACCCTTTTACTTTTATCTGTTTTTTTACAATCCTAATATTATTCTCATAATTTCATTCAATATACAATAATTAAAACATTAATTTTATAGATTTTTAGAGTATGAATGTATTTCCATATAGGATGATAATTTATTAGAGATTACCTCCCATCAGAATAAGGTCTTAATACATTCGAAAAATGACCATTCATACACTTTTGATTATAATCATTAATGTGGTTCCCATTACATCAAGTAGAAAGCATTTATAAATTATGGAATATACTATATTATATCTTATAATTATGAAACATAATTTATAATCCCCAAACTAGTGAAATACATAACAATAATTAAACAATTTATTCATATCTAATATTATAATCATAAACATGTTTTCCTAGGGGATATTTATTTTTTAAATCCTTCATAATGGGATTCAATGAAAATGTAAAATATCCTAAGAATATACCATGAATGTGTGAAACTAGGTATGAAATAAGGCCCATTTTTGTGTACCAAGTGTCAATCGGGTCAAGACAAATGCTCCCTTTTTTAGTTACAACCTCTAAGAACATCTTTTCTAGAACCACATCCACATGTAGTATCGAGAAAGAGATGATATCAATGAACAAACACATAATATCTTCCTTAACAAACAATAATATATTATTATATACTTATACATAATTACTCTCATATGGTAATGTTCCCCAATATATGTTTTCATAAATCTGGCTCCCATTTTTTCAAAAAATCATACCCTCAAACCCATTGTAATGACTTCGACCCTATTATCCTAGAGAAAATGTCAGTTCTATAACATTGTAATTGATACAAGTAATCAAATCTCTCAGGGCCAAACAACTTAGAATTTTTTCACAAAACTAGATACATACAAGATACCAATTCTACATTGGGAAAATAAAACAAATAATAACATAATTAAAAGGTCAATATTATTGAATGTCATTCCTTGAATTCATGTTAATGTCATGGGCAAAGGAAAAAAGATAGAACTCGAATGCTTAATAAGGGTAAAGTATAGTTGAATATATCCTGAACATATAACCCTAATAAATATGTATGGGTATAGAACTGAACATATAATCTATTTAGATAACTTGACTATCATTGTGATATGTTTAAGAGTCAATATGGTATGGTAAAAAACTAAAAACACATTCAATT
The DNA here is from genome assembly GCA_963277665.1 of Viscum album. Classification (NCBI taxonomy): domain Eukaryota; kingdom Viridiplantae; phylum Streptophyta; class Magnoliopsida; order Santalales; family Viscaceae; genus Viscum; species Viscum album. The sequence goes on along the minus strand of OY728160.1, from coordinate 868,200,452 downwards.
TAATCAATAAAATAAAAATGATATATATATATATATATATATATAATTTCTTAGTGAGAATATAATTGGTAGAAATAGTAAATAAAATTTAATGAAGGCTATTCTTAATTATTATACTCTATGTTACCCATGTACATGATACCTCAACCGTAAAGATCTTTCATAATACATTTTAAAACATACTAAAAAAATCCTTGTGGATGGTTAAATGATTTGTCGGCTGGGTCTACTAATGAATCAAAGGGATACCAATAACTATGCCCACCATTTTTCATACTTATCCATACAATTCCATATATATAAAATAATCAATTTAAATCACAAATCAATATTCATGATCAAATATCTATATTGAGTAATGAATATTAATTTACCAATATTTTGCAAGTTAATCAAATACCATTCAATGTAGAAATCATATTTAAAAATGGAATAGGCTTTGGGAAAAAATTATATTCATCATAAAATAATATGGATAATTAAGATAAATGTAATTTACAATTAAAAATTATTTTAATAACACGATTTTTACAAGATAATTCTAAAAATAAAAAAAACAAGATTGTACAATAAATTTTACCACATGGTACCTTTAAATTCAAATAAAATTGGTTGGTTTATTTCAAATTGAATATTAAAATAATATTATTTATTAATAAATAATGATATAAAATATTATAGGATAATTATATACACCATATAAATGGTAATTGGTTCATAATAACAAATAATACTCAATGGAATGTAAATTGAGATGGAATCTCTTACATCACACTAACCTTAGATTGTAATTTTTTTTAAATTCATGTATAGTGGTTTAAAACATGTTATTATATTATAACAGAACCATATTAATATTTATAATTTCATATATGATCCTTTTATATCATCTTATCACCAGTTCAATAATAACTCTTCACTAATTTCATTGTTTCGATAGTTAATTATAATTTTTATGTGTGTTTTTTAATAAATATTGGGTGAATTGTAATTTTATAGGATTTAATAGTCTCCGTTATAATAATTATGAAATAAATATACTTTTTAAACCAATTATAAATTTATTATCAATCATTAATTATTGTTATTAATATTGAATTATGTTATGTTCATGGAGACCATAGGCTGTACCTATTCATGAGTAACGCTTCTATTTTTCACTTATTAGTATGTAAAGGAGGTAATTTACATTTTACATTTAAATAATTATAATAAAATCATTAATACCATATTATACATGTGTTATGTTGTTGAAATGAGAGTCACATCGCTTTGTAAAGGCGGTAGTCCACACATACATAAACGATGTCATCATCTTTACGTGAGGGAAAGGTAATGAAATAATGTGATATGTATTATATTTATAGAATGATAAATATTTCATGAATATAATATTTATTTAATTTATATCACATATAATAATTAAATTTATCTCTATCACCATATATGTGAAGCATTGTTGATACATGAATAACATCACATTGCAAGGGGAAAATCTGCAGTACACATGACCTACGTTACCATATCTCCTACATAAAGGAATGAAATGAGATATACATGATATAGTGACTAAAAAGGTATAAATATTTCATATAAAATAAATATATTTTATAAACATAATCATATCCATCCTTTAAGGGTGGTAATAGAAGAATGAATAACATTAGTTTGCAAGGTGGAAGTCCACCGTAAACACGAATAATGATTTCATAACCCATTTTATAGTAGTGGGGTAGTATATATGACATAAAATTATTTTAAAAACATATGAGTATATGTAATCTACTAAATTAATTATATCATAATGGATTAACAAATATTTATGGAGTTTTATAAATAAGTAAAATAATTAAACTTGTTGAAGAACATCATCGATACTGTGTGTATCCTAGACAGGTTTTCACTAGTGTCTTTAAAAGTACAAATTATACACAATAAAGGGATTCCAGTATGAGGGGAGGGGTGATTTGAATTTATTTGAGTAGGGATTTTCAAAACCAATGAGGTGTTATGATTTTTTGAATAGATGAGATACGGAGGCCTTTTTAAGTGGGGTGATTGGAACAATTGTGATTGTTTTTAAAGAGTGACTTCCTACCTCATTTTGTTCCATATAACCAGGCTACAATAATTTTAAAACTATATAATAGATGTGATAATGTCAGAATATTGTCATAAATTTTTTTACATGTTTTTTTCATTTTAACACTTTATATTTTATGATTAATCACTATGTGAACTTGTGTTAACATTAATTGCTGAAATTAATCTTTACTATATTTACCGATCAATATTTTAAAAATTCACTTTTTCCTTATTAAGTAATATTTAGTTTGATTATACAAAATTTTTAATCCATTTTAACTAATTCAACCCCCTATGTTGCAAAAGTAAATTTAATATCAATCCCATTGTCGTGACAATAAAGCCTGTTTTTAAAGTGAAAATGTTCTAAAGTTTACAATTTTTATATCCAAAATAAATTTAAAAATATTTACAATGAAAGAAATTGTATTGATATATTCAAAATTGAAAAAATTTAATTCAAAATAAATTAATAATATAAATCATTATTATAATGTATTTAAATTAAAATAATGGTTCAAATTAAAATTTAGTACTTGCACTATTAATCAAAAAATAAAACATCTCATATATTCTAAAAAGCTCCCCTTAAGAAAATTTTAGTTTTTTGATTATAAATTTAATTTTAAAATTTAAAATAAGTTATATTAGAGTGTGAAAAATTATTTTTAAATTATGTGAAAATATCATGACAATTCTAACTTTTAGAAAAAATAGTTGTTTTTTAGAAAAAAATTCATTTTCTTATAAATATTTCTTATTTTGTTATTAATCAATAGATAACCATATCATCATAATTTAGTCTATTCTATTAATTCCAAAAAATTTAATAGACATTATATATATATATAATCAATTCTATTAAATAATAATATTTTATTAATATTTCAAATTTTCTTTGAACTCAGTGTTGTGTTCCTCTCAAGCCAACGATGAAATTAAATTTAATCACATGGAAATATATTGTAGCGTCTTAGGTTGTTACACTTAATATGGGAACAAAATGATTCATGTGGGATTAATAAGAGTTAAATGTGTATATAATAACTGGTAAATCATAAGGGAAATAATTGGGATATGTATGAATATAATTGAACATGAAATATTGTGAATTAAAAGGAACAATACAAAAAGGGTTCTTGAATAAATGTTTGGCTTGGAAATTTTAGAGGATGATTTTGACAGCATAGTAGGGGTACATAATGAATTGTTGGAGGATTTAATAAATTTAAAATAGGTCAATTTGCACTTCAAAATCATAAGGTAAGTAATATGGATGTGTGAGAAGATACACCATCATAAAAAAGTAAAACAAAAGGCATAATACAAAAGAGGTGCTTGAATAAAGAGGATAATGAGAGGATCCATTACCTTAAACCCATGTTTCCAAAAATATTGGAAGAAGATTTTTGAGATATTGGGGTTACCTTGTGATGGATATATAGAATAAATGGACTACTATAATAATTTTCTAATGCTTTTCAGTGAGTTATAAAATGATATTGGGTGGGGTTATATTGGAAAATAGTTTGTGTTCATTATTTTTTGTCCAACATAGTGTTTTGGAATATAAACAATAATGTAATAAAAATCTCAAAACATCCAATGGTTTTTGAAAATATGATGCTATATAATTATTTTTAAAACCATTATACATTATTATAAAAATAATAACACTTTTAATGTGTAAGTTAGTCATGTTTATAATGAATTGATTTTAAAACATTTTACTCATAAATAGGCTTTGGGGGATTCATAAAGGGTTTATAAAATATATAAAATTACCTCAAAAATTATTTTAAAAGGGAAATATATATTTCATTGTATAAACCTTTTATGGAACATAGTACATCACTTTTGGGACATCATGATGTCATAATACATATGGTAAATTTATAGCCTATTTAATTTTTACCCCAAAATATTACTATCTCCTAAAATTTGGAAAAATTCATAATAGGATAATATATATGCTATGATTCCAAAAAATAATATTAATGTTATCAACAAAAATCTATAAATATGATAAATTATATTTTCAAATAAATAAACTTCTTGTATTAAATATTAATTATTTTTTAACAGTAATCATTTTCTAACACTTATAAAAAATACATTGTCAATTAATAAAATTACATTATCATTTATTTTTATTATATAATATTTAATAATAATATTTTATTGAAATATAATTTATTTTAAAAACTGATTAATTAAAACAAAGTAGTAACTTTATTGAAATAAAATTTTACTGAAGAATACATTTCGTGTTTTTTCATATTGAAATCTAATTTTTTAAAAACTCATTACTTAATAAATTATAAATTAAAAAAACGATTATATATAATTATAATTTTATTAAATATTAAAACTGTGTATTCATACTATTAGGGTTGATATAAATAACCCCTTATTACACTCATGAAAATCCTAAGGTTGAGGTGCGTGATGGTGAGATTTTCTTGGGGTGGTTCAACAAACATAGTTTGTGTCAACATCTTGACCAGCTTAAAAATATATCGTACATGATTTCTATCACGTTAGAGTTATTGATTCTAATATAGGGATATGTCGATGGTAAATACCATTGATTCTATCTCCCACATAATCTATTTGAAATGGGATTCATATGGTGTGTTTCTACTGGTCAAGTGTATATCTTATTTGATATTTGTAAATTGTATTAATCATAACCATTAATATATAATAATTTATCAATAGTCATGATGCTACATTTCTATTTTAAATCAATCATGATATAAAAAAATAATTTGAAGTGTTTTGTATAACAACATTATATAATAGGAAATTTAATTCAAAAATTTAGGGAATTTTATTAATAAATGTTCAAGTAATTGGATTTTCATAAGAGTTAAACGAATAGTTAGGGGGAATCTTGGGTTTTATGAATCTTATAACACAATTTTTTTTTAAAAAACATAAAGAGGTGAATGGCTAGAAAATAGTTAGAATAAATAGTGTATCTCATCCATGCAACACAATAAAGAGGAGCACATTTTGAAAAATCATTTGAGGGAGAATGAATGAATTTGAAAATTATTAATGTTGGGTTGAGGAGCCGATCTGAATGGTTTGTGAATGACTTGAAAAATCATGCACAATAAGTGAATTGTTTATGGAACTTAGGTAGAAATGGTGAATAGTTTTGGAAACTGTGCAGCCAAAACATACTCAATTTTAAAATGGTAGAAATCCCACATTACCCATCTTCTATTTTATGTTAATTATTTCTTATTCCTTCTTTATTTTATCACACCCACAATATCTATATCTCTTGTGTTTGAATCCACATCTCCACATCATAGGTTTTTTAATAACTCCCTTTTTTATCTTTGATTTAGGTTTCACTCATCATGTTGGGTCCATATTGGTAATCACATCAATAAAATTCATTTTTTTCTTCAACAATCCCTCTATATAGGATGAAAAATCCATGAATGATAAAATTAACTATTTATAGGGAATTTATTGATTTCTCTGATTTCCTTCGATTTAGATTGAGTGAGAGGCAGATACTGGATGTGGAGAGTAATACCTACCTAGGGTTTGTGGTATATAGATTTTACCTTAAATTATAGATGTTTATATCTCACATAATAGTTTCATACACCATAATATTCGTATTTTTCATCTAAAATTAGTAATACAAAAAATGAAATGTTAAAAACGTGTTCAGATATCTTATCTCCCATTTTCACATTTTTTGGATGTTGACCCAAACCCAAACAACCCCTTGAGGGGGGTTTTTTGAATGCCTATGATTATGAAACCTTTTTGGGTGGGTTGTGTTTTCCACTATTGAGTGGAATCCATATATAAATATGAAGGGAAGGATATAGGTTAAATATATCTAATGAATCTTGAAAAATATAAATGAAATTGAAGAAGAAGTAGATTAATTGTGATTTATAAAATTATTTGGAAGACATATTGGGTAATGGATTAATATAAATGGTTTGTATGGTTTCATATACACTAACATGGCCCCACTTTATATCCCTTATGAGTTAATCTATTAATCAAATGATTTTGATGAAATAAATTAATAAAACTCGAGGTAACTAACATGGAAACCAATACTTTGTTTAAAATTTTCAAAGATGGACACTTAGGTATAGAATTGACATCATTTAATGTCACTGGAAACTCATTTAAATTGGATTCCTCAAATCATTTCCTTACATATAGCATTCTAGACTACCTTGGACATGCTCTTCATGATCCACTCAAGACAATGTTGAGTTTTATATAGATGAGATTTAATGATGATGCCATGGTCAATTGAATTAGTCCTTTTTCTTGTGGGTCGACATTATATCATATTTTCTGTAGATGATATATGTAGTTTAAAAGAGGATATATTCTTAAATAGCCTTGGGTCATATCCCTGGTCGTTCAGATACTTGATACAATATGTATACTTCATAGCATATTATTTACTATTGTATATAGTTTTCATTAATTGAGTGACATCTTATCATAACATTTAAATGTTGATTGTGTTGTATCACATTAAGTTTTAATAAATTTATTTGATTATATGAAATAACTACTACAAAATTTGTGCATTTATTTTATTTTTTATAGACACCGTTGGTTGTGGACTACTGAATATATCTCATACCCAATTTGAGTTTTTGATTAGTTCCACAAAAGACTTTATGGATAACAGTAAGGACAAGGGGAAGTATCCTATTATGGATGCTTGAATTTTGTGATCGGATGGAGTATGGAGAAGTGGATTGATCATATGCTCACAATGATATTGAACATTTCTTTGGTCTCATTTTTATTTTTATAGCAGATTATAAATTCATACTTACCTATTATTGTGTACATTCATTTTTTTTGTATATCACCATGACATTATCACCATTTTCATATAGTTCTTAATAGGTATTCATCATTTATTTCTTTGTCTACATGTTATTATATCAAATTTCCTTGGTGTTATCTTATTTCTATTTCTTATCTATCCATTTATTACTTAGGTTACCTATTGTTATATGAGGGTATAATATCCCAACAATATGAATATAGGACCTCACTACTAGCCAGTTGGATCAGGAATATAAAGAGGTGGGTTTTAGGCCATGTGGACCTCAAATTTATTTACATTCTTGTGAACCATACCCATACATCCACAAATTTTATGGTATTTATGATTTCAATTTAAAAAAACATGGAAAATTTTCATATAATATTTTTTAGTTTACCTCTTTGTGTTTTTTTAAGTCACACTATATTCAGAAACATGGGTCTTCAAATAAAAATTCTTAACAACTATCATCCCTTATAAGATAGTGTACAAAACGATTCAATAATTATTCACTTGAAGCACTCATAAGACATGCTTGACATGAAAAATTATAGTTACATGAAGAGTTCACCATAAAACAAGTAATTAATTACAATTATTTATTCTAGAAAAAGCATTGTAAAAATCACATTGTAAAATGATTCACTAGACACTATATGTTGATTTTCATATTCTCTAAATAATGGGTTTTGATAGATCCACAAGAATAAATTGGAATAAAAATTTAAATGAAACTACTTGATGCTTATTGATTATAATCCATATTCAATAAAATACCACAAAATTAACACACTAATTATCTGCCATGATCCCATTAAATAAATACATTACCCCTGTTATTGTCAAGGGATGAGTCTCCCATCGACTATAAAAAATAACACCAAAATATTTTCTTTGACAATATTTATCTGTTTGAATAATATTGAGATACACCATTCCAAGTGTTAGTTATCCCAATAAAAACATACTTGATTGTATACAAAAGATAAATAATCAACTCAATCAATCCAATAGAAACAACATAACATTTCACAAACTATTTAAATAAATTTTCACCTTTTATGTGGAATAATTATATTTTTACCATGAAAAAACCTCTTATGGGAGTGGGGTAACATTCTCATGATAATATAAGTGAATGTATATTATTTAAAATAAAATTAAAATATATTATTATCAAACTCATATTATTATTTTTTATTTGTTATTAAATCCATAAAATGAATTTTAGTAGATTTTTCCTAACCTAACAAAACTATAGTCAACGTTCATCTTTTAAAAAAATGGAATTTTTTATTGATTTGATTTTTCAATTAATGATGTATATGAGTTTTTATATGATTAATATTACTCAAGTTATCACACTTTAGGATATTTCACTTTATCACCAATATCATAAATCTATCACTTCTTCTATAAGGGTTGTTAATAAACTTGATTAGTTGTTATATATTCATCTTCTTATCAATGACATGAAATATTGGCTTCTTGATAATTAATAAATACTCTTAATTTATAATAAATAATTAAATAATTGATGTTTACTTATAATAATCTTTTGAATAAGGACTGAATGAATATATAAATCCCAATATTTCATGTACTGAATCATTACTATAGAATATGCTAAAATGCAGTGTTCTTATGTTATATCCTTGTATCCTTTTCAATATGGATTATTTAATTTATTAGGACTAATTGGATTACTTGAGGATTGAAAATATATTAATTATATTTTTACTTTATACCATTAAGTACAATAGTCTCCTAATCATTTTCATATAATCCACATTATTAATAATTTTTCTATTTTCATCCCTTGAAAAAATCAACCACGTAGTAACCGTTGTTTTTATTTCCATCACATCCTTTAAAATATAAATTTCTATATTCTAAATATAATATTTTATTTGGGAAAGAAAAATAATTTCCTTTTCATATGTCATTAAAAATCTAAGTAAAAATTCCATCACACGTGTCATTAACTATTAGTACTTTCATATAATGATTACCAAATTATACTAGCACTATGCACCACTACATTTCCCAAAGACTATATCATCAATACAAAATATTAATATCATATCTAATAATAATAATTATATATATATATATTATCATTAACTCATCTTCACTAAAATACATAGTTTCCCATGTATTGATCAAGAATAGCGTACTGCTCTATTGGTGCAAACTTTAGTCTATAGAGAGCCTTATTCAAGTTGAAATTGTTGTCCTCATACACAAAAATAATAAATCCATATAGGTATTCATTTTAAAAGTCTTTTTAAGAATAATCAATTATGGAATTCTAATTTTAGAACCATTTGAAATTCCATGGAATTTTGTTCACTAATATAGTGAAAAATAATCAATTTGTTTTAATGAATCCACAAGAGAAAGAGTATAATGCACATAAATCCCTTGAATTTGGTGGTATCCTTGTAAAATAATATATAACTTATTTTGAATATAATTTATTTATTTAGTTATGTTTTAAAAAAAACCAATGGGTTAATGAATTTCTTTAATCTGTCTTTCAAATAATTTCCCAAGATTGATTCTTTTGGATTTAGTTTAGCTAATAAATCATAGAAATTATCCAATTCCCATATTTTTTATCTGTATAAAAATTTATAGACTCTAATTGTGATTAATTTTTTTTAATAGAGATTAATTTCAATTCCATTTTATCTATAGTTTTCTGATCGCAAATAATGTTTTCATCATTGATTTTAGCCCTTCTTCTCAGTCTCCATATAACTAGTAAACCCATATCATTTTCCAAATATTAACATAATTCATTTGAATTAATATATATATTAATTATAATCTCCCTAAGATACTATACTCATAAAAAATCATTAATTTATTTTCTAACTATTTGATTAAAAATTATAATCACTTTCCTAGATAATTTTATATTATATTTTGAGTGTTTTTTTCAATCCAATTTTTAAATCATTTTATTCCCTTATATTTGAATGTTACATAATATATATCCCTTCATACCCATACTATTAAATCTTATTGTGATATTAATACTTATTTAATATAAACCATTTTATTAGGATGAATTAAAAGTAATACAATAATGGAATCTTCCAACACCAAATCTTTTACAACAAAATATATACCTAGACATAAAATGCATCGCTTTGTGAAATAGATTAATTTCAAAATTTATTCCTTCTCAAACAACTCTAGTAAGTAATTTTATATTAAAAACATTCAACCCATGTTGTTAATTATCATTTTCCTTACTTGTTATACAATAAATTTTTTAGTATTTCTCACCATTGAGACATGATTCCTTATCTAATTATCTGTGAGATAATTATCCACATAGATCTTGGTAAAATATATTACATTATTGGTTTGGTATATAAGAATTTTTTTCCTATGAGTCTTCTATTCCATACTCTTAATACCATAAATGTAGACAAAAACTTTGAATATGCAATTTATGATAATAAACCAAGACATATAAATAAAATAATAAATAAATTACACATAATAATTCTTTCTATCAATGGATCTTGTTGATATAATATAAAAAATAATTAAGATATAATTCTTGAAAACATATCAAATATTTTATCTTTAGATGTGTACTTTTTCAAAATAATATTTTTTGTTGATAAATGTTTTACATAAGAGTATGAAACCCAAATAACTACGTGATGTCATGAATTGTATACCATTTTACTATATTTTCCATGTAATTATGGAAAATATGGACAAGGTGTTTGTGATATTACTTATTTTAATCTTTTTTTGAAAACATATATTATCTTCTCCACTAGTAATATTGAGATTTACATTCAATAAATTTCAATAAATTATAATTTCACCATTATTTATCTTGAATGTACAAGTATTATTGGTGATTTTAATTTCTTCCCTTGCGTCTAATAATTGAATAAAATTATAGATGTTTTATCTAATGTACTCAATAACCATGAAATCTAAATTATTTACCCCACTTATTCCAATTTTTTTTATTAGAGAAAAAAATCAATAAAATAGAGATATATATACATAATTACTTATTTGAATACAAGTAATAGTTATGACATCAATAAATAATCACATAATACAAGGACCTAAATTATTAGTTTTGGGCAAACAAGAACTGTAAGAACAGTTATTTCATAGGTTGTGATCATTAATCCAAAATATAAATCAACTCTAGGAAATTACATCTGAAAAAATACTTTTCCAAACCATGGGAAGGGAAAAAGTAGGGATGATCTTAAATTCTTAGTTTGAGATGATATAAGATAGTATATAATAGTTGGATCAAAACCAACTGGAAAATCAAGAAGAATGAAAAAAATTATGATTTTAAAAAATATAAATCAATAAGTGTTAACCATAAGAATGGAAAATGGAAATATAATCTCAAACTATAACACTTTTCTAATGTATTTATAAAATAATAAAAGAATCATATAACACGATCCAAATACCATGGGTTGGAAAGTGAACATTCATAAACATATGATATCTTATCTTTGGGAACATGACTATTAACTAACCCCTGAACTTGTAAAATTATCATTGGACTTAAAATCCATCACATTCCCCTTTTGTGATCTAAGATACATTCTAATATATTATCACAACATTTCTATCCCATGAAATATAGTTCTTTACCCAATGCATTAGAGAGAGATATTTCCCTCACAAATCTCATAATACATACATTTATGTAGCACTAAAAAAATATCTTGACATCAAAAAATATATCATATATCGAAAATAGGGTTCATGGAACATTAAAATTATCACATAGTTAACCCATAGAAAGAATTGTTTTTCATATAATATCTAAAATGGATGTTATTAATTATTTATACGGAACCCATGAAAATAAAATGGGTTTTGTAAAACATACAAAATGTATAAAATAACATCATAAATATAATAATTTGATATCGGCCAACTGATCACAATAAATAATAACCTAAAATAATTATATACGGTGAAATAAGAAAAATAACTCCATTACAGATATATCCATTGATGGTAATGAAATAAAATCATAAATAAAAGAAAATTTGAAAAAAAAATATTTTTCATTGTAATAATCATGGTTAAAAATCCCTTTTTAAAAGCATAATTTTTATACAAAAAAAATGAAAAGTAAACATTTCAAAGAAATGGAATACATTCATAAACCCATTAGAACTATAATTAAAAAATAAATACCCATTAATAAGTATATTTCAGTGGAAAAGGATCATAAAATATGAAATTGTATAACATAAATAAATGTGTTTGAATTACCTTGTACCTTAAATTTACCAATTATTTCCACTGAAGTTCATTAGAATTTTTTTAATAAAAAATAAATGTATTAATTATATATTTCGAAACATTTTTAATATATTCTACCTTTTATACACTAAATTATTATTAACTCACTTCATGCATTATAAGGTTTTAATATATTTTCAACAATAGGTGTCAATTACTTTTATTGTATTTCATATGTATAAGAATTTTGATATCACTACCCATCATTTGAGACGAATTACAATACTGATGTACGATTTAATATTCTATAATATATAACTTAGTTTTAATTAAATGATATCATTTTACTTGATATGTTATTTGGTTACGTTATGTGAAAAATGAAATGATAACGACTTATATTTGGAATATTAGTGAAAAACGATACATTAATAATAAAATAAATAATTCATAAAAATATTTAGAGAAACATATAAAAATAATTATTCTATTGTTGGTGTATAATATTGTTATTTTTCATGTTCTTATGTACATCCATAATAATAATTTAAATCATTTTTCATATGGGTGGTTAAACCGATCCAAACATGAAAACACAATAACTTGACTGGTGAGTATGTTTTATGAGGGATTTATTTAAACATAATATCATTATAACAAAAAAAATATTGATATTAATCTTGATTTTTTTATTATGGTGAACCATATTCTATGATTATTGGATAATTTATGCTAGTCTATAATAGAGATGCAAAATATTTTATGGTGGTGGTGGTAATCTGTATGTCTGCATATTCAACTATCTCATTTCTCAACACATGAGAGTGGTGAAGGTGGATATTAAATTGAAATTTCAAGATCATAATTATATTATTTATATCAAAATTACTCATTTTTACCACCATAAATACAATCCATTCTGATTTTCAATGATAAAAATCCGATATTGCTTCTTGGAGGAGGTATTCCATGCTATACACTGTTGATATTCTTTTATTTCATCATAGTGGATAAAAATTAATAAATAAGTAAAGTAACAATAATATAATAAATTTATTATAATGAATCCTAACTCAATAATTGTTTTTGTGAAAGTATGTATTTTAGAGTAATTTTAAGAAGAAAATCATAATATGAGAAAACACTTATTTTATAGATTTGATTTTCCATGAAAGATACATGGTAATTGAAGGTATTATGCTTTATATGAGTGACCCAGGGATTATAAATAAGATTTAAGGGTCTATGAATATTAAATGACTATATTTTAAAGGAATAATTTTTTGGATATTTGTACCATTGATTTTTTGTGTTGGTATCCTCTTATATAGTGAGAAAAGGGTTACTTTTGGAGACACTCATCATATTTCAATAATTAAATGACACTATTATAATGTTAATAGATCCAAAGTTTTATAATTATTGAGTTTTGGTGTATATGGGTACATAAAGGCAAAAAATGTTTTACACGCATTTTTTAAACATTCTATAGTGTTTTACCATTAATTATTTAAAATTTCATTTTTGTTTTAAACTAGGAAACATGATTTTTAACAATATAATTTTATGTTTTATTAAAAATATAACATAAGCCATATAAACATATTTATTTTTTATGGATATAAATTTAAAATCTATTTAATTTAATTTTTTTCATAAATATTATATATTGAACTCTAAAATTAAAATATATAAATTGTTACTAAAATGTTATTGTAGAACAATAACATTTAGACCATTAAGAATTCTAAATATTATTTATTATTTAATAATAATTACATTATTTGTAATGTATTATATTGTTTGTTATATATAATATTATATTCATTTGTTAAATTAGTTCTATTTAATTGATTTCATATAATTTCCTTGATATTAATTACAAAACAACTTTAAAATAATTCTTTCAACACTATCATGGTAATTACCATTAATCATAAAAATACATATTTTATAACTAGATATAAAATTCATCATATTAAATAGTATTTAAATTATTATATAAAATTTAAGATTAGCTTTATCCAATTTTAGTTTATATTTATAGGGTAAATAATTTGAACATTTGAGCATATAAAATGAAAAGGCCCAGTTTTCATAAAAATTTATTTTTAAGGGAAATGATTTTTGATTATGATAAAATTATCTATGAAATTTACTTGATAGATTTTAAAATAATTATTATTATTCAAAAATTATTTAATTCACCAAAAAACAAATAAAATTAATCATATCATCATGTTATAATTAATTCAACAAAATACCTGAAAGTTTTTTTACTTAAATCGTTATATAAACATGTAGAATGTTCAGTGTTGTTTTTAAATTTAACATAGTATATGAAAATTATTTTTCATAATTTATAAAATGTAATTTTATAGTAAAATTTTTAAAAATATTTCAATAAATTATTATAATAAAATAATTTAAAAAAGTGATGACATGGATAGAAATGATATTTTTCTCTTAACATAAAAATTAACTATTTTTTAGAAAACTCAAAATTCATCTGAAGATAGTATAAAAATGATAAATCTAAAAAAAGAAATTAATTTACTAAAAGTTACATATTATATTTTATAAATAAAATATTAAAATAGATTAATAAAATATAATGAAAATATCTTCCTATAAGAAATAATTTTCTCAAATGCTAACTATTTTTTAAAATTAATTCTAATTATAGATATATCAATCATAAAAAGTAAAAATTTGATAAAAAATAATTTTCAAATAAAAATATTTTATTAGTTTCTATGGTGTAAAAATTATCCAAATATTTAATTTAAATATATTTTTTAATATTTATTTCATAATTGTTTTATTCCTATTTATACCTTCTAATGTTATTATAAACTTATATCGATCTATATTCAATTGAATTCTGTGATGTGTATTGAAAAACCATTAAACACATCATTTAATTAAGGATGAAAAACTAGTGTCATTACATTCTACCCCCAAAAGGATTTCATCTTTAAAATTTCATTACATGGAAGAAACCAATTTCGGGTACATTTTTCATCATGTCCCCCAATTTCAACATATCCTCCTCAAATTTATGATTTATCATAGAAATTTTAGCGAATGAGTGGTCTTGTTTTGGAACACCATATCTCTTTAATCAAGATCACTGTGGGTTATTTTTTATAGTATTTTTCATGTTTCAATTGAACAGAATCTTAGCATAGTATATGTGATGGTTCTTGTATGCACCTTCGAAAACAAATCCATGGAAAACATTTTGTACATAGTAGTGGTGTTGAGAGAGTGATAATAGTTAGTATATTACCCGCAAGGATCAAGGATATTGAAATGACCAACGTTCTGGGTCATAGATTCTCTTTCCTCCCAAAACTCAAAACTTTTTTCTAAATAGATATTAGGAGAAAATGGTTTCATTAACATAAACATTGTAATATATTTCAATATTGTTGGTATAGTAATTTTGTGGAGTTTACACCATTTTCATATTCTATATTTTGGTTTGGAAGTTCTCTATAATTTCATGGAAATGATCAAGACCCATCATCTCTTTTAATGAAGCATTATCCAAGCATGTTGGAGTCAGTCATCATCTCCTATACAGATCCTCATATGCTAGTATTTTGAAGAATGAATGGAAACTATTGTTATTTAAGAAATATATCATAGTAATACCTTGACCCCAAATCCATTAAAATACATTGAAAAATATATCTGTATATCATAATGATTTTAAATGGTTGTATCGGGATGAACATATTTTTAAGGACGATATATTGTTCTAAATATATTCTTTTCCTAAAAATCCTTCTAAATTCTTTTTATAAACTATAATAAAACCTCAAATATCAATTATATACAATATTGAGGGGTACCCCATGAATCCTAACCACCAACTTAATGTATACATTGGTAATATTATCTAATGAGAAATTATTTTCTATGGAAATAATATACAATGACTATGCAAGGAACTCAACAAAAACCCATATAACATTATGATAATTAGATGTATTCCAGATTCCTTTGATGAAATCCATGGAGAAGTTTTCACATTTATATACTAGTATGGGTAATGGTTTCATAAAATCTTTAGGATTCTTTTTATCTGACTTAACTTCATGACATACCAAGAATAGATAGATGTACATTGGAATTTCTCAATTCCATTTATCCCACAATATGATTTCCTTCAGACCTTTGTACATCATTTTGAATCCATGATAGATAAAGAAGGATGTTCTATGTGCATAATCCAATAACCCATCCTTCATATATAGTATATACGAGACACATATTTTGGGTTCAATCCTTAGAATACCATATTATTCAATTTTGAACTACATAATATTCCCTAATTTATTTTTTAGCTACACATCATTCTCTTTGGATTCAATGATCCTTACATCATTAGTAAGTTGATTAGAAACATTAGTTATGGAAGATTAAAACCCTTACCTTATGAACCTAATGATTCGTACATTGTAAATCGATGAGTATTGGAAATCATTCAATATAATGATATATAATGTATCATAATCTTTTATACTCAAATAATCATCCACATTGTTTCAATTTCTAGAGTTTTCATGTAACGTGAATCCAAAATATTTTATCACCTCTAAAAACAAACTTTTCACTTGAGTAAATCCTTTGGTGTGATGATATATTTAAATATATTGTGATCATTGTATTTATCTTACTTTTCACCCAAATATTTATGTCCCCATATTTTTAATGTAAAGATCATCTCTTCTAAATCCAAATATTGTGTCGTGTAATTTTCCCATGAATCGTCAATTTTCATGAGAATAAAGTAATTATATTTTCATTTATCATAAGCATGCATCCTAATAAATTCAATACTGAATTACTACAACTTCAAACCCATCACAACTATAGGGTAATGTTTGAAATACTATATTTACCAACGTTTCCTCAATCTCCTTGAATATATCATCACATTATTCTATATAGATGAACTTGAATACATTCAATGATAAAGTGGTTAATGGATTTTATAGGCATGAAAAAATTCTCATCAATAATTGATAATACCCTATCAACCCAACAAAAAAATTGATTTTATTCATAGTGGTTGGTTTAGGTCATTGCTCAATAATCTCAGTCTCAGGAGGATATATAGATGCAACCTCATATATGATGAAATGACAAAGAAATAATACATTTTCTCAATAATGAAGATTTTATAAGTTCTTTATACAATATTTCCCTACATATATTCTTCAACATACCCCTTAAAGAGATCTTCACGCACTTCCATTTTTTTGGAATATATAAAAATATCTTCTATAATGACTACCAAAAAATGATTTAGGTAATCTCTAAACACTATATTCATAATATGAGTGGATATAGTAGTGTAATTGTTAAGCCCAAACAGAATCACTATAAACTCATAGTGTCTGTACCATTACAAAAAAATTTTATTTGTATTATCCTCGTTTTTTACCCTTAATTGATTATATTCATATTATTTTCCAATAATTACAATGAATTGTGAATAGATGATTTTATTAAAAATGAAATATATAAAGGGTAGATGACAGTTTTTTTATCATTATTTATTGAGTTCATGATAATTTATTTTGTGATTTATTACTCCATCCTACATCTTTACAATGAGGAGTAGTTCACCACATTGATAAATGCTAGGGTGTATAAAACACTTTTCATTATTCTATAATAATCTCTTCCTTACCTCCCCTAATTAAATGGTCTCCATTATAAATGGAGTCTTAAAGATAGGATAATATATAGAGATTAGTTTTATTAATAATTCCGCCTCACATTCTAGGGAAAAACAATAAAATCAATCTGGAAAAACATTATCATATTCAAACATATTAATAATGTTATCAGTGTTGAATTTCACCCTGATAATATGTTCTAGTGACCCCTTGTTACTCTGTATCAAGACCCATATTATATAATTTATTTCACAAAATTTGTAGGATCATCCTTACAATAACAATTTATAACTAGATTATTTGGGATATGAAAAGAGAATTCCGTTTCTTAGTAATAGATATGAGTTTTATAAAATGAATGGGTTTCTATACCCATAATTTTGTCAATCTAACTATATGAAGAAGAAGAAAATTTTATAGTGATATCTCCCTAAAATTATTAATAGGAGAGTATTTTAAACCTTAGTTTCATTAAGAATTTTAGAAGGTGTTTTCATGGTTATATCAGGGTTCAATGTTTTAGGTGGTGAATCCATATTCTTGGTAAACATGTATGATATATAACAATGATAAGAACTATAATCAAATTAAAACATTCACTATTATAGAGTGAAGAATGAGTGTGCCTTTGGCCACATAATTATTGTTTTCTTTCTCTAATATAGTTATTAAATACGCCCTCCCACACTCCCCTAGTATAGGAGGTTTTTTTACCAATTATCTTAATCAAAGTAAGGTTTTGAGAATTGATTCATATAAAGCATATAATTAAAGAATTTTAAGCATTGAAGAGAGTGTGAATCCTTATACAGGGAACTCATTCCCTCAATGGTGTTATTTGAAATTTATTCATTTATTCAATATTCATGATTTTGATGTCTTAATTTATGAAATTTCTTACTCATCCAATAACATTTAAATAAATTACCAGGAAATTTATTCCCAAACATTTTATATGTGCCTCGATAGACCGTTTTACCACCAAGAAACTTTTTATTTGGTATTTTGTGATACTCTATCATTCATTTCCTCTCTCTTGGATTAGATGGTTTTATATATTCCCTTTCAACCTTAAGTATGCACCAGATAAGTTCTTCATATCATCCAAATTTCCATATAATTTTTTCCCAATTACTGAGATTTAAACAAAAAAATTGATCAATATTATTTTCATGTCTTGTGATAGAATATGAGGCAAGCCTTTCAAGTCTTTCGAAGTGTTCCTTATTTTATCGAACTAAATAACCCTTATTTGTTTAAATCAAGGAATTATCAATATATATTTTTGTGAAGAGATCATGTGAAAAATTTACTAAATAATATTCCATTCAAATTGTCTCACTTCCTAGAGTAATGTTATTCCCTTTTTATTGTATTTATAAGGAGATTACATCATGGGTCTGCCTCACCTTCCATATGATGGACATACAGAAGGATATTTTGATGCATCTCTAATTGAAGAAAAACAATATCTTTCCATTAAAATAAATATTTTTATAATGATAAATGGGTTATATGACCCAAAAAAGGATTATAGAAAATGACCATAAAGGATTTAATATAATGTAATTACCATATTAGTATTTTTTGGAGAACCATATTATCAATGTTAATATTAATAAAATTAGATTTCTGGGTGATAATTCCCATGACATTTTGAACTATGTCCCCATATAATTTTGAAAATCACCACATATTCCATCTTATCTATCACTAGCTCAGTTCATTATTATTCCCACCAAATCAATGATATAGAAAATTTAATGTTGAGGATACTTAAATTTTTTAATGTATAAGGCATAAAAATATAATCATAATAGAAATAACTCAAAAATAGTGAGTATGTTATTCCTTAACAACTCTTTATTTTTCAACCACAATTATCCCTGATTATTTCCCCCACATGTTATCCTTACAAATATTATTTAAAATGGTAACAAAAAATTTCATTATAGATTATAAATAAATATGAATTAATATTAATTTTGTCCCCAAAGAGTGTTAAACCAGTTGTGCTGTAAGGTCTTGATAACTGTGGAAAATAATTAGGGGTGAGATATACTCAACATACTCATGTTGAGGTTTTGACCCCTAAATAAATATATTCCAAATCCAATCCCATGTGTAATATCTAGATTATGATTTGACTAATTATTGATGAATCCACACTCTTTGGAATTGTATCGTTTTATGAATAATCTATATACCCTAAATCATGATTATTGATCTTTAAATGATTGGGCAAGAATTTCTTAAGTGATGATCATGTTATCATACACTTATTCTTATATTATCACCACTTATGATAATTTATTGATATCTAATATGTTTACCCATAATGAGAATATGAGCCCACCCATTCTTATTTATCCATTTCACCAAGTTATAAATTTATTTTTATGTTGAATACATCTATTAATGGTGGAATATTAGATGATCATTATGGAATATTTTTATGATCGTTCTTGATATAAATTGATTTTGTATCTCGTCCCTCAATAAACTAAAATTGTATAATTCAGATGTGTATTATTATGATATGAATTTAGTATTCCTCTAAAATAATTTAATTTTTATGTATTTAATGCTTGATTTACATCTGTCGGTATTGAAGTATGGTTTGTTTATATTTGGATATTAGCATAAGAAATGTTTTTTTGAAAACACTAGGGATTATTATAAGTATAAGATGATATCATCATGTTCTATTAATATATATTTTTTGTTATTACCTAGAATTAAAATCAATTTCTAGATGTAAAAAATTTGGTTATAAGATCTACTATATATTATGTAGGGGTAATGAAAGTAAAAAATGATTGATGTGTATTAACATGATATTCACTTGGTACATCAAAAAGAGGCCTATCTAGAAACCTATATTAACAAATAGTGGGTATAATCTTTGGGTAATTCACATTCTATTTTTAGACCGTTATGATGAATGATAGAATTAGATCTTCAGCAACCAATAATAATCCATAGTAATATGAGATGAACATAATGTGTCCTGGGTTGCAAGATGGTTTCATAAATGAGGATATTAAAATATAATTTTCATATTCTTATAATTACGTACTCTGATTATTAATATTATATAATTATACAATGATATTTGGTTTTACTCAGTGGATGGAGATATAAATAATCCTATCAAAAAAACAAATGTGTTGGAAAATCAGATAACCTTCCTCATGATAAATCAAATTAAATGGGATTTGGGATGAAAAATCATGAAGTTATTCTCAATATACTCCCTCGTGTTATTAACTCTAAAATTAATCATTATGAACATCCAAATAACTAATGGATGGAACAACTCGCTAATGAGCATTTTATGTTACAATTCCTTCCATATTTCTTCTGTTCCTCTAAAACTCTTATTAAAGAGTAATAGTACTATACTATAAAAAGGTCATTCATCATTCTAAACTTCTTAGAAAATGATAATGTTAATTTGGTTGTGTATCATTTGGTATGAGAAGTTTATAAACTGTATAATCTTATCAATAATATATGGAAATAGTATGAAATCTTCTCCCTAACTTGGAAATAATTTTGGAATGTATTTTTCATTATGTATTTTCTGAAAAACATTCACAATAAAATTAATAGGGAATTTCATGAACTAAATATGATGGATCTTTAATTTAGTAGAACCCATAAGTAAAAATTAACTAAATATTGATGGTATAGTTTAGTTTTTTTCATCATCCCTAAATGATACATTGAATAATAATTTGGTGGCCTAAGACCATGTCTCTGAATGAAATTGGATATATGGGAATCTAATATAAATTAATATGTTTTTGATGTGATTTCTAGAAAATAACTTGTATCAAAGCCTCCTGATGTTCTCTTGGTTTTGGGGACAAGAAGATTAAAATGGAATTTTGACGAAATAATAATAATAATACACATGGATGAAAAATTATTAATATTCCATTATTCTAGTAATTTGAAAGGAATCATAAAAAAATATCCTTATTGGGTATAATAATTTTTTTAAGTGTAGAAAAGAAGTTAGTTGAGAAAAAGAACATCTACCAACTTTCAAGATGCTCGTATGTGAAATGAATGGTGTAAAAGACCAACAGAATGTGTCACCCACACTATATTGATATAATTTCAAGTTGTATAGATATAACCCGGGTTAGTGCATAAATTCAAAATTTAGTTAGATCAATAAGAATCAACATTCTCTTAAGTAAAGATATAATAAGAAATAACATGATATTATAACCTCTAAAATGGGCTTTGAGAATGAAGTTGTTAATGGTACACATACCATCCACTCTAGAACATAATTTTTTTATTTCCTTAGGGATCTACCCAATCATTCCCATACGAATAATTTTCTAACTATATCTTCTCATATCCTCAATGACTATATTTCGAATTTTGCGTAGTTACTTATAATGGTATGATGATCTCTTTTAATATCCATATATCATCACGAATAGTTGTTTATGAGAATGTGATGCTTGAAATATTTTTCTTCTATATCTAGTTGAATATTATGTTTTTTTGGAAATCTAGTAGCTCCATTTTAAATGATATAGTATATGTCATAAATTCTAATGTTGTTAGTTTGCCATAATTTCCAAATTGTTTTAAATATTTTTGTTTGGTGGATGGGATACCATTAATTTTATTATTTTGAATTTATGTATGAGATTTATAATGAATTATTAGGTTTTTTGTAAGGGGGTTAATGATTTGTAAGTGTATTGTTATTTAGGTTTGGTTTTCTGTTCATCAGGCCATGATAACCATGTTTTTCAAAATAAAATGGGAGGATAATGGATAGTGGTAATTTTTTACCTCACCCATGAAGCCATGTATATTGTGTTAGGTGGTTTTTGGAATAGTTCCCTTGGTTTTTCAAGACCATGTGAGGAACATATAATTAACTAAATAAAAGATAAAAAAATCTACACATATTTTTTCAAATTCCATATTTCTTGGTTGTTTTTCCGATTCATTGTTTTCCTCCAATACGGCTCAAATTATAGGCTAATATTCAGTGAGCGAGTGAATTAAATTATAAGGTAGGTGGATCCTAGATTTATCCATAAATATACATATGAAATGTGATGCATATTTAAATATACATGAGTGGAGTTATCCTGGTGTTACCTTTTTATTAAATCTTTATTATTAATATTATTATTGGGATATGTCAATGAGAAATATCATGCTTATCAAACACCACTACTACAAAAATAGGTAAGGGAAGCTATACCATTTTATCATCCCTAAAAAGGGCTGATAAAGGGGGGCCTTTATCAGCAATAAAAAAGTGCTGATAAAGGCCCCCCTTTATCAGCGCTTGGTTTTAGAGGAGATAAAGGGGACCCCTTTATCAGTGCTTATTTTAGTAGCATAGATAAAGGGAGATTTATTGATGCTTTTTCCTACCAGTGTTAAATTTTATGTTTCAAAAAATATCATGAAAAATAAAATATTATTATATAAGTATAATTATATTGATATAAATATTATATATATATTAAATATGTTATGGAAAAGTATAAATAGACTATTGCATTTAATATATAATACATTTAGTGAATATGGATTTAAAATATTTTAAAAATATTATAAATTAATAATTTCCTAATTATTATTTATTAAAAATCATTTAATAACAATTTGAAGACACAAAATTCAAAAAAAATTTAATGATCTAAAATAAGATGAAAATGTAACTCAAACTTCAAACGGCCATAAATTTTGATCCAAGTGTCTGTTTGAGCTCTACAGCATATCTAATTGAATCTTGTGATGAGCTCTACATGTTTATGATTAACACAAAGATTTTTTCCTTTTGTTCAAGGATACAAAGGCCCAAAAGAACTCCAAAATTTAGTTTCTCGTCGGGACCCCTCAATTTGTTAACATTCAAATAGGTACAACATCTGATCCAGATGTCTGTTAGGCCTGTAGCACATATCATATCGAAAATTGTTTCATTTTATTCGATTTTACTAGTTCTGGAGTTGAAACTGGCATTTGAATTATATGTTATGGTCTTTTTAAGATTCTATGGCTTTTCACATTCACATATATATGTATTTATTCGTAAATATATATATGTGTTTCTGTATGTGTGCTATATATTTGTATGTCTGTATGTATTTATTTATTTGTAAACTCACATAAAAAATATATTTCATAAATGTATTTAAAACTAATCTTATAAATATATATTAGTATACAAATAAATATATGAATAAAATATTATAACTAAAAATATATTTATAAATAAATATAAATATTTATTAATATATGAATGAATATATATATATATATTAATATATGAATAAATATATTAATATTAACATGAATATATATTATTATATAAATAAATATAACTATATATATATATATAAATAGATATATCACCAAATAAAGAAAAAATGAAATTGTTTAGTGGTAAAGGTGCAGCCGTGAAAGGGGGAGGTCGTGGGTTTGAGTTCGAGTAGAAGCAAAGGGGTGCACACCTGTGGGGATGTGTGAGAAGGGAAGCATGAAGGGGAGTGTAAGGGGGGGGGGGGGTGGGGGTTTGCCTAGTGCTGATAAAGGGGGGTGGGGGTCAAGTGGTGTTAAAAGCTCCCTCCCCCCGTAATATATAATTCTTTTTTATTTTTTATTTTTTTTGTCTTTTATCAGCGCTTATTGATGTTGCTGATAAAAGACCCCTTTAATCAGTTCAAAAAAAGAGCTGATGAACGGATCATTTATCAGTGATGATAAAAGGGACCTTGATCAGTTTTTTGGTGCACTGATAAAAGGGACACCCTTTATCCTCTCCTGGATTAAAAGAGCTTTTTTAGCACTGTTAATCGACTTTTATAGCACTAATAATGGCCATATTTGTAGTAGTGCACATTGAGCCATGAATGGCATGGCCTGAGTGAAACAGAGTTTCAAAATTTATTGGTAAGGTTTTCCTACTTATTTAATTTATATAATATTTTTTGAGGTCTATGAGAATTCCATGAGAATGTGTTTAGAATTTTGTGAGATTATTGGGGTGATATGGATCACCAGGATTGAGGTGAAAATGTTCTTCGGGTTAAGGCAGATGGTGATAACATATGCAATGGTTGGGTGTTGAGTTTTATGTCTAGAAATAGGGTTATGTTGTATGGTGTGAATAATGTATGTTGGTTGTTACCACACGACATTATTGGATAATAGCACCATTTGAGTTGTGTGAACACAGAATAAATACATAGTAAAGTTGTGTTGACCATCTGATATGGGTGGAGGCCTCTATACTATTGACAACATAAGGGACGGTTTTGAAAATATGATGTGGAAGACGTTCTCACCATAAAAATACATAAGTGATGGAGTGTGAATACATCAGATGGGGGGTGATACTGATATGATATTGAGGTTGATGGGAAATGTAATGACATAGAATTTTGTCAAATGAAAATCCCTTCATATAATTATCACATATAGTATAAACATGAACAATATATAGAGAAGCAAAAAAAATATATTATCTTAAATGAACAATGAATTTTTTTTCAAAATATAAAACAATAAGAATTAAAAATATTATACTGGGACAATAAATAGAAAATAATTGAATAAGAATATTATAATTTTTATAATTTCAATCCACCAAAATAACTACACTTTCGATCAAAGACATAGAAATAAAATAAAATAATTATATTATAATATTTCTATTGAAGATTAATGTACACATAAAATTGATATTACCTATAATATAATAAAGAATGAATGGAATAATATGTATTTATAGGAATTAGTTTACCAATATTACCATTGTAAAGGTAACCCTTGTAATAGTAATCTGACCATTGAAATTTTAACAGGACCATAGGAATAGAAATATGACTATTAGTAATAGTAATATTACTGAGAGATTAGTAACCTCTTTTATACAAGTGTAAAATAATATTTAAGTATATTAAAAATAAAAATATTTTATATTTATATCATGGTTCAAGTAAATATTTTTTTATAAAATAATTAATTAAGTGTGTGTATCTTTTTAAAATGTAAATGTTTCATTTTCTCATTTATAATAAATATAATTATTTAAAAGGAAATTGATTTTAATAAAATGGATCCGTGAATTATTATTATGTTTTATTATAATTATTATTTAATTTTATGAGACCATAAATAATTTTTCAAAGCGTCAAAAAATCGATTTTATTATTAAAATCCATATTTTTCATAGAAATGATGATTATTTTAGAAGAAAATTTTCATAATTAGAAAAATATTTTTTTAAAATGGAGTAAATATTGAATATATAAATTAAAAAAAAGGTAAGGAATAATATTTTTTTTATTTTTTTAAAAAAGTTTATTTTTTTAATTTTGAAAGAGAGTAATTTGTGGTATTTAACAATATAATATAAATACCAAAATTTCATAGACATTCACATTGTAATAAACCATTATTTCTAACTCACATGAACTATTTACTGTATATAGTCAAAATATTCTATAATATTTGAATTATTGAGCCATAGTAATGCAACAATGATAGAATATAAAAACACCCCACTCATCCCCTTATAAATGCCACACATGACCACCCCATCTCCTCACACCTTCTAATCAAAAGATATTTCCAATATAAAATCAAATTCCTTTATAGGGAATCTTTCCCATCTCCTTGGTTTTTTGGTCTTCCCAAAAGACTTCTTCTATGTGCCATACGGAGGTCCTCAAGGAGAAAACATTCAAGAGGTAAAATCCTCCATCATCATCTTTTAAATTATTTTTTTCATCTACCGTATCCTCACCCCCTATCCAATGTTTAATTATAACTCCAATATCACATATATACTACTATTTTATTGTGTAAATGTATTATCTATTAGAAAATATACAATCTTATCCTTTTATTCCAAAAAATAATATATCATCCCTGATTTGTCAGTTCACCACCCTTAGGGAAAATATGTTTTTGTTTCCCATCACCTATTTCGTAGAAAATTTAAATTAATATTTAATAATTTATAGTGACATAAATATATATATATTACTTATTTTATCACATTCTAAAATTGATATTTGAAAATAATATTATATAAAATGAAAAAAGTTCTCGATGGTCGGTAAAACAACCATAATAAACTAAACATTTATAATTGATGTTTATATCAAATGAATCATAACCATACCCAAAATAATGTTATATGGGACCATTTAAATTTAATAAGATCATTAATTCCATATAATTTCACTTCAAGAATACTATTCCCATTTTACAATAAAATCAATAAATATACCCATGTGAACCGATGGGGAAACGGGGAAGAAAACTCTTTCATAACGATGAAATTAATTTTTTAACTCAACCAAATTGAAATAAATGAATTTAATTAAATTATATTAAAAAATATATGAAAAATTTTATGAATATAATAATTAATAAATCTATAATTATTTTCTAAAATATTACGTTCTAGTTTAGAGCACATTTTTTAATAATGTTAGGGATCTATGTGAACCTCTATAATTATTTTAGGTAATGTTATTTCTCCAATTTCTTTAATTTATCAATTCATTATTACTATATTATTTTTCTATATTCTTTATATATGTTCCAAACATATTTATCTATCCCAATCCACCTTTCTGTTATAGGTAATACATGTTTTAAAAAGGATCCATTCTCAATTACTCTTGATAAGAAAACTTGAATAATGTGAATTTCTCAGTTTCTTATCCATTTTCAAGTACACTCCATAAAAGGTTTAAATCAAAAATAATTTCTAAAAAAATTAAATTTATTATGAAATTAAATTTTCATTTATTTTGGGTATTATGGAAGTAAATATTTCTTTACCATCATCAATGACTCATCATTATATTCCCTAAAACTATACTTGTGTGGTGCTTTTCTAATGTTACATAACCACTTGTTTTAATTTTTTCACATCATTTGGACATCATTATTCATGAGATATTATTATATAAAAATTATTAATATCCATGAATTAATTAATACATTATTTCATGTATACCAATATGATACACCCTTTGGTTATTCCTGAGGACAAGATTGTAGAACCCATTTTTTTCATGGGAAACCCTTATGTATATTCCTTATGTTTGAATTATTTATGTGGAACACACATTCGTATACTTTTTATTATGGGTGTGGAAATATATCACTCCAATATAATTTATAATTTTATGTCTCACAATCCATTATGTACGGTATTAGGGATTAGACCTAATCCCTTGTGAGACTTTGTCCACCATGTGATATCTTCTTAGCAGTTTGCCTTAACTCTTTTTTATTACATG
The DNA here is from genome assembly GCA_963277665.1 of Viscum album. NCBI lineage: Eukaryota > Viridiplantae > Streptophyta > Magnoliopsida > Santalales > Viscaceae > Viscum > Viscum album. The sequence goes on along the minus strand of OY728160.1, from coordinate 868,172,253 downwards.
TTATGTGTAGCTTCCACATTCCTATATTTACATGATCATATTCATAGATTTTCTATATTATATTTATCTCTATGATTACTCATGAGTAATGGATTTTACGTTATCGTGTTATTTTTTCTAAATCATTCTCTATTATCTGTCTTATTGATTATTCCCTTGTTGGGTGTTTTAGATTATCCTTTTTATATATGTATTCCCCATGTTTTGTTATGAAGTTTTATGACCTAAAAGGGATTTAAGAGTTCAATATATAAATTAATAAATGGTTTTTTATTCTAGTTCAATGTTTTCTAATTATTTGCTTTTTATTACAAATATATTAGAATTTGTTTATAGAGAATGGTCTATTTAATTTTTGTTATTTGGATTTCAATAATTTATTAAAAACCATAGGGATAATTCTATCAAAAAATATAAACTAGAATTAATCCCAGAGAATCAAAACATAGGATATTCTTTTTATTTTTTTGTTTTACCTTTCGTATTCAAAGTTTTTTTATATGACCATTAAATAATTATTTAACAACCCTAATTTTTTGGTTAATTAATGGACATAGGATTTCTGATGAAAAATACCAATGAAATGTTCAATTCAATGATTTACCAAATTCAATGACAGTGTTGATGGAAAAGAGAGCTGAGATCTTCAGGATAGTACGAGCTCTACATTGTCTAGTTATGAATCATAAATTGAATCATGTGTAATTCCATCCTTCACATATGAATGATCAGGTTGGATTTGATTTTATTATATAAAAATAGAATCTTATCATTAGTAGATATTCTGATCCACTCATCCCAAAACCATGGATTAACTCCATTGATAATATATAATCTTTCATCCATTTCTCAGAAGAGAATAAGGTCATGTTGGTGGTATATCATTTTGACGGGTAAGCCAACCAGTAGTGGAAACCAATCAAAAACACAAAGTCAATAGAAGAAATTGATTCCATGAAATGGAAAATATTAATGAATAATTTTTTCAATAAATATTTTCCTTGAACACTTTATTATATAATGGATATGTAGTTCCATATACTGAATAACAAAAAGATGTTTTTAGGGGCATAAGGGGACAATTAAACAAGGCATGATTGATATTCCTTTGGATTTTTCATGAAAAATAAAATAAATCTGGATCACATATTTTGTGGATTAAAGGCGAGTCTATGAGAATCATTGGTGAATCATGACTTTGGAAACTATGTGCAAATCATTCGTTGTGCCCTTAAGGATGTGATGAAGATTGGTGAATCATAGTGGTGTCAGTGTCTTGGTGATAAAAATGTTAAAATAGTGATTAATATGGGAGGATAAATTGATAAATAACATGGAGAAAGGATAATCCATCATTCCACAAGTCAAAAGTGTAGGAATATGAATCCATGAAATTATCTAAAGGGAACCGGGATATTCAACGAATGGGGAATTGAGGGTCAGTAGGTTAATCTTTACCAAAGGGATATGAAAAACATATCTAATGTATATTAATAATGGATGTTTCTGATCATTACTCATCCTATAGTATAGTGTTTCAATAGTAAGTCACATGTTCATTATTCAATCAAATTCCCTAATATAATGGTTTTCAAAGACAATCAATGACAACAAACTCTAAGGCAACAAGGAAGGGAATATTCTATCATTACTAGTTAGGTGGATCCTAACAACTATGTGGTGATAGGTTTTATGGTTATTAATTCATGAATAAATAATATACTATTTGAATTTAGTTATACTCATTCTTACATATCATTCAAGTTCATTAGAACTCTTCAAACACCATCTCAAAATTTAAAGGATGATATGTCATTAAGAATAGAAAATGGAAAATTATAATATCAACAAAATAAAAATCCTCCAAGGTATGTGTTTTAAGTCTGATCCCCCCCCCCCAATATTATCCTACTTACTTTGGTGGTGTTTTATGCTATATTCGATTTGTATTTCATTTTATTTTATAAATCCAACATCAGCTGTTGGGAAGTGGATATCAATATTCACATCCCAAGGCATAATTTAGTATTATATAAATGTAAGGTGTAGTATGAATAAATTTTGGATTCTTCTTCTCAATCATTGTTACAATTTTCTTGTGAGTAAGAATATATAGCTCAAAAAATTTAATCAATGGAATGGTTCATGATTTTACACATCCCCATTATGAGGAACTATACCGATGTGTTCCCTGAAGAATTTTACAGTATTCCTCTAACCTATGAGGTTGAGTTCTCAATTAAACATATACCTACAAATCTACCAATATCATATACCACCTATAGGATATCCACCTTTGAGTTGTAATAAATGTATAAGATGTTATAAGATAACATGGACAAGGTTTTAGATCATATGGTGCTTCACTGTGCGGTGAATAGGTCCTATTTGTCAAGAAAATTGGTGAATTAATGCACAAATGAATTAAATATCATGGAAATAAAAATGAAGAATAAATAAAAATTATTCTCTTCCATTGATACATACTTTTTTCGATCTACTATGTCAGACCAAGTATTTCTATAATGTGGAACTTTTTTCAAGTTCCCACCAGTTAAATAGAATAAGGAAGATATTACCAATATTACATTCCAAACGGGGTATGGACACTATTATTTAATAGTTATTCACATCAAAATAACTAATTATCTATTATTATTCAATGACTTTATGTATATATTCATTATATATAACCTCAAAAACATGTTGGTGGTCCTTACAGATGATATTATGATATACACAAAGAGAATGTAAGATCATGAGGATAATTTCAATATTGTACAAATGATATTATAATGGTAGAAATTAAATGGAATGTAATGTAAAAGTGGCTTATAAATCAAGGATGAAAATTTCATGGGGCATTATTTCAGTAGAGAATGAATATTGGTTGAACCCTATATGTCAAAGGTAATCTGGGAGTGGCATGGGCCAACATCTATAATAGGGATCCATAGTTTCTATGGTAAATATGGATATTATAGAAACTATTTTAGGAACATCTCCTTTTCTTCTAACCCATTAACCAAGATAATTCGGAATTGACTAATGATTATTATGAACTACTTAATGTGACGATTGCACTAAACAGTTAATGAAGTTTCTTATCACTACACCAGTACATATACTACCATGAAGCAGAGAACTGTTACTGTTGTACAGTGATACATCCAAGATTGGATTAGGCTGTTCATTAATTAAAAATAACAATGTGATATCCTATACCTCAAGGTAATAAGAATGTAATTAAAAAAACTATCCCACACATGATTTGGAGTTGGAATTTGTGATCATTGAATTGAAAATATACTATAATTTTCTATATTGAAAGAATTTTGAGATATATACTGATCACAAGAGCCTAAAATATATATTCACATAGAAGGAGCCTAATATGCACCAAAAAAAGATGGTTAGAGACAATATGGTATTATGAATGCAAACTCCACTAACATCCTTTTATGGAAAATAATGTTGGTGGTTCTATATGTAGAAAGGATTATAAAACATTGACAATGATGAGAATTGAGAAGGATCCAATCTTCTTATACTTGAAATGTATGGATATAAAAATAATTATGGAATTAACATAAAACTTAATTTCATAATGGTTTTCCCAACCATCACTTTTAGAGAAGTGAAAGTAATCTCAAAAAGATGATGTGGATATTTAGAAGATGGTGGAGTGATCATAAATGGGAAATTCTCAGAGTACTAAATTTATAAAAATGGTACCATATGGTTTGGGTCACACTATGTATACAAATAAATATTTGTATAAAGAAAGGATTTTAAATAATCCCCATAGATAACCCATCACCATCCACACATGTAGAAAAAAATTTTATCCATATCATCGAGATCACTATTGGTGGCATAATATGATGAATTAGATCACTAAATATACATTAAATTGCCAAATACGTTAGTAAGTGAAGTATGAAATGAAAATGTTTAAGAGGATGATACAAGCATTACCAATACCTATATGGAAATGGGAAGACAACACAATTGACTTTGTCACTATAATTCCAATATATATCCAAGAAAATAATTCAACATGGGTTTTGGTGGGTCGTCTTACAAGGACTGGTCACTTTATTTCAATCTGATAAGACTTTACACTCATGAAAATTGCAAGGATATATATTAGATAAGTAGTGTGGAATCATGGAGAACCATTATGTATTGTATCTGATTGAGATTTTAGATTTACCTCCAAATTCATCAAAAGTGACCAACATGATCTAAACACAAAGATAAAATTTTGAAGTTCTTATCACCTCAAACTGAAGGAAAATATGATAATTTGATTCAAACACTTAAAGAAAAAATTTTAGAATACTCAATAGGCTTAAAGGAAGGATGAAACCATAATCTTCCTTTGGTTGAGTTCTCTTATAAAAAAAGTTTCCACTCAAGAATTCAAATGGATACATATGGATAATTTTTTTGGGAAAATATGTTAATCAAACACATGTTCAAATGATTTAGGAGATCTTATGCTACTGGGACCAATAATGATTAAATGAACACTACAAAATGTGAATACCATTTAGCAGTACATCGGGGTATCCCAATGTTGAAAGAAGATAAATGCATTAAATTGTCTATGGGTCCTATATTCTGAGGTTATAGACATATAATTAATCAATATATCTCCCTAGAATATATTCATGAGATTTCGATAGAGGGTAAATATATGTAATAAGTACATCACCCACTTTTTTATTCTTGATTGCATCCGAGATGTGGCCTATCGACTAGCAATTCCACCTATAATGTCGCAAGTACATGATGTATTCATTGTATCCCTCTTGTGGAAGTACATACCAGATACCTCACATGAATAGAATTTAGAGGTGGTATAGTAGAAAAATGATCTCCCGTATGAGGAGAAATAAGAAAAGACTTGGAAAGTGGAGATAAATTTCTACACAATAAGACTACTCACCAAGTCAAATTATTTTGGAGGCTCCATAAATATGAAGTTGTGTCATAGGAATTGGATGACTTGATAAAGGATATGTAACCTCACCTACTATTACAACATCAGGTGAAATGAAATTTCAAGGGATAAATTTCATAAGGGGGAGAATGTAATAGCCAATAATATTATCAATGTAAATTTAATTATTATAATTATGAAATATAGTATAAGTCCACACATCACTTATAGAAAATATCAAAGCATTATTATCATAAATAACAAATGATACATTATTCACAAAACAAATTAATGTTAATTCTACATATTATAGTAGGAAAATAATTTGGAAATAACAGAAGAGTAAAATGATAATTGGGATATACTCGATCCACCATAATGATCATAGTCACAAAATCATATTTAGAAATATAACATAATATTAATAGTACAATATTAATTTTTACGATGAATGTATATATAACCATTAAAGAAAATATAATTTAATGAATAATTAATAGAATAATTGGTATTTATAATAATTAGGGAAACCAAGGGAAAATTATAAATAAGACCATTAGATTTGTAATATGACTATTTGAATAGTAACATAACCATTAAAATAGAAATATAAATTTTTGGGATGGTAGTTAGACCGATATAATAGTAAACACACCAATAAAAATTCAACATAATATTTAGGTATAATAAAAAATGAAAATATTCAATATTTATTCCACGGTTAAAGTAAATAATTTTTTTTAAAATAATAAATATGTGTTCTTAATTTTTTAAAATGTAAATTTTTTATTTTCAATTTTATAATTAATATATTTATTTAAAATAAAATTTTACTTAATAATATTGGTTAGTAAATTAAAAATATGTTTTATAATAATTATAAGATATTTTTTTGATACTAAAAATAAATTTTCATAGGGTCATAAAAACAATTATAATATTAAAATTGATATTATTATGGATAAATGATTAATTTAATTAAAAACTAAATTTCTCATACATAGGAAATACTTTTCATAAAATAGATTCTATTATTAAATCTACTCGTTGAAAATTTATTATGGTGATTTTTTGGGATTTTTCTAAAATAGTTAACATTTTTTTTGAATTGTGAAATATAATAATTTATATTAATTAGAATTATAAGCCATATAAATGATTTTTTAGTCATTAATGATGTATGATCCCATTAGTTAGAACATAAATGAACTATTTGTTTAATACTGTCTGAATAATCAAAACTAATGATATTATGGAGCTAAAAAAATTAACCAATGGATATTACAATTTGAAACATCCATTTCCACTACTTATATATAAATTTCCTTCTCCTCACACCTTCAATGCCTTTTATCTTGCCGTTATTTCAACCAATTACATGAATATGAATCTTACTCACTTCATATTTTTTATATTCTCACCAAAATTCCAATTCTACCTGCCTTAATGAGGTCCTCAAGGAGATGATGTTCAATATGTAAAGTCCTTTATCTTCCACTTTTTAATTATTATTTTCACCTTCCATATCCTCACCCTTATCTAGAGTGGAATGGTAAATCCATTATAATACATATATATAATAATTTTATTTTTAAATGCATTATAAAACATCAAAACTATTCTATTTTTCTTTTATTCAAAAAACGAACACATCATCATTGATATGTCGGTTCACCATCATCGTGGATGATGAGTTTTTTTCCCATTACAACATTCATGGTTGGGTTACATTTATATATATATTTTTTATATTTACATAAATATATATAACATTTGGTCTCATGTTATGGAGTTAATATATGGAAAAAATTTATATAAAATAATATTAATTCTTTATTGTTTGTAAAACCGCCAAAATGTACTAAAAAATTATCAGTAATGTTTTATCAAATGAATCATACACATAAAAAAAGTAAAATTATAAATGTGAATATTTATAATTATTTAAGTGTAGTTATTCCATATAATTTCTCTTTTTATGTACTATTCAACGTTTACAAGTACATCGATAATTATAAAAAAGTTAACCAACCATGAATCTGAGAAAACATTTCTCCCAGAATGAAGAAATTAGACATTATAACTCATCAAAATAGCCATAAATGAACATAATAAAATCAAATAAAATCAAATATATATAAAAAAGGATACAAATTTTTTAATTACGTTATATAATTTTATTATCTATGACAATAAGTGAAGGTGAAGAACACATTCAATCATATGGTAAGGGATCTCTCTGAAACTCCATATTTCATCTAGTAAAATTATGTCTCCAATTGAATCAATTTATCTCATAATCCATATTATATAATTATCTTATATTAGGTATATATTTTTGACAAATATTTATTTATCTGAATTAATATTTCCAGGACGGGGAAGTACATGTTTAAATGGTTACATTCTCAATTCATTTAAATATGAAAAAAAATTTAATGGGAACTTATCATTTTCTTATCTATTTTCAAGAAAATGATTTAATATTTTTTAATCCAAAAATATTTTTTAAAATCAGTCATTTTATCATGAAAAAAAATTTTATTTAATTTTATTTATGTGAATTATTATTCCTTTACCTACTTCAATGACCCCTCATTCTGTTCCCTAAAACTATACTTAGGTAGAAAATTTATAAAGTTTCAAGGGGAAAATTTTTAATGTTTTCAAATTTTTTAGAAAATAATTAGTTATGATTTATTCTCATACATCCTTTATGAATTTCCAAAAATTATTTAATCCTTTCTCAAATGGATACTATTATAACACACCCTTTTTTATTCCTTTTGACATGATTGTGAAACACATTTCTTTCTATGGCGAACCTTTATGTATATTCCTTATGTTTGAATTGATTATATTGAAAAAAATGTATTTACTTGTTAGGATGGGTTTGAGAAGTTATAACTCCAACTAATTGGGTAATTGTTTTCCTCACCAGACATTATATTTGGTATTTTAGAGTAATTTTAATCCATTATAAGTATTTTTCAACAATGTGATATCATCAAGGTATTCATTATTGACTCATGTTTGTGTCATGTTATGTATTAACTAAAAATTCTAATATTTCCATGATCATATGATTCAATGTTCTATATGATATTTTTCCAAATTTTTATTAATGATCCTTGAATTCTATGTTAGCATGTTATTCCATATGACTCATGAATTATGCTTCGTTTCCATGTTTATTCCCAATATTGTCCATATAATTTTTGATTTTAGGTTTGTATTTAATGAAAAATTATGCTTCAAATTATTTAATAATATGTGTCAAAGTATAGGGTCATTATAGGCTAGATTTATGAAATAATGAATATCATTGTGCCTTTGGGCATCGATCTAATGATACGATGATGTATATTCAAGCATAATTTAGAGGGGGCGATAATATGATTATAGGGAAAGCCATTGGGACACCAATAGTTTTTGACGTATTGTACAAGTTCCATTGATTGGAATAAGGTTTCATGTCACATGTTTATGGGTGGTAGAATGATGTATCTTTGGTATGATTTACACTAGATACATCACGTTATTATAGTGTTGGTCAAATCAAGAAAATTATTCATTGTGGTTGTTGAGAAAATATGATGTACGTTAATTTATGTGTGAGTTGATTCTATTTATTTATGTTTGAATACACTATTCAAAACATGGTTTTAAAATATGAACACGTATGTGGTGTCCTATTATGTCTATAAACACACCCTACATGGGCCCATCAAAACATGAACAAAAATCATTGATTTGAGATTTGTTAAGGGATCAAACCCATTTCCTAGACCATAATGGGCACCAATGAGCTGTAAGTGCATGGGATATATTGAAATAGACCATATGGTTCAAATATGCCAAGACATAATTTTCACTTTTGAATTTTGTGTACGTAAAAATATGATCTACCTCTATAAGATATTTCTTGATTTACTATATTTTTCATGACATGTGTATAAATTAGGGGATATTAATAACAATATTTCATCTAGTTTGTTATTTCCCCTATTTATATTATCATTCACCCATTGAGTCTTTTAACTCTTTCACAACATTTTTTATAATTTGACTATTCTTATCATTGTTTTCAAATGGTATAGTCTCCCCAACACAAAACAATTAGTCCCTCACAGCTTGTCGAAAGAATTTGGAATATTGTATGGTGGATATAAGGTCTATTTCCCTCTGACCATGAGCACATGTTGAGTGTACCCTAATTTAGGGAACCGCATGTGGTATCATAGTATATTTTTCATCTAATTTTAAGTGGTATAAAATTGTGGTTAAAAGTGGATTGATATTTGGTCCATACTAGATCAAAGAGTCTGATAAAGAGATAAATGGGTAAAGAGATCAATTTTATGTTCTTAAAGCCCCATACATGAGGTATATAAAAATTTTCCACTGGTGGGAAATGATTTTGAATTTTTATTTTCTCTTTAGTCATTGATTAATTTTCTACCTTATGTGGTGAACATGGGTGTGATGTTTTTTTATGTTGAGTATATGACCCATGAACTAGTATCATAAGGGAGAGAATTTAGGCATCATGATAGAAAAACAAGTTGACATGATATATTTATGTATTTTTGATTATATATTGGAACATAGAAAAAGAAAAAGGAATTTTGGCTGTTTAAAGTGTATACAATAAGCTAAATACTGTTTTCCTTCTTAGATTCATTATTTCATTCTACTAAAAAATCCTAGGTATATAGTTCCTAAGGATTTGAAGATGAGATCTTATGAATAAATGGTATATATGTTTCTAGAACTAATAATGGTTTTCATTAATAATTTAATGGGGTGATCTATTTAAATCATGTGAAATAATCTAAACAATGTTTTCCTATATATCTTCTAAGTGTGATTTTACTAAACCCCCTACAATTGTGTTTTCTAGTATTCTTGGTATGTGATTCTTAACTCTAATATGTGTAGGAAATGGGAAATTAGTTTGAATGATATTTTTTATTTGTGTGATAAGGAATTTCATGGGTTTTGAGATGTGTTACAAGTTACAACATATCCTATTTTTGATTTATTTACTTTAATTGTTGATACTAACCAAGATTTTTGGCCCTTAGTGTGATGGCACTTGGATGTTCTCCAATAGAGAGGTATGAGGGAGGTGATATTGGAAATATAATGGTTTCTTAGGATGATGACCATGGTGGTTGTAATAAATATGAGAGATATGGAAATCCTTCAGGATTAGCAGGGATGCTACCGTAGATTATTGTGTTTGTGCCATGACTACATGAGAAGATTATGAAGATATTAGTTTGGGTGGTGCATAGTATTTCATGGAAAGATCATGTAGTTTTTTCACCCAAGGAATATTTCATGTGCATATTTCATTTTCATCACCCACCATTAATTTAGGGTTATGGTGGACTGCATGTTGTAGAAAACCTGATCATAATTGTGTAGACCACACTTGATAAAATTGAGACACACCCATGGTGATGGGTGAATCCAACTACGTGTATTCTTAGAGGACCAAAAAATAACTAGTAGGTGTATTTATCCATCATGGGTTATCATTGGAGGTTTCAAATCCTATACCATTTTCACTATTTATGGGTTGAGATGACATTTCATGGGTAAGGTGATTTAACTACGTCATGTGGTCTGACATCATTATGGATTTAAACATCTTCATGTTGGACTCATTATTAGAGGTAGTGAAGACAGATTTGATATCCAAGACTATTCTAAAAGACAAGACATATTAGAGTTGGGTGAAAAATCCATGTGAAATATATATTGGTTCTTTATGTATCTAGAAATGATTTCTTGAGGATCCTCAAATGGGTAGCCAGGTTTGGGACTCGGGCATACCAATGAAGAGTGGGATGTTGATGGAGATCTTCCACATTTGAAATATGGAACATGTTCGAACTCTATTCGACTATCCTCCAAAAATTACGAAGTGTGCTCATAAATGGGAACTATTGAAAGGTTTATTCATAATAATTTTTAGATATCTAGGATCCATGGAATGAGATAGAGTTAGGGATCTGAGGTCGAACAAGAATTGTTACTAAGAGTGTGTAGTTAGATACTACTTCATGCATTGGTTGTGTCATAGTGAGAGTCCCATTTGTGGGGTATGTGGCTGGTAGAAGTTACAACTCTATGTGAAGGATATGATTTGGCTATTTGGGATTTAGGAAGGATACATGTAGTTGATCTAGTAGTGTTTGAGTAAGATGGGTAGATGATAATTTTTATAGGTACACTGTGGTCGTGGTAATTTCTTCTTGTTTTAACATGATTTTTATGGTGCATGATGTGAATGTTTGATAGATGAATTAACTAGGGTTTAGATAATTTGTGGGATTTTGGAATGGTTCATTATATGTATGAGATGCATAAGAATCAGAATATGTTATCATAATTATATATATATGTATATGTATGATTCATGATCATATTTGGGCATCTGGTGTGATGTTGGATCTTTTGGGAATCTGTTGTGATGTAGGACTATGTGGCCATATATGTGATGTGGGTATGAATTAATCTGCCGAAAAGCTGAATTAATGACCTTATATCATGTGGGGGAGATAATGTTTTGACAATTAATTTTTGAACCATTTAAATGATTGAATTTTTGTCTGCGAAGTGACCAGGTGGGTAATTACAAATGTGGGGAGCCATAAGAGGAATTATCAATGAGTGAGTGACCATGGTAGTTTAGGGTAATGTTATGATTTGGTTTTGTTAAGTATAATATTACTACGAGAATTCATATTTCAAGGACAAGCTATTTTAAGGTTGGTAGGTTTTAAAATGTTGAGTTTTTAGTAGGTTTTAATTTTTGTGAGTTTTTGAAATTTCTCATTCGGTGGATGGGCCAAATATTATTTTATGCTTCAAGAAATATTTCCAAGAGTAATAATGGGGTTTTAAATAGTTTTATATTAGGTTCAATACTCTATTATTTTAGCATTAGTTAGGATTGGTTTCCCATTCATTGTGCCTTGATAACCATATTTGTTGAAATAAAATTGGTGGAGCATAATTAACAAATAGTTAATAGTAACCATGAATATCAACCATGCGGTCGTGTAAGGTGTCTCACACAATTTTAGGATCCATGTAAATGGGGATTCATGGCTAGGTGATACACCTTTATTATATTTTAGAGTTTATCTATATAGGCTTCACTTTTTTATTCAAATCATGCACCTTTCCCACACACATAATATTATGTACGTAGTGGGTTCATACGGTTAGCACATGGTTAGAAAACCCATGTGGCCTAACCATGCGACTCTTTAAAATGTGGGATATTTCCAAATTGATACCTCTTTATTTTAAATTTCGTCCTCCTTAATTTATCTTCATCCATATGCTCTTCAATTAAAGCACATTCTTTCTTTCCTCATGCTAAGATTTTAGGATTCTTCTCTGTTCAGGTTCTTATTCAATAATTGTCAATTGCATTCGCTAGATAGTAATAATTAGTATAGTCTTATTTCTTCTATAATTAGTTTTCTTTTCCATTTAGAATTGTATTTTAATTTGAGATCATATTCCATATTTCTATGAAGTTATCCAAATTCATCATTTCCATTCAATGTGACTCGAATTACAGGACGATCATTGACGAGTGAGTTCTAAAGAGTATAAGGTTAGAAGTACAAAGATTTCTCTATGTTTCTCTAAGTTTTTAATTTGAGCTCATATTCACTATTTGTGAAATTAATTGTTTATTTAAATATTTTGTTATGAGTGATATGATTATAATTAATTTTTTTATTTTTATATGTATATGTCGATGGTAAATAACAATCCTTTTAAATAAATTACGTCAGTTATGGTATGGAATGAGTGAAACTAGGTTTCCAATTTTTTTAGGAAGGTTGTCACTATTATTTAATATTATATAATAAGGAAGTATAGAAATGGGATTTCAATGGGATTGTTTACGTACTAGATGTATATGTTTTCCATTATGTTAATCCCTCTAATTTCAGTAACAACATTAATTTGGTTGAGGATAATGGTGATTAGCCATGTTTTAGTTGGGTCATGAGGTTTACATATAGAGATATTGTTTATCAAAAAGTTGTGTCTTAGGTATATTGTTGATGGAATCTTACCATTTTTATATGATACCACAATAGGAGTGATGTGAACACATGACGGTGACTTAGTGAGGTGGTTTTGACCACCCGATGTTGGTTGATGACTCTATAGTATTAGTGTCATTGGGGATAGTTATGACCATTAGTTATAAACGAGGTTCTCACTATATATAGCTAGATGTAAAGGTGTGTGAGTCCATAAGATAGAGTTTAAGGATAATTTTTCTATTGAGGACAATTGGATAGGTTGATTAAAGGTTAAATTGCACTATTCCTTGGGTAATTAGGCTGATGAACTGATGATGGTGGATTAAACAAATGTATGAGGGAGTTGTTATATGATTATGGGGTGTGGTGTTGGGATATAGGTTTTAAATTACATATATTAAATATGTAATGGGTTGGTACAAGGCATCTTATAAATATTTATATAGGATGTGACCCTGTTGGTGGTGGTCTACTGAGTTCATACTCACATCATGAACAAGCCCCTTGGTACATGTGTAGACTTTATAACATAGATATCAGGTAATGAATTAAACTTATGGCCTAGAACATAGTTATTAAGAGTGCCCTATGGGTGTATGGTATGGATGTTAGTGGACCAGGTGGTTCATCTGAGATGATATAGAGTTTCTCTTTAGGGATTTTCATGTTAACACATATGATCAGTATTTGGGAGATATTTATAATTTTGGTATGTTTTTTATTAAATGTGTATACATTATCTGATATTTATAATCTGTTTTATTTTCATAATTTTATTACATCTATTTATATTGTAATTATTCTAATGATTTTTTTAGCACTTCAATGACATGTTTATTATATGACCATACATATCATTATTTGAAAAGGATACAACATATCATATCACCTAATTATTCCCCAAATTCAAGTTAGTAACCTATGGGATATGATGAGGAACTCATATATCATAGTGGACCTCCATTCGGGACCACATGTTATGTGGCTCCTAGTATAGTGTGCAACATGAATTTTCAAGGATGCGAAGTAACATTTTATTTTCCAAATCATCATACTGTCATCTTTCAGTGTCATGATGAATATGATTTTCTTATAAGAATTTTCTTTATTTTATGGGTCTTACTACATATTAATGATGGATATTTTTAACATGTTTTTATGTATAAACTCAATATTATTCAGAAGCTTTTTTCTAGAATATTTATAATTATTTCATTAATGCTTTCCTCGTATTCTGTAAAATCTTAATGTTGAGCTTTCAATATATGTCATAGATGGAGTTACACCTATTTGAAATAATTCTTATATATAATGTCCCTCATTGGGATTCAATAATTGAAAAAGAAACTCTAGGATAATATAGATAAGTGATTCATACTCCCCATATAATTACCATGGGGTTCAATTATTTTATTTATTAATAATAAAATGTTCTTATTTGTTTTTTATTGATTATCTCAAGCCTAAAAATATATATTATGAGAAAATACCATCAAACCCATATTGATGATTTGTTTGATTAATTAAGAGGAGATAAATATTTATCTATGAAATATTTTCAATCAAGATATCATCAAATGAGTGTCAAAAGGATGATATACCCAAGATATCATTTTTTTTAGGTATATAAATACTGAATTTATAGTGAAGCCAATTGGACATACCAATTAACAAACTATTTTCATTTATTTAATGTATAATATCTTTAGATATTTCCATAATCAGTTTGTAATTTCCTTTAGATATTATATTCTTTAATCTAATAAGATAAGTAAATATCATGAATATCAATTGAGTATTGTGTTGAAGGCCATGATAAATGAGTAGTTGTTTTTTAAAAGTTTCAAGTGTGATTTCTAACTAGAAAAAGATTCATTCGTGGGTCATATAATCTCAATAGATTATTTATCAATGAATCCTTAAAATATGAATGTTATTGATAAATGTCCTGAAAAATTTAAATAGTGATAGATTATGATTCATTCAAATTGAAAAAACACGATAAAAATTATCTGACTCGTGACTTAGAATATGTAATGGTAAATTTTTAAATGAAAATACAGAATCATAATAATTATAGAAAAATATATGATATATATAACAATAATAGAATAATAACGACTATTTTCACTTATAAATAGATGAAAATGCTCTAAATTAGTTATTTGGAGTTGATTAAATATGATTACTAATTAATACATTACAACTATTTAAAGGAGAACCAGATGGATGATTTATTTGAGTCAGAAGGACCGCACTATCTTTTCTTTGATGGGGATAAAAGTGATAAAATTGTTGAGTGTTTTAAAAATATGGATCTATAAAACATAAAGAAAGGAGAAATCATATCTTTTAAAGAAAAATCTTCAACCACCCATTCATGTGAGGATTTAAGAGGTAGAAGATTATGTTTTGGAACTATAGAAGATTGTGTGGAATGTTCATGAGCTCTACCATAATTTTTATGTAATTATATGTATCATAAATTTATAATGTCTTCCATAAATACCATATTTTGTAAATGATTTTTTGGATTACACTTATATTTAATCATTATCTATTCATTCTTGAGGTATGAATATTTATAGATATCAGAAAGTGTATTTATATTGGGACAAATTGAAAAGGTATATTTCTGAAGACACATAATTTACATGGATTTTTTAAAATATATTGGAATTTTATGAGTTCGTGAAAATTGATGGTGCGTGATTATGAGGCCCGGTGTGCCCAAAATGAATTTATGAACTTTTTCTCGAGTATGTTTAGTAAATCTGTGAGTAAGTTTTTGTTACTTTTGAACTGGTGCTCGGAATTAAAATTTGAGGGACCCATTGAACTCGCAGTAATGATATTCTCTTTAAGAGACCTTCACCTCAATCGTAGTAGGCCGAGGGTGGATGATAGCTTTTCACTTATTCGTTAAATAATTAAATATAAATAAAATTGTGTATCTTTTATTTTTATTTTTTTATTCCATGTTGATGTTGAGAAGTGGGGACCCCCATACCTAAACCTCCCATGAGATTTTTTTTTGGTGTGGACCACTCAAACTAGCCTCCCATGAGAGTTTATATTGGTGGGGACCACCTGAGGTATAAACCCCTTGAACTCCCCTCTTAATGGAGGAGGAACCTCTCAACTCCCTCTTTAATATAGAGGAGCCTCTTTGTAGAGACCCGAAGCTTAATGTACATGGACATTACATTACATTTGCGGAATACTTAGTACATAACAAAAACACACACATAAGGATCGTAATAGTTTAGTGTCTTTGGAAACTCATAATATAATCTTCTATTCCTGGTGAAAGATCTTCAACATCTCCTATAAGGATCTTCCTTTTTTTTTACCTAAAACCTTTCTTTATATCCTGGGGAAAATAAAACATAAAAGGGTGAGCTCAAATGCTCAGTAAGGGTAAACAAAAGAAATATCAATCACATCATATACATAAGCACATGACTTTTGGAAATGTTAACCTGAAAAAGAGATCATAATTTCATAACATGGGGTAAATCATGGCAGTGAAATGTAATCACAATAATAATAACTTAAAACATGAATCTTTGTGGAATACACACATAATCATAGAGAATCATTTCTTGTTAGTCAAGACTCATTGCAAAGACTATCTTAGTGGACAAAGTCCCTTTCTGAACTGAGTCACCCTCGTTTCAGTCCTGTTTCACTAAACCGATATAACCTACCGTTCCAGCCATGTCTATCTCATGAGATATAAAATCATTACCCAATGCATTGGAGGGAGATATAGGTCCCACCCATCTCATAATGATACCATTCTTATGTGTTCCACAAAATCATCAATCATACATCATTGCATAACCCATGTAAAAAAATGGGATTCTTAAACAACATGAAATCATAAAACAATTCATATAAGATAAAGGAATTCATAAAAATAATTCCATCACAACATAATCAAATAAATGTAATAATAGGGATAAAAACAGAACCCTATATTATCTTAGATGGAAAATAATTTTGATAAAACACTTGAAATGAATTCTTGAGGAAAATATCATTTCTTCTTCAAAAACACTTTTCCTTTCTTAATATGTCATACAATTATAAACTAAAAGAAGTTGATTAAAAATAAACTTGAAATCTTTTAAAAGAAGATTCTTGGAAATAATTTTTTAACAATCCATTCATGCCGTATAAGTTAAAAATAAACATTCTTCGTACTTTTGACGGAAAAGTCAAAAAGTACCTCGTACGAAAAATGACAAAAGATTCCTTTCATATATTTTACTAAAAACTCACCAAAGGGTAAAATTGGATTTAAAAAACTGTAGGTGGATGGAAATAATATTACATATTGAGGAAACATGGATGTGGATGATAAAATACACCCCAGTAAATGCCAAAGTATAAACAATCTTGGATAAAAATGAGATTGTGATATTTACCTTACCTTAGGTCCATTTTGCTTCGTAAGTGTCCGAACCTCCTGTATAATGATTTAAATAATTTTATTGACTTATTCCAGAATCATACTTATTTTTATGATATCATATATGGTCATATTCTTAGCTTCTTAGTAGTAATATTTCATTGCTACTTGTTATTCGGGGGTTTATAACATTTTGTTCTTATGCGTGTTTTGTCGAATAAATTCTTATTATTATGTTTAGGTTATAGATACCTCATTTCCAGAATGGTATTAGTGTAATATATATCATATTCATTCATTCAATTCATTTATATAATCATTATGAAATGAAGATCATGTAGAACGAGTCGCATCACATCGTGGAGACGGTATTCCGTACGTACGCACGAGTGATGATATCGTTCCTATGATCATGGAATTGTATTGGAGTATATGTATAGTATTTCAGATTCAATATCACTTTATAATAGTCACATATAGTCATTATTTACACCATTATACCCATCCAAGTAAGGTGGTGGTGGAAAATAGATTACACCACGGCGTGGAGACGGTATTCCGTACGTACGCACGCGCGATGATTTCTTTTTCCATAGGATGGATAGATGGTGAAATAGGGTTGTTTCATACTTATAATAACATACCAGTATATGAGTGATACTGACGTTATTACTTCATAATAAAACAACTAATGAAGAAGAAGTGGAAGAAGAAATAAAGATGAAAGAATCGGTAACGGACATTACCTCTTCTTTGAAGTGCTTCTTCAAGACCTTCTTTTAGGGCACTAAAATTTGTCTTTGAAGAAGACCAGGACCTATAGGATGTCTCTATGGAAGTGTAGAAGAGGAATTGGCAGGGGTTGGCCGAGCTTGAAGGCTCAATGTTGTGTGAGGAAGAGAGGGAGGAGGTTCCCTTTTATAAGGGAGGAGAGGGACACCTTTGGAATAACTAAAAATATTATTTTATTATAAAGTCAAGTTCGGTTTTAAATAGCTCCAAATTGATTTATTTCTAGGCTAAGGTGGGGATGGGTCGAAATAATCTCATCCAATAGAATTTATACAAGTTTAGGTTCCTATTATAACCTTATCATTTAGATTTAACATTATGTTAAATAATTTTACTTTTACCATGTCTTCTTGTGTTCTTACACTATAAGGTTAATAAACATACTATAAGAAGCCAAACTAACCCCAAGTTGTTTATTATTAATATATATAACTTTATATAAGTCATTTGGCCGAACATTAGATTTTTATGAATAAAATAACAATTAATAATATAATATTTGTTTTAAAAATTATTTTATGTCAATTTTGACACTATTTAGTAATTGATTTTTGTGAAAATCATAACAGAATTATAAGTTAGAACAAAGTTAATTAAATCAATACTAACATGTCATGTTAACCTAGAAAATTATTGTAATTCATAGAAAGTCTCAAATTATATTTATTTGGGTATTTATAACATCAATTATGTCAATATTTCATTAATAAGATAATTACTGCATCATCATTGTGTCATAAATAAATTAAATTATTTAATGTATAAAAATTACAAATAAAATACCATTATGTATTAAATATATTTATCTTTCTAATTAATATTTATAGTCGAATTTATCTTATGTATAACTCCATATTAAAAATGTTTTAGTAAATAAACATTGATTTTACCTCTTTTAACCCTTCTTTAAATAAATTAATAATAAATGTCCTAATCTAATCCAAGTTGTCCTAAATGGTCATCTATTATTCCTATGTGTGTTTTTGGTCGAATTACACTTGTCCAATAGAATTATAACATGTGTTAGGGTAATAATAATATCATTTCTACCCTTAATTACCCTATTTACTTTTTACCGTGGTAAAAAAAAGTAAAAAGTTATTATTCACCAAAACTTATTCTCATCTCATTGAACCACATTTTAGTCCTTGATATTAACCATGTCTCTCGGATTTTCGAAATTCCACTCACAGAAGCGGTAAAATTAAGTTTTATGAAAAATTCAGTTTTTTAACTACCACTTAGTGGTTTCACTATTCATCAAAAATTGAAAGTTTTCAGAAAAATACCAAAATTTCACCCTAGGCTAATTTCGATATTCTGAATCCAAAAATGAATTCCATTTTGAAAAATAAAATTTACAAAATTTCAAAAAGTGGTTATTACTATTCATAACGGCTAGTTTTAATAATATTTTAATAGCATATTGTTGTTTAGTGAAACTCGTTATTGCGTACTACACATGCTATCGAGGAAGGTCGTGATTGCGTGTAATGAAAGGAAAGTCAAGGATGCGTGTTATGCAAGCTCCTTTTGGTGTAGCGTACAACACAAGAAATTAGTGAAATTAAAAAGAATATTTTTCATAAAATCTTGGGCTATTACATTCTACCCACCTTAAAATGAATTTCTCCCTCGAAATTCGTCGGGGTTATAAATGGTTTACTATTAGAAAGTTTCTTTAATCGAAACCCACATCATAAAAAGGAATACCAAAACCAATTTTTTAAAAAAAATGTATGAAACGTAACGGTTACCCAAATAAACTAATCACAGGGTTTCCACATAGGTGAAAATATGGATATGGAAGAAAAATCTAACCATCATGTTATGATGGAGAGTAGTAGAGAACATGGCTATGAAAAAGCCAACAATCACAAATCCATAAATTTGTGACGATCTAAGGTACCATCTGATTAATCAGATATAAGAGCACTAGGACAACATTTTTGGTTTTCAAGATCATTTCCCTAAAGTTAAAGAATTTGAATTAGAATAAATACTAACTTTATTTTGGTACAATCTCACTGTTGTTCGTGCCTTAAACAATTTCAACTTCATCTCTCAAATAAATGAAGTTGAATTTGTTATTCGTGAAGTGTTAGCAGATCATGTGATAGAATGACGGGTCATTCCATCTCTTTCAGATAAAAGGTTAGCAAAAGTTATAAGTCCATCTTATGGTTAATCATATATGGTTCCAAAAATGAACTTATACTTCATATATCATACCGCTTAATAAAATAAAACTAGTTTCTACTAACCAGGGACTTCCTGTAGGCCAGTGGTAGGCGATAAAGGCCAGTCGCACTTCGGTTGTGGGTTCGATTCCCACAGCCTTGTTCGACGCGATGGGCTGTCGCCCGTCCTGCAGGTTGTCCTTTTTTCTAAAGCTATATTACTATAACATCCCATAAATAATACTGAAAAAAACTTCTATCCTTAAACAATACTAACTTATTTCCAACATAATCCATTCCAACCTTTAGGCTTATCCATATTACTGCAGTCCACTCTCATAACATAGTGAAAATGATTACCAGAGATTTAATACCATCGTTGATCCCCATATATCATAAGATATATCTTGTTGGTCACATTCCAAACATTCAAAGGCCTTAATCCTGTACTCTCTTGAATACACATTGAACCATATTGAAAAAATGAGTGCTGTTAAAAGTTAACACTTTCCACATACCAAAATCCTCAAAATTCATTATACTCAAACTATGATATCACTTAGTCCTTATATCAATCATGAGATCATGAATACTGTTAAATATCTCAATCACTTTGAATACCACATTAGACCAACACATAAATATTCCAATACTTTATGATACAACATTATTTTGGAATCCCATTACATAAACACTTAATCATTCCACCACATCGTTTTCATATTCAACATCGCCAATAGTGATCGCATGTGACTTCCCTTTGTCCTTTTCCTTAAGTGGTTGCTCATGTTGATCATCACTAACCCTTAGATTAGGGCATTTATTAGCATAATGCCCCATTTCCTTTCACATGAAGCATTGAAGTGTTGGTGGTGCGTTCTCTGCAGTGTTTGCTTTATTCACATGATTAGAAACCATTTTTCCATTACTTCGACACTCAGCTGCTCGATGACCTTCTTTTCCACACTTAAAACATTTTATAGTCCCTTTAAGACAATCTCCACCATGCTTCTTTCCACAAATTGTGCATAAGGAAACATTCATCTTCTTTTCACCATTATTTTGAGATTTCTCCTTGAACTCCATCTTTCGTTTCTTGTCAAAACCATGAGATGGATATGTAACACCAACTTCCATTTCTAACTTGATAGCACAACACACAATTTCTTCAAAGCTACTGAATTCTCTTATAGCTAATGCCCTTCGAAGACTTGGTTTTAAGCCACTAAAAAATCGATCAACATTACTTTCAGGTTGGATGATAATGCCAGATGCATACCTTGCAAGTCTTGTAAAATTCGCTTCGTATATACCAACAGATTCATCATCCTTCTTCTTCAGCTCAAGAAACTCCTTTTGCATCTTTGTTCAAAGAATACGAGGGATGTACTTACTGAAAAACAAGTTCTTGAACTCGTCCCATTCCATGGACTCAATTTCATCTCTTGGCCTCGTAATCTTGATAAGATTCCACCATTGATCAGCTTCACCTTCCAAACGATATACTCCTAAGATGACTTTATCATGTTCATAAAATTGAAGAACTGAAAATATCTTTTCAGTGGTACTGGTCCATTGTTCAGCAACAAGTGGATCAGAAGACCCACTGAAAGAAGGTGGACGTTGCCTCATTCAGGACTCAATAGAATATTGTTCCCTTCTCTACTCATTTGGAAGTCCAGAATGATTCATAGCTTGTGTAAGTATAGCAATAATATTTTTCACTCCATCTCCCATAACATTTGTTTGTTCAGGAGGACAATCATTGCATTGTCCATTGCATTGATCAACACGGTTCCTTCGGGTACCAGCCATCTTCTAAAACCCAAAAAGAATAGTGTGAGAAGCAAAAATCATGCTAGGGAAAACAACATAATAAAGGGGGAGTACCTTCAATATCTAACATCTTAGATTTAATTCTATGATCGTTAGCGTAATTCTAATACTATAACCTATACGTATACTTAACCTTAGGGACATCCCTAGACATACCTTAGAAATATCTCTAGGGATATCACTAACGTTTTCGCATCCTAGTTTCCAAAGGTTGACTAAACCTTTCCTCTGATACCAACTGTAGAGACCCAAAGCATAACGTACATGGACATTACATTACATTTGCGGAATACTTTGTACATAACAAAAACACACACATAATGATCATAATAGTTTAGTGTCTTTGGAAACTCGGAATATAATCTTCTAATCCTGGTGAAAGATCTTCAACATCTCCCATAAATATCTTCCTTTTTTTACCTAAAATCATTATTTATATCCTGGGGAAAAGAAAACATAAAAGGGTGAGCTCAAATGCTCAGTAAGGGTAAACAAAAGAAATATCAATCACATCATATACATAAGCACATAACTTTTGGAAATCTTAACCTGCAAAATAGTTCATAATTTCATAACATAGGGTAAATCATGGCAGTGAAATGTAATCACAATAATCATAACTTAAAACATGAAATTTTGAGGCATACACACATAATCATATAGAATCATTTCTTGTTAGTCAAGACTTATTGCCAAGACTATCTTAGTGGACAAAGTCCCTTTCTGAACCGAGTCACCCTCGTTTCAGTCCTGTTTCACTGAACCGATATAACCTACCGTTCCAGCCATGTCTATCTCATGAGATATAAAATCTTTACCCAATGCATTGGAGGGAGATATAGGTCCCACACATCTCATAATGATACCATTCTTATGTGTGCCACAAAATCATAAATCATACATCATTGCATAACCCATGTAATAAAAATGGGATTCTTAAACAACATGACATCATAAAACAATTCATATAAGATAAAGGAATTCATAAAAATAATTCCATCACAACATAATCAAATCAATGTAATAATAGGGATAAAAACAGAACCCTATATTATCTTAGATGGAAAATAATTTTGATAAAACACTTGAAATGAATTCTTGAGGAAAATATCCTTTCTTCTTCAAAAACACTTTTCCCTTCTTAATATGTCATACAATTATAAACTAAAAGAAGTTGATTAAAAATAAACTTGAAAACTTTTAAAGGAAGATTCTTGGAAATAATGTTTTAAAAATCCATTCATGCTGTATAAGTTAAAAAAAACATTCTTCGTACTTTTGTCGGAAAAGTCAAAAAGTACCTCGTACGAAAAATGACAAAAGATTCCTTTAATATATTTTACTAAAAACTCACCAAAGGGTAAAATTAGATTTAAAAAATTGTAGGTGGATGTAAATAATATTAAATATGCAGGAAACATGGATGTGGATGATAAAATACACCCCAGTAAATGCCAAAGTATAAACAATCTTGGATAAAAATGAGATTGTGATATTTCCCTTACCTTAGGTCGGTTTTGCTTCGTAAGTGTCCAAAACTCCTGTATAATGATTTAAATAATGTTATTGACTTATTCCAGAATCATACTTATTTTTATGATATCATATATGGTCATATTCTTAGCTTCTTAGTAGTAATATTTCATTGCTACTTGTTATTCGGGTGTTTATAAATTTTTGTTCTTATGCGTGTTTTGTCGAATAAATTCTTATTCTTATCTTTAGGTTATAGATACCTAATTTCCAGAATGGTATTAGTGCAATATATATCATATTAATTCATTCAATTCATTTATATAATCATTATGAAATGATGATCATGTAGAATGAGTCGCATCACATCGTGGAGATGGTATTCCGTACGTACGCACGAGTGATGATATCGTTCCTATGATCGTGGAATTGTATTGGAGTATATTTATACTATTTCATAATCAATATCACTTTATAATAGTCATATTTAGTCATTATTTACACCGTTATACCCATCCAAGTAAGGTGGTGGTGGAAAATAGATTACACCACGATGTGGAGACGGTATTCCGTACGTACGCACGCGCGGTGATTTCTTTTTCCGTAGGATGGATAGATGGTGAAATAGGGTTGTTTCATACTTATAATAACATACCAGTATATGAGTGATACTGATGTTATTACTTCATAATGAAACAACTAATGAAGAAGAAGTGGAAGAAGAAATAAAGACGAAAGAATCGGTAACGGACATTACCTCTTCTTTGAAGTGCTTCTTTGAGACCTTCTTTTAGGGAACTAAAATTGGTCTTTGAAGAAGACCAGGACCTCTAGGATATCTCTAGAGAAGTGGAGAGGAGGAATTGGAAGGGGTTGGCCGAGATTTAAGGCTCAATGTTGTGTGAGGAAGAGAGGGAGGAGGCTCTTTTTTTATAAGGAAGGAGAGGGGCACCTTTGGAATAACTAAAAATATTATTTTATTATAAAGTCAAGTTCGGTTTTAAATAGCTCCAAATTGAATTATTTAGAGGCTAAGGTGGGGATGGGTCGAAATACTCTCATCCAATAGAATTTATACAAGTTTAGGTTCCTATTTTAACCTTATCATTTAGATTTAACATTAAGTTAAATAATTTTACTTTTACCGTGTCTTCTTGTGTTCTTACACTATATGGTTAATAAACTTACTATAAGAAGAGAAACGAACCCCAAGTTGTTTATTATTAATATATAAAGCCTTATATAAGTCATTTGGCCAAGACTTATATTTTTAGGAATAAAATAACAATTAATAATATATTATTTGTTTTAAAAACTATTTTATGTCAATTTTGACACATATTTAGTAATTGATTTTTGTGAAAATCATAATAGAATGATAAGTTCAAAAAAAGTTAATTAAATAAATAATAACATGTCATATTAACCTATAAAAGTATTGGAATTCATAAAAAGTCTCAAATTATATTTATTTCAGTATTTATAACATCAATTATGTCAATATTTCATTAATAAGATAATTACTGCATCATCGTTGTGTCATTAATAAATTAAATTATTTAATGTCTAAAAATTACAAATAAAATACCATTATGTAGGAAATAGTTTTATCTTTCTAATGAATATTTATAGTCGAATTTATCTTATGTATAACCCCATATTAAAAATGTTTTAGTAAATAAACATTGATTTTACCTCTTTTAACCCTTCTTTAAATAAATTAATAATAAATGTCCTAATCTAAAGTGGGCCTAAATGGTCATATTTTATTCCTATGTTTGTTTTTGGTCGAATTACACTTGTCCAATATAATTAGGACATGTGTTAGGGTAATAATAATATCATTTCTATCATTAATTACCCTATTTACTTTTTACCGTGGTAAAAAAAGTAAAAAGTTACTATTCACCAAAAATTATTTTCATCTCATTGAACCACATTTTAGTCCTTGATATTAACTGTGTCTCTCGGATTTTCAAAATTCCACTCAAATAAGTGGTAAAATTAAGTTTAATGAAAAATTTAGTTTTTTAACTACCACTTAGTGGTTTCACTATTCATCAAAAATTGAAAGTTTTCAGAAAAATACCAAAATTTCACCCTAGGCTAATTTCGATATTCCGGATCCAAAAATGAATTCCATTTTGAAAAATAACATTTAAAAAATTTCAAAAAGTGGTTATTACTATTCATAACGGCTAGTTTTAATAATATTTTAATAGCATATTGTTGTTTAGTGAAACTCGTTATTGCGTACTACACACGCAATCGAGGAAGGTCGCGATTGCATGTAATGCAAGGCAAGTCAAGGATGCGTGTTGTGCAAGATCCTTTTGGTGTAGCATAAAACACAAGACATTAGTGAAATTAAAAAGAATATTTTTCATAAATTCTTGGGCTGTTACAATCTCGAGCTTCCTCTATATTAATTATGCCAACACACCACATTAATGTTTTCCAACTTGTTTGAGTGTGCCAACATAATTTCTTCTTAAGTTAATTATATTCGAACCTCTGTCATTTTTTGGAGGAATTGGGGAAAAGGATGGCAAAGGAGAGAGCATTGGAGAACAGGGGAGAACGCTCTCCAACGAAGAACACCATCCATGACTTTTACTTTATTCCTCGTGACATCCTCCAATGTGGGACATCTTCAATTGATGATCATATTCCCCTCCCCAATGATGTCATCTTCTCCCTCGCGATCTCTGTCAATGAATCAAACGAGGTTGGGGTTTTGTTCCCTTGTTTTTCCCAACTATGTTTCTTTTGTGGGAATGGGATTAGTGATTGAAGAAGGTTGTGGGGATTGAATTTATTAAATATCTTACATACACATTATTTATCTTGTTGAGCCACTTTCTATCGCTCTAACGTAGAGGGTGTGGGACAAACAAACATGGACCGATACCTCCATCATTCTTCCTGAATGGTGTATCCTCCGTGATGGAAGAAGACGACTTTGGTGACGGCGATTGGTGTCGGTGGTCAGCACCAGTAGAACTCGAGAACTGTCGACAATGGTATGGAACTCCGCCGACCTGTGGCCTCCGTGCCCTATGGAACTCTGCCCTCTGTGGCCACTGCTGCCTGATGGCCATCGCCGCCCCGCGCCATCCGCCGCTCCACGCCATCCGCAACTGAGCCGCCCCAACCCATCGCCGTCGTCTGAGCCGTCGTCCGAGCTGTCGGCCGAGCCACTGCCTCCTTCTGGGCCGAGGCACCTCCACTATCCAAGCCACCGCCGCCATCTGGGACGAGCCACAGCCACTGCCCTAGCCAAGCCACCGCAATCGTCCAGGCCGAGCAGCCTTCCGAGCTGATGTCGTCGTCCGAGCCGCCGCCTCTCTCCGGGCCGAGCCACCGCCCGAGCCACCACCACCCTTCCGGACGAACCCTCTAGCTGAGCCACCTCACGGCCTTGCACCCTCATGGAAACCCCCCAGTTGGGCCGCTATGCGGCCTTGCTCCCTCGACACACCTTCTGTGGCCTCGCGGCCACCCGTGGCCCTTCGCGGCCCCTCACAGCCTACTGGGCCTGACCTAGCGAGCCAGGCTACCATGAAGGACGGTCAAAACCTAATGGTCCAGGCCGCCCAACATGCCAAGAAATACCCAACAGGTCTATCTGGGTCGGTCCGACCGGGTCGGACCCGACCCGGGCCTACTACGACCCATTAACATTCTTTTGGCAATGAATTTGGCACCAGACGTCCATTTGATGAACTTTCAGTGGCACTGGAAATCATGGATTGAGAAGGCCCCATTGAGTAGAACCACTAGAGGTTTCGGTTATGATGTGTTACGGTCGGGTTGGATCAAGTACGAATCCAACCGGGCCCCTAGAACTAAAGGGCTAATAACTCACAGACCGGACATCTGATTGACACAATGTCTATTGAGTTGAGACACCTATGACGTGGTGGTCTGTTGAGATACTTCTTTGTGGGACATCGTGGTAGTTGGGGAATTGACCAATGGCTTGGGGAGAATATTCTCTCAGAGACAAGAAAGCCTAGTGTGGAAACCTCGTAGTTGGTTGTGATGAGAAGAGATCTCTAAGATATCCTGTGTGGGTCATCTCCTAGCGATCCAATACGGGTCAGCTCCATGTGATCCTCTGTGGGTCAGCTCCAAGCGATCTTGTGTGTGTCAGCTCCCAACAATCATGTGTGGTTCATCTCCAAGAGATCATGTATGGGTCAGCTCTAGCGATCCTGTGTGGGTCTTCTCCAAGCGATCCGGTGTGGCTCAGCTTCTAACGATCCTTTGTGGGTCAGATCCTAGCGATCATGTGTGGGTAATCTCCAACGATCCTGTGTGGGTCAGCTCCTAGGTATCCTCTATGGGCCAGCTCCTGTCCATCATATGTGGGTCATCTCCAGCGATCCTTTTTGGCTTAGCTTCTAGTGATCCTATGTGGGTCAGCTCCTAGGAATCCTATGTGGGTCAACTCTTGCGATCCTGTGTGGGTTAACACATAGCGATCCTATTTGGTTGAGCTTATATAGATTATGTGTAGGTTTGCAGCAGAACCACCTAATTGAGTAAGATGATTTATTAGTTACATGTAGTCATCTCTACTAATGTTCCTAAATATATACCTGGTGTGATCTGAGTCAGAACCTCTATGTTTCCTCATCATTTTGGATGGATTACTTGATAACTTAGGTATATGTATTGACATAAACCTATGTAGGGTTATCTATTGATTTCATTCTTTTTGTTTTATATATGATTGATTTTGTGTGACCTTGAGGATCTCTGGGTCCCTACATTATATCATTATACTCACCCCTGCACGGGCTATGCGCGTACCTTGTCATGTTTGATGTAGACGACCGACATCACTGACTGAGGATGAGGGTACCAGGACTGGAGGTAGCACATATTTGGACCAAGATGAGGAATACCGTAGAGAAGACTGATAGAGAGTTGTACCTACCCTTCAAGTAGGATTTTTGGTGGGTGATCACAGGAGCTATTTCAGGTACATGTACTTTCAATTTTCCTTCACTTTCGAGTTTTCCTTGTACTATACATTTGTGCTTGTATTCTATCCCCTTTTACTTACAGTACTCACTTTGTTTACATTTTAGTTTACTTGATTTCATATCATAGTGTGTCTTTGATTCTATGTGTTACATGTTATAAAGGAAATTCCATCCCAGTTTCAAGAATATGCCTTCGATTCTAGTCACCAGCTCCTGGCCAATAGAAGTCGGGCTTGGGGTAGTCACGACATGGGCCCCAGGGGGCGGGTCATGACAAATTGGTATCAGAGTAGTCGGTTCTACCACATAACATAGGACAATGATTTTTATTTTGAACAGAAATAGTGTTAACTGTAGTGAGTATGGTTATCATTTTATGAAATCTAGTGTTGGTGTGGTGGCCAACGTATCCATACACCAGGACCTTGACTCATTATTACTGACTCAGTGCACGAAAACACTGATTGTGTGTGTGTTTCCAAGAGTTTTTATTTGTGATCTATTGAGTTGACTCAGTAGGTATAACTTATTAACCGTGGCACAGTTGTTTATTTTCAAGATTCCTTCACACAAATAGTCAACAAGGGTTTTTAGAGTTGTATGCCCTGATAACCCACCAAGCGACGGGGCCTCGGTGCAGGGCCCTTTTCTAGTAGAGGAACAAGCAGAGGAACCAGCAGTACCATTACCTATTGTCCCATTGATGCCACTGGCCCCAATACCAGACGGTTCATGACAGTTGAGCACATTGCATGACTTCCAGAACCAGAGGACACCTAGGTTCGAAAGACAGATGGACCCACATGTAGCTAAGGATCAGCTGGAGGTAGTGGTGGGAGTCTTCCGACTGCTAGGGACACCAGCCAATCTCATGGTGATCCTTTCTACCATCCTTCTACAGGAAATAGATGACAGACGGAGGAACTTGATGCTTCAGGTGTACAAAAACTCGACGCTTCTCTGGGATGACTGCAAGAGCATGTTTTGGGTAGAGTTTGTTCAAGAAACACTTCGCAAGATGCGCATACAAGAGCTACTTCATCTACAACAGGGAAGCATGACTGTGGCTTAGTACTCAGTAGGGTTAACTAACCTCTCAGGCTACTCCACATATATGGTGCGAGACCCATTCTTCAAGGCTCAGACCTTATATTAGGGGCTCAATCGGGAGATCAAGGCTTCGATGATCTCACTCCGCATCCCGACGTAGGCGGGGGTGTTAGAGAGAGCCCTCCTAGTGGATAGATTCTTTTCTGAGCAGCCTCAAGCCGCAAGATCCACCACTAGTCATCACGTAGTATATTCCTCTATAGGTGGAAGTAGACAGATGACAAAGAGATCTACGGGGACCAGACTTCCAGGTAGACGACCCCATGACACATGATCTGTTGTGCAGGGCACTCAAGGGGGACCCACTCATGCTAAGAGCAGGCAGTGTTTCACATGCAGCGAGTAGGGTCACATGGCTCGTGACTGTCCGACCCTCTGTACGGATGATCAACAGATGGTCAAAGAACCACCATGATATAGACAGAGATTCAACCAAGGAGGTCAGTAGGGAGTATTTGGACGTGGCAGAGGAGCTGGTTCTGTACTTGGCAGTGGGAGATGATTCGAGATGTTACTTCCACCACCACCCGGATGTCCACCCTGACCGCATGGAGCAGGTGGATAGGGGCGATCTTATCTTCAAGCACCTGAGTCCTAAGATCACAGTGCTCCAGAGATGATATTAGGTATGATCTATGTCTACTCCACCTTAGCTAATGTACTAATAGACACAAGTTCTAGTCGTTCTTTTATTTCCAGTGCCCTTGTTCGGAGCTTGGAGATTTCTACAGAGTCGTTGGCTCGATTCATTCAGCTAAGGATTCCTATGGGAGAAGATTCGATGATTATGAACTGGTTCCGGCAGTGTGATATTACTCTAGGAAGTGAGAGCTTTGGCTGGGATCTCCTAGTTGTTGCGTCGAGGCCTTACAACGTCATCTTGTGTGTGGAATGGTTATCTACTATCCATGGTCAGATTGACTGTATTAGGCACAATGTGTGGTGTGTCTGCATGGATGGGACATGGTTTACCTTCACCAAAGATAATGGAGCCTTTGTAGGGTAGGATGGACTTTCCCGGAGGAGGTTTATGTCTATCACTCATCATTTGGATAGCCTTACCCTCAGAGTGGTTGATGTGGAGAGTCTGAATTATCCAGTAGTGGTGGACCAGTACGCAGATTTTTCCCCGAATGATGTTGTGGGTCTAACTCCTCGAAGAGAGGTGGACTTTTACGTTGACTTGTACACCGGGGTGGAACTGATATCTACGCTAGCATATTGGATTGCACCCGCGGAACTTCGGGAGCTGCGGGTATAGCTAGAGGACATACAAGGGAAGGGGTTCTTCCAGTACAGTGTTTCACCTTGGGTAGCCCCAATTTTAGTCACCAAGAAGGAGAATGAGAGAATGAGGCTTTGTGTTGACTATCAGCACTTGAACCAGGTGACCATGAAGAACTATTACCCACTTCTAAGGATTGACGACCTCTTTGATTAGCCGATGGGATCATGGTGGTTCTCAAAGATAGACCTCAGATCAAGCTATCACTAGCTCATAGTATGAGATGAGGATTTGTAGAAGATGGTTTTCAGATGTCATTACAGAAAATATGAGTTCTTAGTTATTCCATTCGGTGTAACCAATGATCCATCAGTGTTCATGGAACTCATGACCCTGATCTTTTAGCCATACCTTGATCGCTTTGTCATAATCTTTATCGACGACATTACGATTTACTTGGATACTGTGGAGGAGCATGCCTATCATTTACATGTAGTATTGGACGCACTGTGAGAGCACCAGCATTATGGTAAACTCTCGATGTGCTAGTTCTATATCCGAGACGTTCAATTTATGGGACATATCATATCGGATGATGGAGTTACAGTGGATCCAGTGAAGATTGAGGCAGTACATTCTTGAAATCCACCTTAGAGTGTGATGGAGGTACGAAGTTTCATGGGATTGGAAAGATACTACTGGAGGTTTGTGCTAGAATTATCTAGAGTTGCAGAGCCACTATTAGCATTGGTGAAGAAGGGGAAACCCTTTGTTTGGTAGGAGAAATTCAAGTGGAGTTTTCAGGATATGAGGCAGAGGCATACTAGTGCCCCCATCATAAGGCTTCTAGAGGAGGTAGTAGGGTACATAGTCTACTGCGATGCATCAGGGACCAGACATAGATGTGTCCTATTGGAGGAGCGAGTAGTGGTCACATATGGTTCGTGACAGCTGAGAAAACATGAGAAAAACATCACTACCCATGACTTGAAGTTAGCAGCAGTTTTTTTCATCTTGAAGATGTGGCGACACTGTCTGATGGGAAAATGCTTTACAATCTACTCGGATCAAAAGAGTCACATGTATATCTTCTCTTAGAAGGAACTGTTCCTGAGACAACGATGTTGGATTAAGTTTCTCCTGGACAATGACATCAAAATAGTCTATACACATGGGAAGGGGAACATTGTAGCAGATGCACTCAGTAGGGGATTCTGTATACACCTCCTAGGCATGGTGACAAAGAAGTTGGATCCTTTGCAGATATTAATTATGGATCAGGAATGAGTATATTTTATTTAGTCTCTTGTAGTCACTCCCTCACTTCTTCAACAAGTTAGGGAGGTGTAGCGCGGGGAAACTGACAGTGAGAATCGATTTTCCTAGATATCCACAGGACATGCACCTGATGGATTTTCTGATGGTGGGGAGCAGATCATACTCTTTAGAGGATGTACCATGGAACCAGTATTACTTCAGGAGGAAGTGTTGAGGGATTTTCTCACATACCCACTAGTGGTACATCTAGGAGTGGCGAAGATGTACTAGGATCTTCGACGACAACACTGGATTTCGGGAATGACAAAACCATTTGTAGAGTTTGTCTCTCGGTGCCTCACTTTTCAGCAAGTGGAGGTGGAGCATCATGTACCAGCAGGCTTGGTCAACATTTGGAGGTCCTAGAGTGGAAGTGGGATGGGATATCCATGGACTTCAAGATAGGAACCTTAATCATCCGAGTGTCGACAATTTGACCATTTGGAGTGTTATAAAAGATATTATGACACCAATATTATTTTATTTTAAATTATGTCAATGTTGTCACCATCACAATTTAATAAATATAACATTTTAAAAGTTGGGTTTATAAAAAAATAAATTCAACTAAAAGTATTATTAAGAAATATATTATATTTTTCCTCATCATATAAATTTATTTTTAATTTTTATGCAATGAATGGGTATATAAAATAATTATACAATAATGTGGTTGTAATTATTTTATTAAGATAAATATCAAATAAATGGTTTTAAAAATATTAAAATAAATATTATATAAACTTATTAACGTCCTCCACAAATTTTATAGATTAATATGACATGTTAGTAATATATTAAATATTTTAGTTCTAATATATATTTTGTTTGAATTTTATGTAAATTCACATAAATGAATAGTGTCAAAATCGACACTTGATTTTTTATAAATATATCATATTATTAAATTTTTTAAAAATAAAAAAAAATTCAAAAATAATAAATAAAAAATAATATGGTTTAGAATGACTTAAAGTATCAAATTTCTCAGAACTCACAACATATAAGTAAGTATTTATATCCATTTAAAATTTAGAATATTATTACCACAAATAAAATTAAATAGATTAAATAAGGATAAAAAATGATAAGGTGTAAAATAATATCAAAACATGTCTAAATTTTTATGGTTGATGATATTACAACCCTATCTCATCTCATCTTCAAATTTCATTCATTTTGGAGGTTTTTATATGGGGTTTTCTTTTATTATAAATTAATATTTTTGAGGTTTCCAACAGTGCCCCTCTCTTCTCTTATAAAAAGTCACCTCCTCCCTCTCCCCTTCAATCGATTTTGAGTTTTAAAAATCCACCAAACCCTTACAATTTCCCTTCTAAACATCTCTTTCAACATACTAGAGCTCTTGGTCTTCTTCATAGAACAACTGTAATGCCCTAAGAGAAGTTTTGGAAGAGGCATGTCGAAGAAGAGGTAATATCATTTACAGATTCATTCAATCTTATTTCTTATTCATGTTCATATATATGATTTATTTAATTATTAAGTAATAAATATATTATCACTTGTATACTGATGTGTTATTATTAATATTAGACAACCATATTCCATATTCATTCGATCCTATGAAAAATAAAACCACCACGTGTCCGTACGAACGGTCTATTGTCTCCATGCCATGGTGTAATATTTTATTCATCACCAAAATACATGGATGGGTATAATTATGGAATAAATACCTATATATAATTATTGTAAAGTTATATTTATTATGAAATATTAGACACTGTACACTTCAATACAATTCCCCAATCATGGGAATGATATCGTTGCTCATTCGTTTGTACGGCCTACCATATCCATGATGTGATGTGATTCATTCTACATGATCTTCATTGAAGAATGATTATATAAATTAATTTAATGAATAAATATTATATATATTATACTAATACCATTCGCTAAATTATATATTTATAACCTAAAAAGAGGAAAAAGAATTTATTTGACAAAATATGCATAAGAAAATAAAACAGTTAACACCTTAATAACGAGTAACAATGAAATGTTAGTAATAAAGAGATAAGAATATGAACATATATGATATAATAAGAATTACTATGACTCTGTAATAAGTTAGTGTCATTATTAATATCTTTATATAGGAGGTTCAGATACGTACAAAGCATATCAGACCTAAGGTACGGGAAAATCTCACAATCTCATTTTTACCTGAGATTGATTATACTTTAGTATTTAATGGGGCATATTTATCATCCATGTCAATTTTTCCTAAATATTTAATATTATTTCTATAATACTAATATTTTTTAAATCCAATTATACCTATTGGTTAATGTTTAGTAAAATATATGAAAACAATCTTTTGTCATTTTCCATACGAGATATTTTTTGACTTTCCGCCAAAGTATGATAAGAATTTTTTTTTCAATATATATGGCATGAATGGCGTTTTATGATTTCATAGGTCATTATTTCGATGAATCAACATTTAAAAAAATTCACGTTTATATTCAATTATATTCATTTATTTTAAAACTTCCTGAAATATTGAGAAACGAAATTTTTTTTGATGAAGAAATGATATTTTCCTCAATAACTAAGTACAAGTGTTTTATCAAAATTATTTTTCCATGTTAGATGATACAAGGTTATGTTTTCATCCCTATTATTACTTTTATTTTATTATGTTATGATGTAATTATTTTTAATATGTCCTTTTATATTATGGGTTATATTATGATGGAATGATGTATAAGAATCCCATTTTATTACATTAGTTATGCTATGAGGTATGATTTGTGATTTTGTGGAACACATAAGAATGGTTTAATTATTAAATGGGTGGGACATATATCTCCATCCAATTCATTGGGTAAATATTTATATCTCATGAGATAGAAATGTCCGGAATGAAAAGTTAATCTGGTTCAGTGATACACGACTAGAACGAGGAGTGAACTCAGTTCAGTAATGGACTTAGTCCGCTACGATGGTCTTGGGAATGAGCCATGAATAATATGAAATTCTTTTCTATGATTATGTGTATATTAACAAATGTTTCTTGTCTTATTTTGTGTCTATTGGGATTACATTTCTGTTCTATGATTTATCCCATGACATGATATTATGATCTCTTATGCAGGATCATATTTCAAACTTTATGAACGTAAAAATATGATATGACTGACATTTCCTTGGTTTAACCTTACTGAGAATTTGAGCTCACCATTTTGTATTCTTATTTTCACCAGGCTAGTAATAATGGTATTAAATATGATATTCCATAAAAGAGTCTTATTATGATCAAATAAATGGGAGACAATGTAGATGCTTTATGAACCAGTTGTTTATGTATCCTAGATTCTAAAGACACTATACCTATACGGTCCTGTCAGGGTTTTGTTATTTGTTATAATAAATATAAATAAATTATACTATTTTAACAATGAATGTAAATTAGGGATCATTGTAGATACCCTCTCAAACTGGTACCCAAACCGAACCCCAATATATTAGAAGGGATTCTCTATCCCTAATGGCAGGAAACTAGCACCACATCATCAGCAACAACAAAAGTGAATGATTTATCCAATCCAGATGAAAAAAACATGTAATATATTTATGAAGTAGATAAAAACAATGGAAAAGATAACAGGAAAGAAATATTCCATAATGAAAAGTAAACTGTGGAATCGATAGAGCTCAAAGTAGCTAACAATATCCATGGTACAATTCCAATAGAAAAGTACATTCGAAACTGAAATAGCTAATATATTAAATACGATTGTAAAAATATGACTATACCACCACCAACTATCCATACATAGATGATAAAAACCTCCCCACCTCAATACGGTGCCTTTCTATTCCTTGTATTGAAAGACATAACAAGGTCTAAATAGTAAAAAATGTGTGCATATAGTGTGATGTGTATAGTCTCAGTAAGATCCCACCCAGGTTTTTCATGTCTTGTGTCTATAAAAAAAATCCTAACATGATCAAATTTGATGAAAACATGGAATGATAATTAGTTAAATAGTTTTTATATCAAAATCATGGTTAAAATTTCTCAATTAATCTACGTAAAATATTTTCAAATCATATCAAATATATCAAAGCAGTCAAAGAAAAAATGAATCATGTTTCATATAAATATGTATCCAATACAATAAGAAGAACAAAAAAATAATTCTATGGAACAAAATTTGTCAGTTGAAATATAATTATCATTCCAAAACATAGAAAATCATGCACACCATGTCCCTAGATATATGCATCAATTATATAGAACATAGGAACACCCAATCATGGGAACCTTCTAACAGGTGTAAAATTTCCATAGATCAATGGACCTAGGGAGCATAGGAATAACCCAATAAGTGAACCCAGAGACAGTATTAGTAGACCATGATTATTGTTACACATTTGACTTGAGTACCCAAGGCTTCCCGCATGCTAAATTTTCAGAACCATATAATCACAAACATTATTAACACATTTCATATATAAATTTCATAATAATTTTTAAATAATTTTTTATTTTAGAAAAACGGGGAAACTATATTTTATTATAAATACGTTAAACCTCAATCTATTCAATCATGCATGTTTATTTATTAAAAAAATTTAAAACCCCTAAAAATATAGTTCATCCAATACTGGCTAGGGAAGAAACCACCAATCTCAAAATTGGGTTGCACATGCCTGTAAAAGATCTGCACACTTGGGAGAACTAAGAGAAAATAAAGGATTCCCTATAATAAATCCACACATATCAAAATAAATTCAACAAGAAAAATGGTCATCGGAGATGATAAAACTACATGTACCATAATAAAGTAACATGACACCTCCCAAGAAACAAAATAGTCAGCCTCTAAAGGATCATAAAACAAGAAATATAGAAAGAATCAATAGAATCAAAACAATAAGACTAATAGATCCAAAAACATAGATCAATGACAAGACTTCATACAACAATGATAAATAAGAAGAAAGATCACAAACCTAGAGAGACACAACACAACTACATTCAAGATAAATCACTGGGAAAAATAATCCTTAATGGTGAAAGATACCCAGAACAACATAGAAGAGCTGATAAGTCATTAAAGGTAAGGATTTGACTGAATGAAAATAAAATAAAACATGTAGGGTGGTTAAAACAACAAATAATATAAAATTATTGATGTGAAACACGTTTTGGATATAAATTCATTGATTTTTAAGATACACAAAAAAAGATTCCTCTGATTTCAAATATCCCTAATAAATATTTATAGGGTGTGAAAAGATCACATGGTGGGTAAACATTTCACTCTTCGAAAACATTAATGACATCACCATAGTAATTAATTTAGGTTGTGTATCCCTTTCATGGCATGAAATCCCCCTATAGGGACATTCAATAAAAACACACAAAAAAATTCCATGGTCATCCCATACCCCAAAATATGGCCTCTAAATCATTTTTCAAATTTACACCTAGAATTAATTAATTATAAGGAAACATAATTCCTTGATATTTATGTAATTTTCCCTAGGAAATGCTCAATATTAGAAAAATCATAAAAAGCACCCAAACAAAGAGTTAAATGAAAATATAAATGAGAAAAACCTAAAAGAGGGTTGTGGGTTCATATAATGTAAGCACTAGTATATTTTTTAATAAATAATTAACTTGTATGTTTTCAAATATGGGATTTAGAAATATCACTTCAAGATATAATTTATAAAAAATGTTGGTCATTGTGAAACTAAAAATGAAATATTTGTTGATCCTAAGAATAATGAAGGAGTAGTGTCCTTGATTATAAAAAATAATTTATTTTTGAGGTGGAGTTTTTTGGGTTTAGTATAATATAAATAGATTTTTTATTTAGGAATTTTCTTGTTTAACTTCTACCATGATATCCTTCAGTCATAAATTTTTATAATTTCATTTTAATTCAACATTTTATGAATTATTTGTGTAATTAAATAAGTGTTTTTGTTCGGTTCTATTAGTAACTTTTCAGGAATTGAGATCTTTATACAATGTGTATAATGTAAAATAAATTTTTTTTGTGATTGATTTTTTTTGGGAATAGGTTGTGTCTCATTCAGGGATTCAATTTTTAGGTATATTGGTTTAGAAAATTGAGAACCCATGATATTATTATCCTAGGCATGATTTGTATTTTTTATTATCTATGAATGAATGAGTTTTGGAAAATTCTTTTGGTTAAATTTTTTTTTATATATCATAAGATTTATAATTATATTTTTCAATAGAATGATAAAAATATGTTAAATTTTTGGTTGGAAGGGTATCTTATAACATTAAATTTTTGTCTTATATAAACACCATGTAATTAAAATTTTGGAGAAAAATGATTTTAGTATGAACAATCCTATCCAATTAGTGAAGGATGTTTTAAAAAAGTTTTTTTATTGAAATATTATTATACATTCACAAGAATATATGTAAAATAATGAATTATATATATACCTATAGTCTCAACATGACCTGTTTTTCGAGATTCCATGATTAGGAGAAGAATCTATTAGATTAAGGATGTAAAACAGTGATGGAATATCTATATAGTTGGGGGACCACACGAAAAAGTGTTTTTGTACCATATTCAATGCTTCATTTTGATGTATGAATGGTGGATCACGTGGAATTAAATATTGAAGCCTAAAAACATATCAAAATTTGATTTGGATAGTGTATCTTAAGTATACCATGATGTATCAGGTACTTATATGCCAATTTTTTTATTTGGGAAAGATTTTATACATTTTTGAATTTATTTCTTTATTCCTAAATTTTCTAAAATATGATGTCTGTGAAATTATTATTTATGGAGTTGTTACAGATAGTACCCATTCTCAAATGGTAGTTGTTAAATATAACTAAGAATTTATGATTTTATTTCCAAGATAACTACTTAGACATGGTAATATTTAGTTAGTAGTCTATTAATATCTAATATTAGGACATTTATTTCCCATTAAATAAATTTTTCTAGTAAATTTTCATTGTAATATTTATAAGAAATAATTCACTATACTTGTTGATATTTTAAAGAACATTTTTTCAAATAGTGTTATATATTTTTATTTATTCATTTTTAAATGTACTTTAAAATAATATGGTAATATAGTTGAAGATGATTATGAATTTATACCAAAAAAAATTTGAAATAGTTGATCAAGTAATGTAGATATTAGTGGATACACTTTAATAGTGAATTCTTTACTTTGATAGATCATGGTAATATCATCTATCACTGGTAGAGTTTTTTTATTATAATAGTTATCATCCAAAAAGTCATTATAACCCTTTAAAAATTTTATGGTTGATCTTGTAGTTCCAAATATTGTGAGAATAACTTTTTATTAAATAGTTAGTTATGATATAAGGGAATAAATTAAGTAAAATTAAATGTCCATGATATTAGTTCATAGTTAGAAGATTTATTAAATTTATCGATGATGATAACCATTGATATTTGATGTGGAGGGTTACATTTTTAGAATGTTTCACTAATGATGGAACGTCGATTTTTGAGAATTAAATTAAACTAAATTACATGGTATGTATGGAATTTTTAGAGAATTAATTTGCTTCCTTAAAAGGATTTCCAATTTTATTTACAACAATGTATTTTTAAATTTAAATGTATTTTTATGTTTTAAATTAGTCATGTATTTAGATGACTATTTACATTCCTTGAATTGGGATGTTTGTGAGGTAGAAAATGATATGTAAATAATTCAAATATTGATTCAAATTATCTATTTGATTAAAACTTTTTAGAGGATTTAGTATTTCATTAGTGATATATTTATTACAACATGGGTAAATATATAAGGAGACTCATGAGAAATAATCCTCAATGTGTGAAGAGTGGGAAACAAAAAAATAATAGTTAAGCAACTCGATTTATTTTGTGATAAAATGTTCTGTGATGGAAAGAATCTTAACACATTTGTTTTGGAGTTTATTTAATGAGGTTTAATTTCATTTCAGTTCATTTTTTTAAAAAAAATTGACATATGAATGTGAAAATAAATTTATTATTTTATTGTATATGCTTTGTAAATGTCATTATTTTCAGAGTTAGAAGATCATGGGGATCATAGAACTAATTTATGAAAGATAATTCAATGCAATTATGTATGGAAATTATGACTAATAATTTGTTTCTGGATTTATCAAATTAATAAGATGAATTAAATTGTTAGAAATGTCTTTATCATGGAATTTTAATATAATATTGGATTTATGATACAGTAAAGTGGTTTCATAATTTAATTAAGGTCAAATTAGTGGAACAATAATTCTTCTTAGTGTTAATAGGTAAATAAATATTCATGTTATAAAATTTTATTAGTCTATTTCGGACATTGTTTTGGGATCATTCTTAATTTTCCTTGAATATGGGATGAAGATAATTTGTTTTTGAGAATTTAATTCATTTATATTAATAGATATGCAACAATAATAATTAAGAAAATTTATGGATTGATTTTGGCTCAATAAAAAAATTATATAGTAACATTATGAATGGGTTGATGAGCGAAATTATAAAATTGGGGGGGGGGGGTGAATATTTCATTCACTTTCCTTAAGATTCCTAGAATTTTCTTTTGATGGAGGTGGAATATTGATGGAAATATTATTCAAATGTGATAATAGGATGGAGTATCTATTAAAGTATAAAATTATACCAAATAATATATTCTATATATTTTATCCATGTTTGTCAGAATTTATAGAGGGGAGTATGAGTTAAAAAATTCTCATTTTTGATGTCCTATCATATGAGTTATTAAAGATAAGTTTTATAATGTTTATAAATTTTTTTTCCAAATTATCATGGGGTTTATGACATGTACTAGTAATTTTTCTCCACAACTCCATTATTTCTATGATTCAGAAATAAAAAGTTACACTAGGACATTCTATGTCACATGGGGTTCATGTAACTCATTGATGATCATTCACTCATAAACATAGAGTTTCATGGGATTGATCTAAAATTATAAAATTTAATTACAAATATTTATAAAATATGAAAATTTTATATTAATTATTTATTTTTAGAAATGGTTCATTAATTGAGATTTATGGGCAATTCCTATGAAAGGATATCATGGACTATATTGAATTGATCATCAGTTTTAAAATTTGGTAGAATTAATGAAATATCCTCATAGTTGATGTATATGATAATTTCATTGATATTTTCTAAAACATTAATGATTTATTTCATATAATTGAATGATTTAATTATTATGTTTTTGTGTGGTACTATTTTATTAGAAACTGAATTGTTAATATAATACTACATCAAAATACCTCAATAGTGGGATTGTTTTGTGAAATATATTTGTGTAATTTGTTATATATTACATGGTGTAGTAGTTTATGTGAAAATGGTTTTAGTGAAACATATTTTTATAACATATATGTGTATAAATTAATAAACTAGTGAACCTAAGTTGCAATTTTTAAGGTTACAAATGGTTGAAATGATAAACTAACTTATTTTCATTATAATGTTTGGAGTTTTAGTTAAATATATGGTCCAGTGAAAATGAGGATTATATATAATAAATATATCTTTTGAATATTTAAATTTTCATAACAATGATCATTTCTAACTTTTTATTAGTGTATTTTTAGGAAAATGGGAACATCTATATGTGTTTTGGAAATGAACAATTTTTAGTACTCTTTAGAAAATGGATAATTTTATATGATTAATGTAAAACAATTATTTTATAAAATAATTTAACAAATGGCCCATTTAAAAATATCATTACCAAGGATAACATAAGATTAATAAAAAATTCATTATATATTAAATTCAATAGGATGTTTCAAAGTAGTGTTGTTTTTTATTAAATAATTTTGATATCTTTAATTTGATGTGTTTTTGATAAATCAATGTTAAGAATGAAAAAATATTGGATTATTTAACATTCTAAAATTTGGTTTCTTGAATGGTATCTAGCAAGGGGTTATTACAAGACCTCTATATTTAGTCAATATATGATATATGTTGATTAATTGGAGGAATGGCCTATAATATTCTTTATGATTTAATAAACTCAAAAATATTTCACAAGGGTCGAGAATAATCTAACAATAAACATAGCATCACCCATCCTTATGCTTGAAAACCCAAAAACCTATAGAAAATAAGTAGTAAAGTGATCTTTCCCCCAATAGACTATAGTAGAATGTAAGTAAAATTGTCTGCATGATACGCCAAAAAAAATTTGTTGTGTTATTAATTCACTTTTATAAAATGAATAATTATACACATATACTATTGGTGGACCGGTCCGAACCTATTTCGGGTAATAACAGAAAGTAAACAACATTTTCCTTCACCCCAACTCACATAATCATCTATGTCAAAAACTTGTATTCCATAAGATTATAGACCAAAAATACATGTATAGTTCCAAGAAATACCTATTCCCTAAAGGAAATCAAGAATTTATAACAATATATATCAAAACCAATTCTTCATACATAGGTTGTGGATGATTCTAATGAGACAATCAGAATACCTATTGATTTAATAATATTGATTATTAATATTATCAATAGTATATTCATGAAATATATATACATATATATAAGGGGAGTAAGTCATTCTTGTGCATCAATCCCACAATGGAACATAACCCAAATTCATATCTATATAAGCAGATTTGGTATTCATAATCTGAATGGCTCAAAGGCCTTCATTTTTATTGATTTTCTGATAACCCCCCATTCAAGGGATACGGGGGAACCCTTATAAGGTCCGTAGGTTCCTAGATTACATGTCCCATAGGTTTAGGAGATTACTAGACCTGAAGTTCTAAGAAAACTCAACCAAACTATCTATAAGGAACTGCCCCTCCCCAACATCTGCATCTTGATATTAGCTCTCCACCTTCACATGGTCATCTAGCTAGGCTTCCTGTGTAAGCACAGGATGGTTACGATGGCATAGCCATACCCTGTCATTCTAACAAATCAATATGGCTCTGCTCTAGTGAGTTCACCTGCTCTGAATCATCTTCTAGGGCTTCTCCTTTTTTTGTAGTGCGTCTAAGGCAACTGTATGTGGCCCGAAGGCCTTGATGTGGCGCGAAAGCCATTAAGGTGGCCTGAAAGCCCTAATTTTAGAGAATATATATAGGTTATCATACAAGGTCATCATCACTACCAACACACATTGA
This sequence comes from Viscum album, assembly GCA_963277665.1. NCBI lineage: Eukaryota > Viridiplantae > Streptophyta > Magnoliopsida > Santalales > Viscaceae > Viscum > Viscum album. The sequence goes on along the minus strand of OY728160.1, from coordinate 868,128,657 downwards.
GTGGGGTCCTATAGCAATCCAAAAATTCACATATCATCTCACACTATAATTGCACCATCACAATATACTTTAGCTTGAGAGTGACCAAAAAATCACCTCACAGACAATAATAACTATTATGTGGGAATCTTAATAGAAATCCTCTCACATGTAGAACCATACCATCAAGGTTTTGGCCTCACACATACATGTGAACTCATAGTCTTTATAAAAAGTGATCTGAGGACTGCATCACAATATCCAACCACTCGCACATGATGAAACACATCATCGCTAGGTAGGTCCCAAGACTAATTATACATCGTAATGGTTTGAGGTGGGAAATTGATATTCAAACTCTAATAGAAGATGAGAAACAAAATCAAAATGTGGGTATCATTTTTATGTCTCACATTTGCAAATAAATATACAAAAAGTTGTGGATTATATGATCTTTGTATCCATCCTTTCATATATAGTAAAACATATCACCAAAGAGGGGTCACAAGGTTAATCATATATCTAAACATTGGATAATGTGATTCATGGAGATGGTATTAAAATATAACCTCATTCAAGATCTGAACCACCTCGTGATGGTAGGTTCCTAATAAGATAATAATCCGCACCATCACTAGGATAGTCCCAAGGATTATCACAACAAGCTCATGACCTCACCTTATCATTCAATATTGGCCATACAAAATTATCTCAACCAAAACATCTCTAAAAGGTTGGTCATAGAAAATTACCTCAGATAAAAACATTATCACTCAAATATTGACATCGTATGCTTGATATAGTACCACCATACAACAACCAACCATCCTCTTAAAGTTGAAAGGGTTATAATCAATTATCTCAACAAGTAACAATATGTATACTAGCAAAAATTAGTAAATAATTATATATAATGAACACTAACCCAAAAAAAATCCCATAAATAAAATTTACACTAGGATATCCTTTTGGAATATCCCTTCAAACAATCTCAAAGAAACTCACATTTACCATGTCCATGCAACCAACACCTTCACAACTATAGGATTTCCTTTCCAAACCCTTGTGACAAACAAGTAGGTAATCTTATCCTATAAATTCATAGGAAAATAAATATGGGACCAATCTACCATACACAACAACACTAACACACTTCATGGAAATATGATTGGTTCCATCGAACCCATATTGTATGCACATTTTCACAATTTCAGGGGTCTAATACGTCAATATGGACCCACCTAACCACATTAAAATCTAGAGAACAACATTATTAGATAACTCATTCTCCTACATGTCCCATTGTCCAAAGAAATATTACAATAAACCAAACATGGTACGGGTTTACTATAAAATCATATATCATCACACAATATGAAAAATCGACAAATATATCATGATTAAGATTGAAAATAATTATAATATCATTAAAAAGTACCAGAAATTCGATGATGCAATCTAATAGTCTTAAGAAATTATCAATAAATCCGTATTCATCTCCCATTAAAAACTATGTGAAATTCATCTAGACCAGCAATATAGAAATGACCTTACATTCCACTATACACATGATAGGACCTTATCTAAAATTATGAAATTAAGTTCCATAGAAAAACTAATTTTTTTTATATTTCATTTCAAAAACCACACCAAAATCTATCCATTCAACTGGATATTTCATTTAAAACAATTTGTAATGAATGGAATATTTTAATTGAATGAAAATTATTTAAATCCCCATTATAAATGAAACCCATTTTACAATGAGAAAAAAAATTACCCCACTGAACATCCATAAAGTGGAAAATGACCTTCAATTCTCAAGGTTTTCACTAACAAACCACTTATAATGATATTAGTCCCTTATATACTATTAGGATGATGTCACCTCAACCCTAATTTTTGGGTAAATATAACAAAAAATCATTTTAAAGTAGTTAACAGAAATCATATTGAAGGAATATCAATATAAAATCACCAAATCAAAAATATAATTGGTAATAACAATTCCACATACCTAATTAGGTGTCATGAAAAATATAAATAACATGAAACCATGGATAATCAGGATATATTCGAAAGAAATATGATAATCATGAAAAAAAAAATTTAGGGCAAAACTAAAAGAAAAAAACACAATGGTAGGTGAAAATAATAATTTGTTTTCATGGGTAGCTAGCCATGACCATGGTTACTATTTATAATATATTAAATGAATATCAAAAATGAATCATTGAAGATCTGTCTTGGGGTTTAAGAGATGAACAATAGTAGGCCCCGAGGTTATTTCTATAATTATGGTATAATATAGAAAGAACCCCATTTATTTTTATTAAATTCATTTATTATCATTTAAAAATGACTAGAAAAAACTAATCAAAAAATATTTCTTTGAAAAAATAGTGACTACTATGTACAGTCCCCAATATATCATCATTCCATATTTAAAAATACTATATTTTGCAACCTATGTTGTAGATTATTTTTCACAAAGCATCCTTCTTAAACTCCATTTTTTCAAAAAAAAATCATGAATATCTCATCTAATCTTCTATAATAACTATTATATAAGTTATTGAAATGTACATTTAACCATTACATATCAAATGAGAAAGCCTTATGTATTATAAGTTTACTCCCATACTTAATCAGATTTCATTATCTGAGAATGTGTAAGCGTCACATTTAAATACTCTGGTGCCAGTATGAATCAGATAGGTTAACATTACACATTGGTACATAACTGATTTATATTATTCACATATCTATTTATTACTCTTATGTATCCATTAAAATGTATTAGAGTCTTATTATTCACAATCACCTCATTTGAACAAGGTGAATGAAGAGTTAACTTAGTAAACACTACTAAAAAACTGTTAATGGATTTTTTCATCATATTGTGGGAATTTTAAAAAATATAATTTATGAAATATGTTTTTTAACAAAAATGATAAAAAATTTAAATCAAAAAACTCATAATGGACCATCCCACATCAGGTAAGACATTACTTATCCATGGATCAACCATTACACATTGTATGGAAACCCATTTCGTATCACTATAAATAATATTCCTCTTTAATATATAATATAAAATTATTAGACATGTTTCGATACATGATATTTTCATCAGTATATATGGTCATTCCCTATGATGGTAAAACCCATATATTATATGTTATCCACATAAATAATTTTATTCAACTCTAAAACTTTTTAAATATAAAATTCTAGACATAGAAAAAAATTCACAGAACTTCTCTAGGCCTATACACACACATCTACATGACTCAACTACATATATATATATACTATATATAGATAAAATTCTTATTATATACTATTTATAAATATAATTATAATAGAATTATTCTAATAGATTTACTTCAATACTTTTGGACCACAGTTTTTAAACATTATCTTCCTCATTTGGAATTGAAAATTGGATTATGGAATATACCTTTCTAATAGTTACCAAACTCAACTAGATCATTGTTTTTTCAAAACCATTCATATTAGAAATTATAACATTTTGATCATTTATATAATATTTATTTTCATATAAACCGTTTTAAACATAGCTAAAAAAAATCTACTATAACTCAAATATTAGAGGCCTTCAATGAATTACACCTTCCATACACAATGACTGAAATCCAAAATTATAGAATTTTGGGAACCAAAAACTTTGAAACAATAGAAAATATACAACTCACTGATACATAATGTTCAAGGATTAACTAATAACATTAATTGAAATCTCAAATCAGGGACACATTATTCCTTCTCAAAACTCTCATGTTAACATGAAAACTCTCAAGAGCATATAAATTGATTCAAATACATCTACCGATTGTGTTCCAACCCTCGTGATTCTGAAGAAATACTAAATTCTCAAAACATCCTTTATATAGGAACAATTATTAAAAATATATAGGAAATTAACCTATACATAATGAAACAAGTAGTTAGAAAAACACCTTTATTATCTTTCTAATCATGAATAATACATAAAATACCTTCAACATTATATCCCAAACAACCTGACTCTATAATTCAATACTAACACCTCGTGTTCTTACTTTCAATATAAACAAATTCCACTATATAGAACAAACCCCTAATGTGTATTATTCATTGAGGTCCTCCCTACCCTAACCTGAAGACCTCCACCAATCAGAAAATGATCACCGCTATCTCACTATAATTATTTTTCATTAATGTTATACTAAATTCTTTAGGATCCCTTGAATAACAATCTTGGGAAACCCACTAACCACCATCACAAAAGATAGAGATGTTTCTAAAGTAAATCAATCATCTCAATGACACTAATGTTACATGAAATGAAATGCCTATAGTTTTATGGTTCTCTTTTTCAAAATACAGTACTCTAAAAGAATTATCTAATTACCCACTGAAGGAATTCCCAATTAATACCAAAATTTATTTTTCCATTTAAAATATCATTTAAAATGACATCCAAAGACTCAAAACCAACATGAACATCCATATTTAAAGCACATTATACAAGTATCTAAAAAACTATTTACAAAATACAAATACAATACTCAAAACAAACTTTCATATCACTCTTGGTAAACCACTATGAACATAGAAAATTTGTTTACACAAGAACTTGTTTCTTTTTTCCAACACCGCACAAATATATTCTTCAAAAAATATCATGAAATATCCATTTCATAGAAATCACAACACACTAGAAGAACACATAATTCCATAGTCCAAATCACTTATAGCCAAAAAACAATATCCAAGAAGATCATTTTATATAGTTATATGTTTCACTTATAAAAAACTCTAAAACATTTACCTAAAATAGAAACTCACACAAGTTTACAAAACAGCCCTTGGAATCAAATGGATTCCTACTAAAAAAATATAAAAATACCAATCCAATCTGTTTATTTCATATTTGAAAACAAACAATATTTTTAAAAAAAAATTCATCCAAAATTAAAAATATTTTCCTTAATATTTGAGAAAATCTATGAATCCCAAACGAGTTAATAAAAATAACCTTTTTAATAAATTTATTTATATATTTCCCCACCACATGTGTTTTCTATTCAAAATCATATTTTTCTCAAAATTAATAATCCCAAAAATCATTACCCTGTCATGTCGAAACAATCAAAATCAATAAAAAATACCCTCAAATGAATATTAATATAATAAAATCTTATAATTTATTTTAGAAAACATAAAATATATTATAATTTGATTCAATTAATAATTGATCTCAGTGAGGCAATACATCAAACAATATTGTCTATAAGGGAATGTATCATTCCATTATATAGACATTGTTATGATTCATGATCAAGGTCACTCGGTCCATGAAAATCCCTTTAAATATTCTTGAGTATCATCCAACCCGTATTGGGATTCTCGGTCCAACGTCTCAGCCATCCTATAGTTAATAGTCTAATTCATTATACATACCTAGAAAATGTTAGTTTCAACCAATTCTATGCTATCCAAGAAATTTATCAATAAACCTATCAAAATTGAAAACCTAAATCGACCTTTGGTTGACATCATACCATCCCAACACAACTATGATTCCATTTTGAAATTCCCTAGAATGCATCACATAAAAGTCACCTAAGAGTGGGACATCATAGGACCTCAAACATGCCTATCCATACACCAAATGGTGGTTATTAGTTTTGACGGCCAAAAATATTCCACGGTACATAATTATATAAAATATAATTCCCATGATTCAAGGCCAAATTGCCGAAAAATTCAGCATTTCCCAACTATGAAATGGGGAATCAAAAAACCTATAAATAATAAACAGGCAGAAAATAGGCCCCCATTACCAAAAATTGAAAAAAATAAAAAAATATACTTTATATACCAAATAAATTGATTTTAAATAGGTAAATATTAAGAATATAATAATAATCAAATAAATACAACATCCACACACTAGAAGATACATATGTGGAACAATAAACAATAATCCCCTATGGGCTAACTCCTGTAATAATTACTAACATAATATCATCCTATACATCCTTATAGACCGGAATCACATGTCAATATCCAAGAAATACCTTTTCCCTTAATGAAAAAATGATGGTTTCCTAGTGTATATTGAATCCCATGTCATGTAATAGGATATGGGGTGAGTCTAAAAACCCAATAAAATGACCTATCACCATAATAATATTGAATATTTTTATTATTAGGTTGATGTTCATGCAATACATATAAGATGTGAAAATCATTATAGTTAAACACACCCACATGAATATATAACCAGAATTCACATAAAAGCATATATGTTAGATTTTTTTGTCCTAAATAGGAAACCACAACACTTAACCTTACATACATCATTAAATAAATATAGAAGAAGTTATTTAATTACCAAAATCTGAACCCAAACTTGATGTATTTGGGTGTGGTATCATACCAGGTCCTCATCACTACCCTATCTCTCATGGTTGGGTCCTATGTGAATCATTGATATCGCATCTCCTCTCAAACCATAACTTCACCACCATCATATTCCTTAGGATGGGACTCACCAACATATTATATAACAACCAACAAGTGAATTGAGGTGGGAGTCTTGATAACTATCCTCTTTCAAATCTAAACCATCATCTCTAGGTAAGTTCACTTGGTCATGTATTTTATCACATATGTACAAAAGGATTTATGAATATGGAATATTCATAAATACCCTCTTGTGTAAGTCAATCCCTATAGTATCAATGTAGGTATCATGTATAATCATACATCTATGAAATATGAGGAGATGATATTTATATAAAACCTCTAACACAAGTCAATCCTCACCATCCCATGGTGGGTACCATTGTCATTTATTATATCGACTTTTAATTATATAACAAGTGATCCCAAGAGGGAATGTCAATTCCCATCATCTCAAACAATCTAAAAACACAATTTGGAGGTAGGATACATAGATAATTGAATATATCAATTCATAAGAAGAAGTATGGGTATGGAAAATCTTTTTCCAATACCTCTCATGTAATTAAGCATCCCCCTTTGGGTACGTAACATGGAATTAGATAGAACCTAGTATAATTGGATGAGTCCATTTCCTTATCATAATAAGATCTCAACCACACTATCATAGTCATGTTTTTTAGCACCTCATCATCTCAACCAAACATTCTCAATTAATATAGGCCACAGATCATAATCCTAGAGTCAAACCTGGTCAAAAATTAGAAAATATAACATCCTTGATCAAATACCATCATTAAAGATCCCATAAAACAATGATAAATGATTGTTTCATTCAAATATATCGATATGATAGAATGCATATATTATATACATTTAATAAAACAATAAAAACCCCATGTAAGCCTAATGGAACATCCCAGACATTGATTTCTACCAATAATATCCCTTTAGATTCTACCATTCCATTCTTTTTGGGCTAATCACATGGACCATATCCATTTACCTAATACCTTAATAACTAAGATATTTAAAATCCAGATCTGTGAACAAAACAACTAGGTTATCCGAGGGAAACTTTTAACCGGGAAACTACTTTTAGTATAAAAGATTCATTGGGGATAGGTGAGGATCACCAAAAATTACATTCATAAATATTAAATTTTATTAGATTAATATTTGATACATTATATTAGGATCCATGCTAGAATAGTATGTTTTTAATCTCTTTAGAAACATTGGTAAATAAAAGAGTAGTAAATAAAAGATTTACATCATCTACCAATAAGTCATATACACCAAACGCCAGTCTTAGACAAATATTACATGAAACCATTTTCCATACTATTGATAAGTGGATAGACTATAAAGGGTAACTTCAAATTCTTAGTATGGATAAATTATGCAGTAATATTTTTTTTTTCTATTTTTACATAATTTATTGTAATTAATTTTGTTTTTGTTATATTTATTTAAATTTATATTTAATAATTTATAATGATTCATAATTTTTTTGAAATTAATTAAACTCTAAATTTTATTTTAAAATATGTATTTAAATGGTTAAATTAATTTTTATAATTAATTTTTTTTGAATGATTAAATTATTGAAAACTGTCATTTTTTTCTTTTCTAGATTTTTGAATTACCATCTCTTATTTGAATATTTTATTTAATTATTTCAATTTAATTTTTTTAAAACATGATTTTGGGTTGTTTAATTTAATATCTATGTTTAATAATTTAATTCATTATTTTCCTTTTTTATATTAATAATTATTTTATCACTTTTATAATTTATGTTTAATTCATACTATCAATGCATTAATATATTTTTTTTAAATAATTTACAGTTTTTTTCATTAATTTACAACTACAGTAGTGTTATCGATTTACCTTATGAAGGGGTGATTTAGGTATAGTGAAAAAAAGGAAAAGGGATATGTTCATTAATGATACATATATGATCATTTGAGTTACTAGGATTGATGATGTGAATTTACCATATAAAGTCATTCCATATGACTATATTCCACTTCACGTACCATCTTCCTAAAACAAATGTGGTAAAACTAATGTTTTCATTTGACCATGAGTGTCACTACACATACTGTATCCCATAGCACCAACTTCCCAGGAGAATATTATGATAGCAAAAGAATATATATAACCTAACACATGGAGGAATCTCCATAAGCAAAAAAAAAATACCAAACTAATCCAAGAATAGTATCAATTATTCATGCCTGAAAATGATGACTTGAACATGATGGAGACTTCTTGGATGACTAAATATCTTAGAAAATATAACATGATGCTTTAGCATTGATGATCCTGGAATTTTTATTTTTTATCAAAGATTATATACTTAACTAAATGATGAACACATCAATATTGATTGAATGTGGTTGTTGTGATTTGAAGAAGAAATTTCAAGAATAATCCCAAACAAAGATAAATTTATGGTGATCATATCTTCTATGTAGGTTAATGATGCACCTAAACTAGTTGAATGAAGAACATCACCTGATCACATTAAATGGTATGAAGGTAAATTGTCCATTTTTTAATTCATCAAAAAAACAAGGAATTTGAATTATGGAAAACCCAAGTCTGAAAATACACAAGGTGATTAATGTAAGGAAATCCAATCCATGGATGATATAATAAATTATAGAAACCAAGATTTTATATTGGATCTATTCTCAATAATGGATTCTTTGTCGGTGTGGACAGATGAAGGAGGAAACCCATGGTATCCAAACCTACCAGTTGTAGATATTATTATCAATTTATATAAGATATTTGATGGTTTTTATATAGGAATTAGCAATCATAATCTTTATTTGGGTGATGATGATTTTCTCCTAAATTGAGGTCTAATTTTTATGGTCGATTAATGACATGTTAATAGAGGATTAGGTGAGATTAGTCTATTTCATCAATATTTTTATACTGGTTTTTGATAATATATGTTTTTGGATGGGAATATTCTACAATGGGCCTCTAATGGTATGGACCATATCACGATTACATGGATGGTTATTTCAATGTTTTTCATTTCAATGCAATAGTTTTCATGTTTTAAAATGGATTAATCAAAGGAAATGTTGGTGTTTATCGTGAAATATTTTGGATGTTTTTTTGAGATTACTTGGATGATCTAGAAGATGAAGACATGATTTCTATCTAAGTTGGTGTTCATTATTTTATTTTAGTTTGTTAGAGGAGTTTGGTTTGAGTAAAATGAATGTGATATTGGATAGTTAAAGAAGCCACATGTAGAATATCTAGGGAAACAAAAATGAAAATCTGTTCTTGGAGAAATGAAAAGAAAAATAAAAAATGTAATGCTTCATAAATGGATATGGACACATTTAAAATCAATCACAAACATCGATCAATACACTATCACAAGGAGTACACAATGGTAGAGATGACTGATAAGAAAGTTTTTTTTTGGATTTTTAGATTGAAGAAGGATACATTATCATAGGTTATTTTTAATAATCCCTTCATTCTATATTATAAAGTATAGTTCCTTCTACATGAAAATAAATAAATTAGGGGATGTATATTGTAAAAAATTGAATATGTTTTATCCATTATTCATTTTCTAAAACAATTTTTAGTGATATTTTACTTCATTGTTCTCTTTTAATTCAATTATGAGTACCAGTAAACATTGGTTAAGAAATATATATTGTGTTAAAAAGTCATTTTACCCATGATTATCGATCTACGTGCCAAAAATTGGAAATAGATGATATATCTCTTCACCATGATGAACAAAATAATTATAAGGTTTTGATTAGATGATTAAGACAAAGAATAATTCATTATTATATTATAATTATGCTAATAAGGAGTTTAGTGAATATTCACATTTTCTTTAAGAACTAAATAAATTAAATTAAATATAGTGGTCTCACACAACATATTATATTTGTAAAAAATAGTGTAGAAAACCTAATATGTAATTTTTTTAAATATAGAATCACCTCTATTGTAACATCCATATCATTACATCCATAATTTTTACTCATAAATAAATAAATTTTACCATTGTTACTTCTTTTCATAATAATATACTAGTTTTTTTGTTCGATCGTACAATAATAATTCTCATTCCCCATGGATACGACACCCCCTCAATACTATACCAAAAATAAGTAGGATTATAAGAATAATTATTTAGACTATGTGATTGTGATTGGAATAATACCTCATCATGTTTTGAATTAATTATAAGGAAATCAATTTTTCAATAAATAAGAATCATTCAAAAAATATTTTATATAAAAAAAATGACATATTAAAAATCATAAATAAATTGTGTGATGTAGTGTGTTTTAATGAATTCACTAAATTATAAGCTTCATACACACATAATACTCTAATTCACAACATTAAAATCCAAATAATGAACTCAATAAACACCATTATATACTTATAAAATAATTTAAAATTAAATTGTAGAAATTGGAAAAACTAGAAGGTGGAAGAATTAAAAATAATGATGTAATGTAGAACGAGAATCTTATAAAATACATAGTCTGTGTTCCTGGGAATCCTAGACACATGAATTTTAGACTAACCATAAGCTCTATATTGACATTAGGAATAAGGATATCCCATCAGTCTAGGAACAATGAGATCAACCCGTCTCAGCTCTCTATGTTTTCTTCTTTTAATATCCTGTGTGTAGTGGATTCATTATATTTCATTAGAAACATTTATAGTTCTTAATAACTATTTAAATTGTGAGGATTGATTTAGGAGGAGTTTATTTTTTTATCTTTACCATTATATGTCAATGGTAGGTCTCAGACATGGTTTTGGAATTTAAGAATAGAAATTTTGGAAACATGGGATAGAATTTTCATTACGTTTTTCTTCAAACTCTACCCAATAAAAACCACACTTGATTTTCGGCATAATATCAATAGTTTTTTCCAACATGAAGAATATTTAGTCCAAAAACATTTGATATTCTTAAATAATTTCCCACTATATTCCTTATTAAGTAATCTTATCCACATATTTTTATGGTTAAATTTTACAATTCCATTACACTATATAATACAAACTTAAGTGGATCAATAATGTGGTAGTTATTTAATTTATATGGAAGAATATAAACTTCTGAAAAATATTTTATATGTTATAAAAAACATCTTGGAATAAATTTACATGGAAATGAATAATTTATAGGAATAAAAAAGTACCCCAATTATTGAAGTAATCACCAATTCACTAGGGAGAAATAATGTCATTGTGGGAGGATTATACATGAGAAACGATGATTCCTCAACATTGAAATCCTAGTGAAACATGGTACGAGTCTAGTTTTTTATATTAAAGAGTTAGAAATAATTGTTTTAATGGAAAATTATTTAATTAGTTTAATTTTTTATATAATAATCACACTAATATATCATTGAATGAATATGGTGAAATAAAATATTCTACTACTCCAAATTACCACCTGTAACCAAAAATATAGTATTCAAATGATTTTGGTGACGAATCGTCAAAATCTAAAGGGGAAATTAATTTAATATTGTAACATGTTTTGGTTTGGACTGGTTATTTGAAAAAATACATAGGCTCTATGATTTATAATCCAAAAAATCAAAAGGTTCTAATACAAAGAGATCTATATGGGAGAGATAAATGATTGTTACCCCTTACAAATGAACCAAACCTGAGGGAAAGTTTGACTACATGATAAAAAGTTCATGTTTAAAAAACTCTACAACTAGTAAGGGATCATCCTCAGAAAGAAAAAATAAATGATCATGATAACAGTACATGTAATGTTATAGAAAATCTTGAAACCATAATTGTAGACAGATTTTATCAATACATGAAAAATCATAAATTATGACATGAAATAGAATTTGAAAAGAATAAAATTAATGAGACCTCATTAATTTATGGAATAATAAGGTGTCGTTTGAGTATTAGGGTTGATTTACATCTTTTACAAATTATTACCCGCTCATAAATTTTTCAAAAATTATAAATAAGTATAATAGAATAGATTATCCAATATTTCATCAAATGATTAGTAGAATTATTTTTAAAATTCATTTAGTGGAATGATTTGACAATTTCCCTTTTAATTTTTAATTAATCAAAAGATCTATGATTTAAATAAAGAATTGCGGTTAGTGTTCAATAAAAAATAATAATTTGGAATATAGTTCCATTACTAAAAAAATATTCCTAAAACTTGAAATATCATGGATCCTTTATACTTCTTATAAAATTAGTTATGTTTTGAAATTAAGTGATTTGGTGATATACTAGCTAGTGGTAACCAATTTCCCATCTCATTGTTTAAAATGTACGTTCTTAGGGATCTGATGGAAAAAATCATTATACCTCGATGATAGGTCCCATAAATATCTTTATGTGATGGTATATGATATGTTAATTGATGATGGGAAACTATCATTTCTTACATACATCATTATTCATGATAGTGAATGTGATAATAAAGGATTAATAATTTTAAAAAAGACCATTATTTTCCAAATTCAGGTAATCCATTGATATATTAAAGGCATATATCACGCTTAAACTAGTGAGGATCATAATGAATTTCATTTTATAAAAGTCTTTCAAATTTTTTGGTGCTATAAGCAGGTTGATTTTACTAATTAGGTGCTTAATGGTTAATCTATGACTGAAAATCGTAATTTTGTGAAGATTATATCATAGAATAAGTTTATGATAGCCATAGAAAAAAATATTGCTAAAACTGAATCTAGTTTAGAACATTAATTTTTTAGTAACCATAAGATCCAGGTTTGGAGGCACATTTTTATGGTCTATGAGGTGGTGCCTCCAAAACAAATATTCACTATTGAAATTATTTCACATGTATCAATTGAAATTTTACCACCCTCCCCTATAAACCACACTAATACTGTATCTTATTAAATATAGCCCATGAGTTGTGAGTCTAATTTTTTTTCTTATTCATCACTAAATGATGGTTTGAATGATAATAAGGAGTATGTGGTTAGTTATAGTAAGATTATTGTTGAGGATGAGTTTCACCAGTTTGGAGAGAGTGAGATATAAAAATGTGCGGATAGTTTATTGGATGAGTATATGAGGACAATCACTATCTATATAAGCTACATTAATAATGATTTTTTCATCATGAGATTAAATAATTATTATGTACGCTTGATGAGAGATCTCATATATCATGTATGGGTTTGTAATTTGAAATAACTACTTTTGGTTCAAAACTCTTTAATCTATTCTAACTATTACACCATATTTTTAACTTTTGTGTTACCCAAGTGTCGGGGAATATATGGTGTGTGTTTTTGGAAATGATAATGTTAACTCTAACTTTTTAACATTAATTCTAGTTTACGTTAGTAAACTTATGGGGTTTGAAACCATTGGTGATGTAGAACATTTTATTAAATGTTTGATCTATTTAGAGTATTATTTTGATTCTATGAAATTAGAGTTATTGTTTGATGATGAAGAAATTATTTAAAAAAATTTAATGTAATGAATAATTAATGATCATTACCATTAAATGATAATATATTGACATTTTAGATGGAAATGTCTGTATAAAAACATACAAGTTAGTGATACATGGAAGGCATCCCATAGTTTTATATTGTTTCAATTGTATTTTCTATATAAATAAATTACTCCCATTTATTTTTTTCTCTCCTAAAAATTGTAAACTAGGACATATGATGTTTTTTGGACATATTAATTCATGATTTGTTAATTTTTTAATTTGATGGTGTCAACTGACCATGAGGTTAAATTTTTTTAGAATTGGTTGAGTAACTGTATGCAAGGGGATTTTTAGAAGGTTATGTGGTTATGATAAGAGTACATAATAGGTTGTTAGATATACTTATATGTATCATAGTGATTTTATTACTCAATGATAGAAGGAGATTATTGTTGAATAAACATAATAAAACATGTCATCTACTCTAACATTGATTATAATTCTGGTCTCATTACGAGTTTTTTGTTTTTTAAGAGCTTGATCTTGAAAATAAAAGAGATATTTAAATTTCACAATGGGGGGATATATTTCATATTCAACAACATGAAAATGTTTTTTATACCTAGGGAGTAACTTTTGAATTGGATTTCTTTTTTTTAATTCTTCCTAATCAGTTTTATTACTACTATTGTTTTCATGGAAATAAATATTTAAATTAATTCTTGAATGTGTTCTACACATGTTAATTTTTATATTAAATCCGCATTGGATGGAGTGGTTATTAAATTAGACTTTCTCTAGTGATTAAACAGTTTTTATAAAATTCTTTTTAAAATCAATCATTAACTCACTTGTGGAATGGAATAATTTGAAACATATTTTTATATTCATAAACAATTTAGTTGTGGGCATAAGGAATCATTTTCTCCTATTTTGTTCCCTCTGATTGTTATGGGGAATGTTTTTTACGAATACTACACTCATCACTCAAAACATTTTTTTATATGGTTCATTTAAAAATGAATTGTAACTATACTATTTTAACTATTTATCCTACCTCAGTTTCAACAATAGAAACTATTTTAGTTTTATGTGTATGGAGGGGACATAAATGATCATAATCTATAATTAATTTAAAACAAATCCAACCCCATAATTGTTTTTCAAATTCCTGAGTATTTTATAACCCTTTTATAATATAGTTAAGATAAAATGACTCTTAAATTTGAAGGTTGTGTTGAAAATATTAGGAGATTAATCTTCATTTCTTTATGCATTGAATTGCGTATATAATTTTTATTTCCCTATTGATAAAATTTCTTTCAGTAATATTATTGGGAATGATATATAATAATCATTCATATTCAGTTTTTAATTAGAATTTAAATCTAAATATATCCATCTAAATGGATTATGAAACAAAAATATTAGTCCTATATGAACTATGTATTATTTCATTCTTTTAAATCATTATTCATTAGAAATAGGATGAGATATTTATTCCCCTAATAAATTATTAGTCAACTCCATTCAATGGTTTTTATATTTATTATGAGTTATTAAATTATGTGAGTCTATTACCCTATATATAATGAAAAATTTAGACTTCATTCTTGGATGAAAATTGTAGTCAGTTAAATTATATTTAAATTTTTCACTTTTATTCATTGTTTTATAACAGTAAACAATTTATCAATATAAAATATAATTCAAGATTGTATTCACACATTAAACCTAAGATAATATTTGTTGTAAAATCATTTTATAAAATAATACACATTCTCATTATAGTTTTTCCATTTATAAATATATTTTCTACCATTAAATATGATGAATTTATTGCTTGAGGACAAGAAATGTGCTATGTATGGGGAGATTTGATGTGGATTTAATTTTTATTAAATTGTGGAAGATAATTTTTTAGATTATTTTTTATTATCTAAATTATGTATTTAATTAAATAATTTAAATTTATTAATTCATTATCATTAAATTATGAATAATCATAATTTAATGATAAAATATCTATTTATTTTTTTAATTTTATTTTAATGTTTAATATTTGATTGAATTAGTAAAATATTTTAATCTATAATTTTTATTATTCTTTTTTATTTTTAAATTTCCATATGTCATTATTTGATTTCACTTATTTTTTATTTCTAAATTTCATTTAATATTAATTTTTTATTTCTTTTAAATTATAATTTGTGTTCAATAAAATAATTTATTATTTCCCACTTTTTTATTCAAAATTAATTTATAAATTCATTGATTAAAATTTAAATATCCACTTTCAATTAATTAATGTATTTTTTTGGTTTTTTTAGTTTTTTTCATAGATTTTCAGTTATTGCATTGTTTTTAACTAACAACATGAAGGGTTGTGGTCACCTAGAAAAGGACCAGTTTACTGAAAATTAAAGACACATTTATTTAACCGACCATGTGTAAGGATGAGAACTGACCACATGATGTTAGTCCAAGTAACTGTATATCACATCATATATTGCACGCATGGAACACAAGGGACAACACCCAAATATTCAAGAGACAGAGAGGTTTAATACACCAACCACATGTCAGTCTTCCCACATTCCATTAGAGATAATGTAACCTCAACCATTTTTGAAACCTACAACTAGGAGGAGTAACCGTGATAGGAAAATAGCTAACTATCCCATGAGGATTTCCCATTTCTCATGCCTTGCTGGGCTAATTTGAGATTGAAGAAACCATATTGGATGAATGAAGTTGTTTTGAAATATGATATGATGATTTAGTAATCATGATCTTAACAAGGTTATTTTATATTCTAAGGATCTACATTTTAGCAATGTAAGGACACCTTAGGATTAATGGAATGTTTCTTTTGTGATTTTATGATGAAATATAAATAATGATCTCAAATGAAGCTGATCTAAAGGAGATATGAGTTTCTATGCAAGATATTGAAAAGTATGAACTGGTCGAGGGGATATCACTGATATATAACTTTAGAGACAAGGATGTTGATGCTACCATAATCAAAAAATTAGAATCAAGAATAAATTTGGAACATAGAAACCTCACTTCAGAATAAGAACAATGTTGTGAATGGAAGATAAGTTAATCGATGGATGTTCTAATCAAGGATGGAACTTATGTTTCATTAATGGATATGTATTCATGATTTGCTAGTTGGAAGGTGAATACTGAAGGAGGTAACACAAGATATCCAATTACACCATTTGTAGATATTTGATTCAATTCATACAAGGTTTTTGTTGTTTTGTCAACATAAAGTTACCAAATTAATCATAATGATGGTGATAATGATATTTCCTCAAAATGTGGTACAATTTTATAGGCAATCTAATGAAATTATTGTTATTTCTTGAGAATATTTTTCCATTTTCATCAATAATACTAAGTATGTTGTGGTGAATATCAATTTAAGAACTTGGTTTTACTTTAATAGCTCATGGGATGTTTTTTTCCACATCACAAGGCCATCGATAGATATTAAAAAAAAATTCATTTAGATATATGGGTGTCCTAATTCAGAAACTCGGTAATCAATGTCTTGGAATTAGCTATGCTAAAAATGATCATATTGTTTCTAGAGATTACTAAGACGATAAAGACGTTGTGCATGGTCTTGCTGCATAATCTCACACACATGGGTCAGTTTCAAATTTTTAGAATATTTTTCTTTGAGAAACATAGGGGTGACAAGTGATAGTCAACGATGCTAAGTGTAAAATGTCCAGGGTAACACCAATGTAAATTTGGTTCAACGAATAGTGAGCTCATAATGAATAAAAAACAATTCAAATGGATATGGACACATCAAAAATAAATCACAAAATTCTATCATTCCACGATCATTGGAAGCACACAACTAAGGATACTACACAGATATTAGTAGTTCCTAGTTCTAGGCAATGAGGAAAGAGACATTATCTCAATAAAAGTTTACTCTTATATTTCTTATAGATTCTTGATTTCAGTTATTTTTGACTTGAAAATAAATATATTTGTGGATTTAGACTATAATGAGTTGAGTTTATTTTATAAATAATAATTGTTTAATATTGTATTTCAGGGAAATTTTAGTTTGGTATTCTCTTTTTGTTCAATTATGAGTACCGATACACACTACTTAAGAATTGAAAGGTGATGGAAGTAAATCAACTAACCCTTGATCATTAAACAAAATAAATAAAATTGGATAATTAGTTAATTATTTTTAATTAATAGATTAATAATTATGATTATATGGAAATAATAAATATAAAAAAATGATCACTGTTATTTGAAAGTTCATGGAAGTGAGAGATTAAAGTATCATAAAATTTTCTATAGGAACTGAATAATTTAAATTATCTTGAGTGTGATCAAAAAAATATTTTAAATCATTTCCAAAATGTTCAAAAACCATAATATAATCATTTTTTTAAACTCTTCCTCACCTAAATTATTGTTTCCTTATAAATACATCAATAATTTTTAGTAACACACAACACAAATTTGTATTCTTGAACGCTTTTTTCAATCAAACCATAGTTTGTGTTTGTGTTTTTTGTTTTTTGTTTTTTTCTCATTCGTACAGTCATATTTCTCCTTAATTATAGATATTACACCCACTCAACACTATACTGATAGTATGTAGGGTTTAATAAATAAATAATTTTTCTATATGCTAGTAAATTTCCTAGAACATCTTCATTATATATATGATATAACAATTGATGATCATTTTAAAGAATAATATAAGCCTAAGAATATGAGAAAGTGATAATAACATTTTGTAATCACACCAAACCAATCAATGATTTATAATCCTAAATCATGTAAAAATATATTTTTCGATCAAATGATATAATATATAAGTTTATTGAATCTTCAGTAAATTATCATGATCCATGGAAACATATCATAAGAATAAGATATATGTTTGTATCATACACATATGTGTAGTAAAAAAAATCAATAATGGCTCTATATATACTCTTTCATTTAAGAATGGGTTCACCCCCCAATTTTATCCTCTCCTTTGTCATGGTTCACTCTCAAAACTGTCTTAGTGGTTAGAGTCCCTTATTGATCTAGGTTCACTATCTATTCCAACCCACATTATCTCGGAAGATATCCTTCACCACCCGATGAATTGGATGAATATAAAATTATTTCCCCATCCATCACATAAATTTAACCTTAATTTCTTCACTAATATATCATAATTCATTAATCATATTTTTATATTATAACCCCAAGAATGGATAAACGTTTCATAAATATCTCCTCATAGCATAAAAATTGAAAATAAATAAAGTTCATAAATATCTCTTCATCATAATTATAAACCATCTAGAGAAATAATAAGATGGTATCATTGGATAATATCTCAAATGAAAAATAAGTATCATAATAGGATTTTATTAAATTTAAAAATACATTTAAGTTATCACAGGAACATTTCAGGCGAAAAAAATCTATTGCAATTTGAAATTACATTTTTTAAAATCAATTAATTACCAAAAAATTAAATAAAACATGTTCGTTCAAGAGAACTACGAGGACATTTAATGGAAGAAAAAAATCAAATCAATGACTTAATGGTGGGAATATTTGTTCATGTAGTGTATTTTGAAATAATGATTTCTTACACGTTGTTAGTAAAAAGACAAAAGTACTTCATTTGGAAAATAAAAAATTCAATCCTTTTAAATATTTTTTTCATTAAAAAATCTGTTAAAATGTAAATAATATTTTTTTGAGAATAGTGAAAACATTTTTAGAGACATTTTATAGAAAATATTGATAGGGAATAAAATATTCTCAACTGAACATGGAAATAAAGTATATTATACTTAAAACATTAATTTTGTCACTTGATTTCATAAATTAATGAAAATGTAAGGAAAATGCGTAATCACTATTAATAATAATAGGATAATAAAAAGAATAATATTTATGAAATATTGATCATATCATATCAATATTAAAAATTTAAACATAAACAATCCCCATTAAAATGATGTTTTAATATTAAATATTTTCCACTTTGATAAGTATTGAATCATAAACATACAAAAATAAATTAAAAAAAATAAAAAAGAAAATGAAATTAATATAAATATATTAATTAAATATCATATTGATGTTCCTTAGATCAACATAGGATCCATGAGAGGGGGAGGTGAATTACTGGCTAGGTTTTCATTTATAGAAATTTTTATTAACATGGTAAAGAAACTTCTATGAACTGGTAAAATTATTGAAGGTTACAATCCACTAAAATATAAAATTTTCACATCTTATATTAATAAAAAATAAATATATATCATCCAAAAATATTTATAGGGATCCTTACAAATTTCTCTATCTTTTTGTGTTGTAAATTCTCCCTAACATTGATTCTTTTTTCTAACTTATTTCACGATTTAAATTGAACATAAAGAAACTATTTTTCACCATTAGTAGTCAATCATATAATTAACCCTAAATATACCCCTAGTAACTACGTCTTCTTCCATACTTGGTTATACTTACCAACTATTATAACTATATCCACTTTCTTCACAACTGGTTGTATACCATAACAACATTTCTTTTCATAAATTGGTTATACCGCCGGCAACAAGTAATTTTTTATAATTTTTTGATCCATTGTAGAAAGATGTTATCTTTATCTATAGGATAGTTTCATATCAGTTTATTGTGTACAATATTCAATAGATTCAATAAATTAAATAACAGTATATAATCATTGAAAATTTCTACTAATATTTTGTTGCCCCGGATATGAAAAAGATTATCTTTTCCAAAACAAATATTAATAAAACATCCTTGTGAATGTTAATTTTATCGAAACATTCTAGTATTTACTCTATCAAATGACTTTATCTGGTATGTCTCCATGTGTTCATTATTACTTCAACACAGTGAAATATTAATTATTTTTTGGACCCCACTCGGATTTTCTCAGTCTTATGTTTCTATATCCAATGATGTAGACCCAATTTGATGATAATCCAACATTTACTGGGGCTTTTCCAATTAGATCATTGACCAAGGATCTACAATATGATTCAATATTCTTCAATAAGGTAGAACTAAATAATATTTTGATGTTAAAAAATCATCATCACATTAACTCATCCATGTTTGAGTTGTGTTCCACTTCTTATAGCATACCAAAATCCACACCTTTATAGTTTCACTTCATAAAAGGTTTATTGAGAACTAAATTGTATTTTACCTCTTACTGAAACATTGTGATTTAAATATTCCACTCTATTTAATCTCAAATGAAAATTATCAAATTTTTTAGATTATTGTCAACCTCACTGGATGTTTGTTGAATTCTCCAACTTTTTTTAATCACCAATAAAGTCAATGTTAAGGAAATTATACTATCATCCTTAAATATACACAGATAAAATAGTTGATCAATCATCTTCACATCATAATTGTTAATTATATTTTACTTTATATATAAATTTCATTATAATTCATCCATTCCATGAAACATCTCGAGCTTATCTTTCTAATGACATTTCATATGTCTATCTCATATATCCATCTAATGGATCTTCATACTTCTCTCTATCTTTAAATCGTCATAGTAAGCCTCTAATTTAGGATCATCTAGACTATAACATCATGTATCTTAGTCTAATAATTTTCAATCCAATTCCACTCAAACTTTTCTCTAAATGTGTATTCCCATCTCAATTTGGATCTCCTTAACATTTTTATATCAGATGAAATCACAAGTATATATCTAGAATATCATTCATTTGTTTTTTCTGTAAAAATATTATTTATTTCAACTATAATGATATCAATTTCTCGTGTTATGATTTTATTGTCTACTTTTAAGAGAATTAATATGTTATCATCCATCCATTGAACCATGTACACATCCATGATCTATCAAATAGAACATCATAAAACTATTTTGATCTATTGTAACTTCTCTGACATCTCCATCTGATCAATTTGTATATATTTACATCTTTGAAAAATCCTTATATAGTTCATCACCACCCTTATGAAGCAATTTACTACCATTATAAAAAAAAATTATTTCCTATAGAAAATCATTTTGTCACCCCTTTCAATTTTCACCCATTGTAATTAATTTCTAATATGTTTGCAAACATGTAAAAACATATTAGAATTGTGTTTCATAGACCGCATGATTCTTCCTCTAATAACGTTGGGCTTTTCTATCCAATAAAATTAAAAACTTAATAAATCCTATAACATGTTTTCTCGATTATATTTATTACTTCAACATTGTAATATATCAATAACTTCAATATCCTTGCACAATTTTACTTATTCCCTCTATACATATTTGTAAAAACTCATTAACCTTGAATTTATTCAATACTTCATCTGAACTCTTCTATCTATATATCTATGTCTTATTTCCTCAATATCATTCTAATGACTTCAATATTAGTTTCTATAGAACCTATATTTAGTTACATTACATTTATATTATGTATTTTATACATATCTAATCATTGGGATTACTGTCATGTGGTTTTGGAAGGTTTCAACTTGGTTTGTTGGTGTTTCAAGGATTTAATAGTTAGTAGAAACTATACACAACCTCTATAAAACCATGTATCCTATTTTAAAATTCACTGGGTAGGTGCACATTTGGTACAGAATTTGGAAAAACAATGTGAGTGCCATGGGGAAACCATATAAATTTAAATAGAGGTAAAATTAGGATTGACAATAATTTTGGAAAAATGTGTGAGTCAAATATGTGAGTAATGTCTATAGGACTCTAGCACCACGTGGTTGGTGAAATTTTTTCTAAATTGGGGTATCCTAACTATAAGATGTGATTTAATTAATGAAAAGATTATATTTATACTCGGTTTAGCTCCTAAAAACCCTCATTCTTATCCTATTATATTAGGGTCTCAAATTATGTTCCATCCAAATATTCCATTTATGATTTACTTCAATTTTTTGTTATATTTTATCTAATAGAAGCGTGTTTTAGATATTAATTCTCTGATAAGTCATGTTTTCTATATATATCTCTCCTTAGATCCTCTCTTTTTCTCTCATTTATATTATAAGATCTAGTTCTTTATAGATAGACCAATAATGAAGATGAATAATGGTAAAATGTGTGGTTTTCCAAAATCTCATTCTATGATAATTTTTAATGGATGATTTAAAAATTATAGTTGCGTTTTTTTTCACACATGTTCTTGGATGAAATTTTTTCAAAAAAATGTATGGTTTATATGAAATAGATTGTCTTAGGATTTTAAATTCATGGTTGGAACGAGCTCAGTTCTTTAGATGTGACCCTCAAAAAGGAGTGTGTATCATTTAAGTACATGGAACATGAACCAGGATATGGGGTGTGTTCCATTAGAGAAAAAAGATATTTGACATCGATTTATGACATGGTGGATGAATGAGATACCACTAGTGAGCATGTATATGTAACAAAGAATTCATGGGATTGAGTGTGGAAACTTACCAAATCAATGAGAATTGTTTTAAAGTAATTTTTTTCCATAGAAGTACTTATGACATGATATAAATTTTTTTACTGCATTAAACTACTTGATATAAAATTTTCTAACCAGTTCTCAACATAGTTGTGTAAGTTGGGATATATTTTTGGAAATCATAATGAGTTTATACTCACCCCATGTTAAGGAACATAGGTGGTTTTGTAGACATCATCTATTGGGATTTGGTAAATGGATGTTTTCTTATTTCTCTAGTTATGAAACTTTATGTTGTGTTCATAGAAGGTGGTGTTGGAGAACGGATCTTTGTAAGTAGTCATTAGAGATATTGTTTTTTAATTTAATTTTCTCTTATAGTTTTCATGTCCTTTATTGTTATTGTATTTTTTTTGTACTCTAGTAGTGTTGTTTAATTTATTTATTTTTTCATCTATGTTCATTAAACTTATATACATGCATCATTTAGGAGTATTGGATATTTATTTGACTGTGTATGTAAGGGTGTTTTATTGTGAAAGCTCAAATCATCCCACCAACATTCGTGAATATGTTGGAATTTATTTACAACCATTGTTGTCTTGGGGATGTCACCTATGTCCAATAGAACCTTTTTCCTCATCTAAAGAAAATTAAGAGGTGTGAGATGTTACAAATGGTATCAGCCTTGGTCATTTTGTATGTCTCTAGGGATTGTAGCAAGGAGATTGGATTTTCAGGACTTGAAATTTATAGAAAAAAATATGCCTCTAACCATTTTATAATGAACTACATGTTATAAGAAAATTTGGATAATAAAGTATTTAGATAAAATTATAGGTGTTGTTTTACCACGTCATGATGCGTTTAGATGATGATAGTTTCATATCATGCATTGTATATAAAAATTCCCACTGTGATTTAATTGTTCATTATATGTTTGATTATTTGTAAAAAAATGTTTTAAATTACATCAAATAGATGGATTTTGAAAATGAATTGATGTTGTACTTATTGATATGGTTATTTTTAATTTTTAATCATTTCATTTCTAATTGGTGATTATTGAATGTATTTTTTTATAGTTATAGAGAATAGAGCTTGGTAGGAAGCATAGAAATCAACTGGAATTAGATGCAGAGAATGTGCTTTCTCCTGAGCCACATGTGAACTAACAGAAGTTAAAAATCATTATCTAAGATTTTTATTTCTTGGATATATCCCATCAGAATGATGAACATTGAAAAGTGGGCCATTTAGTTCAGCTCCAAAAGAAGAACCTTCGGACTTTTTGGGGGGATTCTGAACTATTAAAAGAAGAAGTCAAGTTTAATTTAATTAATCGAACCGTCAATTTCATTATCTCACCTATATATTTGAATGTAATTTTTGGTAAATAAATGATCAAGGATTTTGAACTAAAATGGTGGGATTTATCTATTTAGGATAATGCTGACCCATACATCACATGTTATGATTTTAAAGAATTGATCAACAAATAATTTTTACCTCACATGTTCAAAATTTATAAAACAAAAAACTTCTTTAGTTTTATGTAATATAATATCTCAATAATAGATTATGTAGAAAAATTTATCAATTTAGTCCACTTTTCCAAAAAATCTCATTCAATGTGATTCTTAGAAGGCATTAATTTTTTATTCAGGATTGAGACCAATTTTTTTAATTAAATATTTCCAATAATTGTTTTAATAATAATACATAAATGGTCACACTACTATAATACTAATATATACTTCTGTTTGTGTACCAATGATTTGAAGAACCATTATAATAAGAACCCTAAACAAAAGGAATGGGAAACCCATAGTTATAGTTTTGTATAAGTACACCTGTGGAAATAGTTTGGTCAAACCATTGGTAAAATATATCTTCTTAGAATAATATACCAATAGTATATAGAAATATATTGTTAAAGGTATGTATATATCGACCTATACCATCAGTTTGGTCAAACCATTTGTATTGAAAATTTTTATGGACACCTATTCCAATAGTTTAGAAAAAAATTGGTATATGTAATCTTTATGGACACCTATACCAATTGTTTTCCAAAAACATGGGTATAAGTGGTTCTATTATTTATGCATGATATAATAATAATAATAACATATACATAAATTTTTAAAAAAATATATAGACATACATATTAATATTTGTATATATGAATAGATAATATGTCATAGGATAGTGGTAAATTCATTAGAATATAAGCAGGAAGTTGAGGGGACAATACCCCGAGTTGGATTTTTATTCAGTAGTGGACATATACAAATGGTTTGACCAAAACATTGGTATAGGTATTTCTTTTGAAATTATATATACAATCAATTTTAAAAAAAAATTGTGGATATTCTATACCAATGTTTTCTAAATACCATTGGTATAGATCTATATCGATGATGAATCACTCATCAATCACCTAGACCATTAGTGAAGGATATACAAATTATTTCAGGGGATATACCAATTGTTCCAAATCACTAGTATAAGATTTTACTAGTAGTTTCAAATGGTATATGGGGGAATAAAGGGATATGTCTTTAAATATGTTTACACGGTGCATATTTATTACTATGAGATTACATGGGAACTCCCACAATAGGATTAATCTCAAAAGGGACACCTACTTCCAATTTGAAGGGACACCTCATAATTATACCATGGCATCAATAAAAAGTCCTCCATGAATGAAACATAAACTAGTATGTTTTTAATGTGGTTATTTTGATTATATAAAGAGATATTATACTACACCACCTTGAGCTTATATAAATTAAAAATTTATGGTACATGTTCATAGATCTTTTCATAGTGCTCGAAGGTATAGATCTAGAGACACATATCATGTTTGATAGAAAATATATGCATCGACTAGAAAATCACATCATAATAGCTCTTGTTAATAGAACCAATAAATTCAAGGTGATTCTTGTACCACTAGGAATCGTCACCCTTTTCAATCACAATAGGGTAGCAAATAGAAAATCATAGAAAGAAATAAATAATATGAAGCTGAAAAATTGATCATCGATGATCAATCAGGACATTAAATAGTGAGTGGTAAAATAATTTTTAATTATATAGTTATATATTCTTTTTTAGATATAGATCCATCTTAATTATTTATTCCTTTTCATGTTGTTAATTAACGGGGTTTTCATGTTAACATATGGCCTTCTATTTTGAAACATCCAAATTTTATTGGGAAAATATTATATCAAGACTTTACGTGAAAATATTATTTTATAACTTTGGATGGGCCTAAATTTCATTGATATTTCCCTATCACTAATATGTAATTATATGAATTTACTTTCGGTATGTATTGGATAAAATCATTCAAGTCCCACATCGATGTTTTTTCTAGAAATGTTATTTTTAAATATCTTCTTTGAATTGAGAATATATATTGGGGAGAGTTGGATGTAATGGGAAGTAGAGAATGAACATTCACATTGGAGGATGGAAACATGTCTTCTCATTTGGAATTGAAAACATTGGAATCAGTTGGTGTAATATAAATTAGTTATTTTATAACTATCATTGAAAAAGATTCTAGATTTTTCATTAAAATATATTTTTGTTTCAAAAAAAAGAGATGTGGAGTTTAGATTTTATCTTAAATAAAAGTTTTGAATATATATTTATTCCATATATTTCAATATACATATACTTATATATTTTTTAATTATTGACATACACATTTTTAAATATAAACGTTAATTGTATGAGTATATATATGTATATTAATGCATTTTAATAAGGACAATAAAATGATTAATATTTTTATTTAAGAAAATGAACAATACACTTTTATTTTATATATTTAAAAATAAATTTCTACATAAATATATTTATATATGTATTTATACAA
This sequence comes from Viscum album, assembly GCA_963277665.1. Classification (NCBI taxonomy): domain Eukaryota; kingdom Viridiplantae; phylum Streptophyta; class Magnoliopsida; order Santalales; family Viscaceae; genus Viscum; species Viscum album. Next base: position 868,101,320 of record OY728160.1, on the reverse strand, counting down.
CCTCATTATTATAAGTAAATATTAAAAATTATAAAAATATGTAATTATAAATAAAACTGCATTTTGAAAAACAACGAAATATAAAAACTGTAATATCAATATGAATTTATTTCATGGGAATAAATCATTACCCTAATAAAAAGAGGAAAACAGATACCCTTAAATGAGGTTGAAATTCCATCAAATTTTACAAAATTAGGGTGCCCAAAATAAAAACATAGTCTTGAGGACTTCTGGGCCATTTTTGGACTTCAAAAATGTGACTGGGGTTCCCCAAGCCACCAAGACATATATTTCATAACTGTAATAAATAAGATATGTTGTAGAGCTCCAAATGTCACTCAGATAAAAATTTATTGTTGTTTGATGTTTGAGTTTTTTTCATCTTATTTTAGATCTCTTATTATTTCTTTTGATTTATTTTATTTCAAATAGATATCAAATAACTATTACTCAATAATAATTAAAATACTGTTAATTAAAAATATTTTGTATATTATTTAATAATTTATTTTATCTATTTATCATATATATTAATTTAAAATTCCCATTTCGCCTTATCAAAAACATATTCTAAATATATATGTTATATTCGTATCAAAATAAATATACTAATATATTAATATAGTATTTTTAATAAATATAATATTTTTGGAAATAAACCCTTTATTGGTGATTTTTTAATATCACACTTAATTATCCCCATTTATTATACCTTTTATATTAGTATTGATAAAGGTAAACCCTTAACATCACTTTTTTAACACTGTTAAACACCCCCTTTAACATCGATGTTTCTAGTGATGAACATATGATCATTAACTAGGATTTTATCTAGAGATATTAAAGCCATGTAACTAGATGTAACTATTTTTCTTGTAGTTAGTATATAAACCACACTATTTAAACATGTGCTGAATATAGGATTTGTTCGATGGAAATAACAGGGCCAAAAATCACTAATCTCTAGTCTCGAATTTCATCCAACGCAATTGAACCACATGTATAATAAATATAGTTTTATTATAAATATATTAAAAAACTATAATAAAATATATAATATGATATATGACATACTTATAATCTCTTATCACCTATTTATTGACATTCTTTTTTAGAATCTCTTTTTCATGTTCTAATTTCTATTTTTTACATGTATCTTTTGGTTAAAATGTTTTGGTCATTGTAATTTTATTAAAGTTACATAATCAATATAATGTTTATAAAGTTATAAAAATAATATATATTCATTTTATACATATTTGTAGTGATATATTAACATTAGAGATAAAAAAATGAAATACACTTTTTATAGAGACAGTAAGCTATACGTACTCATGAAGGTTGTTTCCATTATTTGATTAAATAATAGAACATAACATAATTATTCACCATTAAATTATCATTTTTGTATAATTAATATTTTATATATTCATTAAATATATCATTATTACCATCCATGTCAAAATAAAATGAAAAACATTCCACACTTCTTTGTGGAGGTGATAATCCATACATACTCATGAGTGATGTTATCATTTACCAACTGATTATATGGTAAAAAATTATATGTGAAATTATAGATCTAGGATTATTTTTATTTCATAATTATCTTATAAATATATTTACACTAAATATATATTTATATCAATATGTGAGAGGCAGTGTTGGAAAAATAATTACATTTATTCAGAAAGTGGTAGTCCATCATACAAATGATCGACAGTTGAATTTCCCAATTGATAGAAGATTTGATATATATTATTATAACCCATACTTATGATAAATAAATATTAAATCATAATAGATGAATATTGTTTTCATAACATAACTTTTCATGCTATAATGAAATTGGTCTTGTATTTTTGGACATATAGAAACATAGAAAACTGTTTCAAAAAATATCTATATCATCTACAATTTATTTATTTATAAATATTACACTTTTTAGTTATATATACTTAATTCTATTCCTTGTAACTTTGGGAAATGAATCCTAATAAAATGGAGAGATAATATTCATAGAAAGGGTAAACATCAGAGATATCAATCATCATAAAAGCCTTTTATTTGTCGGAGGGGATACTCAAGAGGGGGGGTTAATTGAGTTCCAATTAAATATTTCTGATTAAAAACATTATATGAAAATCCCCCAAAATAAATAACAAGTGAAACTGTAGTGATTTTTTCATACAATAAAGGTTCGGTGAAGCTCTCAAGAGACTGATTTGTTCTCAGTTAAATTAATCAAATGACTAAATTAGATTTTGAAACTAACTTACTGATTTAGAATAAATACAAAAACTTTCTAGTTTAACTATCATATTAACATTAAAATGGATTTATGTTTAATGTACTTAGCTGCGGAATATTCAAATAGTTTTAACAAAGGAAAAATGCATAGCAGTTTTAAAACAAGAGGTTCAGTCTCATGGTGAGACATAGTCCTCTCAAACAGTTTATATAATCTATGATACTCACTCAGGATCGAGTTTTTACAATAGTACTTAAAATTTTTAGGTCCTCAGATATCTACCACAATTCTACGTGGGTAAACAACAACAACAACACTCAGGTTGTCCAGGTCACACTTTTCCTCATCCAAAATTCACAGTGGGATACAATAATTTGTCAAAAGTATTCTGTGAGGATTTTGTATCCTCCAGTTCATCCCAGGAGTCAGTGTGTGTCCAAATAGACTGATGCACACACACTACTCAGAATGTTAAACAATGGTATAATACAGAGGAAATAAATTTATAATGTGTTTTTAATGCTCTGAGTGATTGCAGTTGATCTGTGGACTCATTTGGATGTCACAGATGTTATTCGAGTCCTTTCTGGTGAAGATGACACAAAACAGAGTGTCTTTGTTCTTCCCAGCTACAGTTATTCAGCCTTGTGCATATGATGTTCAGTAAGACACAACAACTCGGCTTCAGTGATTGTTCCAGGTGAATGATCTTCATGAGGCTCTCTGGTTTTCATAGGTGTTCTTCATGTTCTTTATTTTTTGTGGACCTTCACACACACGTATGCTTTGCTTCTTCTTGTGTGTCTCTGTCTGTGTATGTTTTTCTCTTTATTTCACTACAGATCGATCTTCCTTTTTTTCATTGAGATCTAGAAAAGAGAATGATTACTTTTTGATAGGTACGAGGTACAGTTCCTTGACATCTAATAACCAATATAAATTTATAGCAGGTGCATTAAATTAAGAAAATATGACTGTTGGAATTAAAAAAGAGTTAATAAAAATCAAAACAGTTTTCATGACTATCGGTGAGTCATTATATTAGTAGGTCATTTGAATTTTCATCGTTATCAGTAGTTCATGTTATCAACATTGGATTTGGTAAGTCATTTGATCAGCATCGGCTTCAGAAGTTCATTGGATCAACATCGACTTCGGTTGGTCATTTGATCCGCATCAGCTTCAGTAGGTCATTTGATCAGCATCGGCTTCGGTAGGTCATTCAATCAGCATCGACATCGGGAGTTCATTTGATCAGCATCGGTTTTAGTAGGTCATTTAATCATCATCAACTTTGGTAGGTCATTTGATCACCATCAACTTCTGTAGGACATTTGAACTGCATCAGTTTTGGTAGGTCGTTTGATCAGCATCAGCTTCGGTAGGACATTTGATCAGTATCGGCTTCGGTAGGTCATTTGATCGGCATTGGTTTTAGTAGGTCATCTAATCAGCATTTGTTTTGGTGGAGCATCTGATCAACATTGGCTTCGGTAGGACATTTGATCTGCATCGGCTTCGATAGGTCATTTGATCAGCATCGGTGAGACAGTTGTATCACTGGTGTGATCGTTGACATCGGTGAAACTGTTGTCATTGGTGCGACTATTGTAATCATTGTGATAGTTGTAATCGGTGTGACCATTTTCATCGGTTTTTCACATCAGTGACTCGTCCATCAGTTTGTCACATTGGAGTCTTATTCCTTTAACTATCAGTGACTCAAGAATATAACTAATGGTGAGTCAAAAACATAAAATTCTCACAAAGTGTCTGTTTAATCTAGAATACTTCCAGGTCAATAGTAATCCATAAATAAGCATAGATAAACATATATAGACATGATTAAACATATATAAACACATTTAAAATAGAGTGAATAGCATACTAAATTAACTTATAAAAGAAAACAACAATTATTTGTGATTATTAAAAGAATTATCACACAAAGGGTTCAACAATCTCCCCCTTTTTTAAAATAAAAAATCATTGGCATAAATGAAGAGGGAAGATGATATAGAATTCAGTATACTCCCCCAATGTAAAAATAACATATGTCTAATGGTTAATATGTCATTAGAGCATGACATCAGATCATAAACAAAGTTAGAGTTTATCAACATAGCATCACTGCTAACAAACATGACATCAGAGCTAAGAATAAATCAGAGCTATATGCCTATTGGATATTTTATAATATATATCATATCATTGGACTGTAAAGCTTATTTAGAACTTATATTTTAATCTCCCCTTGCATATACTTATATATATTGTTCTCCCCATTAGATATATATTTATAATTTTCTCCCCCTTTTGGACTATCAAAAATAATAAAGGTTAAAGGAGAGAGAGAGAAAAAAAAGTTTCACTGAAATAACATCTGAAAAGAGATAAGAAAAATTCACCCTATCAAAAATGACAAGCATGAATATTGATAGGGGTGAAGAGGTGCCTTCCCTTTAGGATAGGGAGGAATGGATGGGCCAGAATGTGGTTTGGTGGAAGATTGATCTGGACGGATGGAGAGAGGAGTTATGAAAACTCTGGCTAGAAGTAGACTGGGTGCTACGGTTACTTACTAGTGAAAAGAATATTCTCTTTGAGGTGGATGCTGAATAAATGGCCGAATATTAGATAAATCATGAGAAACTAATATCTGACTTGGAGCAACACTGGATGGATTGAGAGGCATAGTAGTAGGAAGAACAATTTCCTTTGTTTTCACATGAAGATATGGTTTGAGAAAATTTATAAAATACTGAATTACTTCACAACCATATTTCATACCCTTCTCAAAATCAACTTTTTTCTACATGAAACTCTCTATAGTGGGAGTAAAATCCTTCAACTGTTGGACCTGAGCCTTAATGTCTTGAGTGACTGGTGGTAGATTGAAATTCGGATCCATGACTTTAAACTGATGGTTCAACTCATTCTTGGTATAAATTTTAGAAAAATAGTGATCCACTTTTTCTTTCTGCTCTGTCTGAGATTTAGTAGCATCAGTTTAATACAGATTCAACATATTTTGAATATGATCACTATTTTCATTCATCTTTTTCAAGGAATCCAAGTCCAGAAACTGTCCAATGGATGCTAACTGTTCCTTTATAACATCTTTTAAGGAATTAATCTCATGTCCAGTTATCTTGTTCAATTTGGAGGTGTTATCCAGATCAATAATCTGAGTTATCTCAGCCTTCAATATTCTTAAATCATATCTCTTTAGTGGTTATATCAAGATTTTCAAAACATCCATCATTCCAGTGATGGTTGATCTAAATTCTCCGGATAGTGATATAAAGCCACTTCGGAAATACTTGAGTGCTTGATTTAGATAGAAAATGTGATTTCCAGTTATCTTACCAGTATTTCACTTGTATGGATTAATAATATTTACCACTCTTTGAGTTATAGAATCAATATAATCCATAGATAGATTCACATGAGCGGGAGCAGAAGCATTAGATAATTCCTCTTCCATTGTTTCTCTAACTGCATGGAGCAACTCATATTTAAACATGTCAAAATAAGATTTAGAAACAGAAGAAACGAGTCTCTCTACAGTCACTTTCACTTCCTCAGCAACTGGTCCAGCCTCAACTGGATGGCTTACTCTTGCGATATTCCCTTCTTCTTCCTATTCCTCTGAATATTCCAAACCGTAAACTGAAAAACTTGGGTGGTCATCCCATTCAGCTGTACAAGAGGTATACCTAGGATTTACACAATCATCTTTACCATAATTTTCAAGATATTCTTCCCCATCTACATCAATCACAGTCTGCACTGTCCTTTCATCCTCTAGAATAGTTTCTTGCTCAACTGATTATGGTTGTGGATCATCTTTAATCATATTGTGACCATCCACTAGTTGAGTACTTCCATCATCATCATCATCATCACCATTAATATTTCCATTATTGTTTACTGAGGCCTCATTGGTACTGTCTTTGTTATTGAATTCATACCTGTTATAATTGGATACTTTAGTGTCACTTTCTTCTTTATCACCTAGATGAGGTTCTGACTCAGGTAACTTAAGGGGTGGACTTGCTGGTCTAAATTCCATTCTTTTCTTAGGAATTACTGTATCAGGGTCACTCCTATTATCAAGATGTGAATCAGGTTCCTTTTCTGCATCAACATCATCGTCAACATTAGCTCCCCATGTTTCCTTCCTACTAGACTCTCTAGTGTCCTTAGAACTTCTGTCTCTTCTTCCTTATCAGAATAAACAATTTCTTCATCAGGTTTTATACCAGGATCTCTCATCCCCTTTGGTCTCATAGAGTGGTCAGAAGGATTATAGGATTCATATAACCTATCTTCATCAGAAACCCATGTCTTCTTCCATGGATTCCAGTTAATTTTCATTAATTTTCTGATATCCGGGATAATAAAAAAACCACTACAATTTAAGATACACTCATCTCCATCTTCAACACAGCCCAAAACATTATCATGGTAGAGGCTTGCTTAGAGTAGAATAAGGTTTTATCATTCTTGGATGGATTTAATATCTTAAAAATATAAACATTAAAGTATCTACACATGTTTATCTTCTCATCATTTAGCAATAAAAATAGAAAGAAAACATCTTGATAACTCACAAGAGATAAATCACCTTTTCTGGGATAGATTTGGTGTTGAATGAACTTAAAAAAGAACCTACTTTCTCCATCTAACTTAGCAGCTGTTATTCTTCTGGATTCATATTTTCCAGTCAACAACTCTAGAGGATACTCATTCAAAAAATATTCAGTGGTATGAGGAATATTACCAGTGTAATCCTCATATATTCCTTTATGTGGTACCCCCAAACACCCAACCCATTACTTCAATGAAAAAGTTTTCTTTTTTCCTTTGATCATGGAAGAAAATCTTGCAGCTTCCGCTCCATCCAATGCAATACTCAAATTCAAATAAAAATATTGCACTAGTTTTGGGTAGTAGACTCGAAAATTATTATAGAATGAGCCATTCCATCCTTGCATCTCCAACACTTTTAAAAGCACATAACTACTGGATACCACCCATTCAGAACTTACTTCCTTTTCTATGGTGACCACTTGAGTCTCCAATTTCAGGTTCACAGACATTTGAGTCATGATTCTTGATTCTCCTCAAGCGCATTTCAAATGTAAGGAGATTTTATATTAATTTATTTTCCACTTTTTCTTTTCTATTTAGAGGTTTGAGAGGTTTGAGAGGTTCTAAAGTTTGGGATTCCGACGATGTGGAATTCGGAGGGAGATGGAAGGTCAATAGTTCTTAGGAATAGAAATAGCTACGGGTCATTAATTTTAACATTTAGGGTTATATTATTAAAAATAATATCGATTAAGTAAAAAAATTCATTTTGAAAAACACTAGTGGTTTCATATAGACTGTGTAACTCAATCAGTATCATAGATCCGTTTTACCGATCGGTTTCACTGAATGGTTTCACTGATCGGTTTCACTGATCGGTTTCACGGATCAGTTTCATTGATCGGTTTTGATGATCGGTTACACTGATTGGTTTCACTGATCGGTTTCATGATCATAACTAACTTTTGTTTAATAAAATCTAACCTTTCAGAGCTTAAATTATTGGTGAAAATATCAGCCAATTATTGTTCAGGGTCAATAAATTCTAGAGAAATATCACCCTTTTGATAATGATATCTCAAAAAGTGATGTCTGACATCAATGTGCATATTCCTAGAGTGAGAGACATGATTATTAGAGATGTTAATAGCACTAGGGTTATCACAATTTATAGACACATATATAAATTGAAATCCATAGTCCAATAAATTGTGTTTCATCCATTGAATCTGTGCACAACAACTACCCGCATCAATGTATTCGGCTTTAGTAGTAGAAAATAAAAAAGAGTTCGGTTTATTACTACACAAAGATACCAGGGACATTTCCAATAGATGACATGTACAAGATGTGCTCTTCCTATCAAACTTGCAACTTGGAAAGTCAGCATCTGGATAACTTATTATGTCAAAAGGTTGTCCTTTTGAATAAAAGAATCCTAAATTGGTAGTATGTTTATGATATTTGAAAATCTTTTTAACATAAAGAAAATGAGATTATTTAGGATTATATTAAAATCTTGCACGCATGGATACACTAAACATGATATCTCATTGACTAGTAGCAAGGTAAAGTAAACTTCCTATCATACCTCTATTACTGGTTTGATCAACGGGTTCCCATGTTTTGTCATCATCCAACTTACAGGTGTACTCATAGGTGTATCACTTCCATTATTACTATCCAAACCCAAACATTTTAAAAGATCCTTTTTATATTTACTTTGATTTAAAATAATACCATATTTATTTTGAAAATTTTGAAATCCCATAAAATACTTGATTTCCCCCATTAAACTTATTTCTAATTCATTTTTCATAACCATTGAAAAATCAGTACATAAAGAATTTTTAGAAGATCCAAAGATAATATCATCAATATAAATTTTTAAAATCAAAATATCATTAGATATTATTTTAATTAAAAGAGTTGGATCAAAAATTCATTTAGTAAAACCATTAGAAATATGAAAATTTGTAAGTCTATCATACCAAGCTCTTGGAGTTTGTTTTAAACCATATAAATATTTGGAAAGTTTAAAAACATGATTTTGAAAATGGGGGTTTGTAAATCCAGTTGGTTGTTCCACAAAAATATCATCAATTATAAAACCATTTAGAAATTCACTTTTGACAAACATTTGATATAACTTGAAATTCATATGAGATGCATAAGAATCTAATACCCTAATGGCTTTTAATCTAGCTATACGTGCAAAGGTTTCATCATAGTCTATTCCTTATTATTGATTGTAACCTTGTGAAACAAATTTAGCTTGGTTTCTAATAATGTTTCCAGATTCATCAACTTCATTCCTAAACACCCATTTAGTACCTATGGTCAATGTGTCCTTAGGTCTTTCTACTAATTCCCAGACATGGTTTCATTCAAATTGATTTTACTCTTATTGCATATCCATTACCCAAAATTCATCATTGATTGGATCATTGATATTTTTAGGATCTTGCAGTGAACGAAAGGCTTGATGTTCAACCTGATTTCACAGAGAATCTCTAGTTTGTGTTACTCTATCTAGGTTACCTACTACTTCATCTAAAGGATGGTTCTTTAGAATCCATGATGATCTAGTAAATGAAGGACTATAAATTTCAGGTTCTTCCCTAGGTTTGGGTTTGACAGAAGTATGTTCTGGTGTTTTTCCAGAGTTGGTTGTCTTTACAAAATGTCCACTATCTTTATCATTATGATTTAGAATAGACAAGTCTTTGTTAATATTTTCAACAACAGGTTTTGGTTCACGTGGATCAGTTTCATCAAATTTGATGTGAACAGATTCTTCCACACATTTGGTTCTCTAATTAAAAAATCTATAGGCTTTTATAGTAATTAAATATCGTAAAATGATTCCTTTATCACACTTGGATGAAAAATTGTATATATTTTCATTAGTATTATGAATAAATACTTTTCAACCAAAAACTTTGAAGTAACTAAGTTTAGGTTTCGAATTATTTAAAATCTCATAAGTATTTTTATTAAGAACAGGTCTAATCAATACCCTATTTATAATATAACTTGATCTATTGAAATATTCAACCCAAATATAAATAGGTAAATCATATTAATTTAGCATAGTTCTTGTAATTTCTTAAAGGGTTCTATTTCTTCTTTCTACTACACCATTTTGTTGACGTGTCCTAGTGGTCGAAAATTTGTGATTATAGCCTTTATGTGAGAAGTAAGATTCAAACTCAGGATTTTGAAACTCATAACCACGACCACTTCTATGGTTTAAATATTAAGTCCACTAAGGTTTTCTACAGACTTGGAGTATTTAATAAAGTAAGAGAAAACTTCACTTTTGTAAGCTAAAAAGTATACCAAAGTGTATCTAGAAAAGTTATCTACTAAAACATATACATAGTACTTCCCATTTAAACATGAAACACTAGAAGGTTAAAACAAGTCCATGTGAACCAACTCAATAGGTTGAGAAGTTGGAACTTCTTTCTTTGGTTTAAAAGAAAATTTATGATGCTTTCCCTTTTGACAGGGATTACAAACATTATCAGTTGGGAATTCATGTTTAGGTAGTTATCTATCTAAGTTCTTCCTAGATAGTTTTTTTAGTGAATGTATATTGCAGTGTCCAAATCTGCTGTTCTGAATCCATGATTCTTTATGAAAAGCATTTAAATAGTTAATATTATGCATAGCTAAAGAATTCAAATCTTCAGCATATACATTTTCATTTTGTAAGTCATAAAATACTAAAACATTTTTAGAATTTAAAACATTAGTTTTAAAATTTAACTTTATAACCATCATCACATAACTAAGAAATACTTAATAAGTTATATTTTAATCCATCTACAAATAAAACATTAGAAATAAAAATTGAATCAGTGTTACCAATTTGGCCTAGGCCGATGATTTTACCTTTAGAGTTATCACCAAGGGATACATATATCCATCAACCATGATTATGATTTTGACGAATGAAAAGTCTCCTTTCATGTGTCATGAACATCCAAATTACAAATACCATGTCTTCCTAATGGAAATTTTCAAGAAAGTTTCCTAAAAAATAATTTTTTTATAGAAAATGATTTTGGTACCCAGATTTTCTTGGGGCCAGGCAGGTTGTCAAGAAAAACATTCAGTACCTATATTTTTCTTATGGGTCTCATATACTTAACAAAATCAAGTGATATTGATAGATAAACCCTGTTTGATCTATATCTATGTGAATATTTAGTTTAGTTATAGGAGTTTTCAGAACTAGGAGCATACAGTCTAGATTTGAACACAAATTTATTCTTTGTAATCTATGTCTATCCAGGATGATAACATAAACCAGTATTATACATTGGTTCCACTTGTTTTCCTAAAATTTTATTATGTGTGACCTTTCCATTAGTAAATTTTTCCAAATCTTTCCTGAGTTTCCCATTTGAAAATTTCAGTTCCGTATTCTCTTTGAGTAGTTGAGAATTCTTTTGTTTTTCTACATCAAGTGCAGATTCAATAGTTCTAGCTAATGCATGATGCTTCTTTAAAGATTTATACTTGTCTTTCATCTCCTTGAATGTATATTCTAACATGTTACAGTATTCAAATAATTCTTCAATAGACTTGTTTTTAGAATCATAATTATCTCCAGAATAATAAGAGTTTAAAACCGGAGTATCCATTGTTACCTCATATGTGTTTGTCATGAAACACATATTAGCTTTTTGAGATTTTTCATCCTGAGTGGAATCAGAATCACATGAACTATCTTCTGAAGCACCCCGGGTTTCTTTCATAGCTTTCCTGTATAGGATGTCTTTATAGTCATATTTCTTATTGAACTTTAACATCATACAATCAGATTTCACATGTCCTTTACTCTTACATTCATACATTACTATGTCATCACTCTTATCAGTCATATTTGAATCATTATTCCAATGACCTTTGTTGACATACATTCTCTTGTAATTGGATTTTCTGAAAATCTTCTTTTCCCAATAAAAATTCATAAATCATCTGGCTATCTGAGCTATCTCATCATCGCTTTCGGATTCACGTTCCTTACAGCTTGAGCTATCAATTTCTCTTTGATTTTTCCATTTGTCTATAATTTTTTAAGTAGAAGTCTTGAAATCTATAGACTTCTTCCTTAGTTTTTCATCTTCTACCTTGTTTACTTTTAGTTATACCTCATACATCATTAACATACCAATGAGTTCATTTACAGGAAAAGCACTAATGTCACAAGATTCTCTAATTGAAACTGAAGTGCCTCTCCATATTTCTTGAAAGCATATGAGGATTCTCATAATCTTCTCCTTAGTTGGAACAGCCTTTCCAAGTGAGTTCATTGTATTTAAAATTTCATTGAACCTGAGATACATTTCAGAAATAGGTTCATCAGTCTTCATTTTAAAATTATCATACCTAATAGTGTAGGTATTCAATCTCATTTCTTTATCATTAGTTTTTCCCTCATGGGAAACAGCTAAAGTATCCCAAATTTCAAAATCAGTTTTACAAGAAGATATTCGATAAAATTCTTCATCTCCTAAAGCACAATACAAGGAATTCATTTCATTACAATTATTATCGTATGTAGCATTAGTAGGGTCATCCCAAGTAATTCTAATAGGTTCTGGAATCCTATATTGAGTCTCTATAGCAGTCCAGATGTCAAATCCCATACTTTCTAAATGAATTTTCATTTTGATTTTCCATTAGACATAATTAACACCATTAAAAAATGGTGTCATGTTGGTAGCTACACCTTATAATCTATTATCCATAATTATATTTTAACAAATGTATTTTAAGATATAAAAATTTAGAAATAATCGAAATTTTAAGATCTTAATAGTAAAACTAGAAACATAGTTAAAATCTTTTCACAAACAGAGTGTTTTGAATACCTCTAATACGAAATGTTGGTCGGAGTGGATACTCAAGAAGGGGGTGAATTGAGTTCCAATTTAAATTTATGATTTAAAAATTTATATAAAAATCCCCCAAATTAAAGAACAAGATAAACTGTAGTGAATTTGTAATACAATAAAGGTTTAATTAGGTTCTCAAGATACTGATTTGTTCTCAGATAATTTAATCAAAATATTAAATTATCTTTTGTAACTAACTTACTGATTTAGAGTAAATACAAACACTTTCTAGTTTAACTATTAGAGTAATGGATTTATGTTTAATGTACATAGAAGTAGAATATTCAAATAGTATTAACAAACGAAAAATGCACAGCAGTTTTAAAACAAGAGGTTCAGTCTCAAGCTAAGACTTAGTCCTCTCAAATAGTTTATATATACTATGATCCACACCATGGATCAAGGTTTTACAATAGTATTCATACTGTTCAGGTCCTCAGTCCTCTGCCACAATTCTACGTGGGTAAACAACAATAACAACAATAAGGATATCCAGGTCACACTTGACCTCTACCACAATTCACAGTGGGATAAAATAATGTGTAAAATGTCTGGTGTTAGGATTTTGTATCCTACAGTTCATCCTAGGAGTCAGTGTGTGTCTAAATAGACAGATGCACAAACACTTCTCAAAATGTTAAACAAATGTATACTACAGAGTAAATAAATGGATAATGAGTTTAGAATGATCGGAGTGATTTCAGTTGAGCTCTGGACCCATGTGGATGTTGAAGATGTTATTCGAGTCCTTTCGAGTCATTTGATCAGCATCAGCATCGATGGGTCATTTGATCAGCATCGTCTTGGGTAGGTCATTTGATCATTATCAGTTTCGGTAGGTCATTTGATTAGCATCTGTTTCGGTAGGTCATTTGATCATCATCGGTTTCAGTAGGTCATTTTATCTTCATCGACTTCAGTAGGTCATTTGACCAGCATCGGTGAGACAGTTGTATCATTGGTGTGACCGCTGTCATATGTGTAACCATTGTCATCGGTGCGACCATTGTCATTAGTGCGACCATTTTCATTAGTGCGACTGTTATCACTGGTTTACGAAATCAGTGACTCGTCCATCAGTTTGTCACATCGGTGTCTTATTCCTTTAACTATAGGTGACACTAGAATATAACTAACGGTGAGTCAAAAACATAAAATTCTCACAAAGTGTCTATTTAATCCAGAATACTTCCACGTCAACAGTAAACCATAAATAAGCATATCTAAACATATTTTGACATGATTAAAAATATATAAACACATTTATAATAGATTGAATAATTGACTAAATTGACTTATAAAAGAAAACAACAATGATTTTTGATTATTAATATAATTATCGCACAGAGGGTTCAACACCTATCATGAAAATAAGGGTATGCAAACATGATTTTATCATTTTAAAAGAAAAACATGTTTGTTAAAGATCCTAATCATAAGTCATGGAATAAATCATGTCAATTCATAGGGTATAAATCATAGAGTAATCATATAACATGAACCATGAATGATTGAAATATGCATAAGATGTTTTTTTCGTATATATATAATCATATAGAATTATTTGTTAATAGTAAAGGATCATTATCAAGTCTGACACAGTGGAATGGGTTTACCCCACCAAACAATCGTAATAGTCATGGTTCACCCACAAAAATATCATAGTAAATACAACCCCTTACCAAATTGGGTTCACTTCCTATTTATGTCCTATTTATCTATTGAAATATTAATATTTATTCAATACATTGGGTGGAGATATAGTTCTCACTCATCACAAAATTAAAATCAAACATATATATATCACAATATTGTACAACATTCTTCATATTTTAACCCATTAAAATTAATGTGTTTCGTAAACATTTCGTCTTTTTATCATAAACATAAACCATATAGAGAAATAATAAGGATAGTGTCCTTGGATAATATCTCATGTAAATCTCTAGAGACAAAAAATGATATCAACTTTGAAGGAAAATTATTTTGGAAGATCAAATGTAATAATTTGTGAGGAAAAATAAATTTCCATTCTGAAATCACTTATTTTTTAAATATAATTTCTGTTCAAGGAAAAATTATTTTATTTTAAAATAATCATGATAGATTATAATTGATTCTTCAAAAAAATTCAAAATACTGGTAAAACAAGTTCATGTGTTATATTATAAAAAAACACTATCTTCCATATTATTTTCAGAAAAGTCTTAAAGTACCTCATTTGAAAAAATAAAAGAACATTAAATTAAATGTGTTTTTTCAAATAAAATAATATATAAAAATGAATTTCATAATTATAGGATAATGGTAAATATTTTATTTAATTTTTTTATAAAATATGGATATGGATGAATAATATTACCCAATGCAAACATTAACATAAATAATCCTAAATAATGAAGAGACATTGGAATAAAAACATTTCCTTAAGTTCACGTTTCTTGGAAAGAAATATAAACCCCTGTATAATAAATTTTAATTTTCTATAATTATATAAAAAATTCATATTAATAAATATAATATATTATATTATCCCTTTATAACATTTCAACACCCCTATTTCTCAATAATTCTATATTAATATTTCTCTTCAGGTGTTAATGATTTCATTTATCATAAAATTTTTAGTTTAACAGTTCTAACCCATGTATAATAATAACGATTCAATTATATCCATAATATTTATCATGACATTAATAACATATATATTAATTATATTCATATTTATAGTTTTTTACAAAATATAGTAATAAAATAATTAATTCCACTATTCATTGAGTCAATAGGTTGTATGTATACATGAACACTATTTTCATTTTTTGAAGGATAGAAACAATGTGGGGTAAATATTAATTCGACATCATAACATCATTATTATATAAAATATATCATTAATATTAATAAATTTTTTCATCATTACCATCCATGAAAAATAAAAATTAAAAATGAAGTACATCGCTTCGTGGAGGTAGTAGTCCACATAAGAATGTTATATTTTCACAAATGATTAGATGGAAATATATATATATATATATATTATTATCATAATATAAATATAATTGTGTCATAAATATCATATATATATTTAAACCATCATAATATCAATCCATAAAATATGGTCATGATATATTAATTGCATCTCTTTGTGGAGACGATACGTTATACATACGTGTGAGTGACACTGTCACTTCTTGTTTGATGAGGACGAGGGTGTATAATGGTGTTTTATTAATCATTATAACTTCTCATGATATTTATGATAATTTATTTATTATTTTATTAAAATCTCTATTGTTTTATTTGTGGTAAAGAAGAGTATAAATGAATGTGATCGGTTAAAGTCATTACCTTTTAATTGAATCTACACCTTTAGATCTCCTCAAAAGGGCTATTAGGATTGTATTTTGGATGAAATAAACCTATATAATGTCACTATGAATGTTTTGAAGATATATTTTTAGATTTTTCCTGGGAAATATTTCGCAATGTGTTTAATAATTGGGGGAGTATTTCTATTTTATAGTTGATGTGAGGGGAATTTTTAGATATTATCAAAAGATCTAATTATAATAAATTCATTTTCTATGAAATTCCTCAAAATGGAATGGATTAGAATATAAAGTAGAATGCATATGTAATCCCCAAAACCAATATAATTTGGTCATTTATTGGTTTCATTATCATCCTTTCCTATTGATTAACCCTCCATTAACTAATTTTAATTTTAAAAATGGAAAAAAACTATTTCAATTTTAATGTGTTGATATTTTTTACTTATGAGGTGAAAATTGGTCATTAAATTAATTTTTTACATTTTAGACCATATAAAATACACATTTCTTTATTTCATTATTTTTGTATCTTAATAATTTAGTAAATTATTATTTTCATAAAATACCATCATTGTCAACTATGACATTAGTCATTTAATTTAACATTAAATACATCATGAAACGGAATAATTCAAGTATAATAATTTCAAACAAAAAAAATATTCTTACTTATCAGGAAATATATTGTTTTCATCAACTAATTCAAATTATATCACACTTTCCATTTTCATAATATTTTTTTATATTTATTTATTAAATTGATTAATACTACATCAGTGTTTCATAAGAAATTAACGCCATTATATTATCAATTAAAATATAAAATTAAATTATATCATGAAATTAATTTTATTAATCTTTACATAGATTCTTATATTTGTTCATAACTTAATTTTGAATCTTTAGATACACATACTATATATTAAAAACAATAAAATTGATACTTTTTAACTCTCTTCTATTTAAATAATAAATAAGTCATTTTCATGGAAAAATGACCTTTAAACAACAAAATTATTAGAATATGGGGGAAATTTTATAGTTATATTCGTCCAATTTGAATCTTTATTAATTATTGTGCCCTTATCACACATTTTTAATCATGATAGGCCCCTTTACCCTTACTAAGGTGATAAATTTTACCACATTTACTATTCATAATGATAAAATATAAAAGGAGTGTATTTACCAAATCTAAACATACTAATTAAAAATATGGTATCCATTTTTTATATACATTTTCTAAAAGTTATATGAATTAAATTTAAAATAAGGGTCTAAAATGCGAAGAAAATTATTATTAGCAAAAAATAATTTGTCAAGCATAAAAATGGATTTATTCTTATGCTTTGTGTTGAAAAATATTTATTTAATATTAAAGAAATATGATCAAGTAAATAATAGATTTATTTCACTAAAATTTTTCACCAATGGTGAAAAATTTAACTAATTAATAAAAATACATTGTGCCTAAAAAATAATTTTTCTTGAAAAAAGAACATTTATTTCCAAATAATTTTTTTAATCTTAATAATTTTATTGATAATGAATTAATTTTATATATTTATAGAACATATAATTTTCATAACTTATTTATTAAAATTTCTACCTACAAATACAATCGTTAGGAGATAACATACATATAATAGTTTTAATAATATAGCCTTCTTCATTTAAACTAATTGTTCCATGTAACACAAGTTATTGATGAAATAAAATTATATAATGAGAAATATTTCATAAAAATACAAGGTTATTAAATAATCATCCATTTTAAATTAATTTCACCCCAATATTTATCAATATTTTAAAAACATATAAATATACTTTTACCTCATCACATCTTCAGGTTCCCACATAGGTTCCTCAAATTGCTAGGTTTACCACAACACTTTTACTAGGTCAGTGGTATTATTTCATAGAACACTTTCCGCATGGTCCGGAATATTTAATAGTTGTTCTTTATAATAAATATCATGCTCTAATGGTATGAAATATGAGTTCAATACATGTGAAGTATCAGGCATTTACTTCTTCATGATAGATATGTAGAACACATCATGAACTTCAGATATATTCATTGGAAGATTTAATTGATAAGATTCCAAATCTTTTTGACCAAGAATATAAAAAGGACTAATAAACCAAGGTATTATATTTCCATTATTTCTAAATCACATCACCCTCTTCCAGAAAGATTAATTAGAATATCCTATCACCAAATTCAAACTCTAGTTCTTTTTTAAGATTTTCATCATAACAGTTTTTTAGATTATGATATATTATTATGTTTTATTGAATTGATCTAAAATTCTCTGGGATTTCATCATCTTTATCAGGTCACAATAGAATTATTTCTCTAACATATATTAATAATGTTCATGTTCAAAATTTCATACCATAAATGGTTCATAAGGTCCATATGAAAACATGAATGAAACATGTTGTTGTAAGAAAATGTCTTCATATGAATGTCTTTATCATAACCACATTTAAAATACATAAATAGTTTTTTAATCATACCTTATAGAGTTTCTATGGTCCTCTAACAATTACCATCTTTATGAGGATGATAATCAGTTCGATAAATTAACTCTTCTTCCACAGCCTAAATAATATTTCTCAAAATCATTGAGGTAAAGCTCAGATCGTTGTCAGAGATAATTGATAGTGGTACACCTTGACATATTACAACTTCATTAATGTGTGATAGAGTTTTTGGATCAATATATAATTATTATCTAATTATAATGGGTGAAAAATTCAAAAGGTGATTGAATAAAAACCATATATCATTATTACAATTATATTTTTTGGGGGAGTATAATGAAAAAAATGGTTTTGTTTTCGTATTTCAATTCTATTATAGGTAATGGTTATAATATTCCCTTAAAATTCAACATCTTAGCATTAAATAACTTAAATACAAAGTACCGAGAAACATACTCTGTAATATATATCTTTATTCCATCATAACAAAAATTCTATTTCAAATCTTTATACATCCTTTTCCTAATAGGATGACTAGATAATGAAGAAATATAAGCTTTTTCTAATAGATCATTCTTCAAATATGATACATAAGGGACACATACATTGTTCATGATCCTAACTATTATGCCATAATCAACATTGAGTATGGAAACAATTCTAACATTATTTATTAGCTATTTCTCTTTATTTTCTACCTCTTTAATCTTCACTTGGATAAATGGTTGGACAATCATAATAGAACATTAATATTTACCCCATTCTTATAATATTTCAACATCAATCCATTCTATGTCTAGAAATATCATATCTTTTTTATCCGAATTATAAATAAGCTCGTATGATCATTTCAACTCAGAGCATCAGCAACCTTGTTCTCTTTCCTGCGATGGATGTAACAACCCAATATTTTGAAAAAAAAATTAAAACTGATTGCATGAAACACTGAGTTATAACCTAGCTGGTAAACATAAATTTACCACCTCTTTGATTTGAATTTTGAAAAACTAACATATACGGTTTCATCCAGTAAGATATTTAGATTTGGATAAGACAAACAATATTTTTGGGGAATGGTAACATTACCATATGAATAATAATATGACTCTTATGAATAGTAAATCATATTATTATATTATTTTCATAAGGATAAAAGATAGTGATATTTTGATACAATTTTTAGTGTGATATAAAATGAATTATAGTTTTAAAATTTTTATAAAATGATTAAATTATGATTTTTTTAAAAAAAATTAATCATATATAGAATATTATTTCTGAAAACGGATTTCATTTTTTAATTCTACTTGTCGAAAAATAGTGAGGGTGAATTTTCGAGATTTTTCTGAAATACTCAAAAATTTTATGAATACAAAATTACAGTAATTTACTCAATATATGCATTATCAGTTATAAAAACTTTTCCTAGAATCATGGATGATGTAATAACTCTAGTTTCTAACTCACATGAACTTTTTAATATTATGTGTTACCTGAACCAACAATACTAGTTGTCTTGTGATAAATAATAAAATAATGAATAAGATATTCAAAAAATACTCCTCTCCTCCAATATAAAACCCCCTCACTCTCTATTCTCCTCGCTCCCCTTAGCCTTGTGCCTTATCTAAATTCTAGCCAAATATCCTCACAAGATCCTAATCCACATTTAATAGAACATGGACTCATAAAAAGACTAAAAAATACTCTCAATAAGAGGCTCTCAAGTATGGTTACTTCAAGAGGTAAACACCACTTTTCATTTCTTTTATTTCAAGTTCCTTTCTTTTATTTTTCATTCCTAACCTCTTTTCATCAAATTGTTTTAATGACTTCAGTAACATAATGTACTATAATTTTCTTTATGATAAGGAAATAATTCATCACCAGCTATCCTTTCGCCTTCTTTTATACTTGAAATGAAAGCACCATCTGAGATGTGTTAGTTCGTCACAATCAAGGATGAGGAGCTTTGGATATCTACTACCATATTCAATTATATACATGAAACCATTTTAATGGATGAAATAAAATAAAATATATTTATTATAACTTCTTTATGGTTCTAGAATCCTATTGTACACATTATATTATTTTAAAAATAAAAATGAGTTCGTTGTGATCAAGAACCACCAATTAACAAACACAATTGTCCTTAATGTTTTATAAACTTATTCATCTTCACTACCAATTACTAAATGAATTTTATAACTATTAAATCTCATATTTTTTCACTAATAACATACATATTCTATTCTAGACAACCACTACCATTCTACATGTTTATCTTTACGTGAATATAAGTAAACAGATCATGGAAACCATGGAAGAAAATGCTCCCAAACAATGAAATTGAATCTCTTATCCCATCAAAATACCATGAATGTAACTAATATGGTTATCATAAATTAATTACATATATTATTGTTTCTAGAATTATTAATTTATAAACCTTAATTTCATTATTCAGATCATTAAGATCATGTTACGAAGACCTTCAGACTTAAGGTAAGGGTTTTCTACCTGAACCACTATTTCCATTCGGGTTACTCCTATTCTCTACATAACTCAATTAAATTATTATTTATTCATATTTACACCCAATATATTATTTGATATTTTTCTATATATGTATACTAACTAGAATCCTACTTTAATTTACAGTGGGTTATTTGTTTGAAATGGATCTTTCAAAAAGTCTTCCTGAAATACAAGCTCAATTCAAGGGAATTTCTCAAATTCATGCCAATTTTAAAGGGAACTCTATAATCTGTTTTAGAAGCCATGGTATTTATAAGCTCAATAATTTTATTATGAAATGAAAATATTACTTAACATATAGTTTTATACTAAATTTTTTTCTAAAATAACTCTTCTTTTCAAAGTAAAACCGTATTTATCTCAAGAATTACTCGATGATTTTACAAGAGTATCATACTCTATTTCGACATACATGTAGTTTATTATGTATTATTTGGGTTAAAATTTAATGATATTATCTAGAATTTTCAATTTAGCGGTTTTTAATTAGTTTTAATATGGATGTTTTATTTTAAAACCATTCCCCAATTTAATCGGAATGGTTAGTGTTTATGATTAATGATTCGGGGGAACATTATTGACATTTCATATGTTAGTTTCAATATGACTTTATTTGTTATTTATATTTATCTTTGTTCATATGATGAATTCATGGGACATAGTAACTATTGCGTGGGGCCCTCTATAGACCCTTGAGGCATTGGTAGGTCTCGTGAGACAAAATAACATCTTGGTATAAGGACTTGACAAAATTATTATTTATGGTCATGGCATAAAGAAATGATTGCATGGTTATGATGTCCTACATTATGAATTCCCTCATTATGAAACTAGTAATTGAAATTTCAGGAGGTTATTTGACTGGTGGAATACCTGTGATAATTCTTTAATATGGAATTATTTATATACCTCATATTCCTATAGTAATGTGATGATGTTAAATTATTTAGAGGAATGTGTTTTTAGTTATTCAACATGCCTAATTTTTATTTTTATTATATATTCTACTATGTTTCTCACCCTTACTAATAATTTGAGCTCAAACCTTTCTTATGTTTCATTTTCCCAGTTCATAAAGGGGTATATTAGTAATGACATGCAGAAATACCCTAAGAGTTAAGAATGTCATCAATGGAATTTCTATATTGTATTTATCTTCAAGTTGAAATGTTGAAATTATGTATGTATCTGGTTTTCCCAAAATACTAAACATTGTTCTATAATAATACGGAATTCTTGTAATCATGCCAATGCACTGAATTAAAGAACCATCTTTGGAAAACTAGGGTTGGGTCATTTTAGTTTGTATCAAAGTAATTTTAGTAGAAAACATAGAACCAATATTTAGAAAACGTAGATTAGGAAATAAACTCTAATATAGTCTTTGATGATAAAATTACAATAAAATTATGGAATTTTGGTAATAAGTAGATTATGTTGATCTTTCTTGCAAATAAATTCCTGTTTAGATACAACTAGTGGATGTTGTTCTAGAATAGATGTGCTTAGGAGAGAAAACTACATCACATATTTTTGGGCATGAACTGTGGTATCCTTGTACATGACAACAGGCTTTTTGTCACACCTGGTTTGACACTCATGGGGATATGCTCAAAATAATTCACATTTTTCGTTACAAGACATTATGAATGAAATAAATGTAAAATTTTCATCAATGAAACCTGGATTTTCATTAAGAGATTAGCTGGATAGGATTTCAATTTATGCTAAGTATTTTTCTACATTGTGATTATAAATTATGATTTATATCCTAATCTAGTGCATCCATTATCTAGAAATATCGTCTAGTGGAATGAATGGAAACCGTATGAATGCTTGTGTCCCATGTAGGGATTTCTATCTGATCCAAGATAATGATCTTGGCTCTGTTTTTTTACTATTCTGGGGAAACATATAACAATACAATGATACCTAAATAATTTTATGAACAATAACCATACCCGTATGGAGCATCCAGATTCACAACATGTAGGATCTATGTTAAACATCTTTTTGTGACTATATCCTTCATCATTTATTGGGAGTTCAAAACCATTTGTAGTAGAGAAATAGATGTGTTCATTGGAGAATATATTTATCTCATTGGGATGTAATGAAAGAGAGAAGGTTGTCATTGAACTTTATCAACTATAAAGAGATTTAGATCAGTGGGGGCCTTGAATCCAAAATTCAAAGGAGGAGGAATTAATTTATGATATGTAATGAAGGTATTTTAAAAAAACCTAGAAAAAATACATCCCTCATGAACTTCAAGTAGGTATGGAATGGAAATATCTGAATATGAAGAAAAAAAAGAGTTTGAAAATGTTGGAAAGTATGAATCTACCTTCACAAGGTTAAAAGTACATGCCAAAGACAACATACATAATACAATAAGCAATATTGATCAATTCTTTTATGGTTTAAACCCATTCCTCTGAACGGATCTAGTGTTTCAAATTTTCTCATCATTTGATGATATAGTCTCATGTTCTATTAGGATAGAAAATAAATTTTCTATGTATTATGATTTTAATGGATGTCAAGACAAGAATATGGATCATGAAAACTCGAGAAAAAGAAAAAAGGAAATAAGGAAATGGGGAAATGTTAACCTTCTTCCATGTCATAATTGTGGGAAGAGACCCCTGGGTACTTGCCTAAAGAGTATGGGTGTCTCTTAAAAGTGTGGATAGAAAGGAAAAATATCATGAGATTTTAATTGGATAAAAGAATCTTATAATTTTCAATGATACAATTGAAGAGAGAGAGGACATTATTCAAATGATTCTCTAAGGAATAAAGGAAATTTTCCTCAAAGAAGGACAAGGGGGAAAGTCTAAGAATAAGTGATTACAACTACTGATATTGAAGTCCCTAATGATGTGGTGGTAAGTATTTTAATTATTTCCTTAAACATATCCAATTATTTCATTGATTCTAGATCATTTCATTCTTTTCAATCTTCCCAGTTTTCCAAGAAAATTAGATATTTTCAATTTGGTTTAATATGGAAGTAGTCCGTCAAAACTCTTAGGGGAAGTATCAATGCAATAAAGTTTTTTCAAGAAGTCCCCATTATGGAATTCAAATGTAATTTACATTATTATTATATTATCATACCCATGATTGGCATTGATATAATCAAATGTATGTAATAGATTTCCAACCATGACCCCAAAATTTATTGCAAAAAGAAAGAGGTTACAATTTTTTAAGATAATGTGGAATCTTTTATCTTTATGTTAAAAACATCACAATATGATTCTCATCTAGATCCACTAGTAGTTTCTCTACTAAATTCAATTATTTTTGAGGAAGGGAATATAATAACTATGTGTAAGTGAAAGAATGTTCAAATAGGGGACATACATATTTTTACAGAATATTTATACGTGTTTCAAAAGGATTTACCTGAACGTCATCGAGAGTTGAAAATTGAGTTTCTCATTGACATAATTCATTATTCAAAGCCCATATTAATGACCCGTTATTGAATTTACTCTATAAAATTACCAGAATTTAATAATAAAAATTGAATAATTGAGTTATAATGGATTTATTCTCCATAGTGTTTCTTCATGGGGATCCCCTATCATTTTTGTTAAGAAAAAACATAGATCTATGAGTTTTTACATTGACTCTAGGGATATCAACTCTAAAAAAATAAAGAAAAAGTATCCCCTACTTCAAATTGATGTTTTATTTTATAAATTTCATGGAGCCTATTATTTTTCAAAGATTTACCTCCATTCAGGATATCATTAGTTGCGAGTAATGATCGAAGAAATTCCAAATATAACATTTTGAACTATGTATGGGAATTACAAGTTTACAGTAATTCGTTTTGGAATAACTAATGAACCCATTATTTTCATGGATCAAATGAATATAGTTTTTAAGGAATATCTTGATGACTTTTTGGTTATATTCATTGATTATATCTTAGTATACTCTAAAATCTCTGAAGATCATGAAAATCACTTTCTCTCTATTCCTAAGACTCTTAAATTAAAAGAATTATATGGTATGTTTAGAAAGAGTGAATTTATGCTTCAATAAGTTTCATTTCATGGCTACATTATTTATATGGATTAAATATCTATTGATCTTATGAGGAAAAATTATTTTCAAAAATGGAATACTCTAATTAACATAACTGAGGTATGTAGTTTTATTGGTTTATTAGGTTATTATCTACATTTTACTCAGAACAACACTAGTTTATCCAACACAATGACCAATCTGACATGTAAAGGGGTTTTGTTTGTATGGAAAAAATAATGTGAGGAATGATTTGAGGAATTGAAGATGATATTATAGAATGCTATGATCCTTACTTTATAACTGAGTAATGATGGGTTTGTGATCTACAATGATGCATCAAAGAAAGGAAATGGTTGTGTCCTTATGAAGAATTATAGAGTTATTGAATATGAATCAAGTTAGCTAAAAACTTGTGAAAAAAACTATCATACACATGATCTTGAGTTTTCAATTGTAATATTTGCTCTGATGATATGGAGGCAATATCTCTATGGAAAAAAAGTGAGATATATATGGATCATAAGAGTTTGAAATATATCTTGTCACAAAATGAACTCAGCATGATGAAAATGAAATGGCTCGAAGTTCTCAAGGTCTATGACAATTCCATAAACTACCACCCATGGAAAAAATAATGTAGCTGAGGCATTGGTCATGAATGTTAATGGAGTTCTCAACAAAATTAAAATAGATAAGGATCCTTTATACGTGGAGTTTGTGAGGATGGATCTAGGAATTATCAACGAGGGTGAAACATCAGTACATTTTCAATGATTTACCACCCATATTAATTAATAATAATTAAAACATTAAAGTCAAATGATGATAATCTTCAAACGAAAATTAAAGGTGTGAATGATTGGATATTGGTTGACTTCATGTGTGAATATGTAATTCTAAAATTTGGGAGGAGGCATTGTGTTCTAGCTATAACTGATGTAAAAAAGGGAGATATTTGATGATTCCTAGATTTTGAATTCCTCTGTACATCCTAGTACCACTAAGATGTATATAGATTTTAAGGAACATTTTTTGTTGGACAACATGAATTGTGAAATTACTGATTATGTATCAAGACTTCTAGTTTGTCATCATATAAAAGCCAAAAAACAACATCCATGTGTAGTCATGCATTCTAGACCTATTTTTACATGGAAATGGGGTTACATAACCATGGATTTTGTCACTAGATTACTTAAAAATTCATGGAATAGTGATGTGATATGGGTAATCATTGACCAACAAAAGAAATCTTCACATTTCCTCTCTATAAAGGATGTTTTTCATAAGAGCACCTAGCATGAATCTATATCTATGGAGTTTTAACACATCATGGAGAACCGAAATCAATTATTATTGATTTTGATCAATTATTTACATAGAAATTTTATAAAATTCATTAGAATTATTTGGATACTGAGATTCTTTTATGTACTACTTACCACCCACAAGCTGGAAGGTAATCAGAAAGGATGATCCAAACCTTAGAGGACATGCTGAGATTATGTTCACATGACTATCAATGTTATTGGAATCGGCAGTTTTCCTTGATAGAATTTTCCTACAATAACATTTTCTATTACATTATTCAAATAGCACCAATAAAGAATCTTATAGAAAAAGATATCATACAACAACATGTTGTGATAACATTGGTGAAACGAAGCTAGTGGGCCCAGAGCTTGTGGGGAAAACAATAACAAAGGTAAAGAATATTCAAAGCCATATCAAAGCACCTCAAACTTGGTAAAAGAGATATGATGATAATGGAAGGAAGGATCTAGAATTTCAAGTTGGAGATCATGTTTTCTTGAAAGTATCTACATTTATGGGAATTATTAGATTTGGGAAGAGGGGGAAACTGAGGCCGAGGTATATTGGAACATTTTAAATCCCATTGAGAATTGGAGATCTTTCATGTCGATTTGTTATGCTTCTATCCTATCTAATGTACAAAATGTGCATAGAGTCTCATTGTTGAGGAAATACATTCCATAACCAATGCATGTCC
Organism: Viscum album; assembly: GCA_963277665.1. Lineage (NCBI taxonomy): Eukaryota > Viridiplantae > Streptophyta > Magnoliopsida > Santalales > Viscaceae > Viscum > Viscum album. Next base: position 868,074,137 of record OY728160.1, on the reverse strand, counting down.
TCACTTACGAAAGAATAAAATTTGACCATGTCCTATCCTACTATGATGAGATGATCCAGATTCTGGAAAGAATATTTGTTGAGGAATCAAACAACTCAACTAGTAACGATACTATAAGAAATCATAAAATTAAAGAGGCAATATGGGAGCATCAAGATACTGTGATTAAGATCTACCCAAATATTTTTATGAGTTAACATTTTGTGAATTTTAAGGATTAATATTTTTCAAGGAGAGGATAATATAACACCCCATGATTTTTCTAATAAATTAAATACAGATTCCATGAAACACTGAGTTATAAACTAGCTAGTAAACTTAAATTTACCCCATATGTGATTTGAATTTTAGAAAAATGACGTATATAATTGCATTCAGTAAGATATTTAGAGTCTAATAAGACAAACATAATTTTTAGTGAATATCAACATATCCTTATGAATAGTAATATGATTTTAATGAATAGTAAATCATATTGTTATTTTATTATTTTAAGGTTATAAGATAATGAGATTTTGATTAATTTTTCAATGTGATAGAAAATGAATTATTGTTTTCAAATTTTTATTCTTTGAATAAATCTTGATTTTATTTAAAAATTAAATAAATCATATTTAGAAAATTATTTTTGAAAAATGGAGTTCATTTTTGAATTATACACATTGAAAATGGTTATGGGGAATTTTGGGGATTTTTCTGAAATAATCAAATTTTGATGAATCGTAAAATATGGTAATTTATCATATATATTAATTTTCAATTTATTCACAATTCCTATCCTCATGGGTGATGTAATAACACTTTTATCAAACTCACATGCACTTATTACTATTATGGTCCACATTAATCAATATTATTGGTTGTATTGTGAGAAATAATAAAATAGTGAATAAGGTATTAATAATTTACTCATCTACTCAACTATAAAACCCCCCTCACCCACTCTTCTCTTCAATACTCTCAATCCATGTGCCTTGTATAAATTCTATAAAATAACTTCTTAATATCCTCCCCACATCCTGAATCCCATGGTCTCATAAAAATACCCAATCATCTCCCCGAAAGAGTCTCTCACGGAAGATTACATCAAGATGTAAAAACTTCTTTTCATTTCATTCATTTCATGTTCCATTCAATAATTTATCTTTCCTCCCCTCATTTAATATATTTTATTTTATGAATCGAGTACCATGCATGTAAGGGAATATTATTATGATAAAAGAAGAATTGTTCATCACCTATCCTTTCCCCTTATTTTATACTATAAATGAAAATAAATTATTATTGAAACAGAAGATATATTATTAATTATAACATATGTATGGTTTTGGAATCCTTCTACAATAATGATATTGTTTTATAAACCAAAATGAGTTCATTGTGATCAAGAACCGCCAATAAACCCAAACAATTGGAGTTAATTTTTTATATAATGATTCATTTTCACTCTCAATAACCAACACAAATTTTAAAAACTATGTAATCATATATTTTATCACTAATAAAATTAAGCTTATATTTATGACATTCATTCTAATTTTATATGTTTATCCATACATGAATATAAGTAAACCGATCATGAAAGCCAAGGAAGTAAATGCTCCAAAATAAAGAAATTGAATCTCTTAACCCATCATAATATCATGAATGAACCTGATAAGGTTATTATAATTGAATTACATGTAGAGTAGGTTACAAAATCATTAATTTATGAACTGAAATTTGATTATTTAGTTCATTAAGATCAATTGAAGAACACCATCAGACTTAAGGTATGGTTTTTCTACCCGAACCACCAATTTCATTCAGGTTACTCTTATTCTCTACATACCTCAATTAAATTATTATTTATTCATATGTACTCCTCATATATTCTGTGATAGTGTTTTCTGTATGTGTACCAACAAGAATCTGACTTCTATTTATTGGGAGTAATATGTTTTAAAAAAATCATTAATAAATTCTTGCAAAAATACAACCCCGATTCAAGGGAATTACTCAATTTCTTACCTATTTTCAAGGGAACTCTATAAAATATTTTTGGCATCCATTTCCTTTATAAAATCACTCATTTTATAATTATAATTCAATATTACTTCAATTATGGATTTATACAATGTATTTTCAAAAATAACTATTCTTTTCAGAGTAAAAGAGTATTTATATCAATAATTACTCTATTATTTTATAAAAGTAACTTCATATGTTTCAGACATTTTGTGATTCTTTTGTATTATTGGGAATAAAAATTTATTATATCATATGAAATATTCTATTTAATGGGTTAATATTAGTTTTAATATGGATATTTTATCTTAAAACCATTCAACAATTTACTCTGAATGGTTAGTGTTTATTATTAATGATTCAGGGAATGTTGTTGACATTTCAAATATTAGTTTCAATTTAGTGTATATGTTGTATATGCTTTTCCTAATTAATATAAAGAATGCTTTGGACTTATTAGGTTAAAGGTGGGGCCTGCTATATCCCCTTGATGCATCGTTGGGTCTCATGATACAAACTACGATCTTGGTAGAAGGCCTTAAAAAAGATATTTATGGCCTTGGAATGAGGCCTTGACAGTACGGTTATGATTCCCTGAATTATGCATTCCCATGTTATGAAACTATTAATTTAATTTTAATGATGTTAATTGACTAGTGGAATACCCATGATTATTCTTTAATTTTAAATTTTTTATTCATCTCATATTCCTTCCATAATGTGTTCAAGTACATTTTTAAATGCATCTGTGTTTAGTTATTCAGCAAGCCTAATTTTTATGTTTATGACTTATTTTATTTTATTGCACACCCTTACAAAGAATTTTAGTTCACCTCTTTCTTATGTTTCATTTTCCCAAGACATGAAGTGGTATATTGTGAATGAAATACATAAACAACATTGAGTTATGGATGTTGTTAAAGGAATTTCTATATGGTATTTTCTTTCAAGTAATACTGTTGAACATATTCATGTATCTAGTTTTCAAAAACTGCAAAAATATTTATTCATTAATGATACAATATTCTTATAATCATTCCAATGTAATGAATTAAGGAACTGACTCTGGGAAATTGGGGTCATGTCTTTACAGTGGAAATTTTTTGAGCATTATTTATCTCTTGTGAAATGTCCCATGTATTTATGGCTTGTTACATAAAAAAATTTTGTTTTTGGAATGGGTTAGAAGTATTTTACTATGTTTCTTCTATTTTCTCTTCGTGTGGTGTGGGGATTAGTCATGTGGTTAGTTGGAATGATCTGTTGTTTGTTAATGAGGTAGATTGGTCGGTCAGTTTTTTTCTCATAGACAGTTGAATCGGCTATGTGGATGGATTGGTTATATGAATCTGCTCTGTGGTTGATCAATTAATATGAATCAGCTATGTGGTTGTATTTGTGAATTGAATTGGCTACATGACTGACTGTCTATTGGAATTTTCTATGTGGACGAGTCTATAACATAAAAATGGTTATATAGATATTTGGCTACATGGGGATGTCATCTATGTAGAATAGGACATGATGAGTTTCCCATTAGTTTTGTAAAAATGGTCATCCTTGACATCGGGTGGTGTAAATCAGGGGATTTCAAAGTCCATTTTACCGAGGATAATTATATCCTTGAATTTAGGTGATGACCAAATTTGTAAATGAGTCTATTTACAAAGAGTTAAATGAGATAAGAAATAAAATTTTAATCAAAAATATTTTGATCTAAAAATTATATTTTTCAATACATGATGAATAAAAAAAAATCATGTTTCCATTGATCATTACAACTCTTTTTCTCTCGAGATTGGAGGTCCTAATTCACTCACCTTGGAATCATGGAATTATGGTGCTATTGGTTTAATTTTTTTCCATTGGCGATACCATACTATTTACATCCTCTATTTTTGTAAAGAGAATTGTGTGGAACTTATTTATTCTATTTAGGTGATCCGTCATTCTTCACATGTTTGTATCATGTGAGTGGGGTTATATTTTTTATCTATGAGGTATGGTAATGTTGGCCTAATTAAACATATATAAATTTCTGATTTGAAATTCAAGTAGATATGGGAATGTTTCACATTATTTTACAACTTTGATATTGTTATGATATAGATATTTTATGGGATAAACACCCCACGGAAAATTGTGGTTGTTTGGGTATTTTTTTACTTTCATGATATGTTTTGTGCAGCCATTTTGTGTGGTTATTGAGATGTCACCCTAAGGAACAGAAATTGGATAACTAGTTATATTTAATTAATAAAATAGTTTCCCTTATATTTATGGATAGTTTCATTACACTCCTAAATTAAATTAAAATTTTATTATATCCCCTTTGTTAACTTTGTAATATTATATTTGATGTGTGTTCATGCTATGGGGAAATGAAGATTGGTTTATTACGACACTTATTTTTTTTCTAACATTACTATTACATCATTTTAAAGATAAACAACATAATAGTGATTCCGATCTATGATTAAAAGGTTTAGTGTCTTGTAGAAATTAAGACTATACATAGTCATTATATAATAAAACATGAACATTTATTTAATTCTTTATTCTCAACATTCTTATTTTCCCTCATTTTCTCCATAGTACAATTATTAACCTAAGGATAAACAAAAAAAGAATGGGTTTGAAAAAATTCTAGTAAGAGGATGAATATGAGACAAGAATCCTGAGTGAGCATAATCATCATTATAGAGTGATCATCATATTCATGATTTGAATCATTATAAAATTGAATATAATGTGGCAATGCATAATCATGAAACATCATGATATTGTGGTCAAATACTACACATAGTTGTTGGAAAATCTAGCATCATGTTAACAATTCTTTCACTTTATCTCATGAGATACATCACAATACCCAATTAAATGGATCACTGTATAATTTTGGGAACACCCAACACATCCAAACACTTACATGATATATATAATTCTGGGTGCACCTATCTCATCATAACATTTACATAATCATGTATGCCATGTAGAACATATATAAATCATGGATATAAAATAACCCATAGAAAGGAATTTGTTTCATTTAACATAGAATAAATTCATAAATAATCTTTTCAATTCCAGAAGGAACGATGTGATACCATAATTGGTACAAAAATCCCCAATCATGATTGAAGAAGAAGTAATCCCACAAAAAGAAAACGTTTTATTTTTAGAAATTATAGATCTTTTAAAAAAATCCTATCATTTGTAATAAAATCATATTGAAACCATTTATCTCCAAAATATATAAAAAAGAATTATAATGAAATAAATTTAAGTAACATTAATTGAACATCAATACTAAAAATTGAGTGATATAGGGGAAACCCAATGGAAGAGAGTTGAGTTCGAGAATAACCGTACCATAATTCCAGCTTCATTATGTTTCTTTTTAACCTCCAGATTTAAAAACATATATCTATTTAAACATTGATCCATATGTTAATTATATTCATTTTATGAAAATATTTATCAATTATAATCATTGGATTGTATTTGTTAATTTATTTTGTTAAATGAATCATTTTGATATGACGTTTTACATAATAAATTACTATTTTTACTTTATTTCTCTATATTGTTAAATGTAAATTATATATTAGTATAATTAATTACAAAATCATAGAATACATGTAATTAAATATTTATATATTATATATAATCCATGCTATCTATCCATAAATGTTGTTATAAGAATAATTTTGATAATGTCTCCGTAAGTGGTTAATTGGACATTGCTGAAAGAGATGGAAATGATAGTAAAAACATAGATATTTCTTATATATGATACTTGAGTTATGTTAAAATAATTAATTTAATATTAAATTAATTCATAATTAATTTTCCACTATGTTTATTTAATAAAATTTGTAAAATAAGAATGGGGAAAGGAAAAGAGGGAATAGTAAACAGAGACTTGTAATTTACCCAGTGTTTCTTCTCTTGAAAGACACTACAACCCCATGGTGATTTTAGTATACTAATCCAGAAAATCTCTATGTATTCAAAGAGAGTTTAGATGGAGTATTTAGACAGAACATAGGATTTAGAAGGGGTGGGAGGTATAGTTTCCCAAGGGGAGGGATAAGGGTTATTTATACATGTGGAGAGGGATCACTACTTGAAAAATACATTATACCAACAGTTTGAAACCGTTGGTGTAGGCCTCCTAACCATTGGTATATCCTATACCATCAGTTTGGATAACTATTTGCTAGTAAGCCGTGGGGATAAGTATATTTCTACTATTTTGGAATAACTGTTGGTATAGACCTATACCAACGGTTTTCAAAACTGGTGGTATATGTAATAGGAAACATCTATACCAATGGTTCCATAAAACCTTTGGTATATGTATTTCAAAAAAGAATCATTCGGTTGGTTTTTTTCTCTTTACCTCTGATTTATGATTGAACGACCTAACCACTAACCTAACATGACTTTTGTGAACATAATTGGATAAATATATATATATATATATATTATCATAAATATATTAAATTTTGATTTATTTAATGTTCACTATAGGAAGATTCCATAAAAAATACATGCAATTATACCAACGATTATCAAACCTGTTGGTATAGACCTATATCAACAGTTTTCCCAAAACCATTGTAATAGGTCTATATAAGTGACCTATACCAATGGTTTCTCCAAACCATTGGTATAAGTCCCCCATATACCAATAGCTTTTGGAAAACCATTGGAATATGTCCAAATTAGTGACCTATACCAATGGTTTTTTCCAAACAGTTGGTATAGGTCCATATAAGTGAACTATAGTAACAGTTTTCCCAAAACTGTTGGTATAGATCTTATTTACAGTAGTGGATATTTTTAAAATAAAATATTATATTAAATAATATATCAATGGTTAAGATTGTAATAGTTGGTTTTTGACAATAAAAATCATATATTAATATAATATAATTTTTTTATACTTTAAAAAACTATTGTAATTTGAATTCAATAATTTATAAAAAAGGAAAGTAGAAAGTAAGAGAAATTTATATTTTATTGAAACAGTTTTGACATTAACATTTTGGAAAGTTCCTTTAAGATATAGAAATTTAGTTTATGGTATTTTTAATGAATCATTTTAAAAATACAATATACAATATCTGAAATTTATGTTATTGAAATCATTGTTTCACAATTACATAATGAATTCTGTTATTTTAATTACACTGGTTACATAAAAACTATATTTTTTACTACACATTGAAAAAATAGAAGACTTTTAGAATATTACTAAAAAATAAACATTGGGAAATTTTAAAGTGTGGATTTAAAAAATGGTCCCCATTTTATAAAATAATTTTATAAATATGTGGAATTTAATTTTTAATTAAATTTAACATTTATTTGATAATTTTTATTTTTAAATTATTATTGATTTTTTTACACTTTGAAAAATTAATTAATCCCCCATTAAATTATCGTATAATCAGAAGACAAATAAATATTAATTTATGAATCTATTTTATGAAAATTTATTTTATTTTAAAGAGTTATATTAATTAAAAATGTATAAATAAAATTTTATATTTTCTAAAAATACCAAAACATAATTAAAATATTTAAAAATATTTTTTTAATTATACTATAATATAAATATATATAATTTTTTTCATAATTTCATAGATTAGATTACTATTCTATTGGGTGAATTAAAATTCTCGATGGTCACATTTCTTTTCCAAATGTCAAGTTACTATTTCATCAGGACATTTTCTTTATTTTCTAGAAATACCTCTTATATGATTCTTTTGATATTTATAATGTTTTTATTTTGTTTTTTAGTTGATTATATATAGTTTATACTATATTAAATAATTATAAGAAGTTGATTTCCAATTATTAAACTTTGGGTCAATACATTCTACCCCATTCTGAAAATTTTCCATTAAATTTTTTTTACATACATTGTTTGAAATAGGTAAGGGTACTCCTCCTTCAAAACTTCCTCAAGTTCCCAGGGTTCCTCTTCATAATTATCATTCTTCCATTGTACATTTACTAGCTATATAGTGGTTTAGCATATAAAATTATCTCAACAGTATAAAATTTTCACATAATTCACCTCATATGAGTGATCATTTTTCAATTGTACCACACATTGATTCATTACATACGATGGATCTGGTTTGTACTTACTCTAGATGGATACATGGAATCCACTATGTACTTGATATATTTTAAGTGGAATATCCAGTTGGTAGGCAAGAACTTCAACGTGATCAAGAATCTCAAAGGGCTCGATGTACCTGGGACTCAACATCCCTTTCATCCAAAATATTATGATCCTATTCTTGGGAGATTTGTATAATAAAACCATGTATCCGTACTTAAACTGAAAGTCTCTCAATGATTATCTACATAGATATTCTTTTTACATAAGGTTTCCTTGACGTGATGATGAATGGTCCTCACCCTTTTCACCATTTCATTTACTCTCTCAGGTCCTAACAGCTTTTGTTTACTAACATCATCCCATCATGGTGTTGTTGTTCATATTTCCCCATATAGAGATTCATATAGAGCCATTTTTTATGCTCGAGTAGAAACTGATATTGTAATTTAATTCAACTAGTGGAAAATATTGGTCACATCCTCCTTAGAAGTCCTTAGAAAAAAATCTCAATATTTTTTCCTGTTTTGGAATAGTAAGATTTCATAATCCATCAGTTTGAGGTTGATAAGTCCTACTAATGTTCAATTCAGTTTTTTGATCATGTTAGATACTTTTCCATAACATGGTGTTGAATATCAGTTATAGATCGGATAAAATATACAGTGGTACACCTTGCATCATTAGGAAATCATTGATTTTTATCTATGAATGTTGATCTAGTCAGAAGTGCTATGAAATTATGATTAGTTTAGATGAATTTGTGAGATGATCCACAACAGCCCATAAAGAATAGTTTCCTCTAGAATTACTTGGATGTCTTGTGAAAAAGTCCATGGTGAGGCTTTCCAATTTCCATTTTGTTTTGAGTAATGGTTTTATAATACCCTTATAATTTTATCTTTTGGACTTTAATTTCTTTAATACTAGGCACTTTAATGCATATTTGGTGATTTGCTTCTTCATATTGTCCCATCAACAGTTCTATCGGTTATCTCGATACTCCGTTGTGATACATAGTTGAATATAAATAGTCGAGCAATGTGTGTCACTCAAAAAATAATTATCTATCTCTATATATGATGGTACACATTGTCATTACCCAAATATTACAATTCCTTCAACATCAATTTCAAACTCTGATGATTTACACTTTCTCATAGCATCTGACTTTCTTTGAATTTCAACATCATTTTTTATCATCATTTATTTTATACATGAATGATGATTGAAAAATCATTTGAGAAAGTATTGGTGATGTTCATTCTTTAATGATTCCCATGTACATCCTTTTAATATCTAAAAATATTGGATCCTTCTTAATTATTATCATTGATAATGGTGGAGTATCCATTCTACTAAGGGCATATAACCCTTTATTCATTTTTCATGTATGGTAGGTGATTGAGTGTCTTAAACCTTGATGAGAAATCACCATATTCATTGGATCATATTAATCTTATACAATGTGAATATTTATTTCAGTCTCTAAGGATCTATATATATTTCAAACTTCACCCCATTGAGATAATTCCACTATATTTTCAATTGAAAGTTCACAACTACCAACTACAAATAATGTGTGGTATATTTTTTCTAATTAATATTCAACTAACATGAGTAATAAGCAAGAAATTTATCATTTTTCATTTTTACACATAATAGTACATTATTTGAATCAGCACTGAATAACACAATGAGTTCCCACTTGTAGGAAGTGTCAGTTTTAGTGTGATGAGAAGCCTCATTTTTTTAACTATTTGATGTAGTCCTCATATTCACTTGTACAAAAACAATTTCCCCCTACCAAGCCATATTGGTTAGATGGTTTGTAAATTGTGAGGTGTTCTTTGTAAAACACTTTTAATACCCAGATAGACCATGGGAACTAAATATCATCCATACATATGTTCTCCTGGGCCACTCTTAAATTTCCTCTATCATAGAAGGGTCCACAAATATTACTTCAATGGAGATAATACTCCCCATAAACAATTCTTCCTATATCTATAATACATATTCAATATAATTTAATAAATTTTATTTTTTTCAAATGATCTTAGAACTGTATTTAAATTCTTCTCATGTTCTTCTTTATTTTTGGAATATATCTGAATATAATCTATAAAGACAACCACATATTTTACAATGTAGTCTCTAAAGAAACTCTTCCTCAAGTCTTAGAATTTTGATCATGAAATTGTGAGTCCAAAAGAAGTCACTATAAACTCAAAATGTCCATAAACCATTTAAAAGGTAGTCTCTGTAATATATTCCTTCCACACATTTAATTGGAGATATCCTGATCGAAGGTCCTACATAGAGAAATACATTTCCCCATGTAGTTAATCGAATAAGTCATCAGTTTATGGAAGGGGATTCTTGTGCTTTATCCTGATTTTCTAAGCTTATTCTAATCAATTTAGAGGTGTGTTGATACATCCTTATTCTTGAAAAAGAGGATTGATGAACCCCATAGTGAAGCCCTCGAGTGTATAAAACTCTAGTTCAGATTATCTAGTAACATATTTTCTTGTTCCCCCATATCAATGGTTCCCATTATGTATGATGTCTTTGATATTGGAAAAGCTCCAGTAATAAGACAACTTGTGAACTCAACATCTCAATCAAGAGGAAAAAGAGAAAATTTATCCATGTACACATCATTATAGTTCCTCACAATGGGCATGTCATCAAAAATGATTATGCTTATTGTATCCATTATTTTAATATGATATTCTTTCTCATAAGGAAATAATATCCACACCTGAGATGAATATTCTGAAGTTGATTCTTTATCATCCATACACTTATATTTAATTGGATGATGCCTTGGGATATGAAGAGTGGTTCTCATTTCCTAATAGTTAATATTAGATTTTTATAAAGATAGCCAATCCATGCCAAATATAACATGAAAATAAACCAAAGGATAGAGGAAAATATTTACTAGGTCTTTTAGTCCACAAAAAGTAAATAAAAAGGTTTTATATAATTTTGATGAAATAATTTCCCCATTTTATGTTCTCATAGATAACTCAACCTCCATATTTTTATTGAGTCATTGAAGAGTTATAATAAAGATGAATGATATAAAGGAAAGCATATAACTTCAATCAAATTGAACGTTCACTATTATAGAATGAATAACTATCGTATCTATCATTGTATAATTCTAGGGATCAAACTCAGTAGTAGTGATGGAATAATCTCTCTCTTTGTCTTTTCTCTTTGTTGGATATAGATGTTGATCTCCCTCAAGGAGTATGGGTTATGTTCATAGGATTTCATATTTCCCTTTCTCCCTATAATTGAAACATTGTAACATATTTCATTCTCTCAATTCTTCCACCATATTTTCAAAATTCATCATGTCTCTTCAACATTCATGATATTGGTGGCCTTATCTCAAACAATTATTGCATTTCCTCATACATTTGAGGTAGTCCCCATGATGATTCTTCTAACAATTTTGACATGTGAGGGGTTGAGTTTTATTTCCACATTTTTATTATATCCTCCATCTATAAACAAAATATTTCATTTAGTATCTCCATAGTCATGGGTCCATTATCCAAAATCTATATCCACTTTGAGATCACATTGAGCAATATATTTATAGCTACCAATATCTCAAATTCCTATAGACATTAAAATTTTTCATTTTAAACCAAAAAAGAATCTATAATAATTTTTATAAATGTTGATAAAAAAACCCAAACAGTAGCTTGAATGCCCTATTAAATTTTCATCATAGGCTATGACTTATTCTCCTTCATTTTTCTTCATCTCCATGATTTATCTATCAATATTTTTAGGAAGGGTCTGAGGGAAATAATTGTTAATTAAAATTATCTTAATGACTTACCACTTCATCTCATCTATTTATTCTTTTATCTTAGTGTTCTTAATAAATGACCATAATAGATCAACCTCTCCATTTAGATGATAAATAATCAGATTCACCTTCTCCATGTTAGAACAATGAAGCACTAAAGATATCATCCCCATTCAGTTGACACACTATTCCATGACTACTAGATCAAGAAGATACACTATACATTGGTGGTCATTGTCACCTAAATTACCTGATATCCAATTTCTCCCTCTTAATGGAAGGTGGAAATTCTATATTATATAGGAATTTTTTACTAGCCCGAGAAAACTGTGTAAATATCACCATCAAATTTTGAACACCATCTCCAAATTAATTGGGGATGTGTTTTAGGAAATCATTTCATTTTCCCTCACATAGGTTATTGTCATGGTTTCTCCATGTTCACTATGTTCTATTAAATATAAATCTATTGAAAAAAACATCTGAAACATGTCATTTAATTTTTTTAAATTGTTAAATTGACACAAATGTCATATATTACGGGGTATGTATGTTTATAATTCTTCTAAAAAATTTTCTTTGGTGAATCATATATTTAGTCTCATACTATTGATTTTCAATATTTTTCTCCAATCCTAAATCCCAAATTGACTAATACTTTCCCAAATAAAAATTATTGATACCCTTATATTTTATTTCATTACTATTACATAATTTAAAATATAAACAAAAAATAGTGCTACCAATCCATGAGACAATGGAGATGTGTCTTCAAAAAATTAGGACCATACATAACTTTTACATAATAAAATGGTAACATTTATTTAATTCCTTATTCTGTAGCTTCGTATAGGCCCTTGTATTCTCCTTAGTACAAGTACTCACATGTGGATATACATAAAAATAAGGGGTGAGTTGAAATCCAATTAAGTGGATGAATATGAGACATGTAACATGAGTGGAAAAAATCAACATCATAAAATCATTATCATAATCATGAGTGGAATCATTAGATAAATTCATGGAATGTGGAAATGCATTAAAATGAATCATCATATCTTAGTGGTCAAATAACTCTTATAGTTGGGAACAGAGCTAGAACCATGTTCATTCATATTTCAATTTATATAATGAGATTCATCATATTACCAAATAATTTGGAGCATTTTATATTTCCATTCACATTAATCCGATCAAAACATTTAATGTGTTATTTAATTATAGTTCCTACCATCACATCATAATATTTATATTATCATGCATGCCACATAAAATGTATGTCAATCATAGAAATAAAATAACCCACAGAAAAGAATAGGAGTAATTTAAAATAGAATATATTCATGAATAAACATTGGGGTTCCAAAAAGAAACATGGAATATAATAATTTGTATATGAATCATAAATATTGAGCTAGGAAGAACAATCACATGTAAAATAAAAGTTCTTTTTTTTAAAATAAGAGTTGTTTTGGAAAAATCATTGTATTGGACATAAAATAAGATTAAAAAATGTTTTACATAGAAAATAAAATGTATATATATAAATGATATTTAGGGAAAAATAATAGAACATTCACACAAAAATGGAGTGAAATAGGGAAAACCCCATAAGAAGAGTGTTGGGTTTGATAATCCTCTTACCATAATTCCTATTTAACTATGTCTATTTTGGAACTCCTGCATAAAAAACATATATTTATTAATAAATTTTTATAAAATATAATTATGTTCATTTTATAAAAAAACAATTATAATAAATGGATTATATTTCTTAATTTTTTTTGATCAAATTGAAGTGTTAGAATATCTTGTTTTACTAAGAAATATCCAATTTTTCCTCAATTACTCTATATTGTTAAATGTAAATTCTACATTAGTATAATTAATTTTAGATATATTAAATACATTAAATTATATATTTTATATTAAATATAATCAATAAATTTTATCCATCATGTTTTATATATGAATCATTTCGATAATGTCTCTACAGGTGGTTAACCGGACTTCAACGGGAGGTTGCTGAAAGAGAATGAAAAGGAAGTAGAAAATCATATTTGTCATATATATGATACATGAAGTTGGTGAAATCATTAATTTAATTTAAATTAATAAATAGTTAATATTATAGTATATGGAATTGAAATTTATTTTTAAAAGAAGTAGGATAAGAATAAAATAGGGAAGAGTTAACAGAGACTTACTCTTTCCTTGGTGTGGCTTCTATTACACAATACAATAACACCCTTGGTGATTAGAGTGTATTAATCCAAAATGTCCTTAAGAATTATAAGAGGGATTTATGGGGGGATTGGGGAATAGATTGTTTTTTGGGAATGGGTGGGGAAGTGGTTTTGTAAGGGGAGGGAGAAAGGTTATTTATATTGGACGAGAGGGTTATTTTTAGCATAAAATGTTAAATAAAATAATATATCAATGGTTAGACTCGTAATAGTGAGATTTTTACAATATAAATCATATATTAATATAATAAATTCATTTTTAAACATTAAAAATCATTATAATTCAGATAAAATAATTTCATAAAAATTATGTTGGAAGGAATGAGAAATTGATTTTTTATGAAATCACATTTGACATTAGATTTTGGAAAGTTATTTTTTGGGTTTGTAAGTCGATTTTATTTTATTTCAGTAAATAATTTTTTAATTAAATATACAATATCTTAACTTGATATTTTAGAAATAATTATTTCCTTATTTTATCATGAATGATTAAATTTTAGTTACCCCGGTCATGTGAAAACTGTATTTTTCAACTATTCATCACAAAATTGAAGTGTTACAAAAAATTACAGAAAAATAACCCTTATAAAAATAATACATTTTGACTTCAACAGTTGAATTCATTTTTTTAAAATAATGTCCTAATAATTTAATTTTTATTTTTTTGTTAAAGTCGATATTTATTCGATAAATACAGAATTATAAATTATAACAGATATTCCAACACTTTCAAAATAAATTATGCTTTCAAAAAATTATCTTATATTTTTAAAATAGTAAAACATTAATTAATGAATCTATGTAATAAAAATATTTCATTTAAATAATTATATATGTTAATAGATTATATAAAACATTTATGTTTTCTAAAAATACCAACAATTAATTAATAAATTTTAAAATATTTATTTACATAAACTATGATATAAATATGGCTAAATTTTATTCATACATTCATATAGGTTATTACTATTAAATTGGATTAATTACTATTTTTATTTTCTACATTACTAATCTAATTGTATTGTTAATATTCCATCATCATATGTTCTTATCTATCTTGAAATATAACTTATTTCATTCTATCATCATTTATAATATGTGTATTGTGAAATCAAAGTAATTTTTTTGGACTATACTATATGACATAATAATTAAAAGTGAATTTACATTAATAAAAATTTAGATCGTAACATGGTTTCAATGAATTGTTGGGTGATGATGGTTTATTGGGTTACACTTTTGGTGGGGTAACCTGATGGATTGCTTGTTTGGGATTTTGGGATTGCGAGGGGATATTTTTTTCCTGTTATATTATATAATCGAGGAAATGGTTTGATGGAAATAATTACCTACTTGAATGAATGTATTCGTTATGGTATATTCTAGGGTAGGGATAAAATGAGTAATTAATAGTTTTTTAAATGTCATTGGATTGTTTGGTTAATGGACTAGAAATGAATAATGAAAAAATAAATGATGGGTTGTGTAATTAAATGTGGTTATTGATAAATAATTAAATTATTGGGATAAATGATGCAATTGGTTGGAAATACGATTATGTGGCTTCTAGTTGGAGTGGTGTATTTCATTTATAGATGGTAGTGAACTGGGGTTATTATGTGTTTGTTAATATTTTCTTGGGAACACATCATTTGGTCATGTGAGTGGCTACATGTATATATATTTATGTCCCTTAATATTTTCAATATGCACCCCACTCAGGCAAATAACTATGTTTTTACACCTATGTAATCACATGTGGGTGTTTTTTCAAAAATCCTAGTGATGATTATGGATGTATGGAATCCTACTGTTTCTAGATCACTCTTCTAGGAAACTAGATATCCATAGGCTATGATGGTCATAAGTATGTTAGTTCACTCAGTGATGGACGGAGAGTTTTTGTGTGCGATGTAATAAGATCATGTAGTGGGGAACCATTTGGTTGGAGTTATGTGTGGTAGGAGAAGGGTATGAGGTAAATGTCCAATATGTTCATTATAACCAACTAATCTAGAAATGGGAATGGATGTGATGTGATATCCTTGATGTCTTTGGCTGAGAAGTGATGGTCCATGTGTATAGAGGAAAGATGAGAATCAATTACAATGTGAGATAGTGTCCTAGGTTTTTGTGGGTGTGATGTGATATGACTATGCAACGAGGTAGTGGTATAGGTCATTCGAAAGAGTTGGGAGTGAAAGGAAGTACGATGTTGGGGTGTTAGAGGTGAAAATCAATGGGAAATCGGTGCAGGGTTACCTTTGTTGATATGTTTCCATTTATGTTATTATACTTGGATTTCATTATTTGGTGAGCATTCCTTGATGAGGATGAGATGAATTATTAACATCTTTATAGTCTATTTGTATTGATATTTTCTCAATGGTTAACTAGTATGATTCTTTAACATGTTTAGGAGATACTTTATATATCCTACTGAGTACACTCGTATGCTCACTAAATGTATAATAAATCTAATTATCAGGTCCCCGAAAGGACATCATAGATCATATATGACATTACAGTCTTGAACCATTGGATTTGTTTTTATGTCACGGTAGTAGATTTTATTTTGAATAATTCATTTGGAGACTTTTATCTGTATTGTTTTAATCTATTCATCCATATAGAGATGGTTTATATGCAATTTTATTTTATATAATGTAGTTTATTGTGTTTTATTTATCATTTCTCCATATCAAATTTTATTATAGTGGTAATGCCTCACATTTTGGATATTTTCATTCCCTTGGTGATAGTTTCCAACACATGGCCAACTCGATGTGGGACTTAGTGTTCATTATAGATCTTCCATAATTTAGGTATCTTTGGAGGTATGGGTTTATGATAGAGTGGTATTAGAGGGGATGTTTGAGTGATTGGATGGAGTTTATATTTAGGAACAATTAGGATTGCTTAGTTTTGTATAGAAATAGTTCTAGTTGAACTTGGTGCAAGACATTGGCCAAAGAGACTGGACAATACAAATGATTATATGGAACCCATTGATATAGTGAATGAGCTCTCAGCTTATTGAGTGAACAACTTTGGAAGACCTTCCTGTGGGTATAGTCCTAAGAGGG
This sequence comes from Viscum album, assembly GCA_963277665.1. Lineage (NCBI taxonomy): Eukaryota > Viridiplantae > Streptophyta > Magnoliopsida > Santalales > Viscaceae > Viscum > Viscum album. Next base: position 868,056,812 of record OY728160.1, on the reverse strand, counting down.
TACATGCATCATTGTTGATTTCCCTTGTGATTGAATGAATGGGATTCATTAATTTAATGAAATTAATCAATTTAATAAGATATTTTTTATGTTTTTCTCAAACTTTATCCATGCTATATTTGATAATAAATAGTTTTTTATTCATGAATTAATTATATAACCTAAAATGAAGTAGTAAAAGAATAATTAATTGGCTCGAGATATTTTTCTAAAACATTTTAAAGGCTTCAATATGTAGATTCATTTCTTCTTATAGAATTATTATTACTGAATTGAAAATTGTATAATTTTATAAAATTTAAATATTTCTATCTTTATTTCATATTTTTTGAAGTGTTTAGAGATTCATACATAGTGTATATTTTTTGAATGACTGTTTAATTTTGAAAACCCTTAGGAAAAATGTTTCCATGAGTAAATTTCATACCAGCATGATAAAATGAATTATTTTTCAACATATGTTATATGTATTCTAGTTCCCAAGTGAATTAATATTACATGAATTTATTTCCATTGAAAATTTATCTTGATAAGGGAGTACACGAAATTTTTCATTTAGCGTTGGTTTTTTAGTGGTGGTTTTATGAAAAACCGCTACAAAAACTGAAAATATTTTGTGATGTTTTCACAGATAACTAATACTAAATAATTATCAATTTATTAAAAATTAAACGTGTTCCATTAATGTAAGAGAACTCTACCCACCCCCCAATCCATCACACATCTCCCCATATCCATCACCACTAACCACCCTTCTCTCATTTCTCCCCAAAACCTAAGAACTTGTAGTCAAAAACCCATTATCCCCCTCAAGGAACCCAATTATATCTTTCATCATCAGCCTCAGTATCCTCTAGACCATCAATGCCACCCCTTTCCACTTGTCGTCCCACCGCTACTCTCCCTCGCTAAACTATCAACTATTGGTACCCTCCCTCACCAAAACCGTTGTAGCACTGCCAACCCCTCACCATTTTCTTCCTCATTCCCCAAACCCTTTCCTACTACTCCACTTTCTCCAATCCCCCACCATGACATTGTTACACTCTTATCTCCCTAGAACCCTTTCCCACTACTCAAGCCCATACGCCTTGTCCCACTTCCATTGATTCCAGGTTGTGTTTTGATTAGTTCTTCCATTTTGTATGGATTTTAATTAGGGTTTTCTTTATATTTAGGACATAGTTTTTCTCTAGGTTATCATAGACCTTATTGAGGTGGGATAGAACAACCAATTTCAAATATGGGGTGTTTTAGAAACCTTGTCAGAGTCTAGTCTCTCCATGGAATTTATTAGATGATATCCTATTTACTAATCCTTATGAATTGAGTAATACATCATACCATTTTCTATATTATTTGAAAGGATATATTGATGAAAAATATTGAACCATAAATTTCCAATTCACATCATCTATTAATAAGATAATTTTCATGATAATTTCTTTAGAGTGTATCAATTATGTTTCTTCTTGTGTTGAATATTTAATAGTTTTTGGGACAATTTATTGGTCATATAAATCAATATCTATCTTTTCTATAGATTTTTTATCCTAATTTACTATGTTTTTATGGTATAATCTAATAAATTAAATTTTATGGAATATCTATACATTACGAGTGTTATAATGTGATGAATTGTTTCTTACATCATAGATTATGTTATTAACAAGAAAGTGATAAAAATAATTTTCTATTGTAGAAATAGATATTTCCATAGTAGTAAATGTGTTTTACATCATCATTTGAATTATATTATCTATAATAATAGTTCAGAAATTTTGAAATATTTCAAGTATAAAAAATTATTCCTTAACATATTTCCAATATATATATCCATTTCCAATAAAATAGTGAGAGGATAAAAATCCATTTGAGAACAATTTTAAAAAATAAAAGGACAAAGGATTCTCCAATATCAAATATTGGATATCAAATAGGGATACGTGAGGTTACCTATTGAATTATTACTCTCTATTTTGTTAGATATTAATAGGTAATATCCATTAAGAGATGGTTATGATAAAAATTATTTTCTAATGGAGTTGAAAGGGACTTATTGCTATAATTATTAAATAAATGATTTTGGTTATCATCTATTCATTTTTGTTATACCTTATGGGAAACCTTGAGTTCTTGTGTTGTATTACCTAGATATAAAAAGGTCCTCTACCCAATGAAATGGGAGTGAAGTATTATTTGATTCCCACTCTTGCAATAGATTTGTCAGAACTGTAATTCCACTACTATGGGGACATAGAATTACTCGGTGAATATAGACTTATTGAACCAAAGGTTGTTTTCCAATGATTCCTATTTTATATTAATGATTTTTTTTATCATGAATGTATTTTAAATTATACTCTCAATGAGTGATTTATTTTTTAGACTATAACCATATGTTACTTATATGAATATTTTTATAATAAACTGGGTGGTTTTTTTACTTCCATTTAGCTCTTTTAATACATAGAAGTAATTATGTGTCTTAATTATTTTTATCAAAGTGAAGTAACATTGTGGTATAAATGTATAAAATACGGATCACATTATCTAGGAACACACCTCAATGTGATATAGTTTTTGAGAAGTTTTTTTATTTTTCAATTTCCAACATATATATTGGTCGGACACAATATGTCAATTTCGAAAATTTAAATTTAGATGATGGTTGAAGGGAAATGATGTTTATGAATACTTTATATTGATTTAATCCCATTCTAAATATTTTTGTTGAATTTGGCTTGAAAAATCTAATGTTACAAAATGTTGGGGCATTGATGTCAATCAACATAATGATATCCCAACTTCATCAAAAATTGACAATAAAATGTAATACCTCATAAATAGTGCATTAGGAATTGTAACACAATAACATTAACATCAAAATGTATTAGAAGATCTAGTTGAGGTATCTATAAATAGTAACATTAATTGTGATTTTTTTGGGACTATAGGACAACTAGATCAAGATCGTGGCATATCATTGAATCATACTCATAATTTTGCAGAGGGTAATATATGAGAGAAATTCGCTAAGTATAAAATTTCAATGCATGATGCTGTTGATTATGGAAATCAGGAATTGTATAGTGTATGTCTGAAATATTCATAATGTTTCTTTCAACTGATGTTTTACAATATCAAATTCCTATGAGTAATTACAAATAATGCGATGTTTATGATATTTTAATTGTTACATTATGCATTTCCTGTAGCTATGATCCCTTTGTGTTTTTATGATTTAAATAGAGTTATTACCATCCATGGACTAAATTATAGAAAATATACATGTTTTTTCCATTGATTTTATTCTTTATTAGGGAGAATATTTTAGTAGATATGATTGAGAAAAATTCTTATAGACAAAATTTGATGGTTGATGTTATAAGTTTAAATAAATATTCTAATATGAAAAAATATATAAAAACACACTTGATAAGGTTTTTCATTACTAATCATTAACACCATGACTTCAAAGATTATTCAAGTCAGCAAAAACCACTGAGACCTTGTAGTGTTATTCAATAGATAATAAAAATTATGGGTTGTTGTGAAATAAAAGAGATTAAGAAATATATATGTCAATTTATTCATTATATCTATATTTTTCATCTGATCTTAGGATTGTGCCATTGGGATTGACTACTGATGGATTCGAGAAATTTTGGACATTGAATACTATTTATTGAATTTGGACATTTGTTTTGATCCATTAAAATCTAACTCAATGTTTATGCCTGAAAAACACCTTTTATCACTTTTATGATTATTCTCGGAAAAAAATTCCTTGAAATGAAGTTGATGTATACATTTAGCATGTAATAGATGAATTATAAGGGTTGTGGGGAAATGGTGTTGGGATATATGATGAATCTTATATAAAAATTTTAGACTTTCACCATACACAAATGTGGTTCATTAGTAACTTCCTTAGACATGGGAACTTATATGGTTAGAAAACATAGATGGGTCGATCTTATCATAATTATAACATTAATTTTGATCCCAAATGAATTCCTTACTGTAAAAAATGGTTCTTCTTGATTCATCAAATATTTCTCAATGCATATCATATATTTTTATTTAACTATTAGAAAATAAATGGTTCTATTGATTTTAGTCCACCATTGATGTAGTTTATTGGTTATGAAATATTGGAAAAACATGTAAATGTTGAACCAAAATTTGGGAAGGTGTATCATTTGAATACTAGTGGGAAACAATTTCAAATTTCATCATCAATTGAAATCAAAACATAAAATTGGGAGAAAAAAGTATATTCTTAAAACATCCATATTGGGAAAGTAATGTTTCCCAAAAATATATTTATTTTATGTATATTGAGAATAATTTTTGTGACAATTCGATCTCTACATTTCACACTGATACAAGAAAATCGATGAAACATCTCAATTCAAAGATAAACATAATAAAAATTTATATAAAGTGGGTTCTATATCTACATGAGAATGGAATGTATTCTATGAAATTTTTTTATTCAAAAATACAGATGAAGATACAATACATAGAATTTTAAAACATGTGAAGGTTTCTAATGGGTATTGAAGTAACAACACATGGTGTGGGAACTTAAATCATAATAGGTTGCATGTACAGAAATGTATTTCTTCAAATATTTTTTCTAAAATAGTTATTACTAATGGAAATGGGTACATTGTTAAATAAAAATTTTATTATATCTATTCTCTGGTTTTTAAAGTCCATCAGAAAACTATGTTAGAATGCTCTAAATCATGTTGACCCTATAAACCTTCATGGTAGATTTTTACCAAGACATTGTGAAATCTAGACGATCTTTCTACTTTTGTTTCTTAGAAACATATTCATATAAATGTGTATTTGTTTAATCAATGTATCTTATGAGGCCTTATACAATATCGATGGATATATCCAATTGAGATATACATTTTTTTATGTTTTTCATAATAAGTAAAAAATTCCTGGCTGTTTCATTAATATATAATTTTGTTTCATTTATTTTATTTCATAGATATCTTGTTCATTTTAAATCATACATGAAAAATATAGGTCAAATTGAAGGTTTTTTTTATGAAGGTCATTTTTCATAGTAGTGGCATAGAATTTTTTAGATATATAGATGATATTGAGGCAGAATTTAATCATGATGGATGTGCTGGACACACATCAACTCAATATATACTATATGAGAAATAAAAAACCATTCTTAATATTGGACAATTAGTTAGAAGTATCTCTAACATTACACTAATAGAAAATAAATTATTATGAACCCATAAATATGTGCTAACAAATAGTGAATATTTATATCCATTTATCAAAGAGAATGGTATAGAAACAATGAGATAAATGAGAATTATAACATGAAATTAAGAATATATAACAAAATCAATTAATAAAGATCTTTTAAAATGGATTTCATAACAAGTAATTTTGGAAATATTTTATCCAATATGAATATTTGGTTGACATAAATATTTTTTAAATCTAATATTGTATATTACTCTTTATAGATAATGATTGATGATACTCGGGCTATGTTTTCATAAGACTTGATGTTTCTAGATCAAGGTCCTATAAAATTGAGAAGAAATTTTACACTTAAATTTTGAATTTATTTAAATTTCATATAATTTATCAGGAATAGGGTATGAAAACATAGAATTGTAGTATTATTATAGTTTCTGAATTGTGATACTATGATAAGTTGATTCATATAATATAATTAAACTACCTCGGTCATTTTTAGTTGTTTTATCCACATATAATTTGGTTGATATTACTAGGTGTATTAAAAGATATTCCTTGAAATTTACTCTGTAAACATCTCTTGCATATTTGATGTTATTTACTCTGAATTTCATGATCTGAATATATTCTCATTGAATGTGGAAATGTTATATTGTATTGAGGATTTAAGGGATGAACCGTGAATTTCATTTGTTCACATAAATCAAAGAGAAATGTATAATATCGGTGATGAAGAGAAATATTTGGGCTCTAATAATGAATCACATTAAGATAATGAAACAAGCTAATTTTTTTTATCATGACAATGAAAACGATATTCTTTCATGTTTAGATGATGTAGATGATGTAATGATAGAGAACGATAATGACATGATTGAAGGAAAAATTTATTGTATTCGCATTCATCAATTAACTCATCAACCACCTATGATATATTTGTAGTCATTCATTATCATAGTTATGTATATTTGCTTCTTATATTGTGCATCTGTTATCATTTCTAATTTTTTATTCTATGTGAATTTTTTTAAATATTTGTTATGAGGTTGATTTTAATTATTTAGATGACAAGAACTCCATTGAAGAATCATTTCACTGATACATGTTGGCTCTCAGCTAAAATTACCTCAACCATATAGACCCCTGATGATCCAACTAGTTCTCTACATTCAGTTGTCGAGACATCATCCATGTTCCCCCATTAGCGTCTGACACACCCTACTTATCCCTTATGTCAGTGTCTCTCACACCCACCTTATATATCCAAGTAATATTTGGAAAATTGTCTCCCCATTTTGCGGGTTCAACACTACTAACTATTTTTCATAAAATAGGAATAAAATTTACTACATACACAAATATGAATTTTTCATATGTCTAGAATTTAAATATATTGAAGATATTTTTCCCCTTTTACTGTTATGGGGTCCCCAAGGATGATGTCATTGGGTCATTTTTTACATAATCAAGACCAATTCATGGTGGAGATTGTTACTCATTCAATTATTTATTATGATTGGAGGAAAATGCCAAAATCTTGTAAGAATGATTTATTTGATTTCCAGATAAAGATAATATAAATATAATATGGAAAATTTTATTATCCATATGTAATTAAATACTTATATTTTTTAAAATGAATCTCTTTTTATAGATGTTATTCCACTTTGATGTTTTCTCATCTTATTTCACAAAAGTGGATGTTAAAAAACATTGGAATGAAATGGAAAGATTTAAAGATGAGATTATGGAATGAATTCAATAATAAATCATTGAAAACTCAGTATCAGTATGATAAGGCACCTAAAGGGGAACCTAGAGGGTAGTGGAAGATGTTTGTTTCTAATCATCACCATGAGAAGAATGTGGTATCGAAAAATATTTAATTACATATATCTCATTTTACATTTTGGAATTCATATGACAAGGAGATTATATTTCATACATTAATATTATATTAAATTATATTTATTTTTTAATGGTTTATGGAAAAATGAATTTAGTCGAGCTAAGAAATCATCCTCATGATGCCAATTCTATGAGTTTTTATTAAAACATATTGACTGTAGTTTTATTTTCATTAGTTCGAATATTTATATGAAAATATTATCTATTTCAAATATTAAATTTCTTATATATCATTGCAAAATTTTGTCAACTAATTTAGGTCACTAAGAATCCTTTATAAGGAATTGGTTGGATCTTCATTTAAAATCTGAAGGGAGTTATGTGAATGACCATACCAAATAATATGGGGTATGAATTCCTTTTTCATAATAGTAACTAATTTTTAGTTTGATCTTTATTGATATATATTTCTTTAAAAATGAATTATATTTTTTTAGGTAAAAATAAAATAACTATGGGTTTCTAGCCACACATTGTTCTTCTTGGTCTCCCAAGACGATTTAGTTAGTCACACCTTTGGGAAAAAGAATCCTAGTCATGTGCATGAGATGGGTTTAGGGACATTAACCTCTATGATTTTTGGCTAGTCATCATATATTACAGTAGCATATTCTCTTAGTTGTAGTCACTCCCTACCTCGATATTATCAGAAGTGTTTTTTGTAACTTCTAGCATAATTATGCAATAAGGGAGCATATTCAGTGAATATGGACTTGTATAAAGATGCTGCATATATTGTTTATTGCTCTACAAAAAGCATTGTTTGAATTATATCATAATATGAGTGGATACCTACCTTGTGAAATTTCATCAGTGTACAGTTTGAGTGAGTAGGTAAATAATACAACTTCATAATCAGGTAGTAAAAAAATTTATTGGTATTATGTTAAAATTTAAATATTCAACGTTGTGTAATTTTCAAAAAAAATCACACAGTTTTTTGTAGATGGGCTAGAGGGAGAGATAGAGACAGTGTCAATATATGTTCTTCAGGTTAGGTTTAGTGTTGAATTCGGATTTATTGATGGTGATTTTTAACAAAACTAAAGAATATGTAACATTGATACAATGACTCAGAAGGACATATAGATTGTTTTATTCTAAATTAATCACACTCTCTGTATAAGAGAGTACACCATTCAATAGATTCAATCATTTTTAATAAAATTCTCAGAACCTGGACAAATATGGTCTTTTTTTGATTGAAACATGTGTTGGTTTGTCCTTTTAACTATCATTGATGCTTAATTACAAGTTTTCTTGGGAAATTCTATGAGTAACCAATGGATAAAGATGCCTATACTCTGTCAAATATTTTTATCGATTATATGATCTTATGAAATGAATTAATGTTGTGGGAGAAATTTTATTTTAATGATACCCATATTCATTCTTTATGATTTTAATTTTGATAAAAAAATATACCTAGGTGACAGTTGTAACATTCTTTTATTGAATTCAACTCTTCAATATAATTTTTCTTATGGTTATGAGAGTTCTCTTTTCATGTTGGCGCTTCTATAGGTCACTTTTTCATGAATCACTTCATGCTTTTTATCCACGATTTTCTATTTTGATTTAATTCAATTTATGTATTGTTATCTTTTTATATCATGGATTTTTTATATTCGACTTGCTTAATTTTAATGCATTCTAGTTATTGAGTTTAAATATAGGATCTTGAGTATTATGACGCCTTTTAATTTTTTTCACTGATTTTATATGAAATTAATGGATAACTATGTGAATTTCTAAACTTATTTGTAAATGGATTCCATAACCATTTACTGTCATTAAAACCTCACAACTACTTATTTATGGGATCTAAAACCATTATATTCCCATAAACATTTTTTACCTAACTTATTTGGGTTCTATAGTTATTATATATTCAAATACATATTGTTTTGATTTAATTAGTCTATACATGATCATAATGAATTGGTTTTATTATTTCCTTTTTGTATAACTAATTGATTAAACAATTTTTATTGCTATGTGTTGCAGTTTTTTGTTTTCTAAAATGATGTTCTACTTGCTAACTTTTTTTCATTCAACTTGTTAGATGGGACATACTTCTTGATGAAATGGGGTGATTTCCATTCAACTATCTCATAAATATAACAATATTCTATTCTTTAATAATCTAATTCATGTGACTCTAATTTTTCTCTTATCAATCTTAATGGTTGATACATTCATGTATGGATGTTGATATTTGGAGTGTTGATGTTACTGCATCCTTTTCTATAGTTTCACTTATTTATCTACCCATTGATTATATTTCTTGATATTCTTTTCATTTTTAAGTTTTTAGATCACTTGTGCGTACTAATTTTTTTATCATGCACCTCTTGTATATGTTTCTTTTTCTGGTGTTATTATAATCCCAGTTCTTTGTATACTAATTTTTTTCTATATTGTGGAATATCATAATTATCATGCTCTTTGCACATATACTAATTTGGTCAAAGTATATAAATATATATCCTCTTACTAAAATACACGTCCTTCATTATCCCACCTTAGTAATTATTGAACCATCCTTCAATAATTAATGTGAACCATTTTCGAATTTTTTTTACTAATATAAAACATTTAGGGTTTATGTTTTCATCGGGTTTTATAGTTTTTATTACTTATATATGTTAATTTTGTGTTCATATTTTTGTTATATTTATGAATTTTTATACATGTTTTTATAACATGAACGTGATATTTTCTTATAATGTTTTTATTACATGAATAGTTAATATTTTGGATAATTTATTATTGGATTCTTAAATTTTATAGGGGTTTTATTCTTATTTCTACAATTATTTACAGAGTTATATAGCAGTGGTTTAAAACACCACTTTATACAGTCAAAAATTATTTTTCTGTGGTTTAACTGCTTCTTATATATTATTAGGTTTAGTATCAGTTTAAACCAATATTATCTTGTCAATATTTTTTACAGGGAAAACTACCACTAAAAATAAAAAATTTCTTCTAAATAAAAGAAACAAACTTATGGTGGATGTTGACACCAAATATAGTGGTGGTTTTTAAAAAACGTCATGGAATGATTTTGTGGATGTTTAAACCCCTTCCAAGAAAAAAACTGATCAAATCCCCTAGTTTTGTTGTATTGATGTGTTGTAGACTTTTTGTTAATCATTTTTGACAATTAAATTATGAAATTTCTAAAAAATACAATCTTGGCTTTTGATAATTACATTTATTTTGGAAAACATTAAATGAAAAAATTTCTTCTTATTGTTTCATGATTTTAGCTCTACATTATTGATATAACTATATGTTGTAATCATGTGGTAGGGTTAACATTTTAGTGACTTTTATTTGTAATTTTTAGAAAATAATAAGCATTCTTCAGGTTAACTTGTTGATACATGAAACTATTAAAATTACTAAACATATTTTTTAATGAATAATAATAATTTTTAATTAGTGACCGAAAATTTATAGATATGTTAATTCACCAGTAATTTGTTGTCGTAAAAATTCTTAATAATGGAAACATTTGTGTGGTTACTAAGGAAATTCTAGTATATGAGACTTGAGTATGTTGAATGATTAATATGTTGTATTTAAATATGAAATTCGAATCATGTGACTCTTGTATCATTATATATTCAAGTCTTTTTAGAAATGAACTGATTAAATATTGTTTATGTTTATCATGATAAAGCATGGAAAATAATAATACAACATGTGTAGTTTTTGTTTTAAAATCTAATTGAATATTTTATTTTAATTATTCTAAAATCATATTTTGTGTGTAATGGGGTATTGGAATTGTAAACAAGGACCCAATATATAAAAATATTCAAAATATGTTGGAATAGTATTTCCTTGGTTACAAGATGAAACTAGAATGTCTACCATTAATATATTAAACAAGATGCATGAGATATTGTGTGTGTAGTTTCATCTTTAACATGGATAGATGTTAGATGCATTTAAAATAAAGGAATGGCATTTCACTGAAAATAAAATGAGATCATTGAGTGTTTCTTTTTGGTTTCATTGTTATTGTTTCATTGAAGTTTTGTAATATCTTTAAAAAATAATGGTTTTTATAATCCTTTATTACACTACAGTTATTGTGGATTATGATACCCTTGATTTGAATTCATGATTATTTAGACTAGGAATTAAAATTATAATCACTTATATTTGGTCAATTAACCAGTTTCCAATTGGAAATTTGAACATTTTTGGGAATACCCTTGATAAATAATGAGGTGATACAATGTAATCCCCTAAATAATGGTGGAATCTGAAATGTCTTGTTGTTTTGTGTGGTTGTTCTTTTTGTGAATCCATGTGTGATGTGTGATTTGAAAAATTCATGCATTTGAAGAGGGCAAACATGATCCATAATCAGGATGTGTTTAGCTTTCAAACAATTAAAAGTATGTGGGTATTTTAGTGATACCCCAATTGGATAATATTATTACATGGGTGTTGGAATTATTTGATCTATGTGCATGGGGATTTTATGTGTGAAGATAGTGGTGATTGTTGGTTCGGGTACTATGGAGGAAGTCATTTATAAGGTGGTTATGTGAGAAGGGTGGTTTCTTATGGATGTTAATTTCATAAGGTGTTTTGGATTTGTGTACGGTGAAAATTTTGGTTGGGTGGTGAGTTTGTCTAGTGGCTGTGTTCTGTAGTTGTTATGATGTGTGGTGGATGGGACAAATGGTTATTGTGGTGAGATGGATTCTATTTTATTATGTTTTTATGTGACTATATTGATGTAACACCCTGGCTCCCATAAAATGGTTACTCAATTATTTTTACTAATAAATGAAAATGATTGTGTGGAAAATATTGAAATTAATTGTGTTCATCTTACATCCCACAACTGAATCTTTTTATGAAGGAAGTAATGGAATTTATTGAAATTTTTTTGGTTGTTTGGGCCTATTTTGATGGATGTTATGTTTATGGATCATTATATGGCCACAAATATAGGAATAGAGGTAAACTCTATTCTATGTCAAGATAGGGTTTTTTATGACACGTTTTAAAATATTGAGGGTGACTAAGTTCCTCTCAATGAAGAAAATATCAAGTTAGAGTGGATGTATTACTTTGATTCATATACTTATGATCACTAAATATATGTGGATAGAAAATCTTATGTTGGTTATGAAATGTTATCTGAAACTCATGATTATAATTCCATGAACCTATAGTAAAATGTAAATAGAATTTGGTACTATTTACCCTTTATGGATTTTGAATGAATTTGCTACTATAAATCAGCTTGATAACAAACTTTGGATAATGGGGTTTTAATGCTGGATAAAATGATTTGTCCCAACCTCATGGTTTTTATACCACTTTTGATATGGAAAATTGAGAATCTTGAATAACGAATTAAAATTTGAGGGTGTGTGTGATGAAAACCCCTAACAGTTATGTAACTTCCTAGATCTGGGTGCCGCCCAAAGGTTCCCCAAACCCAGTATGTCACATAAACTCGAGTGCATTTTCCCAAATTCTAGAGGCTTCTGACTAGTAGTGAGGGCCAAGGTGTGAGAATGGGAAAACTATGCCCTTATTGGTAAATTATACACTAAAGAAGGAAAATAGTAAACAATAACGAAAATAGTAATACCATACTAAAGAAGTAAATAGTGGAATACTGATAGTAATATAACAACTGGAGCATATATAAATGATGCATGTCACATGTGTCTAGTAATGCATCCAAACTAGATAAAATGATGTAAATACAATACTAAAACCAGTGTATAGAAAATAATGTAATCTCCAACAACATTGCAAGCCTCATCTTGGTCCCATGCTCTCTAGCTCCAAAAACATTCAAGTACCTGATGAAGAAGGGTGTTTCCCATATCTATACCTACAACCATATAATCATTTTGGGTCTAAATGCATGACCCAAACAGGGTGTGAGACTAATCCTAGTAGAAAAACAATAAAATAGATGTGGATAAATATTAGTGAATATATATATTGTAGGTAATATGAATAAATGAAGAAATAGTCAGGAAGTACCCAAAAGAAAACAATACTAGTGTTTTCAATTACATTCATTTTAATTTATCATTAAATTCATTTACTCATGTAAACATTGTGAACTAGCAAAAGCTTTGTATCCTCTATGTAATATTAACAAAATAGATGTCTCAATAGGCCATCTAAAAAATCATGTAAGACCAAGTCCAAGTTTGTTCTTTGGTTTATCATACTCAACACAATCATTAAATTATTCAATAATGAAACTTTTGGTAAAGTTCTCACAGTCTAATCCCCATTAGTCTAACAGATCAAGAATTCATTTCATAGTGACCCTATGGGTAGCTCTCACGGTATAACCCCTATGGTCTGACATATCACTAATAAATTAAAAAAATCCACTAGGGAAGCTCACATGGTCAATACCCCTTGGTCATCATAGCATCAATGAATTATAAATTACCACCCACGTTGCTCTCACAGTATAAACCCCCTCAAGTTGAAGAACAACTGGAAGCTCTCAATGTCAATACCCCTAGGCCAATATAATAGTAAAACATACATAAATGAACCTTCCTCGGGATTCTCTCATAGTCAATTCCCCTTGTTCAAACATCCAATATTCATACCATAGGAATCTCATATAATCTGTATGTCCATCCAAACAAAACAAGGCATGGAAAATAAGTCATGCCTAATAGGCATTCTAGACAAAATAGCCATAAGAAATCAATAATTGTAACACACCCATGGGGTGTCCCATAAACAGGGTATTAAACTCAATCATATGAAACAACCCTTTATCAATCAACCAAACCATAATAGGTTACAAACATTGTATAATTCCAAAACACACAATACCGCAAACATGGGTATATGTAACATTTAGCATACATATTCCAAATACAAACAACTAAAGTCATAAACCAGCTACTTTTATGTCCTATGGTCAATATCATTGAATGATGGCCCTCAAATTGACCTAGATCAGTGTAGATCTACAAAAAAGGAGAAAAAATAAAATCATGAATAACTCATAAGAGATGATGAATCATGATGAACGACACTATGGCTTTTGAGATCACTCTAGTGGGATTCCAACGCACCCGATAGCGTATCAATTAGAGGTCGGACAGAGAATTGGGAGGGGTTTGAATTTCTTCAGTCATTTTGTCACTCTCCTATATGAACCAATATTAGAAGTTGTTTTTGAGGATGAGATGTGACACCTCTCTAGTTTATCAAATAAAAATAAAACTACACTACGTGTTCATTTAAAGTACACATCCTGTAGTAGCATTAACCGACCCCACCCTAAGAAGTTTCCCAGGTCACCTACATAGCCATGAACTCGGTTGTTACATGGATTGTATGTGGTTTTATGTGGTACCTGGGTACAGGACATGTACTCATAAGTACATGGCGTGTACATAAAAATTCACATTTCAACATTTTTTCTCAAAATATCCCCAAAACAAAATCCACACCTTAAACGAAGATCCAGGTTCTTACACACTCCCACCCAGAAAGAAACTTTTCCCCAAATTTCACTTCCAAGGGTGGTGAAGAATAGATTAATTAATCTCAATCCACTGGGATCATATGTCGGCCTCCCTCACCCATGTCCCATTCTATACTCGCATGTGTTATCATAGCACCCGTAACAGAGAAATAGACCGGCCTGAGAGAACCTTCGTGCTATGATCCACCATTTGAATACGGTTCTCCTTGAAATATTCATCCACCTCCAACTGAACCTCCTAAGGTTAAAAATATGAGATTGGCCTAAAAATTAACAATATCGATGAGAAATGTGAATGATTTCATGCATATCCTGGAACTTCTGAGGTAACTGCAACCAATAGGCAACAATCCTGACTATATCCAAAACCTCAAAAGGTCTGACGTATCTCAGTAAGAGCTTCACATATTTCCATAGCATTATATGTACCATCCTCGGGGTGAAATGTAGAAAAACATGATCTCGGACCTCAAACTCCAGAGGTTGTATTCATCGATCAACATATGACTTATGATGATATTATACAGTAACCATTCACTTATGAATCAACTCCACCTTCTCAATAGTCTCTTGGAATAGATGAGGCACTAGCATAACTGCCTCTACTTCCTCCATCCAACATAGGTTTGATTTGAATGGCCTACAATAAAATAACTAATAAGGTTCCGTCTAAGTATTTTCCCAAAAACTGTTATTGTTGGAAAAATCCACTAGGGGTATGTGTCGCTCCCGAGAGCCATAAAATCTAGGATGCATGCTCAAAGCATGTTCCCTAAAACTTAAATCATGCAATCAGATTGACCATTATTCTGAGGATTGTATGTTGTACTAATAATGACATGTGTACCCAAAGCCCTCTGTAGTCCCTTCCAGACATGAGAAGAATGTCAGTCATCCTTGTCTAAAAAATGGTGGGTGGAACCCCATGAAAATATACAATCTCTAATAATTACATCCTTCCATGTTTATCAACACTTAAATTTTGTTAAATCAACATGAAATGTGAAACCCTCATTAGTCTATCAATAACAATCCAAACAACATCATTTCCTTTCGATGACCTTGGTAAAACCATCACAAAATCCATCATAACATCATTCCCCTTCCAAATAGGTATGGGTAACTGTTGTAATAGTCTTATCGGTCACTGATTCTCCACAATCACCAACTGATACGTGGAACTTATCATAACAATACCAGCTAAATATATCTCCCTACCTCTCCACCAATACTGATGGTGTAGATCTTGATACATCTTAGTGGTGCCAGGATGAACTACCCATACAAAGACATGATAATCTCACAATAACTCCAAACGTATTTTTGATGAAACCCATACACATCCATGAAAATGCAAAACCCCATCCTCTTCTAAGGTCTACCCTTGAGTGGGGTCCTCACCTAAAAAACTCTCTCATAGGACTAGGACATTGAAATCTAAAATTTGCCTCATTTTAACTCAATCAAGTAGAGTAGATTTAACAAATATAGAATAATGAAACTTCTTCCCCTATCATTCATTCACTTCGATATGCATCTCAGAGAACAGAGCCATAAGCTTCCACGCACTATTGGTCTCTTGAACTGGTTGTATCTGAGTCTTTATGCTCAACACATTGTCCACTACATTGTCTTCTCCAGGTGTGTAGGAAAGCTCAAAGTCAATATATTGAAGGTACTAAACCCTCCTTCATTGTATCAAACTCAGATCTTGTTGAGAAAATATATACTTGAGTATTTTTTGGTCAATGTACACCACAAAATGATCTCCCAAAAAATAATGTTTAGAACAGTACAAAGCAAGCACAACTGTAGCTAACTCAAGATCGTGTGCCAGGTAATTCTTCTCTTGTGACCTCAACTGATGAGACCCATACACAATGACTCCATACCCTTGCATAAGCACTACTCCCATCATGATACTAGAGGCATCTAAATAAATGGTGTAACACATGTCCAGCTACGGAAAAATTAGGATTGGTGCAAAATCCAATATCCCATTCAATAACTAAAAGGCTGAATCGCAAGAATTTTTCCACAAGTACATCACACTCTTCATATTCTGGCCCATTAATGGCACTGCTAAGAATTAAAAGTCATGTATAAAGAATCTTTTGTAACTTTAAAGACCCAAAAAATCCTCGTTCTACAAATACCATGTTTGGCTGCTCCCAAGAAATGATTTCTCTCAAATTATCATGGTATGATGATACTCATGTATCCAAGATAACATGACCCAACAAGTGAATATGGTTCATCCAAATATAGCATTTTGAGAGCATATCATATAATTGATTCTTTCTCAGTGTACTAAGTATGATCTCAATATGGATGGAATGGTCATGTCGAGTGTGAGAGTACACCAAGATATGATCCATGTAGACTGCCACAAAATAATCCATGTAAGGATGGAAAAAATGATTTATGATTTTCTAGAACACTACAAACACATTCATGAGATTGAATTCCATACCCAAAAATTTGTAGAGACCATAGCTGCTCTGAAAGGCTATAAGTGTTATATCAAAGGGTCTAACATTCTTACCTGGTGTCAATCTTCTAGAACACCCAGGCTCCTCTATGATGATGTAATAGATCATGAATACATGGTAAGGTATATCAGTTCTTGACATTCAACTGGTTTATATTTCTATAATCCACTCAATATCTAAGGGAACCATCTTCATTCTTCAACAAAAGGACAAGATATCCCCAAGTGGAATTTCTAGGATAGATGAAACCCTTTCCCTACAACTCCACTAACTGATTCTCGAGCTCCGGTAACTATTGTGTAATCATCCTATAAGGAGGAATGGACTCATGGGACAATCATAGAACAAAATAAATAGATAAATGTACATATTTATCCCGAGGTAAACCTAAAAATTATTTTAGAAAGACAACCTTGGAATTACCCACCATTCGTGGAAAGTCCATCTGTGAATTCCCCTGGTCATCTAAAAATAAACTTGTAATCTGGATTGTAATTCCTCCAAACCCATGATTATTGGGTCCCACTCTACTCCCCTAGAAATCCAATTCACCCTTCTGTAGAAAATATATACCCTTTTCTGATGTGAAACTCATCCTATAGTGATTGAAGTCATCAAAGGATAGAAAGGTGACCAACCAGTCCATTCTGAGAATTAAATCAAAACCCATCATCTCTAAGACATAGATATCCCATTATAAGTGACACCCACCAACCTCAAGATGGAAGTCCTGGAACTAATGTACTGAACCCATCTTAATCCCCAACGGAGTGTCTAGCGTCATAACATATTCATATGTAAAGATACAAAGCCGAACGATCTCCACAATAGTAATAAATATAAATCTTTGGGAATCCCCCATATCAAAAAGGGCATAATCTAAACATGAGGCAACTAGAATCGTACCTCTAACCATATAGGGATTGGGATTCTACTTTAACTAGATTTTTTTCAATAGAAAGTGTCTGACCTATACTGTGGCCATGCGACCATACCTGGATACTCTAAGCTGGTCCACTCTTTTTTAGCTAAACAACTGTGAACTGGATACCAAGGCAATGACCACCTCCTCAGCATCATGAACCCCAATTCCATAAATGACGAGAAATTGGTGTTCCTGATCCTGTATGTGGAGTCATAATATATCCCCTCTCACTCACTGCAGGTGAGAACATCTAGCCAAAATGATGAATATCGCCCATCCTATCACAAAATCGGCATTCAACTACGTCTTTAGGGAATTATGTGCACATATTCCCACTCCTTCTACACTAGTATCACACCACTGTGATACATAAAGGAACATCCTGTGAAATCTACCTATGGAGGTTCATTCAGTCGGTCCAATGATTACCATCCATGGACGCTGAACTACCCTAGCTCACAGCTATAAACTCTCTTAGATTGTGCTTAGTAATTAAGGCATGATCAACTATAGTAGTCTCTGAAATCAGCCTAAATACATTCACCTATGATCGAATGTTTTACATGAGGCCATCCACAAACTGCCTAGCCAAAGATAACTTGTCACCCCCTGATAATGTGGGATGTGTTGAAGCTATGTGAAGAGAGAAGAATAATCCACCATAGAAAGAGCGCTCTTCTCCAAGTGCATGAAATCTCATGATTATTCGGCCCTCAACATCTAGGGGTAGAATTAATTCTATAATTTCCTATAAAAATCCTCTAAAGATAAATCTAAATGATGCCCCACCAATGATATAACATCCCACCATCTCGTGGAGGAATCACATTGCATATACGTCGTGAGCTTCACCATCCTCTCTAGAGAAATCTCCAGATTCTCAAGGATAGAAAGAATGACCTCTAACCACGATTCAGCAACCTGTGGTCCTCTATCCCATGATAATGTGGGATCATGATACTACTGGAACACCCACGTCGACTCTTCCATAGTCAGGGAATGATGTGGTACTTATTTCAAAGTCAAAATCATCCTCAAAAAGATTTAATGGAATAGTGCATCAGCATCTGCGTCTTGTATAATAGCTGGTTCCAAGATTCCAAAAAATGGGAGTATCTATTGGTGGTCCATATTCTGCAATTTCTAGTGTCTGATCATCTCCTTAAACCAGGAGTACAACTGGATGATGTGTCGGTGGAAAGGCTCTACATGGCCAATCACACACATCATTTCATGATTATCAAGGACTTCAACATCGAAGTGCAATAATGGAATAGGATAAAGAAAGAATTCTACTTTTTCAAAATAGGGTTACATGGCATTTAGAACCACGACATAACATGTTCACTTTAATCCTTAACAAGGGAATGCAATCCTTCCAACCTGGTCGTGTAACACCCCATACACATGACTTATTCTACCTAAGGCGCAGTGTGTACTTGAATATTCCCTCCTACACAAATTCACTTACATGGATTTAACTACATGGTTCTCTCCTGCTGTAACATAACATGACATGTTCACCATTGAAAGAATGTGTACCACTCATGTTCTATCCAATCACATCGTTAGTCACACAACTAGATACAAGGTTTATCACCACACTGTGTGTATCATCTATACATGGTTTGTACAACCTATATTTCATCCACCTATTTCGTTAGTTATGCGGCCCAATACACAGTATCTTACAGCAAAGCGTGTACTCCATATACACGGTGTGTTCTTCCAAAAGTTTAGAAACCCCGTGTCTCTTCTCACACATTCAATCACACTGTCAACTACTACATGGTGTGTACTTAAGAAAAAAAATTCTTCCATAATAGAATATCATATGGAATGTATTAAAAACATCACACGCCATGTTGTCTGGGATGTGGAACAGTAAGCCTCCAAAACATCTTTGGAACACTCAAAATCCTATAATTTTGACTAAGGCATGCCATGTTCCGATCCATGAGAGACCATACTTCCCACGAATAAAAGTATGGAATCCTAATTCATGACATATCATGAAAAAATTCAATTAAACTTCAAACATGATCCACCAAATTCTGAACCAAGAGGGCCCATAACACATCAGGGACCAAAGCTTGGCACCCATCCAAATGAAACCTTAGATTAACAAACACCCTGTCAAAATAGCAAGTATTTCAATCACTAAATCTATAAAAAACATGCATATCTAACACCACATAAATCAAAACAACATGAAATCAGAAATTTACCCTAAAAGGTATGACAAGAATGCATGTTAGGTGATCTCTAGAAAGTGCCTATATGATACAAGAGATGTAATACCCTCATCTCATTGGGTTTCAATAGAAATACATCCACAAAAATATCAATTATGATAGGAAAAAACATTTTTATTTCCCAATGGTGAAATCAAATTAATTATAATAACTGAAAAACCAAAAAAATAGAAATATTTAAGGTAACATGGATTTTCCCTGTACACGGGTTAGCTACTCCCAGGTACAACATATTACCAACTACCTATTACTTGATACCCTAGAATATAGGCACCAAATTGTATGGAAGTGAAAAAATAGCTCCTCTAATACCACTTTGTAATGTCCCGAATCGAGGTTCCACCCAAGGGTTCCCGAAACTCGGTTGGTCACGAAACCTCAAGTGCATTACTCCAAAGGCCAGAGGTTGCGGTCAAGAAGCGATGACCATGCTGTGATAATAGAAAAACTATTCCCTAATTGACAGAGTATAGACAATAAAAGGTAAATAATAAACAATATCATAAATAGTAATCTCATACAACAAAATTAAACATCTTAAGACTCATAGAAATATAAAAACGGGGACATATATAACTGATTCATGTCACATGTGCCTAGGAAAGAATCCAAACAAGTCAAAATGATGGAAATACAATACTGAAACTAATGTATATAAAATAAAGTAAACACCAACAGAATCTCAAGCCCCATCATGGTCCCATGATCTCTATCTCCAACAACATTCATGTACCTAATGAAAATAGAACTAATATAGAAAACATTTTTACGGTGGTTATTTTTTATTTTTTACATCGTATTTGGGAAAAATTTATTACAAGAGACTTTATAAATATTGTTTTTTACGTTGGTTATTTTAAATCCGACATAAAAAACACAAATCCGAAAAAAAATTCACATTGGTTAATAAAAACCTGATTTGGAACATGCGTCAGAGTAATGGTTTATTACGTCAGTTATTTAATAACATATGTGGTATATACTATTTAACGTCAGTTATATAATAACTGACGTCATAAATCACTCCTCTAAAGTTTTTATCATGTTAGTTATTTTCATAACCGGTTTGATAAACCTGTCTGCCAAGAGGTTTCTGAAATCAGTTAAATAATAACCAATGTGAAAACATATCTACTACGTCGGTCATAAAATCACCGACGTAAAAAACTAGTCATTTTCATTTATTACGTCGGTTATGAAATAACAGATGTAAAAACCATTTCCCATTCATTTATTATGTCTTTTTTCAAATAAACGACTTTAAAACATATCCCAATGTATTTTTTATGTCGGTTATTAAGTAACTGACATAAAAAACAATTTTTTTAATAAAACGTATCAACAACTGTTATACCCTGCCAAAACACCTAAAGTAGACCAAAAAAATACTAAAAGAAGACCACAACCTAACCAAAAACAGACCACAACCCCCACCACCAATCAACCACTACTATTCCCTACCAAAAGACTTGAAACAGACCCAAAACAGACCAAAACCCTAAAAAAACATACTACTACCCCACCCAGGATAATCCCCACCACACCCCTTAACACTCCCACCCCACTGGACACCCCAAGACCAAAAACAGTCCAAAACCCGACCAAAACCAGACCAACCACCGCCCACCCCACTGGATAGCCCCCACCACACCCCTCGACACCCCCACAACCATGGACTACCCCCACCCCTGGACATCCCCACACCCCTGGACAACCGCCACCCTCCTAGACACCCCCAACCCTTGGACAACACTCCCACACATTTGGACAACCCTCACACACCCTTAGAAATCCCCACCCTCCTGGACACCCCTGCCACCTTGAAAGCACTCACACAACCCTGGAATTCCCTCCCACTGCCCTAGAACCCCCCCACCCCCTCCCCACCCCACTAGACACCCCCACACCCCTGGACACCCCATGGACATCCCCCCCACTCACCTGGAAATCCCTCCCACCCCCTTGCACACCCTCCCACCCCCACCCCACTGGAAAGCCCGTACCTCACCCCTGGACACCACCCTCCCACCCCACTGGACACCCCTTGACCACAAATAGACCAAATCCCAACCAAAACCAGACCAGAAGAACCAAACCCCACTGGACAACCCCCACCACACCCTTGGACACACCCTACACCCTTAGACTACCCCCCCCCCACTTGACAGGCCCCCACAACCCTAGTCAACCCCCACCCTCCTAGACACCCCACCCCCTGGACAACACTCACACACCCCTGGATAACCCTCCCACACCCATAGAACTGCCACCCTCTTGGACACCCCCACCCCCAAGACAACACTCCCACACCCCTGGACAACCCACACACACACCTAGAACCCCCCCCCCCCAAGAAAAACCCTGGACATGCCCCTCCCCCACACCCGCATGGACATCCCTCCCACCCTCCTGGGCACCCTCCCACTCCCACCCCACTTGATAGACACTAGAACACATGAGGACACCCCCACCCCACTAGACACCCCAAGAACAAAACAGACCAAAACCCGACCAAAACCCGACCAAAACAGACCAAAACCCAACCAAAACAAGACCAAACCCCCCCCCCCCCCACCCCCAGGAAAACCCCCACAACCATAGGCAACCCCCAACCCTCTCGGACACCCTCACCCTCTAGAAAGCACTCCCACACCCCTGGAAAGCCCTCCCACACCCCTAGAAACCCCCAACCTCTTGAACAACCCCACCCACCCCACTAGACACCCCCATTACCCTAGACTCCCCCTGGACTTCACCCCACTTGCCTGGACATCCCTCCCACCCTCCGGGACACCCTCCCACCCCCACCACACTGGATAACACCCACCACAACCCTAGACAACCCCACCACACTAGACACCCCCAGAAAAAAAAACAAACCAAAACCTGACGAGACCCCCCCCCCCCACACGCCAGGACACCCCCGCACCCCTAGACTTCCCCACCCCCTGGAAAATACCCACACACCTAGACAACCCCCCACCCCCCACCTTCCATGACACCCCCACCTCAGGACAACACTCTCACACCCCTAAATAGCCCCCCTCACCCCACATGACACCCACACCCCTAGACACCCACTAGACAGCCCCCCACTGCCATGGACTACCCTCCCACCCTCCTAGAAATTCTCTCACCCACTAGACTATCCAACATCCCCATGGACACCTTGGACACCCCCACCCCACTAGAAAGCCCCCCCACACCCCTGGAAACCCCTTCACCCCACAAGACACCCCACACCCCTGGACAACCCCCACTCCCCTGGACAACCCTCCAACACTCCTAGAAATGATCCCACCCCCTGGTCTGCCCCCCCCCCCACTCTCATGGACACCTAGGAGATCGCCCCACCCCACCGGACATCCCATCCACACCCCTGGATAACCCCACCCCACTATAGACCCCCACACCCTTGGAACACCCAGACAAGAATCCTTACTAGAAAAACGATCGTAAGTAGACCAAAACAAGTAGTAGAGAAAAATTAAACATTCACATATATAACATTCAAAACATACAATTTCTACATAAAAATACTAAATCCGACCTAAAATACTACCAAATACCCAATTACAATGACAATATTCAAAATTACATTTTACACTACAAAATAATAAAATTCAATCAAACCTATAAAATAATTTGACCGTTCCACATGTAAGTGTTTGATGTCTTGAGAACAATAGGGTTGAGGGTCATAAAATAGCTAAAAATTAAATGTGTAGTAGTTAACATGTATAATGAATAATTCAAATGAAATATTATTGCAATTTTTAAAAGGAAATCTTACCAGGTCAATGTTCACAACTATTCCAGTTGTAATTTTTACATACATAAATCATGAAATATAATATCTGCATTCAATGATTCCTCGTTGTTCTTGACAATTATGTTTGAATGAGAGTAAATTAAATATATAATTTTTATGTAATAAATCCAAAAGCACACATTATAAATGGATATTTACCTTTATATTTACATATTTGATCTTCGCACTCCGTTTTATTGTGTTTTTTAGAATGTAGTGCTATCCCATGTTTGAAAATAATATGAATGGGATAAATTTAAAATTCATTATAGTATATATAACAATTGATAAATTGAATCATAACATTCCAAAATTTTGTTAAAACATTCCCACACATCAACATGGACATAGCATATCCAATAAACAATTTTATCCCTTGGAAAAAAAACACCTAACATACAATTATCACTGATAAAATAAAATTTATGGTTAGTGTATTTTTATGTTAAAAGATAATGAACTCTTTGCCAGAGATGCGTTTCATACCTCTCACAAAAATCCATAATCCAATATTGTGTTACTATATTCTGTTCAAATCATTTAGCAATATAATGCATTCTTTGTTCCTCATTCAATGCATTTGCTTCAAGAGAAATCAAATGAGGTTCCATGAATCCATATAAATTTGTCTTTTCATTATTCTCACATATTTTATAAATATACCTAATACAAAACATACATAATTATACATTTTTAATAAATATAACATAGGGAAAAGGTGTTAAGACTTACATAGAATGAAATTTCACCACGTTGATGCCCAACATTTATCCAGTAACATGCCTCATGATATCCGTCTTCATAATCCCTACAGTTGTTGCACGTCCACAAATATGATCTTCCATTGAAAACTCACAGTGATCTGCCTATAAATTTGAATATCTGGATAATATTACAAGACTACTAGAATTTCTATCTGATATCATAGAAATTTTTCTTTATTATTGTCTATATAGTATTTATTTACCATCGAAGTATTCCTGTAGAAATAAAAAGAAAAATATATTAGTGTTCAAAAGAGAAAACAAATTTAATAAATAAAATAAAATACAAGATATAACATACATACCTCTATAGTAATGAGTCGCAGAAGTCTGGATGGCCAAATTAAAAAATGGTTGATACTATGTCCAACTATAGTCACCTCATATGTAGGTAGTGGTACTCGAGCTGATATATCTATAATATCATGTACAGTGACCCTATAATTCTCTACCTCTAATTGTTGATAATGAACTCTATCTCATATACAATATACTAGACCTTATGCAACTATATGATTTTGAGGATCATCAACATACAACACGCAATAAGTAGGAAGCTGCAGCGGAGGAGTAGGATAAAAAATGGGGTGTGAAGGCTGAGGTGGGGGAGTGGGAGCTACTGGCAGAGGTGGAGAATAAATAATGGGGTCTGTATGGGAAGGTGGATGAGTGGGAGTTGCAATCTAAAATTTTCTTTGCATGTCTACAAACATAGACTGTATTGATGCTCTAATCATTTCCTCCATCATCGTATTAATATTATGAACTTTAGCCACAAAGGATTCTATTTTTTTATAAACACCCTGTAGAGACCCGAAGCTTATCGTACATGGACATTACATTACATTTGCGGAATACTTAGTACATAACAAAAAAACACACACACAAGGATCGTAATAGTTTAGTGTCTTTGGAAACTCGGAACGTAATCTTCTAATCGTGGTGAAAGATCTTCAATATCTCTCATAAAGATCTTCCTTTTTTTAACCTAAAACCTTTCTTTATATCCCGGGGAAAATAAAACATAAAAGGGTGAGCTCAAATGCTCAGTAAGGGTAAACAAAAGAAATATCAATCACATCATATACATAAGCACATAACTTTTGGAAATCTTAACCTGCAAAAGAGATCATAATTTCATAACATGGGGTAAATCATGGCAGTGAAATGTAATCACAATAATCATAACTTAAAACATGAAACTTTTTGGCATTCACACATAATCATAGAGAATCATTTCTTGTTAGTCGAGACTCATTGCCAAGACTATCTTAGTGGACAAAGTCCCTTTCTGAATCGAGTAACCCTCGTTTCAGTCCTGTTTCACTGAACCGGTATAACCTACCATTCCAGCCATGTCTATCTCATGAGATATAAAATCTTTACCCAATGCATTGGAGGGAGATATAGGTCCCACCCATCTCATAATGATACCATTCTTATGTGTGCCACAAAATCATAAATCATACATCATTGCATAACCCATGTAATAAAAATGGGATTCTTAAACAACATGACATCATAAAACAATTCATATAAGATAAAGGAATTCATAAAAATATTTCCATCACAACATAATAAAATCCATGTAATAATAGGGATAGAAACAGAACCCTTTATTATCTTAGATGGAAAATAATTTTGATAAAACACTTGAAATCCATTCTTGAGGAAAATATCCTTTCTACTTCAAAAACATTTTCTTTTCTTAACATGTCTTACAATTTAAAACTAAAAGAAGTTGATTAAAAATAAACTTGAAAACTTGTAAAGGATGCTTCTTGGAAATAATGTTATAAAAATTCATTCATGCCATATAAGATAAAAAAACATTCTTCTTGTACTTTTGTCGGAAAAGTCAAAAAAGTACCTCGTACGAAAAACGGCAAAAGATTCCGTTTATTTATTTTAATAAAAACTCACCGAAGGGTAAAATAGGATTTAAACAATTGTAGGTGGATGGAAATAATATTACATATTTTGGAAACATGGATGTTGATGATAAAATACACCCCATTAAATAATAATGTATAAACAATCTCGGATAAAAATGAGATTGTGATATTTCCCTTACCTTAGGTCCGATTTGCTTCGTATGTGTCAGAACCTCCTGTATAATGATTTAAATAATGTCATTGACTTATTACAGAATCATATTCATTGTTATGATATCATATATGGTTCACTTATGACATTATATTACTCGTTCTTTTGTAACATCCATGTTAAAGAAGCGTTTTGGGTAAAATCGTTTCATTTATCGTAGGTGTTTTGACTTGTTGTTCTTGACATTATTATTACTTATATCATGATTTACTTACTTTCAGAATATAAAATATTATTTATATATCATATATATTCAGTATATATATATATATAATAGATAGATAAATGAAATGAAAAACACCGTTCATGGAGACGATAGTCTGTACGTACGCATGAACGATGTTTTCCTTTCCTTTTTGTTTTGAAATGGAAGTAAGTAGATGACATAAATATATATATATATATATATATATATACATAAATCCAGTAGCTTTATAATGTCATATATTTCATTATTATTTCTTATATATACTTTATAATCATTCTTAAATGGTTAACATGGAGAATGAATCTCATCGCGTCGTGGAGACGGTAGTCCATACGTACGCACGAGCGATGATATCATTTCCATAAATATTGAATTGAATTGGAGTGGATTATACAATATATCAGAATAAATATGATGTTGTAATAACTATGTATAGTTATTCTTTACACCATTATACCCATCCATGTAAGGTGGTGGTGGAAAATAGATTACACCACGGCGTGGAGACGGTATTCCGTACGTACGCACGCGCTGTGATTTCTTTTTCCGTAGGATGGATAGATGGTGAAATAGGGTTGTTTCATACTTATAATAACATATCAGTATATGAGTGATACTGATTTTATTACTTCATAGTGAAACAACCTATGAAGAAGAAGTGGAAGAAGAAATAAAGATGAAAGAATTGGTAACGGTAATTACCTCTTCTTTGAAACGCCTCTTTGAGACCTCCTCTTAGGGCACTAAAATTGGACTTTGGGGAAGACCAGAACCACTAGGATGTTGCTAGGGAAGTGGGGAAGAGATTTTGTCAGGGGTTGGCCGAGCTTGAGTGCTCAAATTGGTGTGAGGAGGAGGGGGAGGAGGTGTCCTTTTATAAGGGAGGAGAGGGGCACCTTAGGAATACCGCAAAATATTATTTTATATTAGTGTCAAAATCGGTTTATAATGGTTCTAAAGGGTCTTATTTCGAAGCTAAAGTGGGGATGGGTCGAAATCCTATCAACCGACAAGATTTAGACAAGTTTAGGGTATTATTTTAACCTTATCAATTAGATTTAACTCTAAGTTAAATAATTTAACTTTTACCGTGTCTTTTTGTTTTCTTTCACTATATGTTTAATACACTTACTATAACATGCCAAAAGAACCCAAAATTGTTTAGTATTAATATATATATCCTTATATAAGTCATTTGGCCGAACCTTAGATTTTTAGGAATAAAATAACAATTAATAATATAATATTTGATTTAAAAACTATTTTGTGTCAATTTTGACACTATTTGATATATGATTTTTGTGAAAGTCATAACAGAATTATATGTTCGAACCAAGTTGATTAAATAAACACTAATATATCATAGTAACCTAGAAAATTAGTGTAATTCATAAAAAGTCTCAAATTACATTCATTTGAACATTTATAACATCAATTATGTTAATATTTCCTTAAAAGGGTAATTACTGCATCATCCTTGTGTCATAAATAAATTAATTTATTTAAAGTCTAAAAATTATAAATAAAATATCATTATGTAGGAAATCTTTTTAGATTTCTAATTAATATTTATAATCGAATTTATCTTATGTATAAACCCATATTAAAAATGTTTTAGTAAATAAACATTGATTTTAACTCTTTTAACTCTTCTTTGAATTAAATAATAATAAATGTCCTAATCTAATCCAAGTGGGCCTAAATGATAATAATTTACACTTAAGGTTGTTTTTGGTCGAGATACACTTGTCCAATAGGATTAGGACATGTTTTAGGGTAATATTAATATCATTTTTACCCTTAATTACCCTATTTACTTTTAACCGTGGTAAATAAAAGTAAAAAGTTACTATTCACCAAAAATTATTTTCATCTCATTGAACCACATTTTACTTACTGACATCAACCGTGTCTCTCGGATTTTTGAAATTCCATTCACAGAAGCGGTAAAATTAAGATTTATGATGAAATTAATTTTTTTAACTACCACTTAGTAGTTTCACTATTTATCAAAAATTGATGTTTTTCAGAACAATGCCAAAATTTCATCCTAAGCTATATTTCATATTCCAAATTAAAAAATGAAGTCTAATTTACCAAATTCATAACATAGAAGTTTCATTAATTAATTTTATAATTAAATCCCGCTGTTAAAACAAATAGCGTGTTTTTATGAAACAATATCTATCAAAAGATTGACACTTGTTTATGTCTGGTGTAAATGTGAAATTACATCCAATGACCAACATTGTATTGAATTGTAAAAATGTATTCTAAATATACTTTAAAACCACTCAAATTAATAATTTATCACTATTAATTATTTCGATTAAAAAAGTTGTTTTTAATTAAAATTTAGTAATTTTCACTATTCATCAGAATATGAAAGTTATCCGAAATGTACCAAAATTTCACCTTAGGCTAAATTCGATACTCCGTATCCAAAAATGAAATCCATTTTGAAAAATAAAATTTACAAAATTTCAAAAAGTGGTTATTACTATTCATAACGGCTAGTTTTAATAACATTTTAATAGCATATCGCTGTTTAGTGAAACTCGTTATTGCGTACTACACACGCTATCGAGGAAGTTCGTGATTGCGTGTAATGCAAGGCGAGTCAAGGATGCGTGTTGTGAAAGCTCCTTTTGGTGTAGCGTACAACACAAGACATTAGTGAAATAAAAAGAATATTTTTCATAAAATCTCGGGCTGTTACGTTCTACCCCCCTTAAAATGAATTTCGCCCTCGAAATTCGTCGGGGTTATAAATGGTTTACTATTCAAAAGTTTCTTTAATAGAAACCCACATCGTAAAAAGGAATACCAAAACTGGGCTTTAAAAACTAAAGTATGAAATGTAACGATTATCCAAATAAACTAATCGCTGGGTTTCCACATAGGTAAAAATATGGATATGGAAGAGAAATCTAACCATCATGTTCTGATGGAGAGTGGTAGAGAACATGGCTATGGAAAAGCCAGTAATCACAAATCCATAGATTTGTGATGATATAAGGTACCATCTGATTCATCAGGTATAAGATCACTAGGACAACATTTTTGGTTTTCAAGATCATTTCCCTAAAGTTGAAAATTTGAATTAGAATAAATACTTACTTTATTTTGGTATAATATCACTGTTGTTCGTGCCTTGAACAATTTCCACTTCATCTCTTAATTAAATGAAGTTGAATTTTCTTTTCGTGAAGTGTTAGCAGATTATGTGATAGAATGACGGGTCATTCCATCTGTCTCAAACAAAAGGTTAGAAAAAATTATATACATATGTCGGTCTATAGTGAGATTAATCATATATGGTTCCTAAAATGGACTTATACTTCATATATCATACTGCTTAATAAAATAAAACTAGTTTCTTCTAAACAGGGACTTCCTGTAGGCCAGTGGTAGGCGATAAAGGCCAGTCGCACTTCGGTTGTGGGTTCGATTCCCACAGCCTTGTCCGACGCGATGGGCTGTCGCCCGTCCTGCAGGTTGTCCTTTTTCTAAAACTATATTACTATAACATCCCATCAATAATATCGAAAAAACTTCTATCCTTAAACATTACTAACTTATGTCCAACATAATCCATTCTAATCTTTAGGCTTATCCATAATACTGCAGTCCACTCTCATAATATAGTGAAAACGATTACCAGAGATTTAATACTATCGTTAATCCCCATATATATGTCTTGTTGGTCACATTCCAAACAATCAAAGGCCTTAACAATGTATTCTCTTGAATACCCAATGAACCATAGTGAAAACTTGAATGTAGTTAAAAGTTAACACCTTCCACATACCAAAATCTTCAAAATTTTATATACTCAAACCATGATATCACTTAGTCCTTATATTAATCATGAGCTCATGAATAATGTCAAACATTTCATTTTCTCCTTATCCCTTCATTATGTGAAAATCATCTACTTTCCAAAATATTTGAATCACTTTTCAGGGTTACCGATACCTTAAAATTATTGAAAACCACAATAGAATAATACAATAATAAAAGTACCTCAACATCATTATTCTTGAATACCAATACATAAACACTTCAATCCATCCTCTCCAATTATTGTCCCGGAATAAGTCCTTCCTTGATTTAGAAGTAACTTTTTAGGTCAGGTCATTGAGTTGGGTAATGCCCATGTTCTCTACAAATAATACATTGATCTCTATAACATTCTGTCACTCTATGACCCTTTTCTCCACACAGATAACATCGGTTCCTCCATTTGAGGTATTCCTTAGGGTTCTTTTTCCCTTCTTTAGAAATCTCAATCTTCTTTTCTTTATGCTCCTCAACATGTGAACATGAATAATAGTTTATCTTCCTCTTCTTTGATGAATTAGGCATACCACTAAATTTCACCTTGTTAATCATATATCGTGATGACTGATTTGGCATAATCACAAGATCTTTCTCTCTAGGAATTACACAATTTTGTTGCTCATAGTCACCAATTTGTCCATTGGATTCAATGTTAACCGAATTCCTTCTGGTTCCCTCCATTAACTGAAACACAAAAAGAATCTTGTGAGAGGAAAAAATCATGCTAGAGAAAACAACATTATAAAGGGGGGGGGGTATCCTCAATATCTAACTTCTTAGGTTAAATTCTATGATCGTTACCGTAGTTCTAGGACTGTATATTATACGTATACTTATCCTTAGGGACATCCCTAGACATACCTTAGAAATATCTCTAGGGATCTCACTAAAGTTCTCGCATCCTAGTTTCCAAAGGTTGACTAAACCTTTCCTCTGATACCAACTGTAGAGACCCGAAGCTTATCGTACATGGACATTACATTACATTTGCGGAATACTTAGTACATAACAAAAAAACACACACACAAGGATTGTAATAGTTTAGTGTCTTTGGAAACTCGGAACATAATCTTCTAATCGTGGTGAAAGATCTTCAATATCTCCCATAAAGATATTCCCTTTTTTTACCTAAAACCTTTCTTTATATCCTGGGGAAAAGAAAACATAAAAGGGTGAGCTCAAATTCTCAGTAAGGGTAAACAAAAGAAATATCAATCACATCATATACATAAGCACATAACTTTTGGAAATCATAACCTGCAAAAGAGATCATAATTTAATAACATGGGGTAAATCATGGCAGTGAAATGTAATCACAATAATCATAACTTAAAACATGAAACTTTGTGCCATTCACACATAATCATAGAGAATCATTTCTTGTTAGTCGAGACTCACTGCCAAGACTATCTTAGTGGACAAAGTCCCTTTCTGAATCGAGTAACCCTCGTTTCAGTCCTGTTTCACTGAACCGGTATAACCTACCATTCCAGCCATGTCTATCTCATGAGATATAAAATCTTTACCCAATGCATTGGAGGGAGATATAGGTCCCACCCATCTCATAATGATACCATTCTTATGTGTGCCACAAAATCATAAATCATACATCATTGCATAACCCATGTAATAAAAATGGGATTCTTAAACAACATGACATCATAAAACAATTCATATAAGATAAAGGAATTCATAAAAATATTTCCATCACAACATAATCAAATCCATGTAATAATAGGGATAGAAACAGAACCCTTTATTATCTTAGATGGAAAATAATTTTGATAAAACACTTGAAATCCATTCTTGAGGAAAATATCCTTTCTAATTGAAAAACATTTTCCTTTCTTAAAATGTCTTACAATTTAAAACTAAAAGAAGTTGATTAAAAATAATCTTGAAAACTTGTAAAGGAAGCTTCTTGGAAATAATGTTTTAAAAATCCATTCATGCCGTATAAGTTAAAAAAAACATTCTTCTTGTACTTTTTTCGGAAAAGTCAAAAAAGTACCTCGTACGAAAAACGGCAAAAGATTCCTTTCATATATTTTAATAAAAACTCACAGAAGGGTAAAATAGGATTTAAAAAAATGTAGGTGGATGGAAATAATATTACATATTGAGGAAACATGGATGTTGATGATAAAATACACCCCAGTAAATAATAAAGTATAAACAATCTCAGATAAAAATGAGATTGTGATATTTCCCATACCTTAGGTCCGATTTGCTTCGTATGTGTCTGAACATCCTGTATAATGATTTAAATAATGTCATTGACTTATTATAGAATCATATTCAA
Organism: Viscum album; assembly: GCA_963277665.1. Classification (NCBI taxonomy): domain Eukaryota; kingdom Viridiplantae; phylum Streptophyta; class Magnoliopsida; order Santalales; family Viscaceae; genus Viscum; species Viscum album. The sequence goes on along the minus strand of OY728160.1, from coordinate 868,023,426 downwards.
TGTTATGATATCATATATGGTTCACTTATGACATTATATTACTCGTTCTTTTGTAAATTCCATGTTAAAGAAGCGTTTTAGGTAAAATCGTTTCATTTATCGTAGGTGTTTTGACTTGTTGTTCTTGACATTATTATTACTTATATCATGATTTACTTACTTCCAGAATATAAAATATGATTTATATATCATATATATTCAGTATATATATATATATAATAGATAGATAAATGAAATGAAAAACACCGTTCATGGAGACGGTAGTCCGTACGTACGCATTAACGCTGTTTTCCTTTCCTTTTTGTCTTGAAATGGAAGTAAGTAGATGACATACATATATATATATATACATAAATCCAGTAGCTTTATAATGTCATATATTTCATTATTATTTCTTATATATACTTTATAATCATTCTTAAATGGTTAACATGGAGAATGAATCTCATCGCGTCGTGGAGACGGTAGTCCATACGTACGCACGAGCGATGATATCATTTCCATAAATATTGAATTGAATTGGAGTGGATTATACAATATATCAGAATAAATATGATGTTGTAATAACTATGTATAGTTATTATTTACACCATTATACCCATCCATGTAAGGTGGTGGTGGAAAATAGATTACACCACGGCGTGGAGACGGTATTCCGTACGTACGCACGCGCTGTGATTTCTTTTTCCGTAGGATGGATAGATGGTGAAATAGGGTTGTTTCATACTTATAATAACATATCAGTATATGAGTGATACTGATGTTATTACTTCATAGTGAAACAACCTATGAATAAGAAGTGGAAGAAGAAATAAAGATGAAAGAATTGGTAACGGTAATTACCTCTTCTTTGAAACGCCTCTTTGAGACCTCCTCTTAGGGCACTAAAATTGGACTTTGGGGAAGACCAGAACCACTAGGATGTTGCTAGGGAAGTGGGGAAGAGATTTTGTCAGGGGTTGGCCGAGCTTGAGTGCTCAAATTGGTGTGAGGAGGAGGGGGAGGAGGTGTCCTTTTATAAGGGAGGAGAGGGGCACCTTAGGAATACCGCAAAATATTATTTTATATTAGTGTCAAAATCGGTTTATAATGGTTCTAAAGGGTCTTATTTCGAAGCTAAAGTGGGGATGGGTCGCAATCCTATCATCCAATAAGATTTAGACACGTTTAGGGTATTATTTTAACCTTATCAATTAGATTTAACTCTAAGTTAAATAATTTAACTTTTACCGTGTCTTTTTTTTTCTTTCACTATATGGTTAATACACATACTATAACATGCCAAAAGAACCCCAAATTGTTTAGTATTAATATATATATCCTTATCTAAGTCATTTGGCCGAACCTTAGATTTTTAGGATTAAAATAACAATTAATAATATAATATTTGATTTAAAAACTATTTTGTGTCAATTTTGACACTATTTGATATATGATTTTTTTGAAAGTCATAACAGAATTATATGTTCGAACCAAGTTGATTAAATCAACACTAATATATCATAGTAACCTATAAAATTAGTGGAATTCATAAAAAGTCTCAAATTACATTCATTTGAACATTTATAACATCAATTATGTTAATATTTCCTTAAAAGGGTAATTACTGCATCATCGTTGTGTCATAAATAAATTAATTTATTTAAAGTCTAAAAATTATAAATAAAATATAATTATGTAGGAAATCTTTTTAGCTTTCTAATTAATATTTATAATAGAATTTATATTATGTATAAACCCATATTAAAAATGTTTTAGTAAATAAACTTTGATTTTAACTCTTATAACTCTTCATTGAATTAAATAATAATAAATGTCCTAATCTAATCCAAGTGGGCCTAAATGATAATATTTTACACTTAAGGTTGTTTTTGGTCGAGATACACTTGTCCAATTGGATTAACACATGTGTTAGGGTAATATTAATATCATTTTTACACTTAATTACCCTATTTACTTTTAACCGTGGTAAATAAAAGTAAAATGTTACTATTCACCAAAAATTATTTTAATCTCATTGAACCACATTTTACTTACTGACATCAACCATGTCTCTCGGATTTTTGAAATTCCATTCACAAAAGCGGTAAAATTACGATTTATGAAGAAATTAATTTTTTTAACTACCACTTAGTAGTTCCACTATTCATCAAAAATTGATGTTTTTCAGAACAATGCCAAAATTTCATCCTAAGCTATATTTCATATTCCAAATTCAAAAATGAAGTATAATTTACCAAATTCATAACATATAAGTTGCATTAATTAATTTTATAATTAAATCCCGCTGTTAAAACAAATAGCGTGTTTTTAAGAAACAATATCTATCAAAAGATTGACACTTGTTTATGTTTGGTGTAAATGTGAAATTATATCCAATGACCAACATTGTATTGAATTGTAAAAATATATTCTAAATATACTTTAAAACCACTCAAATTAATAATTTCTCACTATTAATTATTTCGATTAAAAAAGTTGTTTTTAATTAAAATTTAGTAATTTTCACTATTCATCAGAATATGAAAGTTATCCGAAATGTACCAAAATTTCACCTTAGGCTAAATTCGATACTCCGAATCCAAAAATGAAATCCATTTTGAAAAATAAAATTTACAAAATTTCAAAAAGTGGTTATTACTATTCATAACGGCTAGTTTTAATAACATTTTAATAGCATATCGCTGTTTAGTGAAACTCGTTCTTGCGTACTACACACGCTATCGAGGAAGGTCGCGATTGCGTTTAATGCAAGGCAAGTCAAGGATGCGTGTTGTGAAAGATCCTTTTGGTGTAGCGTACAACACAAGACATTAGTGAAATAAAAAGAATATGTTTCATAAAATCTCGGGCTGTTACACACCCTCAACGGAAGTTGTTGAAGAATGTGGCAAAAATTTTCTTACTGATACACCTGTCGGATATCCTCGTACACGATCGTGATATTTGGGCTCTCCAAATGATGTAGATAAAATATCATTCCTCCCAGCAGCTGTAAATACCCCCTGTGAGCTCTTCTCCTAAAGAGAATCCTATATTAATTAATTGGACATTTCTATATTGATTGAAATTATATGAAGAATATAGTTAACTTAAATAGATAAAAAAGATATCTTACAATCCTCTCAACTGTGATTCTTAAAAATTTTGAAAGATATTGCCCATTTTTTCCTATCCGAGATCTCTTCCATTTTCCATGTCAAGATGGACGGGATGAAGGGGGAACCTCTCCAGAGCTTGGAGACTCATCTCTTAGTTTTTGTAATTTTTTCGCTATCATGTGTTCTTACAATATTGTATACCCTACCTGAGATAAAATATGAGGGTATACATTTTTAGAATGGATATCCTGATGATATTTCCTTGTTTGTAATAAATTTAGAATAAGAAATCATTAACAAAACATTAATAAGTTCATTTATATAATAAATCTTATAAAAGTTTACATTGGCCTTACCAAAAATGAATCTTTTCTTATAATTTGAAAAAAATGTCTCCATGTGTCTTAAACTATGAAAGGATAAATATGACATGGATTTTCATGACTCTTATGACCAAAAATGTAATCAGATGAGAGGGTTGATTTGAAATCCCTCCATCTCTTAGAATCCATCGATAAGCATTTATTCCTGACTCCTCCAGTGTCAGGAATATCAAATTTCATCTGATAAAGAAGAGGTTAAACATATTACATATATAAGAAAAATTTAAATAATAGGAAAACAATAGCAAAGGATCTTACCAAAATTGTCTCCCCCAACTGAGAGATTATCACTATGTCCACACTTCTCCAGTCATCATAAAAAATGATTACTTTTCTCTTACCATGTGTTGATACAGAACTCATAAAATCTTTAGCATTTAGACCTCTAGGAATATCATCCTCATCGAATTCAACAAGTATCCTATGATCCTGCGTATGGGCATGTGATAATTTTGGTAAACGTGTGCACCCACTTTTACCAACTCTTGAAATCTTTGTCGTAATGGGAGCAGATGAGGAAGAATGGGGAACATCAAGAGGAGCTTGTGAATGTTCCTCCAAAGAGGTATGACTAATATGCTCATCTGTAGAATTATTTGGTTGATCAACTAATTGATCATTCAATATCCATCAAATAAAAAATTGAATCATTAGTTCACAAATATACATATTCAAATATTAAAATGCTAATGTAAATAGAAAATAGAAAATTGTACTAAGATACGTAATAGTAAAAATGGTTAATATGGTAATCATGTTAGACATTGGTAAATATAGTAAAGATGGTAAGAATGGTAAACATGGTAAACCTGGTAAACCTGGTAAACATGGTAAAAATTATAAAGTAATTGTCCTTGAAACAAAAGAGATATATAATCTATGTAATGCTAAACATGATAATGTATACTCAAAAAAATTAAAACAAACAAAAAATTTTACTTATTTGTTTTAATATATGTTTCAATAAAGATAAAATTTACAATACCTAACATTTTATGAAAATAATAAAAGTAAACAAGAAATAAAAAAATGTTACCTGTAATTTTTGGAATGTAAAAATGGATTGTTTTCCCAAATTCCTTCTTCATGATCAATCCTTATAGAACAAACCATTTCTTCAACATGCTCATCATTATGTTATGTTAATATTTACATGGAAGTTTGGATCTCAAATAAATTAGCCTCTTCATCTAGTTCAACATAACCAACATATTGTTTTATCCCTTGTAAAACAATAGCCCGCTGCATATCTGATTGATCTACTAAATATGAAATTTTTCTTTTCATGTGTTTCCATTATAAAAAAATCTGATGTGTCTTCCAATCTATTTTTATTAACAACTATCATTCCAAAATCATCATGTCTGAAACAGTTGTTACCAATAAACCACATACTGTTAAAAACAGGAACATTAATTTTAATGTAATAAACCTTCCTTATTTCTTCAATCACTACATAATATGCACTTGAAGCAGAAATTTTGTTTTTGTCTTTAGCACTCGAAAAATGCATTGCTTCTGCAAACACCAATACACCCCTATTCTGAACTACACTTCTGTTGTCCTAAGCTTTCATATGAAATGTATAGCCATTAATGTCATAACCGGACCATGTTATCACATTTAAACATAGACCACCCACTACCCATTTTAATGTCTCTGATACATCTGATCAACCAAGAAAGGTCTTTTTAAACCATTACAAAAATGTTTTGTTGTGCTCATTCAAAATCCACATTTCTTTCTTATTTGGATGACATTGTTTCAACTCATTAATAAGCAATGTGATATATAGTTGAGCATCAACTATGATATAGAAGATATATAATTCTAAATTCTTAATCTGTTCAGTTGACAATGATTTGAATTTCAGGCAACAAATCCCATTACCCTCTTTATTAACTCGTTCATGGCGTGATAGAGGAAAACCTATGTGTTGCGTCGTAGCCATGTAGCTCGTACAAAACTCTACAACCACCTTAGAAATATACTTTTCAATAATGGGGGATTTAGGTCGATATGGATTTTTACATAACCCTTCAATATTTTAATATACCTTTCAAAAGGATACATCCAAAAAAGATATACAAGTCCACAACGCTTTATTTCTTGAACCGGATGAACAATTAAATGCACCATTATATCAAAAAAAGATGGAGGAAAATACATTTACAATTGAAAATGTATACAAATTGAATTTTTTTTAAAATTTTCAAAGAATTCACATCAATCACCATATTAAAAATTGAATTGAAAAAATAACACAACTTTAATATAGTTTTCTGACATGGATTGGCAATATTCCATGCAATGAAACTGGTAGATGTTGTTACATCATGACTTGACAATCATGATATTTCATAGCTATAAACTTCAATTCCTTCCATGAGAAAAATATTTTTTACATTTGAAGACTAACCTTGAGGCACATTGATATCATGAAGACACAGAAAAAAGAAATTTTTTTCCCTCTCTGATAATGTATGACAAGCCGAAGGAAGAAATGTTCATCTTCCATTACATGTGGGAGCTAACTGCAAACGTATTCCCATTAATTGTAAGTCTAGTCTTGCATTCCAGCCATCTTTTGTCATTCCTTTTATATTTAACAGTGTTCTAATTAAACTGTCACATATATTCTTCTCCACATATATGACATTAATATTATTTTTAACTTCATGATATCTCCAATATGGTAGCTCAAAAAATATTGACCTTTTCTTCCAAATAGTTCTATCATTACCAGATATCTGTGTATTTCCATATGTCACATCAAGGTTTTCCACCCTCTAAAAATGAAAATCATGGGAAAAATGTTCTGGAGAAATATCAAATTCTTATTGTAATTCCCCGACCCTAGTTACCAAGAGTCGGTGCATTATTACATAACATTGGCATGATCATAAAAGATCATGTCTCGAAAGACCGAATAGTTTTGTAGCCATGGAAAAACTAGATATATTTATAAGTATTACATTAAATATTAATGAAAAAAAACTACAACAACATATTTTCTTCATATCCCATCACACTATCCCTACAGGTCATTCATAAAATACTTCTTCACATCCTGGAAAAAATAAATCATAGAAAGGGGTGAGCTCAAATGCCCAGTAAGGTTAAAAATATAGAGAAAACTTTCATAAATTATCATTAACATTTAAGGCAATGTGTAACTAAAAAAAGCCTTTTAAACTTGAAATTAAGCATAATATGGCAAAAATAAAATGAAATAAGGCCATTTTCTTATTCACATGGATATTCTACTAGTCTAATAATCACATGTTATATCAATAACCACTTTCATAATGATGGAATGTGTAATGCCAGACTATCATAACGACATAGTCAAGGCCTTATGCCAAGACTACAAATACGATTTTGTCAAGGCCTTGGTCTAAGACACTAATTTGTCTCATCAGACCTACCGATGCATCAAGGAGCTATAGCAGGATCCACCCGTCACTTACTAAGTCCAATGCATTCCACATATGAACAGGTTTAAAAATAATATAAACATTCGTATTAAAATTAGAATACGAAATATAAATACTTTCTCCATAAACCATGAATGGTATAAAAATAACACATCCACAGTCAAACATATCACAAAACCATCAATACAATATGGATGTTTTTTATCATCATAAATCAACTTCAAATAAGCTTAAAATCCATCAAAAGATGTTGACATAGATGAAATCAAAATTATTTGAGATAGTTATCTTTTTTTGGAAATCTTTTAAAAGTCACATAATTATAAAATAAAACATTTACATTGAAAATATTCTTAAAAGCTTGTAAGGAAAGATTGTATGATTTAACAATGGTTGAAAATAGCTGCACCTTCCGTATAAGTTAAAAAAAGACATTCTAACCTTAATTTTGTCGAAAAGGTTAAAAAGGACCTTTTTTGGAAAATGACGGAATGATTCCTTTATAAAAATCTTATAATAATTCAAACAAGGGTATAAATGACTTTAACCCATATTCTTTTAAATATTAAGAATGTTTTGAAATACATTTTTACGAAACATAGATGTGGATGATAAAGAGGTCCCAGTAGATAATTACGTATAAACAACCTCGGATAATAAAGAGATTGTGAAATAAACCCTTACCTTTTACTATTCCTTAGTCAATGGTATGTTAACCTTATGTATAATAGGGAAATAATTGTTATTAAATTATACAAGAATCTTATACATTAATATGATATCATATATGATCTAAAAACATTGATTGTTAATAATATCTTAGTATTATCATTGTTTTGGGTGTTAACGGATTCGTTTTCCTTAATATTCTTTGTTATGTGAGCTGTATTTGTCATGGATGGGATGTATATTCTTCATATCCAGAATGATATCAAGTCCTTAAAAATTATTTTTAATCATCAAATGAGAATAATACATGAATGGATACGATGGGGAATGAATCTCATCACGTTCGTGGAGACGGTAGTCCGTATGTACGCACGAGCGACAATATCACTCTTTTGATATTAAAATAATATATAATTGGATAGTATATCATATATACAGAATAATTATCATGTTATATTTATTATTTACATGAATTAAAAATCATTATTATACCCATCCAAATAATAATGTTTTGAATAACAATTACACCACAACGTGGAGACGGTAAGCCGTACATACACACGTGTGGTGAAATGTCATTCAAAGGATGGATAGAATATGAAATATAGATGTAACATATTTATAATAAAATCAAAGTATATAGAAGATACTGGAGTTATTATTTTATAATGGGAATAAGAAAGAAAAAATAAGTTTAAGAAGAAAGGAACTTGAAAGAGGTTAGTGAAAACATTACATCTTCTTCGTGTTCTTCCTTTTAATTTGATAAAAAGGGCACCGCAAGTTGGATTTCTGATCAAAAAAATGCCTCTAGGTTGAAGTGAGAAAAGTTGAGAGATTATTTGGGTAGGTTTTAGCCGAGCCAAAAGGCTTTGAAGGTATGAATTAGAGAGATGGGGGAGTTTACTTTTATAAGAGGGGTGAGGGGCACCTTAGGAAAAGAAAGAAATATTATTTTATAATAAATTCATATTCGGTTTATAATGGCTCCAAAATGGATTATTTAAAGGTCATGGTGGGTATGTGTCGAAATCCTTTCAACCAGTAGATTTTAGATAGGTTTTTGTCACTATAATAAGCTTATCATTTATATTTAACTCATAGTTAAATAGTTTGACATTTACCATGTCTCTTGGTATTTTTATATTATATAGTTAATAAACTTAATATATACATCCAAGTGACCCTCAAGTGGTCCATTAATGATACCTCTATCATTATATATGTACGTTTTCCGAACCATAGATTTTTATGAATAAAATATGAATTAATAATATAATATTTTTTTTAAAAATTATTTTTGTCAATTTTGAAAATATTTGGTATTTTATTTTTGTGAAAATCGTAATAGCATGATTACTTCGAAAAAAATTGATTAAATCAATACTAACATGTCATATTAACCTATAAAATAAGTGTAATTCATAAAAAGTCTTAAATTAATTTTTTTATATTTATGACATCAATTATTTTATTATTTCATTAATTATGTAATTACTACGTCAACATTGTGTCATAAATAAATTAAATTATTTAATGTATAAAAATTATAAATAAAATACCATTATGTAGTAAATATTTTTAGCTTTCTACTAAATATTTATAATCGAATTTATCTTATTCATAACCTTATATTAAAAATGTTTTAATAATTAAACATTGATTTTAACTCTTTTATATTTTCTTTGAATTAAATAATAATAAATGTCCTAATCTAATCCAAGTGGACCTAAATGATAATATTTTATTCTGAAGGATGTTTTAGGTCGAGATACTCTTGTCCAATAAAATTAGGACATGTGTTAGGGTAATATTAATATCATTTTATCCGTAATTACCCTATTTACCTTTAACAGTGGTAAATAAAAGTAAAAAAGTTACTATTCATGAAAAATTATTTTTATCTTATTGAACCACATTTTACTCCTTGATATTAACCGTGTCTCTCATATTTTCAAAATTTCACTCACAAAAGCAGTAAAATAATGTTTTATATGAATTTTCAAATTCTCCTAGGAAGTGGGTAAAAGACGGTGAAAAGTTCAATAAAAATTTTATATATGTAAAATCATTCTAAACTAACTCCATTGAATTACATTGAACTTATATAGTTATTATGTTTATATTTTTTCCTTAATTAAATTTAAATAAAATAAATAATTATTTAAATAAAAATTTGGTTTTAAACTATAAATCAGTGTTTTTTCGCTATTCATCAAAATTAATTTTTTTTCAAAAAAATACCAAAAATTCAACCTAAGATAATTTTGATATTCCAAATCCAAAAATAAAGTCCATATTGAAAGGTAAAATTTATAAAATTTCAAAATGTGGGTATTTCTATTCATAACAGCTATTTTGATTAGTTGTGGTGTGTGTTAGAACTCAAAGTTGCATACAACACTTGATACTGTATTATTCAAAGAGAAGCATACTATGGAAGCTTGGGGTGTTACATTCTCCCCTAGATGAAATAATTTCCCCCTCGAAATTTTTAAAATTTGGCCTGGGTATATAATGGAATGTCCCACATCGGAAAGAGAGTCAATAAAACTATCACCTTAAAAGAAAGAAAGAGAAGTAAAAAGGTAACCCAAGATAACTCATAATAGATTTCCATGTAAGGAAACATGGATATGGAAGATAAACTATGTGTCAAGTTCTGGTGGAGATGGATGGAAAACATGATCAGGAGAATGTTAACAACAAGAAAACCAAAAACATTTGATTCGACAAGTAGTGATTAGTTTCCCAATAGGAAACGTAATCGTACAACATTTTTTTGTTTTAAGTTACATTACATAAAGATGAGGAATTAATTTGTAAGATTGACTAAGAACATAAAGAGATATAATTACATTTTATGAAAGGTTTCATTCTTTAATAAATTTCTACTACTAACTCATTTTTAAACGATGAGTATTCAAGAAGACTTGGTCACACTGAAAGAGATAGAATAAAATTATTATAGAATCACATTATCCATGATGGATGAACTATATATTTACCATGTCTTTAGAGATTAATATAAACAAAAACAGTTAGTATTATATATGATGATCCCCCAAAAGGATATTCCATTAAAGAAAGAAACACTAATCTAAATTTTTAAAATTAAACCAGCAATACCGCAAAGTTAAATAAATAGCATTCAATAAACAATTTTCCTAATAATCCTTCAATATAATCCAAACAAATATTGAAACCCAAAACATATAAGAATTTGGTTATGTAGTCTTCCACGTTAAATTTTATCTCTAAATGACATCAACTACTATTAAATTCACAAACATAAAATTAATTAACCTAATCACATATTCTCTATTATAGGATAATCATTTCCATAAATAAACCAAATCAGTATAAATATATAATAAAAACATTGATAAAAATCCACCATTACTCCTCAAACAAAATCCGATAGTATTCTATTTTCCTTGGTCATATAGTGTCCCCAACAAAGCGAACATCTTCCAAAATAACATTTATCACTTAATCACAAAATCATTTTCCTATACTAAGGGTATTCATTTGATAAGACATAAGATACCAAATCAACTTATTGTTGATCCATAAAATTATTTAACTAAATAATTAGTCACAATAACCAAGGACATCACGTAGTCCAGTGGTAAGCGATAAATTTCAATCGCACTTTGGTTGTGGGTTCAATTCCCACAGCTTTGTCCGACGCGACGGGTTGTCACATGGTCTGTGTGTTTTCCTTTTTCAAAAACTATATTTTATAACATTACCAAAATGAGATAAATTCCACAAAATAACCATAAAAAAATTTAACCACAAATTTTATCTCATACCTTTCATTTTCATCCCAAAATATAATAACTTGTAATTGCCTCAAATTCATGGAACATACAAAACCAAATGGTTATTTATAACTATATCCAATACAGAAAAGATAATTCATCCTAAAATATAATTTTCACATGATAAATTTTAGGGTAACACATATAAGTGAAAATTCACCCAAAGTAATCTCAATAACAAACACTATGTGAAAAAAAAATTATTGCGACAGGGTATTTGTGACGGGTCTTATTCCCATCGCAAAAAATCCGATTAAAAGGTTTTTTGCGACGGGAATATATTCCCGTCACAAATGGTTAGTTATTTGTAATGGAAATACAGGGCCCGTCGCAATTGCAATGGCACGGTTTTCATGCCAAAACGCGGGAAGTCTATTTGCAACGTGTAGAAGGCTACCCATTGCAAATACCCGGTGGTGGAAAGTAGTATTTGCGACAGGGAAATTTCCCTGTCGTAAAAAAATATTCCCTCGGTATTATTGGCGACGGGCCCCATTGCCAATACCAGCCACTGTAAAGCCTATTTGCGACAGGACCCATCGCAAATACCGGTAGCGGTAACTGGTAATTTGCGACAGGGATATTCGCCCTTCGCTAATGCTGTGGAATTTGCAATGGACCCATCGCAACAACCCTTTTACCTGCCGCCCGTAATTAATGCGGGCAAAGGTATTTGCGACGGGACCCGTTGCGAATACCGGCAGCGGTAAATTGAAATTTGCGACGGGGATAGCCGTCTGTCGCTAATGGTGGATATTTGCGATGGGCCCATCGCAAAAGTCCTTTTACCTGCTGCCTGTATTTAATGCGGGTGAAGGCATTTGCGAGAGTATCCCGTCGCAATACCTAGTATTTGTGACGGTCTCCCGTCGCAAATACGACGGTCACAAATACGACCGTCGCAAATAATCTAACATATATATACACTCCATCTGTTTTTTTTCATAACATTCAGATCTCCATTCTTTTCTTTCTCTAATTTTCAGTTCTGAGCAGAAATTATTATTATTTTTTTATTTAGAGAAGAGGAAGGAAAGAGTTTAAAGGTGCAGATTAGTAAAGGTATTTATATTTTTTTAATTGTTAAATTATTTTTAATTGTTAATTTTATTTTTAATTGTTAATTTTATTTTTTAAATAGAATGTTTAGTTATATAGTATAATTAGTTTATGTGCGTACCAAAATAATCTTTGTCTTGGTACGAACAAGTAGAGGCGGCTCTGGAACCGATGTACCTAGGAGTGAAAACTCAGACAAGGTGTTTCGAGTTTGACTCGAGGTAACCTGGTACATGACAACGGGCCTTGCTGCACTCTTGGTTCGACACTCCCGGGGGATGTTTTTGGTAATAATTAGAAATAAATATATAATTGTCAAATAATTAAGAAATAATTAGATTTATTTAAAATAATAATCAAATAATTAAGAAATAATTAGATTTAATTGATTAAAAATAATTAGGAAACAATTAAAATAATTAGGAAAAAATTAAAATAATTAGGAAACAATTAATAAGAAATAATTAGATTTAATTAAAATAATTATCAAATAATTTGGAAATAAATAGATTTAATTGATTAGAAATAATTTGGAAAAAATTACAATAATTGAGAAACAATTATATTTAATTAGGAAACAATTACATAATTAGGAAACAATTAGATTTAATTAGGAAACAATTAGTATAATTATGAAACAATTTGTATAATTAGGATACAATTAGTATAATTAGGATACAATTAGTGTAATTAGGAAACAATTAGTATAAATAGGAAACAATTAGTATAATTAGGAAACAATTAGTACAATTAGGAAAGAATTAGTATAATTAAGAAACAATTAGTATAATTAGGAAACAATTAGTATAATTAGGAAACAATTAGTATAATTAGGAAATACTTAGTATAATTAGAAACCAGTTAGTATAATTTGGAAACAATTAGTATAATTAGGAAACAGTTAGTATAATTAGGAAAAAGTTAGTATAATTAGGAAACAGTTAGTATAATTAGGAAATAGTTAGTATAATTAGGAAACAGTTAGTATAATTAGGAAACAGTTAGTATAATTAAAAAACACTTAGTATAATTAGGAAACAGTTAGTATAATTAGAAAACAATTAGTATAATTAGGAAACGTGATTGACCGATCATCTACCTCAATTTTCTTTGCTTTTGTGTGTTGAGGCTTGACATGAAACTTCTGTCTCCACATGTAATATGTGCTTTTACTTTCAAAATTATAAACCTCCTCGCCTCTATATTGGCGAGGAGGTTGATAATTTTGACAGTAAAAGCAGATATTACATGTGGAGGCAGAAGTTTCCTGTCAACCTCAACACACAAATGAAAAGAAAATTGAGGTAGATGAGGAGTCAATTACGTTTGTTTTTGTATTCATTGATTGATTAACCACCCGACGTATATGCATATCTTCGCATTTCTAATTAATAACATAATTAGTAACATAATTAGTAACATAATTAGTAAACTAATTAGTAACATAATTAGAAATACAATTAGTAACATAAATAGTAACATAATATAAAATATTATATTACTCTAATATTAATAGTTAAATAATACTTATAATATAATTATTTTATTATTATATGTTTAATATTTATAAAAAAATATTAATATTATTAAAATTATAAAAAAATTTATAAAATATTACAATTATCAATATTTTCAATATGTTTTGCTTTATTCTTAAAAGGTCAAATCATAAAGGGTCGCCAGTTTTCAGGTCATGCCCAATAAAAAGTTTGCATCAACCATGTCCAATGTAAACTCTGTAATTGTTCTTGCTTGGTTGATCACCTCGCAAGTAGCATTGCAATAGGACAACCCAAGTCATGTCTTTCTCATTACTTGTGTCGTCCTATTGCAAAACTACTTGCGAGATGATCAACCATGTGAGGACAATTATAGAGTTTAAATTGGTCAAGGTTGACCCAAACTTTTTATTGGGCATGACCTGAAAATTGACGACCCTTTAAGATTTGAACATGTTAAGAATAAGTAAAAATCTGTTGGAAATATTGAGATTTGTAATAATTAGTAATAATTGCTAATAAAATTAATCAAAAATCAAATAAATTCAAGTACATGGTTATAAATTGGCACAATTTCCAACGGATAGAAGGCCACCTTTTGTTTAATGTCTCATATATTTGATACTTTCTCCCACTGAAATCAGTATGAAAAATGTGCTCTAACGTATGTCAGAGCAAGTTTTTCATACTCATTTCAGTATTATTTTCATTTCAGTTTGTAAATTAAATGCATATAATCTTTTCATTATTTTAATTTCTAATTGAAATTTGAGGAGTCATATGAGGTCACGACCTCTCAGACACATGATGAGGGTCAAGATGAGACAGGTGATCAGACTAGTGCCCACTATTTTGATGAGACTTCATGGATGCATGCAACCCAATATGGCTTCAAAAAGGACCGAGTAGTTGGTATCAGCTCTCATTTGACTCCTGCTGCTTATTATGGTACTGCTGCGATGTCGGTGTCCAGCTTGAGAGGAGCTCATGGAGAGACATCATCTTCTACCTCACAGTATCAGGAGCAAATGCGTGCTCAGAGTCAGCTTATAGAGGATTTACATCAGGGGCAGGAGTAGATGCGTCACTAGCACGAGGAGGAGATGCGTCGATGGCAAGAGCAGATGCTTCAGCAGTAGGATGAGGAGAGATGTCGATATGAGGAGCAACATCAAGAGTATATGTAGTATATGCTTTGTCTGACTCATAGTTTAGGGATGGAGTTTCCTCCACCACCTCCTCTAGGTCCTTCAGGTCCTCCAGATTATCCACCCCCATTGATTTTTTTAGATGTAAAAAACATTTGAGTTCATAGTTTATTGTCATATTAACTATTTACAATTCCTCTTTCATATTGGTACGAATAGTTCGTGATTTAATTTGTTTTTATTTTTTTAATATATTATTACTTATTAGTATTATTTTTTATGTCTTCTTATTTTAGTAATATTACTTTTAATATTTTATATTTATTGTTAATATTGAGAAGTTTATAAGTTTATAATTTTATAATTTTATTAATATTAATATTATTAATATTATTTTTTCATAAATATGTATGTTTATTTTAATAATAATATTATTATATTAATTATTTATATTAATAATATTAGTACTATTATTATTATTATTTGATATTAATATTTCATAATATATAATATTATATTATTTATATTCATATTATTATTATTTTTTGATATTAATATTTCATAATTATAATATATATTTTTTATTATTATTAATATTATAATAATATAATTTATAAATATAATTAATATTATTATTATTATTATATAGATAGTTTAATAATAATAATATTATATTAATTTTTTATATTATTAATATTAGTCTTATTATATTATATTATATTATTTATATTCATATTATTATTATTATTTTATATTAATATTTCATAATTATATTTTACATATTTTTTTATTTATATTAAAATAATATAATTTTTTTATATTATTAATATTATTATTATTTTTATATAATAGCATACAATTTGTAATAATTTTTTTTTATTTTATTAAATATTTGCGATGGGAACATTTAGGACGAGAATACCCATCGTAAATGTTTTTTTACTATACCATTTGCGACGGGACGAATACCCGTCGGGAAAAAAGTTCTGCGACGGTCTGTCGTAAATACCTTTGTCGTAAGTATTTTTAAAATTTCACACTTGCGACGGGATTCTGACCCGTTGCAACTAATATATCTGCGAAGACCCATCACAAATACCTTTTTTATATATAAACGAAAACTCATTTGCGACGGGAGGAAAATATCGTTGCAAATAAACTTTTTGCGACGGGACCGCCGCAAAAACACCTATTTGCGACGCAGTTTTCGGCAACGGGCGATTTGCGACAGGGCTCCATCGCAAAAGACCTTTTGCAACGGGATCCCATCACAAATATTCAGTTTTTCTATAGTGAAAGAGCACTAATACATTTAAAAATTTTGACATGCATTTATTTCCACATAACTTCTTCTTAAACCAAGAAAATATCCTATATAATAGGGCATTCCCTCAGGCAATGGCCATGTCCCCCACATTTACGGCAAATAATTGTAAATGGATTTCTGTGGCCATTTTTATTTTATTCCATAGTACTCTTAATTTTTTCTCGGCAATTCTTCACTTTATGTCCTTCTTTCCAGCACGTAAAGCATTTCTCTATTCCGTTGAGACACTTTCCTTGGTGTCTTCTTCCATTTTTCCTGCATGATTGTAATTCAGGATTCTTTTCTCCATGGTCTCCACTACTGGAGCTCTTATCAGTCATCAACATTCTCTTCTGTGTTGAGTCTGGGAGTTGATTAATATATATGTTGTTGATCATATTTTTGGAAAACTGATTTGGCATGAACACGATCTCTTTTACGCCTATCAACATTCAATTTTATTTCTCATTTCCACCACTGTTACCACCTTGTACATCATTCTCAAAGTTACTCTGACTTCCTTGGACTCCAGCCATTGACTAAAACCAGAATGCATTGTGTGAGTAACAGTAGTAATAAAATCATTTAGAGAATATCATGACACCATATTCTCAATTTGAAACACCTTAGGATTAACAGAGGTCATTTATTCTCATATTATATTAAAATACTTCAAATTGGTTTGTAAATAAAATGTAAATTATACTAAGCATATCCCCTGGGAGTGTTGTAAACAAGAGTGAAACAATTCTCGTTGTCGTGCAACAGTTCCCGTTCGAGTCAAGATCAAAGTGGTGTTTTTGGTTTTTACCCCTAGGTACATCTGTGCTAGAGCCACCTCTACCTACTCGTATCCAGACAGGGAAGTATTTCTTGTAAAACTCCCAAAACCTATACAATACCAAAATTCTATGAAGTTCTTCTATACTTATGGTCAAATTATATCTTAGGGCTATGTTCTATAATCAGAGTTTATCTAAATCTATTTTCCAAGGTTTTTTCTAAACCTGCTATGATACCAACTGTAACGCCCCGACCACAGTTATTCATATTCAGTGCATTATTATATATCAATGTCTTGATCACAAAAGGTTAAGTCTTGAAAGACCAATTAGTTTAGTAGCCTTGTAAATAGTAGATATATTTATAAGTATAACATTACATCATAATGTGAAAAAAACTAAAAAAAAATCTTGTCTTCATATCCCCTCATACTATTGCTACAGGTCATTAATAAAATACTTCTTCACATCCTGGAAAAAATAATACAAATAAAGGGGTGAGCTCAAATTCCCAGTAAGGATAACAATATAGCGAAACTTTAATAAATAATAATATACATTTCAGGCAATATATAACTAAAAAATCCTTTTAAACTTGAACATGATCATAATATGGAAAAAATAAAATGAAATAATTCCATTTACTAATTCACATGTATAGTCTACTAGTCGAATAATCACATTCCATATTAATAAGGACATTCATAAAGATGGAATGCATAACTCCATACTATCATAACCACATAGTCAAGGCATTGTGCCAAGACTACAAATAAGATTTTGTCAAGGTCTTGTGCCAAGACACTAATTTGTCTCATGAGACCTACTGATTCATCGAGGAGCTATAGCGGGATCCACTTGTCACTTACTAAGTCCAATGCATTCATCATATGAACAGGTTTAAACATAACATAAACATTCATATTAAAACTAGCATATGAAATGTAAATACTTTCTCCATAAACCATGAATGGTATAAAAATAACACATCCACATTCAAACATATCACAACACCTTCAATACAATATGGAAGTCTGGTATCATAATAAATCAACTTCAAATAAGCTTAAAATCCATCAAAATATGTTGACATAGATGAAATCAAAACTTTTTGAGAGAAATATCCCTTTTTTGGAAATCATTTAAAAGTCACATAGTTATAAAATAAAACAATTAATTTTAAAAAATTCTTATAAGCTTTTCAGGGATTCTTCGAAGATTTTACAATGGTGGAAAATCGCCGCATCTGCCGTATAAGATAAAAAAAGACATTCTAACCTTAATTTTGTCGAAAAGGTTAAAAAGGTCCTTGTTTGGAAAACGACGGAAATATTCCTCTATAAATATATTATAAAAAGTCAAACAAGGGTATAAATGACTTTAACCCATATTCTGTAAAATTGTAAGAATGTTTTGAAATAGATTTTTAAGAAACATGGATGTGGATGATAAAGAGGTCCTAGTAGATAATTACGTATAAACAACCTCAGATAATGAAGAGATTGTGAAATAAACCCTTACCTTGTACATTTCATTAGTATGTGGTATGTTAACCTCATTTATAATAGTGAAATAATTGTAATTAAATTATTCAAGAATCATATACATTAATATGATATCATATATGATCATTAAACATTGATTGTTAATAATATCTTAGTATTATCATCGTTTCGGGTGTTAACGGATTCATTTTCCTTAATATTTTTTGTTATGTGAGATGTATTTGTTATGAAAGGGATGTATATTATTCATATATAGAATGATATCATTTCCTTAAAAATTATTTTTAATCATGAAATGAGAATTATACTTGAGTGGATATGATGGTGAAAGAATCTCATCGCGTTCGTGTAGACGATAGTCTGTACGTATGCACGAGCAACAATATCACTCTTTTGATATTAAAATAATATATAATTGGTTAGTATATCATATATACAGAATCATTATCATGTTATATTTATTATTTACATGAATTACACATCATTATTATACCCATCCAAATAATATTGTTTTTAATAACAATTACACCATGACGTGGAGATGGTAAGCCGTACGTACCCACGTATGGTGACATGTCATTCAAAGGATAGATAGAATAAGGAATATGGTTATTCCATATTTATAATAACATCACAATATATAAAATATTCTAGAGTAATTATTTTAGAATGGGAATAAAAAATAAATAAGAGGTTAAAGAAGAAAGGAACTTGAAAGAGGTTTGTGAAAACCTTACCTCTTCTTTGGGTTCTTCCTTTTGATTTGATCAAAATGGATCCTTAGGATGGATTTCTGATCAAACAAAGGCCTCTAGGATGAATTGAGAGAGGTTGAAAGGTTATTTTGGCAGGGGTTGGACGAGCCAAAATCCATTGAAGATATGAATTAGAGAGAAGGGGAGTTCCCTTTTATAAGATGGGTGAGAGGCACCTTTGGAAAAG
Source organism: Viscum album (assembly GCA_963277665.1). Taxonomy (NCBI): domain Eukaryota; kingdom Viridiplantae; phylum Streptophyta; class Magnoliopsida; order Santalales; family Viscaceae; genus Viscum; species Viscum album. Next base: position 868,003,768 of record OY728160.1, on the reverse strand, counting down.
CTAGAAATATTATTTTAAAATAAATTCATATTCGGTTTCTAATGGCTGTAAAGTGGATTATTTAAAGTTAATGGTGGGTATGGGTCTAGATCCTTTCAACCAATAGATTCTAGGCACATTTGGGTCACTATATTAACCTTATAATTTATATTTAACTCATAGTTAAATAGTTTGACATTTACCATGTCTCTTTGTATTTTTATATTATATAGTTAATAAACATAATATATACCTCCCAGAGACCCCCAAGTGGTCCATTAATGATACAAATATCATTATAAATGTCCTTGGACGAACCTTATATTTTGAGGAATATAATATCAATTAACAATAAAATATTTGTTTTAAAAACTCTTTTAGGTCAATTTTGACACTATTTGGTATTGGATTTTTTTAAAATTTATAATAGAATTATTACTTCGAAATAGATAAATTAAATAAATACTAACATGTCATATTAAAATATAAAATAAGTGGAATTGAAAACTAGTCTCAAATTACATTTATTTTGATATTTATAATATCAATTATTTTATTATTTCCTTAATTAGGTAATTACTCCATCACCATTGTGTCATAAATAAATGAAATTATTTAATTTATAAAAATTATAAATAAAATAATATTATGTTATAAATAGTTTTATATTTTTAATTAATAATTATAATTGAATTTTTCTTATGTATAACCATATATTAAAAATGTTTTAGTAATTAAACATTGATTTTAACTCTTTTCACTCTTCTTTGAATTAAATAATAATAAATGTCCTAATCTAATCCAAGTGGACATAAATGATAATATTTTATTCCTAAGGTTGTTTTAGGTCGATATACACTTGTCCAATAGAATTACGACATGTTTTAGTGTAATATTAATATCATTTTTACCCGTAATTACCGTATTTACTTTTAACCGTGGCAAATAAAAGTAAAAAGTTACTATTCACTAAAAATTATTTTTATCTTATTGAAAAAAATTTTACTCCTTGAAATTATCCATGTCTCTCAAATTTTATAATTTTTACTTATAGAAGCGGTAAAATTATGTTTTATGTGAATTTCCAAATTCTCCTAAGAGGTGGGTAAAAGACGGTGAAAAGTTCAATAAAATTTTTATATATCTAAAATTATTTTAAACTAGATCCAATGAATTAAATTGAACTTATTTAGATATTATGTATCTATTTTTACCTTTATTTAATTTAAATAAAATTAATAATTATTTAAATAAAAATTTGGTTAGTGTTTTTTCACTATTCATCAAAAATAAATGTTTTCAGAAAAATACCAAAAATTCACCCTAAGCTAATTTCGATATTCCGAATCCAAAAATGAAGTCCATTTTGAAAGAAAAAATTTATAAAATTTCAATAATTGGGTATTACTATTCATAACAGCTAGTTTGATTGGTTGTGGTGTGTGTTAGAACTCGAAGTTGCGTAAAACACATGCTACTGTGTTATTTAAAGAGAAGCATACTGTGGAAGCTTGGGGTGTTACATTTATGATCCATTGAATGCCTTTTTTAGTATTCTATAAGAGTGATCCATATGCAAAAACTTTTGATGACCCCTTAACACTGTTTCCTCCCATGATGGAATTGACAATATGAAGTCTGTTGTTCGCAAATTGGACATGCTTTATGCCCATGAACACTATATCCCGACAAATTTTAATATGTTGGGAATTCATTTATAGTGAACATAAGCACTTAATGTAGTTGAGAATATTCCATTCTATAAGAATCATACACCCTAATACCATCCTCCCATAAAATATTCAAATCATCAATCAATGTTTACAAGAAAACATTAATATAATTGTCGGGTTGCTTTAGACCAGAAATCATTATATTCAACATGAATTATTGGCACTTCATACAAACTTCATGAGAGAGGTTGTAAATTTCCAATAAAACATTTCATGAACAATGTGTGCTACTGAGGGTTCGTTATGGATTCTTTCCATCTATGCACAACCCTAGTTTGACATTTCTAATTTCATTTCCAAATGTAGGAAACTGCTCATCAATTTTCTTCCATTGTGGAAAATATGGTGGATGGCGTATTCTTCCATCAAATATACTCTCATAACCATTCCATCTTAACCTTTTTTCAACATGTCAGTTAGAAAATAAACATTTCAAATGATTAATTATAGGAAGATACCAAAATACCTTGGAAGGGATCTTTGTAATCCCTATATCAGCCTATGATTTTTATTTCACCTTATACCGTGATGTCCCACAATTAGGACACTCTGACCGAAATTCATATTACTTCCTATATATCATACATTCAATTGGGTAAGCATGTTTTTTTGGATCCCAATCCCATTGGGCATAATATTATTTTGGCCTTATACTATGAATCTGGAAGATCGTAATCTTTTGGAAGAATGTATCTTATCAATTGTTGTAGCTCTCTAAAACTTTTGTTACTACATCCATGGTTCGCATTCATGTTAATAAATCTTAACACCGCCAAAAAAACTGTAAAATCCATAAATCGATGATACAATGGTTTTTCATCATCACTATACAGAACCGCAACTTTCGATTCTCTCTCAATTTGTTCTGCTTCAATATCATGAATCTTTTCTTCAATTCAATCAGAGTTACTATCTTGCGAATCACCAACATCAGTATATCTAACATTTGATCGAATTTCACCATGCCAAATCCAAGGGCTGTAACTAGGATTAAAACCATGATAAATCAGATGATCTTTTTTCTCTATAATTTTCAACTTCTTCACATTAATACATTTTAGGCATGGAGAAAAAAAATTCACCGCTTGGAACATTTCATTTAGCATATTTCAAAAAGGCATCACCACCTTACTCATATTCATTAATCATTTGATGCTCCATAATCCACCTTCTAATCATTAATACATATTACAAGTATCAAAATTTTACATCTTTTTATGATAAGACAAATATATGTTTAGATGAAAAATAGCATAATTTGAATGTAAAACAGTTTTGATATATAAAACAAATATGTGTGTATTTAAAAAAATAAGCTTGAAAATGATATTTAAAAGAATATATAGTTATATTTAATAGTTTTAAATTCATCATATATCCTTACTTCTTAAGGATCACAAAGAATACATCCTAGTGCAACTAGATACCAAAATTACCATTATGTAAAAAAGAAATATTAAGTATGAATATTAAAATATGTATATATTCAACAATGAAAATTACAAAGATCACAATGATATGAAACCTCTAGAAAACCCACACCCCGCTGGACAACCCCCACCCCTTGGACACCACCCCACCCCCTTGGACACCACCCCACCCCTGGACACCCCTACCCCCTTGGACATCACACCACCCACATGGACACCACCCCCACCCCCTGGACACCCCCTAGACACCACCACCCACTTGGACACCACCCACCCCTTAGACACCCTCTAGACACCAACACCCCCTTGGACATCCCCCAACCCCTCTAGTCAACACCCCAACACCTGGACATCCCCCACTCCTCTAGATAGCCCCCACCCCTAATAGACACCACCCCACCCCTACCCCCTTGGACACCCCAAACCTCTAGACAGCCCCCCTGTGGACAGCCCCCAAAACCCTCTGGACAGGCCCACACCCCGTTGGACAACTCCCCCACCCCTTGGATAGCCCCCACCCTATTCGACACCCCACCCCCTTTGACCCCCCCCCCCCCCCACACACACACACACAAACCCCTGGACTACCACCACCCACCTCTATGGACACCCTGGACACCCCCAACCCTCTGGATATCCCCCTGAACCCTCTGGAAAACCCCCACCCCTCTGGACAGCCCCCACCCCTCTGGACATCCCCCAACCCCTCTAGACAGCCCCCACCCACTGGACTCCCCCTACCCCATTGCACAACCCACTCAGCTCCCTAGACACTACTCACCCACCCCTCTAAACACCCCAATCCCATTGGACATCCCCCCCTCAACCCCCTCACTCCCTGGAAACCACTACCCCCACCCCCTTGGACAGCCCAACCCCGTTGAACAGCCCCTACACCCCCCTGGACACCCCCAACCCCTTTGACATCCCATGCACCCCCTTGGACACACCACCCCCCTTGGACAGGCCCCACACCCCCTAGACTCCACCCCCACCCCCATTGACACCCCTTGGACACACCCACCCCCTCGGACACCACCCTCACCCCATTGGACACCCTCTATACACCACCACCCCCTTGGACACCCCCCACCTCTGGATATCCCACCCCTTTAGATGCCCCAACCTTCTTGGTCACCCCCACCCATACTTGACACCACCCCCCACCTCCTACCACCTTGGACTCACCTCGGGACACCCTCAACCCTCTGGATATCCCCCATGAACAACCCCCCAAAACCATCGGGTCAGGCCCCACCCCCTTGGATAGCCCCCCCCCCCTCCACACACACCCCCTAGACTCCCCCCCCCCCTCCATGGACACCCTAGACACCCCCAACCCTATGGACTACCCCCCGAACCATTTAGACACCCCCACCCATTTGGAAACCCCCCCCTGCCTGGACTGCCCCCACCCCTATAGACAGCCCCCACCCCATTAACATCCCATATCCCCTTCGATAGCCCACTCAACTCCCTAGACACCACCACCACCCACCTAGAAACCCTATCCCCTTGGACATCCCCCTCACCCCCTCACACCCCGGGACCCCCTCCCCACCCCCTTGGACACCCCAGCCCCCTTGGACTACCCATGCACCCCCTGGACACCGCCCCCAGCCTCTTTGACATCCCCCTTACCCCCTTGGACATCCCAACCCCCTTGGACAGCCCCTGCACCTCCCTAGACACCAACTCCCACCACCTTTGACACCCCCTAGACACCCCACCCCTCCTAGACAGCCCCACCACCCCCTGGACACCACCCACCCTCTTGGATAGCCCCCCCAACCCCCTTAGACAACCCCTGTACACGCAAACACACACAAAAACAAAAAATTTAAACATTCATGATTTCACTTCCATGGTTACTTTAACAACAGAAGAATATAGAATCATATAAATGAACAAAATGAAACACTCCATGACATCAAGAACAATGATATGTAAATAACATCTGAAAAAATTAGATTAGAGCATCGTGAAAAATAATAACTGAAACTGAGCCGCGTGAGGCTTACTTTAGTTTTGTGAGTCGACCTGATAGATCCGGTGACAATAAAGGTGATGAATGATGATGTAAAAAAGAGGCTGCAGGGCACGACTTTGAAGAATCCTTTCTAGGTTTTCTGTATGGGAGAGACAAGTCGCAGGTCGCCCAATTGATGAAAATAGAATGACTGAATACAGGGTGCGATAAATCATTTAAAATCGTTATACTGTCAGTTATTTAATAACCTACATGATAACCTATTTTTTTCTATGTTTATAATTTCGTTTATTTATTAAAAGATGTAGAAAATTATTAATAATGTCAGTTATTTTATAACTGATGTTAATAATGGGGGTTCATCACATTGGATTTTTAATAACTGCTTTGATAAATCACCGAGATTTCCCTTATCACATCGGTTATTTTATAACCTACGTGATAAAGTGTGCCAGATTTTATTTTCCAGTCAGTTCAATATATCATGTCAGTTATAAAATAACTGACGCGATTTATCAATATTTAATGCTTTGCACGTTGGTTATACCGAACCGATGTGAAAAAAGCAGATGTGTTAAACGTTTTTTCTACTAGTGAGGGCACTTTCCCTTATCTATACATGCAACAATATAATTTTTTTGTGTCCAAAAGCATGACCCAAAGGGTGTGAGACGAATATTAGTAGGCAACCACCAAAAGATCTGTGCCTAACTATTAGTGAATATATATATAGTAGGTAACATGACGGAATAGAGAAATAATCTAGGATGTACTCAAAAGTAAATAATCATATATTTTTAAATTAAATTCATTTTCATTTAACATTCAATTTGTTGAGTGTTGTAAACCGTTGGATCTGGCTGAAACTTGTATTCCTTGTGTAATAGTAACAAAATAGATGTTTGAGGAGACTATCTAATAGTCACATAAAACTGAGTTAATTCTTGTGCTTTGTCTTGGCATACTCATCACAATCCTTCAATTATTTAATAATGACCATTTTGGGAATACTATCATAGTCTTATCTCTCTGGTATAACATAACAACAATCCATTTAATAAAAAACCTCTGGGTAGCTATCACGGTCTAACCCCTCTAGTTTCACATAACACTACTAATTTACATACAACAACCTAGGTATCTCACATGGTCAATACCATTAGAACAAAATCGAATTAATAAATTACGAACAACTACTTGGGTAGCTCTCACAGTCTAAACTCCTAGGGTGAAGACCCCCTAGAAGCTCTTAAAGTAAATACCTATGGGTCAACATAATATTAAAATATAGATAAATGACCCTAAATTGGGAATCTCTCATAGTCAATTCCCCTTGGACATATTTTCACAATTCATATCACAGGCATATAATATAATCAGCAACTCCATCCTAACAAAAAATTCATTGAAAATAAGTAAATACTTACTGGAATTCTAGACCAAACAGCCATAAACAATCAACAAGGGATACAGACCCACGAGGTATCCCAAATACTGGGTATTCAACCTTAATCATATGAAACTACTATTTATCAATCAACCAAACTATAACAGGTAACAAACATGGTTTAATTTCAAAACATGCAATACCCCAACTATGGGTATATGTAAATTTTTGCATACATAATCCAAAGATGATCAATTAAAGGCACAAAACTCCTTCCTCGATGTCATATGATTTTTATCATTGAACATTGGCCCTTGAATCAGCCTATATCTGTGTAGATCTACAAAAAAGTAAAAAACACAACTAACCTTGAAAAATCCATGAGAAAAGTGGAATAAGGAAGAAAGGCTCTAAGGGTTTTGGGAAGTCACTTGTGGGATTCCCACACACCTAAAAGTGTCTCAATTGGAGGATATGTAGTGAATCAATAGGGGTTTGATGTTCTTTGGCCATTATGTCACTCTGTTATATGAACTAAGAGAATAAGAATTTGTTTTTGAGGATGAGACATGACCCCGGTCTGGTTTATCAAATAAAAATAAAACTACACAATCTTTTAATTAAAGGCAAATGATCGGTAGTAGCTTTAATGAGCCCCTCCTTATATAGATTGTAAGGTAACCTATACAGCCATGTACTCGGTCATTACATGGAATGTAAGTAGATCTATGTGGTACCTAAGTACACGACATGAACTCATATGTACATGGCGTGTACAAATAAAATTCCCATTTATTTCTTGTTCGTCAAAAACAACAAGAAATCAAAATATATACCAGAAATGAAAATCCAGGTTCTCAAAAGTGACGTAAAAATAATTATTATATATTTGAAAAAGAAGATATTGGGTTGAAATAATGATTTAAAGAAGAATTTAGAATAAATGAAAATTCTATGATGTTTTTCATTATTTGTGTTACGATTATATAAAATGAGAGGAATATATATTTAGAATAACTATTTAATGTTTTTTGTCAAATGAATGACATGACATTTGTAAATAATATTTTTTTGGGATTTTAGAATATTTAGTGGATTTAAAAAATCATAATGACTTCAAAGGAAAAGTGTTTCTATCATGTATTTTTAATGGAATATTCTTGAAAAACTAAAAGTTTACCTTTATTTTGAGCATCATGTTGAGAATCTAATCTATGAAAGATTCATTGAGTTAAAAATAATTTTTCTCGAATAATTTGTTCATAATTTTTCATGATGATTTAGCTTTGGTTATTTGTGTGACCTTACTGGGGATCGAGATTCATGGAAGTGTGATGAAATTTCCTAGCTTCATAATTTTTAATGTGATCAATTTTTTAGTCTCATATTGATATATTATATGGATTTATTATTTTGATTTAATGTATAATTAATTTCTTTCATAAATTTTAGAGTTACCTCCTCTAGGATATTTTTATAATGTATTATGTAGCTTTACACTTCCTTAACAAATTGGTTGTTGTGTTTCAAATATATTTAGAACCATTAGAGGTATCTCATGTCGTGGTTTCTTGGACCCCTTTATTTCTCAGGTATGGTTTCTATTAATGAGGACATAAATAATTTGAGAGGTATATGATTTAATGGAATGTCCCATCCTAACATCATAGATTTGCAATTATGGTGGATGGAGTATATTAGTGTTATATTAATATCTTTCTTTTATGTTCCCATCATATTATAGGATATTTGTTCGTTGATTCATTTGGCATGGATAGTTATGTGTCCATGAGATTGGTAGGTAGAACCGTTTTTTGTTCTCATGTCTAGTTCAATCTTGTACATGGTTAGATCAACTGCATGGTTGGATTAGCTACGTTAATTGGTTGTATGAGTGATTTAGCTATGTGGTTGAGTCATCTATGTGAAAACAGTTTTGTGGGGATTTTTTATACATGTAGATTTCACGTACAAGGAATTATCCAAGTATATTTAACTATAAGTTGCGTAAAAATAGCCATGAAGTTTCTTTTGAAAATGGGAATCTTAGAAATTCAAAAGAAGATTCACCATGGATAATTATATCCTTGATTTTTTGGGGTGAACGATGCTGTAAACGTGTTCTTCCACATTGTGTTTAATGAGAGATGAAATAATTACTAAATTAATTCATTTTCTATCTAAAATTTTGATCATTGTATTTTTATTTACTCTAAAAATAATGAAATTTTCTTTTATTCTTTCATTATTTTTCTCAAGACTAGAGGTCCTTAATTTCTTTACATGGATTCACGGAACCCTACTATTATTGGTTCATGTTTCCTCTAATGGTGATACCCACTTGTGTGAAATCCCTATTTTGATTAATGAATTGCATGAATATTATTTCTTCAAAGTTGATAATCCAATATTTCCCTTTTTTGTATCATATGGGAAGGTTTATCACTTATTTATCGAGGGGGGACTGTTATTCTAGCCTAGTCAGAGATATATAATTGGTATTTTTGAAAATTTTGGGTAAAATTTACTATTTCTCTTTCTTTTACAACGTTGATTTTATTTTGATAATATGATTTTTTAGACAAAAACCCCATTATGAAATTTATCCTTAGGGGGATTTTTTTGTGCTGGTTTGGTATGTGTTGTAGAGCTCATATTTGGTGGCTATTATGATGTAACCAAAATTTGGTAATTGAAAATAACTTATATTTGGTAAATAAGAATTTTTCCCATGTATTTATGGATTTAATGATATTTAAAATAAAATGATGTGATATATTATTAAATCACTTTTGTTAAATATGAAATATGATATTTGATGTGTTTTGATTTTTGGACATGATTGGGGAAGCGATGTGTAATTGTAATGAAATTTGGGGTGATGATATTTTGTTTGGATGTGCTATTGGGGAAGTGAGGTGGTGGTTTTTTTGTTAGTTATTATGTCAGGGTGAGGGGATGGTTTTTTTGGACATGCATTTGGGGTGGTGAGGCAATGAATTGATGGGAATGATGAGATTCTTGCATGAATTGTTGTGTTATGCTAGATTCCTAGGTAGTGATGGAATGAATAGTTAATAGTGTTTTAAATGGATTTTTTTGTTTGGTTAATGTGGGATAAATGATTAATGAAACAATAATGATGGTTTCTAATGTAAAACAAAATTTTTGATAGATAATGAAATGGATGGGAAATGTGATGGAATTTTATAGAAATATGATGATGTGGATTGTTGTTTTTATTGTCTTATGAATTTAGATGTGGACGAGAAAATGTGGATTTTGTGAGTGGGATAGTGTTTTGTTTTTATCGCATAGGTGTTGATTTTGTGTGGATATAGACACACACACAGACACACACGAATATATATATATATTCCTTGTGGTTTTCTATATGTACACCAATTGTGTCGAGATTAGTAGATATCCATTAAATCTGATCTTAGGATTCTTATTAGTGTACTAGGTGGTGGCCCAGGAGTTTTCAGATAAAATTTCATATGACCATATTATGGGGAAACTTGTGGTGGGGGTCGTGCATGGATTAGAGAGAGAATTAGGTTAATGTACTTCATGTTCATGATACACTACTACTTTGGTTATGGAAATAGTTTTGATGTTATGGATCAAGTTACATTGAGTGAGATGTGATGGACCGGGTTTCATGGATGATAAGATAAGTGATAGAGCTATAGGACGATGGCCCAATTATTTGTGGGCATGATGTGTTGTGACCTTGTTGTGGGGTGATGGTATATGTTATTTGAAAGATATGGGAGCATTGAGACATACTATTTTGGGGTGTGAGAGTGAAAAGTAAGTCGGAAAGTGGGGTGGGTTACCCTTTATCGATTTGATTCTTATTATTTTATTAAAAATGGGTTTCATTATTTTTTATGAGCCTTAGTGAGGTTGTGACAGATTGTCACCTTGTATAGGTACTGATGGATCTACTATTTTCCCATTGGAACATTAGTATGATTATTTCACATGTACATGATCTAATTTAGTTATTCAAATTATTATACATATATTATAACCACATGTATATATAAATTGATTTTTAGGTTTATAAGATGAATTCACAGACTGTAATAGAAATTAATAGCTAAAAACTATTAATTTTTTTGTGTCATTTCCTTAGCTATTATTTTGGATATTTTATTTGTAAACTTATACCTACATTTTTTTATACATTCCTTATGGGATGTTTTTCAATTCCTTTTTTATATCATGGATCCTCTTTCTATTGATTTATCATATCTCCTAATCCTCTTATATTATAGAGGGTAATACCACCCATTTCGAAGATTTTCATACCCTCTATGATTGTTCCCAACCTTGGGCATACTAGTGTCAGGGCTTGGGGTGTCAATATCTCTCTTCCTTCATTACAATATCTTTAAAGGGGGTGGTTATAAAATTTAATCAGCTCCAACCATCATCTTTGATACTTGTTCAACTCTTCTTGTGTGAATATATACATTAATCTTTTGTGATTATTATATATGTCACAAATTTAACCATATATGTAATTCATCAATATATTTAATGTGAAATTACCATAACTATCTCCAAATCATGAGTTGGTTAATTTTGTGCTTGGACCTTTGATTTTTGAGGGGCATAAGATGTAACCATATCATTTTATATGGGGACACATCATGGTCTGTTCTTTAATGAATCACTATATATTAGATTCCCATAACCACTATAGGGAATCATAATCATTGGTTTACTAACTATCCATCTCTTCATTTTCTTAACACATTCCTCACATTCATCCATTTAAAGAAACATCGATCCCATTCCAGTAAAATTGGTGAGAATATTCGATAGACGGGAAAAATATCAAAAAATTTCCATTAATATACACAGAACCTAGAAATTATGTATCAAAATCATAGTGATTGGTGAGGTCCAATATTAAATGACTTCTTTCTTTGAAGGATCTATTAATATATAGTTAGTTGAGATTATATGACCCAATAATTATGCATTTCAATGCCAGAATTCGCAGTTGGTAAATTTTTCAAAAAATTTACCCTTTATATGGGTCTTCAGTACAATTATCATGTGAAATCAATGATCTTCCTTGCTCTTGGAATATATAAGAATTTCATCTATAAAGACCACTACGAACTAATCAACGTAGTCTTTAAATACTCTTTTCATTAAATCCTTGAATATAGTGGGGAAATTAATAAGACCAAATGGAATCACTATTAATTCATATTATACATACCTTATACAAAATGTTCTCTTGAGTATATCCTACTTTTTTACCCTCAATTGATGATATATATAATAAATATCAACATTGAAAAATTATTGATCTCCACCTAATTGGTCAAAAATTTATTCAATTTGGGGTAGATGTTACTTGTTCTTAATAACTATCTTGTTATGTTGTTGATAATCAATGAAAACTCGCATTGATCCATAATTTGTCTTAACAAATGGAATTGGTACACCCCTAGGTGGTCCACATGCTGGATTAATCCCTGGTCAAGATTCTCCTATAGTTTCTTATTCATTTCATGAAACTTTGTTGGTGATATTATATTTGGAGTCCTAGAAATAGGTTTATCACCAGGTATGAATTCTATTGAAAAATCAATGTCACAATTCAGTATAAGACCAAAAAACGTTTCTAGAAATATATAAATCAACTCTCACAGAATAGGAATATCATACATATTGAATTTCTTCCCATTAAAATAAGATAAATTCTCTTTTTGAGTAGCAGTCCAGACCTATATGATGGATTTAATTTCTATCATATGTTCATTTTTACATCACAATGATAGGAAATCATAGGAGGGTTTGGAATTTCAATTGTAACTTCCCTTTATCAACAATTGATCATTTAATTATGTAAATAAATCCAATACATTCCCAAAATTACATCAAAATCAACTAGAGGAATAATGGAAATATTTTAAAGAAACACATTACCACAAACATAAACTTAAAAAGATTGATAAAATTGGGATGAAATCATCATACAATTAGTGGTCTTACTACTAACTCATAAAATAATTTTTGATTTGGTACTATGAAATCCTTAGAAAAGTATTTAGATAAAAAATAGTGGGTAGATCTATAGTTAAATAAGGCATTAGATTTTCTTGATTAGAAGGTATGTGTACACATCACCACATAATTATCGCACTCTTCATCAAAAATAGTGATCTCATGAGATATCCCGTTGTGTATGGCCTTAAGAGGTTGTTGAAATTGATCATCATTATTAACCATTGGTTTTCAGAAGTAGTTATCATAATTACAATAATCATTGATTTTAAATAAAATAGAGTATCTATTGGTTATTATGTGGACCTTTCTATTTTTTTTATTCATTAGATAACTTCTTCACTCCACTTCACCATTAGATTTCCAGATGAAATTATTTTCAACACATAATAAATTTTATAGTTCCCATAAGTCAATTTACCTCTTGTTTCCTTCCACACTATGAGAATAAAATAAATCTCAACTTATTCTCTCTAAGGTTTTTAAAATTTCATTTAATTTCATTTTTCATTTCTTGTTAAAACCATGAGATTAATGAGTAACCCCATTCTATATCAACACCTAAACCATACATAAATAAAATAATTACAGCTACTGAATCCCTTTAAACTAATATGCTTTAGAGAAATGTGTTTAATACACTAATGAATAAATCAACAATGATATTAAATGAGATGATAATACTAGAAGTGTACCTCGAATGTCTTCTAAAAGTTTCCTCAAAAGCTACAAATGACTCACCATCCTTCTTCTTATAGCCAGGGAATTATTTCTCCATTTTCATATGACAAATATTTTCAATGTACTTAGTGAAAAATTATATTTTTTATTATTATACTCCATAGATTAAATTTATTCATGTTCTATCATGTGATTTATAAGATTCCACGACTAACCTTCTTCACCTTCAAAATTATAAATTGATTGAATAACATTATTATGCTTTGAACACTGAAGAATGGAAAATATATGTCCAATGGTATAGATCCATTTCTATATGACTAGTAGATTAGTGTAAGAACTGAAGGAAGGTGTTATTTGAATCATTAATGAATTAATATAATTTTGTTCCCTCTATTATTTTTTTGGAAGCTCAGTGTGATCCATACCTAGATAAATTTTCATGATCATAACAATAATATTTCTCATTCATGCTCCCATAAAATTCAGTTTCTTAGGAGTAAAATCATCGCATCTTTAATCATAATCATCATTAACATGATTACTTTAGGTTAAATCCATTAAAAAAATACCCAAAATAATAGTGTGATCCATAAAAATCATGGTGAGAAACCACGTAATCAAGAAAAACATTTATAGGATTTCTAAATCTTGACAAAATCTTATTGAGATATTAGGTTTAACCAATTTCATTCATTAGAATTACCAATACATTGCGATGATATCATGTTCTTATAATTATCCCTAGGGTTATTATTAATATTTTCCCCACATACATTCCAATGTGTAGCTAAAAATTTCTCGGATACCAACTATAACAAACTATAATTTTTGAACATAGATTTTCCATATTAATATATGAACATTATCAACATATCATAATGATACATTCCAAAATATTATTGGTTTAGTATCTTTAGAGTCATAGAAACAAAAGAAACTAGTTTATAAAATATCTATATCATCTCCCACTTACATCTTCAAATCTAAAATCCTTCTTATATATGCCATACTTAGTACCTTTCTTCATAACCTAGAAAAGAAATTTATGAAAAGGGAAAGCATGGAAGATTTGTAAGGTTAAAAAGTGATATATCAGTGATGACATAATACTAAAATGAAAATAATGGTATTAGAACATGATCTTAATGTTTAAAAACTATACCCTAGATTTCAAAGATCCAAATATTATGTCATGTTAGAAATCATTTTTGTTCACAGGACTTGAATCATATGAGAATCAAAGAACAAGATCTATTAAAATTTAACATAAAAATAAGACATTAATTTTTGGTATGAAGATAAGAAGGAAAATTATTTCCTTATTAGTAAAGAATAATTTCCATGTCTATCATACTGTAATGATATAACTTCCCAAACCATCATCATAGTCAAGGTTCAATCACAAGACCAATCTTGTGGATATATTACCATACTGAACTTGGGTAAAAACCTCTTCCATTCCAATTTATCTCATGAGATATAAATATATACCTAATAAATTGGAGAGGTATATTGGTCCCACATTTCACATAATTAAAATCATACATATGTGTTCCACATGATCATGAATCATTCCATATGTCATAACTCACAGAAATGAAATGAGTTTTTAAACATTTCATCTTTTCATCATAAGTATAAAACATTGAGAGAAATAACATGGATACTATTATTGGATTATATCAACATTAAATATTGTGTATCATAAAAATATATCATCATAGATTTAAAAAAAATTGAATGATCAATTGTAATAATTCATCTTGAAAATCACCTTTTCATTTTTGAAATAACGTCTTTTTAAAAATAATTCACAATTATGAAAGAAAACATTTTCTATTGAAATATACATGGTAACTTGTAAATAAATCTTCAAAAAAATTCATGATGATGGATGGAAAATATATTCATTTCTTATAAATTAAAAAACATTTCTTCTTTATATTTTTCGGAAAAGTCACAGAGTACCTAGTTTGTGAAATGACAAGAAGATTCCTTTCAAACCCTTTTATAAAAAGTAAAACATATGTAAAAAATTAATATATTAATGAAAAATAAATAATATTTCCTTTATAATATTTTTATGAAATATTAAAATAGGGGGAAAATATTCCTCAATGGATACTTAATCTTAAAAAGTCCTTAATATTGATTATATTGTGAAATAAAACAGTTACCTCAAGTTCAGATTGTTTCAAAAGTACTATAGCCTCCTAAATAATAAATTTAAATCTATTATAATTCTATAAAATAGTAATTTCCATAATTATAATATCATATATTATCCTTTTATAACATTTTGACACCCCCAGTTATCAATAATTACTTATTAAATTTTTTTATGGGTGTTATATATATCGTGCATTGCGAGTATTTGAGTTCAATAGTTCATATAATTGTATATTTATATTGTTTTTGTAATGCCCTAGCCACATTTACCTCAATATGGTCTATTATTTTATTACATTGGCTATATCATAAGAAATAAAATCCCTACGGACTGATCGGTTTAGTATCCTTGAAAAATTGAAACACAAACATAAGATTTACATTACATCTTGAAATGAAAACAACATAATGCCTGCTTTGAAAAAAATAAAATACCATATATTATTCCTTTAAGTAAATAATAATATAATTATTCACATACTAGGGTATAATTGGATATAATGATGGTGTGATCTCATATGATCAGTAAGGATAAACAATATAGCATAAGCTTTGACAAATAAGCATAAACTTTTAAGGAAAGGTATGAAACTAAAACATAGAACTTTTAAACAAAATCATCAGAATAATATGGAAATAATATATCTAATAAATATGTTTAAACATTTACATGGGTATTATACTATTAAAATAATAACATACAATATCAATAACTAATCTCATAATGAGGAAATGTATAATGTCTGGCATCATAACAGCATCTTCAAGACCTCATGCCAAGACCATAAATAACCATACCATAAAGGCCACATGCTAAGAAAGTAATTTGTCTCATGAGACCTACTGATGTATCTTGGGTCTATATAGGTCCATTTCCCATCACATACTATGTCCAATGCAATCCTTATATGAAAATGGTAAAAAAAACATAAACATTCGTATTAAAACAAGCATGAGAAAGGTTAATACTATAACCATAAAACTTGAATGGTATAAAAATAGATAATACGTAGTCCAACATATCACAAAACCATTAATATAATATTTAATAATTTATCGTAATAAATTAACCATAATCAATCATAAAATCCAATAGTGGATGTTGACGTAGACAAAAATAATCTAATAAAATAATTAAAACTCTTTGAGATAAATATCCATTTTTTACTTTGAAATTCTTTTGTAGCCACACAATTATAAAAGAAAAAATTTCATATAGAAGTAATATTTTAATATTTTAATAATTCTTCAAAATTTTATGGTTTCATAATGGAATAAAATAGTATTCCGCGCCATATAAGTTAAAAAAAATTCATTCCTTAATTTGTCAAAGTGGATATAAAGTATATAGTTTGGAAAACCAAAAAAATATTCATTTCAAAATATTTTTTAAAAAGAAAATCATTTGTAAACATGAATGTAAATAATATTAATAATTTTTTTAATAATTTTTTTTGAAACAAGGATATTGATGATAAAGATGTCCCATTAGATACTTATATGTAAACTACCACTGATAATAATGTTATTGTGAAATCAACACTTTCCTTGTACTTTCCATTAGTCGAGGGTGAATTAACCTCCTATATAATGAATTAATAATTTTTTTTATATCATACAATAACTATATCTATATTTATTATATCATATATGATCTTATTATATATATTGTTTAATATATTTCAGTATTACCATTATTTCGGGTGTTAACTCCTTTGTTTTCGTTTTCATGTTCTGTTGTCTGTGTAATTTTTTTCATAGGATATATTTTATTCATATAGAGAATGATATTAAGATCATAATTATTAATTTTACTCAATATATAAATTTTATTATAACTATTTAATTTTTAATGGGGATAATTAATCTCACCACGGCGTGGAGATGGTAGGTCATACGTACACACGAGCGATGATATCAAACCATTAATTTTTAAATGACATGGATTTGGATGGTATGTTAATTATAAAGAATAATTATCCTGATATATTAATTATTTTAATCCATTATATCCTTTATTAGCCCATCTAAATAAGGTAAAATTTAATAACAAATTATACCATAACGTTGAGACGGTAGGTAAGACGTACAAACGCATGCTGATATTATTATACGTAGGTTGGATAAATGGAGGAATATAGTCGTCCCATAATTAAAATAACATATATTATTTTATATGATACTAGATTTATTAAATTGGTATAGTAACGACATATTAATAGGTAGGATAAGAATAAAATAAATTGATTGGAATTGGTAAAACAATTACCTCTTCTTCGAGTGTCTCCTTTTTATTTGCACAAATTGACTCCTTATGAGGGATTTATTTACAAATTATGGCTTCTTGTAAGATTTTAAGGATGTTATTATGGTAATTGGTCACGTTTTAGCAGAAAAAATGTCTTTAGGGTTATGAATAAAAGAGGATGGCAGGTCCCCTTTTATACGAGAAGGGAGAGGCACATTTGGAAACTCCAAAACTATTAATTTATTATAAATTTATTTTATATTTTAAATATATCCATGCTAATTTATTTTAATTATATGATATTTATGGGTCATAATCCTCTCATCCAATGATTTTTAGACAAGGTTTGGTTAAGAAAATAATCTTAGATTTTGGTTTTAAACCATAGTTAAGGAGTTTAATTCTTAACCTATATACTTGTTTATTTATACTATAGGGCTAATATAGTAACTATAAAATTCGAAAGAACCCCATTCGGATCATTTATGACATATTTAACATTATAATAATTATTTTGAAGAACTAGGGATTTTTATGAATGTTATATCATTTAATTAAATATTATTTATTTTAAAGGATCATTTTTGTCAATTTGGATACTATTAAATATTGTCATTTTTTAAAATATAAAACCATAATTATAATTTCTAAAAACACTTCTAAATATTTATATACCATTTCTATAATATATTATAAATTATTTATGTCATTATTTTTGTACAATTATATTTATTTCAATACTTTTAACATCATTTATTTGTTACTTCAATTAATAAAATATTTTTTGTTTCACTATTGTGTCTTCATTAATGGTAATTATTTAATCTCTAAAAATTGTCAATAAATTTCTATGATGTATATGATTATATTATATTTCTAAATAATATTTATAGACCACCAAATCAATTATAAAAAAACATACTAAAAATGATATTGTTAATAAAATTTTAATATGACATTTTAACCCTTCTTTAAAGTAAATATAACATATGTATAAATATTACCCAAGTGTATTAAAAATGAATGTTTTTTGTACCTGAGGATTAATTTTGTCGAAATATAATTAAATAATGATATATGGACATGTTTGGTGTAATTTAATTTTATTATAATATTATTTTGACCTTTAATTGCCATATTTACCTTTAACTGTGGTAAATAAAATTCAAAAGATACAACACACCCAAAATTATTTTGATCCTATTAAACCACATTTTTCCTACTAATTACAACCATGTATAACAATTTTTATAAATTTAATTCATAGAATCAGTAAATTTATATTTATTTCCAATCTAGTAAATGTGGTTAAAAGGGGGTTTAAAGTGACATTCAAAAGTACAATAATTTTTTATATCTAATTCAATTATATAAATGATTTAAAAGAACTATAATGTATTAATATACGTATTATTTATCTATTATGACATAAAATTCAGGTTATAATAAAATAATTATTTAAATAAAGAATTATATTTTTAACAATAATGTAGTATTTTTTACTCATCATAAAAAATTAAATATTTTCAGAAAAAATGAAAAACTCACCCTATGGTAATTTTGTTGTTCTGAAGTAAAAAATAAATTCCATTTTGAGAAATAAAAATTTTATAATTTTATAATTTTGTTAATATTATTCATAACCACTTTTTAAATGGCTAGTTTGATAGGTCATGGTGCTCTTTAACTTGATGTTTCATGCAGTGAAATCTATTGAATTTTTTACAAAAAGCATATCGTGGAAGGTTGGGGGTTATATTATTCCCTCTTTCAAATAATTTAATCCTATAATTATCTATAATATCACTAAACAAAAATATTAGGTTGGTTCTTCATCTTATGTTCCCCATGTTCCCACATCGTCATTTCAATTTTATGGTTTCTCCAAAGAAATGTTACCAGACGAGTAGTCTGATTTCTCAAAATGTGTTCTCTTGTGTCAAGAATCTTGATAGGAACTTCACAGTAAGATAGATCTATAATAGTTATATTTTATTATAGGTGTGTACATTCATTAGTTTGGGCATGTATTTTATAATAATGAAACATGTAACACATCCTGATCTTTTGGGTGACTTGGTGGTATTTCCAAACAGTAAGCAACAACTCAAATTCATTCTTGAATTTCAAAAGTTCTGATTGACCTGGGACTTAATTGACCCTTATATACATATATTATAACACTTTTCCAAGGATATAAATTTAAGAAAATCATACCTCATATATGAAATTCCAAAAGCATCTTTTGGTTATCGGAACAACACTTTTTCCTATTTTGATCTATTTTGATAGGGGTTTGAATAATTTTAACCTTTTTTGTTGTTTCCTAAACAAGTTCTGGGCCAAAAAGTTTTAATTCACCAACATCATCCTAACATGTTAGGGTAAGGCATCTTTTTCCATATGATGTTTCATATAATTCCATATGAATACCTGAATGGAAGCTATTTTTATAAGAAAATTCTACTAAAGGTAAATATTGATCCCAAATACCTTAAAATCAGTTGAGAAATATCTCAACATGTCTTCTACAGTTTGAATTTTCCATTAAGATTTTCTACCAGTTTGAGGTTTGTATGCAGCGCTCAAATGAAGATCATTATCTAGGGCCTTCTAAGGACTTTTCAAGAATTATTTTGTCAAATTAGGATCATGGTCAAAAAAATATAGGGGTACACATTTAAGTCTTAAAACATCATTAATATATAGTCTTACTAAACTTTAAAGTGGTAAATCTTCTTTTATAGCCCGAAAATATACTAATAGGTAAGGTAATCGACAATAACACTTATCACATGTTTTCCTCATGGATCCCATGATAGCCCCATGAAAATATCCTTCACAATATCCTTATATATCCAAATATTTATAGGAAGAGATTTCCTGACTCCTCTATGATGCTTCCTTTTAGCCTTTAATTATTTACAAACCAAATGTCTCGACACATAATCAGCATTCTCCCTCTTCATGTAGTCCCACAAAAAATTTTCCATTAAATATTTGTACATCTTATTGACAACAGTTTGTATAGAGAATTTGGAACTATTATAATCATCCAAGTTATCCATTTTTATCTTAGTTATAGATGGAACAAAAAGCCTCTTACCAAATTTGATAACACCATCTTCAACTATGATGTCAATCAGTCTCCCATAAATCAAAGCTTTAATTTTAATTTGAAACTCCTCATCATCATATTGATAAATTTTTATCCTTTCCAGGGATGATGTTTTGGAACCCAATATAAAAAGTAGTGATGTTTCAACTTACATGATAATTATCAAATCCATCTTTACAGTACCCATGAACATATGATCCATTTCAACTCTAATTTTGTTTAGATCTCCATGGTCCTTTATACTCAATGCATATGGCACATTATTTTCCTTACATGGGTGGTAGTGTATTATGAAATGATAATCCGTTAGTTTCTCAAGATATATCCTTTGTCTCATGTTGAGTTCTTTCTATTTTAAAATATATTTCCAAATTTTATGATATTTATATATCTCACATCTATCACTATAGAGATAATGTCACCATATCATCAAAGAAATGATTACTACAACTAACTAAAGATCATGAGTTTGGTAGTTTTGTTCATTGATTTTCAATTTCCTCGATTCATAAGTAATAAAACAATCATTATTTATAATGTAACAACAAACTATTTTCATTAATTCATCATTATAAATCACAAACCCCTCATTTAGAGAATGAAATTTCTTGATAGGACCATTGACTAATATTCACTCTAGTTCATGAAAAAACTCTTCCCAATATTTCTTCCAGATGATTTTAAACCATTTACGATTGATCTTGGTTAAGGGGATTACCAATCAGGAAAAATTATAAATGAAATTCTGATAGTAACATCTAAACCGATAAAACTACATACCTTGGTTATACTCGTCTTTTATTACCATTCTTGGACAGATTTTTCACTACATGATCAAAATACAATCAATCCTTTGATAAAATATAGAAAAGAAAAGAAATTTCTAGAGGTAATAATTCGTACTTTATAGACATCCCATATGGATCATTTCTTAAAAAATCTTCAAATCAATATTCAAATGGTTCTCATAGTATTCTTATATTTTTTAGTATAATATGATTTCATCAAAAAATATAACAAAAATATTATTAAGCTATTATTTGAACACTATGTCCATTACATCCATTAAAATAAATGTTTCATTAGTCAATAAAAATAGAATTACCTTAAATTTTCAATGATCATACCTCATTTGGAATTTTGTATTTAGAATGTTTTCTTTTTTGCACAAAATTGATGATATCCCAAATAAATTTCAATATTTGAAAACTATTATGCTCCACAAAGTTGATCAAAAAAATAATCAGTGAGAGGCAATGGATACTTGTTCTTTATTGTAATAACATTGATTTATATAGAGTCAATTAATATCCTCATTGATCCTTATTTCTCCGTAATAAAAATAAATAAGGCTCCCAATAGAGAAACACTAGGGAGAGTAAATCTATTATTACTTAAATCCTCTAGTTGTTTATTCATCTCTACTAATTCCATTGTTTCTATTATATAGGGAGTCTTTGATATTGGTATTGCATTAGCGGTTAGATAAATATAAAAATCAACTTCACGCTCTAGGGGATGTCCACATAAATATTCTTGAAAATAATCAACGTATTCCTTTATAATAGGTATAAACTCAATTTGAATATTTCTTTTCTCACCCCTATATGTTATTTCTTCTTCCTCCCCAATAATATCATTCAATAATGCTACTCGGGATGGATTTTGATAAGAATTGGGTGATGAAGTTTCTTCTTGAATGGTAATAGATTCCACATCTTCCTCACAAATCATAACATCCTTCTTCGTGAAATAAATATTCCCATAATATTTTGACATCCAATACATGCTAAAGATTATATTAATGTCAACAATTAATACGATTATAAATTTATTAGATAAATCACGTTTTTATTCAGTAATTGGAACTTCCTGAAACATCTTTATTGAAATGAGACTCCCCTAATAGTTTTTCATAGAACACTCTATTATTAATGTGAACTGGAAATATATAACTTTTAAAAAAACATGGAATATATAAAGTAATACAATTATCAAGAATCAAATAATACTTTGGATGAATTTGATGAAATGATTAAAGTACCTACCACCACATCATCAGGAACTTCAACTTTAGCAGTTGTGATCGTATAAGCTTGGAATTTATCTCTTATACAATTCAGGGGCATGTTTCCCTTATGGTCATTAAAATCAATTACATAATTCCCCAAATCCTTACAATTGTAGCATTGAAAATAGGTGGCTTCTTTCATTCCATTTCAATCGTGAGCATGGTGGTCTTTTTTTCCCCACTTTCAAAAAACTCTCCTCCCCTTTAGGCATATACCGGGGTGTTTCCTCCCACAATTACTATAGGTTAGAATGTCATAATTTCCATTATTCACCTTATATCCATTTCCATATTTTTCATTGGACCAATTATTCTCCTTAATTACTATAAAATAATAATACTTTGATAATTCCTTTTCTATCTTAATAGGACATGAGACCATATCGTCCTATAATGTGATATATTGTGAGACTAATTCCTAGTAGAGAAATGGTTTTAATATACCAAATAATCGATCAATGACACTTATTTGGTTTCGTATGTAGTCTGAAACATGCATTTATAACCTTATGAATTAAGATTAATACATTGCAAAATTCTCATCCTCCTTCTTCTTTAGACTTAGAAAATGCTTCTTCATATAAGCTCCTTGATCAAGAGGAACATATTTTTTTATGAAGAGTTACTTAAACTCCATCTATTTCATATTTTCTACCTCTTAATCTTCATTCATGTTTCAAATTAATTATCATGATTAATCTACATCTTTTAACAGAGGATAAACTCTCATAAAAACATTTTCCCTTTTGTTACTCCCAAAGAAAGAAATATTTTATCTAAGGAAATTATACACTACTCACCTAAAAATGGATTTTTAGTCCCATTCAATTTTATAGGTAGTTTTCTAATATAGTTATATAACATTGATCATTAACATTGTGGATTAGGGTACACTATACTGGTAAGTATAATGTTAATAACCTAAGTAAGTTGTCTTATTATAGTTATAATATGTTTAACTGAAGTTGTATCAACTCTACCACTATCATTATCATTCGAAGGAGGGGAATACCTATATATATTATATGCATTGATATGGTTTATGTTCTATCCACTAGGATCCATTACTAAACAATTACATAAAGTAGATTAGGTTACGAATCATAAAGATTTATTTTAAAATAGAATAATACTTAGCATAAATTGAAAAAATTTAGAATATCAAATCCATAATCCTAAAAATGGTTTATTTATGGATATATTTACACGCAAATCCTATATAAATATTCTTAAAAATTTAAATTATCATAACCATATCCCTCATGAGTGTAAACCGTGGTGGGTAGTAAGGTCTTTTGTCATGTACGTGGTTTCCCCATGTCAATCCGGAAGCACATTGTCAGAGTTGTTACTCATAGGTACATCACTACAAAAACAACATCCACTTGTAGTATATATAATGGGATGAATTTTCTAAGAATACTCATATAATATCTACATTACCAAAATTTTAGGATGTTTTTATATACTAATCCTAAAAATCTCCATGAAGGAAGTTTTCCCAAATTAATGTTTTTTCTAAATCTAGTTTCCAAGGTTTGTGTTAAACATACTGTGATACCATCTATAATGCTTAGACCCCAATTACCTGTAGTTAGTTCATTTTTTATAACATTATAAAGATCATAAGAAATCAAATCCTGAATTACCAATCGATTTATTGTCCTTGGAAAACCTATATACAAACATGTGTTTTACATTACATCTTTAAATGAAAACAAAATAGTGTCTCCATTGAAAAATATCATATCCCATACATTATCATTGCAGGTCAATCATAATATACATCTTTGTATCCAATGGAAAACAAAACATAAGAAATGCGTTATCTCAGATGCTCATTATGGATAAAAAATATAGCAAATGCTATAAAAAATATTCTAAACATTGGAAGAATGTTATAAAACTAAAACACATTCCTTTTAAACATTATCCTAATAGTAATATGGAAAGAATAAATCAAATAATTACATTTAACCATTCACATGGATATTATACTAGTAGAATAATCACATGTAATGTTAATAACTAATCTCATAATGAGAGAATGCATAATGTTGAATGTCATGACTATACCATCAAGGCCGCATGATAAGGAAAAAAAATATTGTCAAGGCCAATGACAAGACACTAGTTTGTCTCATGAGAGATACCGATGTATCAAGGGGCTATGATGGGCTATGCTCATCACTTACTAAGTCCAATTCATTACTCATATTAAAAGGGTAAAACATAACATAAACATTCATATTAAAACAAGCATGTGAAATATTAATAATTTAACCATAATCATTGAATGGTATAAAATTATCACATATACAGTCAAAAATATCATAAAACCTTCAATAAAATATAGAATATTGGGTCATAATAAATATACCTCCATCAAGAAAAAAAAAATCCAAAAATGGATGTTGACATATATGAATGTAATCTATTAAATTCATTAAAACATTTTAAGAGAAATATCATTTTTCACATTGAAATTTTTTAAAAGATTAAAAAATGTAAAAGAAAAAATTTATTATAAAAATAAACTATTAATATTGTAAGGGAAGCCTCAAAATTTTAGGGTATCATAAGGGTGATAAATAACCACTTGCGCCATATAAGTTAAAAAAACATTTTTCCTTAATTTTTTGAAATGTTTTTAAAGTAACTCATTTTCATAATGGAGGAAATATTCCTTTCAAAATGTTTTATAAAATGTAATAAATAGATATAAATTACTTTAAAGAATAGTAATAATATTTTGAAATATATTTTTAGGAAACATAGACATGGATGGTAAAGATGTATCAGTACATACTTACATGTAAACAACCTCGAATAATAATGATATTGTGAAATTAACCATTACCATGTAATTTAAATTAGTTGAGGGTGCTTTAACCAATTTTATAATTAGTAAAGTATGTTATTAAATTATACAGTAACCATATCCGTATTTATTATATCATATATGACCCTCTTATATCATTTTTAATAATATTTTAGTATTACCATTGTTTCAGTTGTTAAATGCTTCATTTTCTGATGCATTTTTTTTCTAAGTCATGTTTGTTTTCAATATGATATATTTTAATCATATACCAAAATATATGAAGTTAAAAATTATTTTTTTACTCATTATATAAATTTTATAGTCATTCTGTAATTGTTAATATGGAAAATGAATATCACCACGCTGTGGAGACGGTAGGTCATATGTATGCCCATGAAATGATATCATAACCATAATGATTAAATGGTATGGAATTAGATGTATAATAATTGTTATTAATTATTATAATATTATATTAATTATTTATATTCATTATACCCATCCAAATAAATTATTTTTAAATAAAAATTTAAACCATGACATGGAGATGGTAAGTTCTAGGTACAAACACATGGAGATATTATTAATCGTATCATATATATATGGATTAATATGGTTATTCTATAATTTTAATAAGATATGAGAATTTAGATGATTATTTATTTATTACTTTCTTATCGAAACAACATTGGTAGAGGATGTATAAGAAGAAAATAAATCGAATGGAATTGGTAAAAGAATTACCTCTCCTTTGAGAGTCTCATTTTGATATGCACAAAAGGACTTCTTAGATAGAATTTATGATGAATGTATGGACTATAGAATGAATTAAGGGTATTTGGGAGGATAATTGGGTATTTTATGTTAGATACGAAGTACTTTATAGGTTTAAATAAAAGAGATGGAGGGGTTCCCTTTTATAAGATAGGAGAGGGGTACTTTTTGAAACTCCAAAACAATAACATTATTATAAATTTAGTTTTAGTTTCAAATAACTAAAAATTAATTTATTTATATGAAAAGATGAGAATGGGTCTAAATTATCTCAAAAAAGTATTTTTGGAGGACTTTATGTCACAAAATAAAACATATATTTTGGGTATAACACATAGTTAAAATGTTTTACTCCTTCCATGTCTACAAGACTTTTTATAATATAGGGTTAATATAGTTATTATATATTGTTAGAAGAATCCCAATTTGATAAATTATAAAATATTTGACATTATCATAGTTATATTTCCAAACCTAATATTTTTATTTATTTCATATCATTTAATTAAAAATTATTTATTTTAAAGTATCATTAATATTAATTTTGATAACATTCAAGATTTTCATTTTTAAAAGTATCAATCCATCATGATAACCAATATCCAATAATCCAATATGTCACTAACATGTCTATGATATCTATAAAATTCATGGATTTCAATAATTAAGCTAAATAATATTTATTTTAATAATTTTAATATAATTTATTTTGAATTTCAATTAATAAAGTAATTTATGTTTCACTATTGTGTCATTATTAATGGATATTATTTAATATATAAAAATTATAAATAAGTTACTATGAATTATATTATTATTTTGGAGTTCTAAATAATATTTATTTTCAACCTTATCATATATATAAACTAAAACTAAATATGATATAATTATAAAAATTTCAATATGACATTTTTAACTCTTCATTAAATAAAATCTAATAAATGTATTAACATAAAAAAATTGGATAAAATTTATAATATGTTCAAAAAAAGTATTATTTTGATCAAAATTTTGATAACATATATTTTTAGTATAAGTGTTAGTGTAATTTTATATTATTGTAATAATATTTTTACCTGTAATTTCCTTATTTTACACGAATAGTGGTAAGTAAAATTCCAATGTTAATAATTACAAAAAATTATTTTGATCATATTAGAAAATTTTTTTCATAATTATTACATAAATATATGTGAATTTTTTCCAATAATATTAACAGAATCTATAAAATATGTTTAATGTGAATTCCGTGAATGTGGTTAGAAGCAGGTAAAAGTGACGTTCAAATGACCAACAATTTTTTTATCTATTAATATTATTAAAACAATTTAAATTAACAATATTGGACTAATATATGTTAAATTTATCTATTTTTACTTGAAAATAAATTGATATTAAAACAATTATTTAATTAACGGAGTTGATTTTTAATAACAACGCTATAATTTTCAGTATTAATCAAATATTGAATCTTTTCAAAAAAATAACAAAAATATCACCCTAAACTAATTTCGATGTTCTAAATTAAAAATAGATGTCTATTTTGAAAAATAAAATTTGTAATTTTCATAATTTTATAATATTATTCATAACTGCTTTTTTAAATGACTAGTTTGATATGTTAGGGTGCATGTGAACTCGATGTTGCGTGTAGTGCAAGTTATTGAATAATTTAAAAATAATAATTCAACCAATTCTTGGGGTGTGGAATTTTTTATCAACTATATAATATTTATAATGATAAAAATATCATATATATTCATTATATAAATATTTAAATTCATGAATAAATGTTATATATATAAGAATGAATTAAACCGTTTATAGTGGCAGAATGTTGTATATACCCATGAATGTTGTTTTCATTTTTCGATGGATGAAATGAGAGAATATTAAATATTAATTAACCCTATTAGGATCATTATTGTATAATATATATATATATATAAATATCATATATATTCATAAAATAATTCCTCATTTCTGTCCATGTAAAATATAAATGAGAATCAAATCGCATCTCTCGATGGAAGTAGTAGTCCACACGAATGCACAGGTGATGTCGTTTCCTAAAGCATTGTATATTAATATTGTGTACCAGATATTAAAATTAAAAGGAATAATTGTGTTTTTAATATCATATTTATATATAGATATTTTAATTTCATCAAAATAATCATCCATAAAATATGGTGATAAAAATGAATTGTATCGCTGTGTGGATATGATAAGTCGTATGTATGCACAAGTGATATGTTAACTTATCATTTGGTAAGAAAGAGGGTGTATAATGTTTTCTTAATAATCATAATAAAATGTTAGATTTTTTAGGATACTGGGGTTAATATTTTATGAAAAAATATTATAGATTTTGATAAGGTAAATAATAGTATAAAAGTAAGCGATTTGTTAAGGTGATTAGGTCTTCATTGAAATTACAGTTTTAGGTGTCCAATAATAGGATCTATGGTTAATATTTTGGGAGTAACTGATTAATTATAATGTGTCTATGGAATTTTAGAATAGAATCATTTAAATATTTTTTGAGATAGAATTCTCAAATGATGGAGTGGGGGGAGATGCACTATTTAATAACTGAAGTGAGGCGCACTTTTGGAATATCTCAAAATATTAAATAATAATTAAATCAATCTCAATATGAATGATTCTAATAAGTAAGGGGTTAGAATATAAGGTTAGATAGGTTTTTAATCCCATCAACTACAATAATTTATACTTGTTTTTGTGTCATTTTAAACCATATTATTTTGGTGAATCGATAGTCATCCAATTTTAATTTTAACTACAGTGAAAAATTTTACAATATTAAAAGGTTATAATTTTAACATATAATGTAAAAATTGGCCCATAAATTTGGAAATTATAAATCTATAAACCATATATTATACACCATTTCATATTTCCTGATTGTTATTATTTTTAAATAATTTAATAAAATATTATTTTTATAAAATATCATTATTGTCAATTTTGACACTGTATAGTTAATTGATCATTAGATACATCAATACATTGGTGGATTTCAAATATAATTCTTTCACACATCCCTATAATGTAATATATGTCAATTATACTCATGGTTCATGTTATCTCATTCAAATTATATAACTTTTTATATTTTAAAATCCATTTATTATATTTCTTAAATAAATTGAGAAACATTGAATTAGTGATTCATAAGAAATTACTTGTTGGGAACGTAATGTGTCAATTATAATATATAAATATATTTAATTATTATGGTCCTAAATACCCTGTTTCTTTAATAATTAAATTATTTTATGTATTTTTTAGGAATATATTTATTGAGAATATTATCTTATTTACGATCTTTAATATTTGTTAAAATATTATGAATGTATTTTAAAAGTATTATAGAAAACTTTCCAATAACCTATGTTTTTAAGCATAGAGTATGGTTTAGAAACCCAAAATTTTAAATAGAATGTATAGTTAACATACCCAACATTGTTGGAAAATTGTTGTTTAGAAACCCTATATTTGGATGAAACCCTACATTTAAGGTACTAAATGTCTGGTACATCAAACCTACATTTGGATGAAACCCTTCATTTAAGGGATGAAATGTTTGGTACATCAACACTAATTTTGTAATCAACAATATGTTATCAACCCTAAATTTGGTCTTTTTCAACACATTAATGAACCCAATGTTTGTCTATTCAATGACGTAGTTTAAATTAATGTTATTCTTCGTGATTTTGTAAATTGTCTCAATGGATTTAAATGTCATATTAATTTCATTTACGACCTATTCAAAGGCTCTTATTCAATGGAGTCAATATCTCCTAATATTAAGAAAAGTTCAACCTCTCTTAAATAATTTAAATCTGAATGACATTGATTTTTTAGAAACATTATTGGATCATATCAATTGAAAGAATTCCAACATTACTATATAAATAAAAAGAGTATTTTAACTTTTTTGTATGATTTTATATTTTCATTATATTTTTCTATAAATAAATTCAATATAGAAAACAAAGATCAAGATTCATTTTTATTTCTCATGATTCTACACTTTGGAGAGATACCTGTTTTAATCCTCTTGTTTCTATGTAACTGATAATATTTTTTTTCTATTTTAAATAACGATCATTTACAAATAACATCACCTCAAACCTATTCTTTCATGATGAAATTAATATTTAATGAAGAAGATATATATTCTTTATGTTTTTATTATAACTGTGATAAAAAAGTTTTCAATGAAATAATATCAAAATCTATGTATTTATTGGTTTATTGGCTGCTCGGACATAGTCAAGGAATCATATCAACTCTTCAAAATAAGCTATATAGAAACTGAGTATATCTAAAAAAAATAGAATGATATATAATTCATTTTTGTAAAGGTATCAACAGACTTCACATTGTTGCGAATGTATTATTATAAGAGGAGCTTTCTAGTGAAAATAACTAATACCAAAGATAGGGAAATGGTGGAGTAGACTAGGGGTTATTTGCACCCTGAACCACTACAAAAATTAATTTTTTCTTATTTATGGTTTATCCATTGCTCATAAAACGTATAAAAGAAAACATTTCAAGTATAAATAAATTCGAAAGAATGTTAAAATCCATAATCTATCAAAATTTACCTAATGATAAAATTCACCGCCCACTTATGTATAATTTTTTATTATGACATAAAAATTGATATCATATTAAAAAAATTTAGATAAAGTAGGTAATATCTAGCTGGATCAATGTATAACGTCTATAAAAATATTGATGTCAATGGATGATACTAGAAAAAGTATATCAATTATACATCCTCCATAAATCAATGGTGATAACATTTTATGTGGTAAATATTGTATGATATTTTATCAAAAAAATATTTGATTTAAAGTATATATTATTATTATCAATCCATACTCTATTCTAGAAATTCCCGAAAGATGTGAATCTTCCAAAAAAGTTATGAATGAAATTAATTCAAAATTAATGAATGATGTTATTTTAAGACTTGTTATAATAAAATCAATTGAGTATATCAATGTCCTAATCTATATAAAATGTTACATATGAATTTTTTTCATATAAAGGAAGAAAATGTGTGACATTTAAGGTAATCTTTTTCTAAACTAAACATTGATACCTCCATAATGTACTTTGGTGAGAGAATAACCAAAATTAATGGGACGTTTATGAAAATAGTCAATTATGTTTCATAATTAGGAGTTTTAATTACAAAATCTGATCACATAATTAAAGTACTCAACGTATTACCCTAAAAATCTAATGGGATATCAACTACAATAATTAAATCATCACCAGTCAATGATTTGACAACGAAATAATCTACTAGAACATAGAATATGTGTGAAGAAGAGTTTCAAGATGATTTTGAAGATCATAAGACAATAAAAAGGGGAAATAATTTCCTTGAAATTATATCTCAGAGGCATAAAAATAAATATAATGAAAATACCAAAATATAATAATATTCTCCAGCACAAATTTTGAAATGGAAGCAGATCAGTTATCTAGAAAATTTAGAAAATTAAACATAAAAAAGGGAGGATTCAAAAAAATACATCTGGAAATATGAGAAAAGATCTAATTAAAAAAGATGTTAAAAATGAAAAATGTTTGTCCATATCAGTCCATATTTCCCCCTGTTAAAAAATGAAAAAAGAAATATGGATAAGAAAAATCAGAAGAAAACTGGTCAAGATCATAAGGGGAAATGATCCATAAAGGCTACATGGAGTGTGTCTAAAGACTCCAACAGTTCTTTAGAATTCGACTCATAAAAAATATTCTATAATCTGAAATAAAACATGTGATTTATGGATAAGGGAGATGGTAATATATGATCATATTATTCTTCTATTTTGGATTTTGGTATCTTATAATTAATAATATTAGTTTCTTATTCCTTAATGATTGAAGAAAAATATAAATTTCATATAAATATTATATTTCACTAAAATTTTTCATAATGTTTCTATGTGAAAAGGATTAAGTGATAATAAAACATCTTGAATTAAAATAAAAATTTAATACAATGATATCAAATTGTATTGTTCATGAAAATAGAATAAAGAAATTTCAAAATCATGTATAATCATTCAAAAGTGATGGTTGTATTTTTAAAAAGGGATAAAATTATCAAAATAAGATTGTTGAAAATATTGTTGTTACGAACAAAAATATGTAATAGGAATCATGGTGAAATCAAATTTATATAAAAAATATTTCAATAATAGAATTTAATATGCATGATGTTTCTACTACGGAATGAAAATACATTATTCTATCAAATGTTATTTGATATATCCTCAGATAATAGGAACTAAAAATGATCTAATTTCTAAAACTATGGTTGAAGAAAATAATGTAATTTTTTAAGAATGAAAAATCTAGATTCTTGGATCCTTTCTTTCTTACATATCTATACCTAAAAAAATATGTGTACCAAAAAACATGTTTAAATACATTTGAAGAAAAAAATACCATAGGAATAAAAATCATATTTGATGTATGGAGAGTAGCCACTCAAAACACATGAGTGATGAGTGTTCTGATTTTAATACACATGAAAAACAGTTTGAAAGATTATTCAGCTATACAGACAATCCTAAAGAAAATATTGATGTTGATGGATCAGTTGGAGATCTAATGAAAATTTAAATCAACTGAGTGTTGTATGCTCAAGGTATAAGACAAAATTTTATATATTTCTCAAATTTTTGATGATGGTTTTTAGGTTTATTTCTTTAACAATTACTAATCTATTTTTAATGAAAAATTTATTAAATTTAGATCACTAAGAAATGAAATTTTTATACCCTGTATAATGGTTCCCTCTATAAACAAAGAGTGAATTGATTAATTATTGAGGAAAATGGGTCTTGGATCTGGCATAGAATACATAGACACTTCTATATATTTACTTTATATAAGATATTTAATAAACCATTAGTTTCTAATTTACTAAACATAAAATTTGGTAACGACAGATTTTGTGACGCCTGATAAATTTTAAAACAACAAAAATCATATTTCTAATCAATTAACAATGTTTATACATATAAACTACTTGAAATTGTACACATGGATTTGTTTGGACCACCAAGAGTAGCTATTTTGGAAATAAAATTGTATTTAAATGTATTATTTTAGGGTTTTCATGATTTACATGGGTTTATTTTCTAAATCATAAAATTTAATTTACATCTAATTTTTTTAAAATTCATCAAAATGAAATATATTTTAAATTACTTTCATTAAGAAGTGATCATAGTAGAGAATTTGATGTTAAATAATTTAATCCTACATAATCAAACTTAGTTATTGAACCCACCTTTTATTCCCAAAGAACACATCCAAAAATGGAGTTGATAAAAGAAGAAATGATACAATTTAAGATAAGGCAATGATCATGATAAATTAATAAAGCATTCCTACCGATTTCTCAGTATACGCTATAAAAATTTATTTCTATATCATGAATTAGTTTTAATAAATCTATTGATTAAAAATACTTTATCTTTGGAATAATAGTAAAACTAATGTAAGGAACTTAATGTATTTGGATATACGGAATATATCATGAATACTATGAAGAGCATGGTAAATTTGATCTGATGGTTGATGAAGGAATCTTTTGGGGATATTATGAAACTTATAAAGATCATATAGTGTATAATAGTATTCTAGTATTTTTGACGAATTGGTTCATGATATGTTTGATGAATGTGATCCTTTTTTAAAAAGAAATATCAAAATGACAAAATTGTTGACTCTTTATAAAACTTATTGTTTGAATCACCAAAGGATGATTTTGAAAATGAAATTTAGTCTAGTCTAGGAGAATATGATGGTGATGAAACAAAATGTGTCTTACCTAGAAAATATAAAACTGTAATAGACCATCATTTAGAAACATTAATATGAACGTTAGATAAATGAGTAATTACTAGAAAAAATGTAGAAAAAATATCTAAATTTTTAACATTTCTTTCAATATTAAATTCTTAGACTATAGAAGAAACCATAAATGATGAATGTTGGTTACTCGCTATGAAAGTAGAACTTAATCAATTTAGTCTGAATAATGATTGGGAATTAGGGGTAATACTAAACTGTTATCCATTAATAGTTAACATAATGTTTTTTATTAAGAAATAGGATTATCAAGGAAACATTACTAGAAATAAATCTAAATTAGTAGCAGAAGGATATAACCAGGAAGAAGGGATAGAAAATGCTGAAACCTATTAAATTGTTTATAGATTATAAGAAATTAGGATCCTTCTAGATTATTCATCTCATATAAATTTAAAATTATATGAGATTGATGTTAAATCTACCTTTTAAATTTTATATTAAATGGGGGACTTTATATTGAGGAAACCAGGATTTGATAACTATTATAACACAAGTTTAGTTTTTAATCATACTAATGTTGTTTATGGACGTAAAAAAGCACAAATAGATTAATTTGAAATAATAAAATCCTTTAAATTAGAATATGTATTTCATATAGTGTCACCCAATCCATCACTTTTTATCGAAATTATTTAGTCTCAAATATTATTATATTAATTTTATGTTGATGATGTTATTTTTAGTTAAAAATAATATTATTTTTAATGAATTTTATATCCTTAAGAAAGAAGAAGTTTATATCATTTTGAAGGGGGAATTAAATTTCATTCTAGGATTTAATATTTATTAAAAATTCTATATAAATATTTTAAATCAATGTATATAAATAATTAATTTACTAAAAAAATGTTTTATAAAATACTCTACATATATAAATCCTATGTGTACTAATGTAAAACATGATTTGAAAGAAACTAGAAAACAATTTGAGATCAAATTGTACATATTAATGATAGATAGTTTATTTTGTCTTATTATATTAAATATGGACATAATATTTTTCTATGATTATCTTCTATATTTAATTAAAAAAATAATATCATCATACTATTGTTAAATGAATATTTAGATATTTGAAAGTAAATGTTCTTAAATATATACGTTAATTTTTTTTATTATTTTAACTTAATTTTTTATTTAGATACTGATTTTGGAGGATGTAGATTAGACAAAAAATGTACCTCGAGAACCTATAACTATTTAAGAAAATATTTAGTTTCATGGTTGATTAAGAAAAAAACTCAATTGTTTTGTCAATTACATAGGGAATATATATATCTTCTGGATATTTTTGTGAAAGGGTGTTGTGGATAAAACCAATCTTAAAGGAATTTGTACATAATTTTGATAATATTCATATTTTATGTGATAATAAAAGTGAAGTTATTATTTAAAATAAATACCATAATGAATTTTGGAACCAAGAATATTGATATAGTACATCATTTTCTATTAGTCCATGTTCTGAAAATATATATATTTTTATAATGTTTTAATAATTAATGTCAACTTGCTAATATTTTTATTAAACCACTTCCCATTGTAGGTTTTTATTTTATAAAGGGATAGTTAGAAATATTTAAAATTTAATTATTTTTTACTAACATGTCTTGTTAAATTCTTTATTAATAGTTTTTATTTTATTCAATTATTATTTTCTCAGTTATTGTTAATAATAATAATTTTGTTCTTTTTATGAAAATATCATCTTTTCAAAGCGAGGAATTAATTACTATACAAGGTAAATAGATCGAAAAACCATACTAAAATCACATAAACCATCAAAAAACAATATCTCTCATTCACTTTCACCATCAATCTCATTATTCCAACACTTTTGGCTTCTAGATCTCTCATCTTTTATTTGATCTCCTATAATCCAAACCATGAACCATTATATTTATAGAAATGTTTATGATTTTGAGGACAAAAGCAGGTGAAAAAATTTGAACAAAACAACAACATGTCACCTAAATAAAAATTATTCAAGTAAAGGTAATTGATTTCAAATGTATCCATAAGAAAATTCCACTTGTAGGACATTATCTAGATTTTCACGATCTAAAATGTCTTCTTACTAAAGGAAATATTGAATGTAATATTTTCATAGTAGTAAAATAAAAAATCATTAATGTTTAGTATAGTTTTTGTGACATAGAGGGTGTCATCATATCTCAAGTAAATTTTAGATATTTTTCAGTCTCTTCAAGTGAAATAGATATGTATTTCAAGTGTCCCTATAATGGGGTTTTTCTTTTCAATCATCAGTATGTGGGAAATTAAGAACATAAATCATAGGTTATTATGTTACTACTCTTTTTCTCCACCCAGATATGAAAAATTATATTTATGTATCTTGGGGATGTCCAGAAAGTGTTTGTTAGGTTTATCGAGTCGTCAATAATTCCTTGAACTACTGAACTTGAAATGATACATTTTCCAGACATGTATATGTTCTTTTTAATGATTTATGACATTATTCTTAATTTTAAAAGATACATGATGTGTTAAATGCATGAATGCTTCCATTAAGAGGAAATATTGGATTTTTATTCAAATGGAATGAAAATTTCATTGAGGGTATATAAAATAGGCATGAATCAAGATGTTTAGATGCAAAAAAGTGTAAACATAATAAAATTATAAATGCTCGAAGCCTAAGAAAGGTATACTTCTTCTGATGTATTGTATAAGTTAGGTTGTTATCTGTTGGTGTAGAATACCAATAAGGATATTGTTCTATTTCATAGATAGAGCAAGGATATTTGGAAATTTCAATTACATCATAAATTTCAGAATAAGAAGTTATAGAATCTAGAATATATGATTCAATCCAAACTAATAGATTCATAATAAGATATAATTTCTCTAATCTAGAATATGTAAAAGAAGACCCTCAATAACATGAATAAATTTTGGAAGAAGCACATATTGAGTCCCTTGTCCTCTGACCTATAAATTGGGGTGATCTAGTACCCTAGGATACTACCATTCAAATATTAGAAGTAGATGATTTTGTAAATGGTCAAATTGATTGACTAGAAAAAGTAAAAGAGAAATGCAATATTATTATTATTCAAGGTGAAAATATAAATCAATTTCCTCTTGTTAAATAAGTTTTTTTTGTAAAATTCCCAATGAAAAATCCTATAAGGGTCACCAATAATCAATCAATTTATTTTATAGATAATTCCATGAAAATGGGAACCTTTGAAATTTCTAAGACTACATTGGTTATTTGGTTTGAAAATTGTTGCACTGCTGAAACTGAAAATGAAAATTCCTTAACCATGGTTTAAAGATTCCAAACATATCAACCTCATTATTGTGAATCTTATGATATATTAATCAATAAAAGTGAAGGGTTTATTATTATTTTTAACAAAATGATAGAAGAAAATTTATGTTCTCTAAGAGAGGAATTAGTATATGGTCACCCATAGATACATAATCCCAAACAATATAAAATTTCACAAAGAGACTTTGATGAATTTCATATTGAAATGATTGATCATTTTTTAAGGATATAAATAGATTCTGTTTCTAAAACATATTTTAGATATTTGAAATGGTATTTGGGGATTCAATTTGAATATATTATAAGTAGTTAAATCAGTCCAAAGAATCTACTTCATTAACTAAAAATTCTTCAGATTTAGTAATAATTTTTTAAAACAATTACTATTATAAATTCTAATTTTAATGATTGTCTTCATACTCATCAATGTGATGGTGCACAACTCAATGTTTGGTTATAAATTCCTTGATATCTTATAGAGAATCTAACATCTGTATATCCCAACATAAGTACAATCATAAATTAGTTATTATAGTTATATCCCTGTTTTGTTAAGAGTAAATAATTCATGAATTTATAGTAGTAAAATTGGTTGAATGATTAAATATTTTCCAAGATTCACTAATTTTACGGATACAGTCTAATGAAAATCTGACTGAATATTTAAGAGGACAAATTGAAGAATTAATGGTTATTGTTCAGTATATTCGAGCTTCACCGACCTCTTTTGAACTTTCCCTTTGTTGGTATGTCCTACAGGCCTTCATTTTCTAAGTTGTCTTGTCTGGGTGATTCCCTCTAAGAACTACGGGTCATGTAATGGTATCTAAGCCTTCACGAATTATAAGGGTTCTACCTATCCAATAGAACAATTGAAATAATCACAATATTTTTATGAAATTCATGGGGTCATTTGATATTTTTTATTATCTTTATTTTTTTCATTTCTATTACTAGGTCACATCTTTTAGTTTTGTCATTACCAAAGTGTAGAATTAACTAATAGTTAAATGCTTCATTGAATTTTTTTAATCTATTTTCATATACATTGTTTATCATATTACAATAGGGGGATAAAATTGGGTAAAAACAATATTCAAGATTCTATTACCAGTTTCTATTTTAAATTAAATGGATTAGATATGTTCTGTAATATATATATAATTTTAATCATATAATTTCTATTTTTTCCAATCACAATATTTTCTATAAGATATGGTATGGTTTTGTGACTATCAAAAAGGAGGATATTATTTAGAATTTTTTGTTTGAGTAATACTCTAAAAATATTATTTATTATAATACAAACAAAGGACATTATTTTTTTAAAGACGAAATAAATTCATGTTTGTTTCAGGAATATATTTTGTGTGAAGATTATAATATTTAAGGGTTATGTTTTTTTTAGAATATACATATTGTTTTTTAAAGGTATTGTAGAAACATTATTCAAACTCAACATTTATAAGCATAGAGTTAGGTCCACAAACATTACATTTGAACCAACACGTACAGATCATATACCAAACATAGTTCGAAAAATATTATTTATCAACCCTACTTTTAGATTAAACTCTTAATTTTAGGAAAAAATGTATGGTAGATCAACCCTAATTTTGTAATTAATCATAAATTTTCAACCCTATGATTGGAGTTTTTCGACACATGAAGGAAACCTACATTTCAATATTCAATTCCAGAGTTGAAATTAAAGATATTCTACATGATTTCAATAAAGGTCTCAATAGAAGTAAATATCATCTTAATGTTGTTTTATGAATTATTCAAAGGATTGTATTAATTGGAGTAAATCACTCCCATTATTGATGGAGGTAATAATATCTTAATGAATTTAAATTTTAATGATTGCGATTTTCCATGTGATATTCTTGGACTGATCAATATAAATAAATAAAATATTACTGTATAAATATCAAGAGTATATTTTATTTATATAGGAATATATATTTGGAATATATTTTGAATAAAAAATAGCTAGAAATAAACAAAAAATAAATTGACTCTATTATTTCTAAAGAGTCTACAATTTTGAAATATAAATGTTTTGAAACCCTATTTAACTATGTAACTGTAGTTAATTCTTTTCTTGTTGCAATTTGAATTAAATAAAATTCAAATATAAGATGTCTTCAATGATATTATCTCCAAAATACATTCATATTGGAAGAATAAGCTTTGTATTCTATCAGTTCTTATTGCAACTATGATAATGATCATGTCAATTCAATCAAACCAGACTCCTTTTAGATATTGGATTTT
Organism: Viscum album; assembly: GCA_963277665.1. Classification (NCBI taxonomy): domain Eukaryota; kingdom Viridiplantae; phylum Streptophyta; class Magnoliopsida; order Santalales; family Viscaceae; genus Viscum; species Viscum album. Next base: position 867,963,803 of record OY728160.1, on the reverse strand, counting down.
CATATGATAATCCCAAAAAAGAAAGAGTATAAGATTCTGAAACTAATATATGGATAAATTACATCATTTTTAAAGAATATTAGGGATTTTTAAATCCTTTTTTTAAAGATATCAACTTCTTGCACTCAGTGGTGAAAGTCTTATGATAAATAGGACCATTCTAGTAAAAATCACCAAGCTCACAGAGAGTGTGTTGGTGGAGTGGACAAGTTTATATTTGTGCCTCTAACCACTATAATTTTTTTTATTCATCTTTAATTTTTATCCACTTCTCAAACTTCTTATTGAAAAGAACACATCATATCTTCATAAAACAAAAAGTTTGTTAAAAGTCATAATCTATCATAATTATCAAAAAGTCACAATTAACCCCCTCTTGTGTATATTTTTTTTATTCGGAAGTAACATTAAGGTAATTATATAATTATTAGAAATTAGAAATTTATTTCTATCAAAAATATAATATAATTAATATAAACATAGACATGTATATTCATTCAAAACACAGTGTTCCCCTATATAAACACAAAATAGATATTAAAAACAAAGAGAGTTACCTTTTTCAACATTCTTAGATTTAAATAAAATTAAATTGATTTTCATGGAAAATTTTCCATTAAAAAAATGTAATTTAGGGATTATGATTTCAATGGTATAACTAATTTTATCAAATAAGAATTTGGATGAAAGTCTATTTTCATAACAATTTTTTTAAATATATTTTTTCTTGATTTACACATTATTGAAGTAATAAATTTACCACGATTATCATTCATATTCCACTGAAAATAAAAGGTGATTATTTACAAAAATTGTAACCTCTTAATTCCAAATCAGGAATCCATTTTATCAAATTCAATTTTTAAATGTAGCTAGAATTAATTTTAAAATAATTCAGAAGAAATTGATAAAAACATATTTTTAGAAAAAAATATATTATTTGCATAAAATTGGATTTATTATTTTCATATGATTAAGTAAATATTTTTTTTGATATTTAAGACATTTTTTAAAGTAAACAATATATTTATTTAATTATCATTAGTCACTAGTAGGGAATAATTCAATATATTAAGAAAAATTAATTTACAGCTAAAAATATTTTTTCAAAATAAACATAACTTTTAAATCCAAATAATATATTTTTAATTATCTTCATATGAAAAAAAATTCATTTAAAAAGTATATATATCATAAATGTCTAATAATTTATTTATTACTATCCATACATGATAATCCAAAATCAAGGTGATAGCAGACCAATAATATTTTTACAATGGATAGTGTTTCCTTTAAACACGTTGATGTATATTACACAAGCTATTGAAAAAATAAATTTCTTTAAAGATTAATATTTCATAAAAATATCAAGGTATTACTGTTATAATTTATTCCAATTATATTATAACATCTAAATATATTTTATATATTGATATTGTCATATCAACATTTTTGAAGGATATATTGAGGAGGCATAAGAATAAATAAAATGAAAATGAATTGTTGAGAACTATTCCTCCTTATTGGATAATCTCTTTCTATTTTCAAATAATTACTTCCTATGATGTTTTTCATATTATAAAACATTCTCTAATACATTGTTAGTGATGTATGGATATTATTTTTATAGGTATTGGATTAATATAAATGATTTAAATGTATGAAGATTAAATGAGAGGGGTGTCCTTTTATAATGGGGGGAGAGTACATGCTTGGATGTTTTAAAATGAATAAAATATACACATGATTTAAAAACATCAGATATATCTAAATTGAACCATTATTGTAACATAGATGAGATAAGGTCTATATATGATATCCTAAACATATTTTATGTTTAATAATAATATTTCAACAATTTTTTTTTGTTTTTTTAAATTTCTATACTACCAAAATCAATGTTTGAAAAATAAACAGAAGACATATTTTATTTAATAAAAAACTAAAAATTTACATTTCAACAAGGAAAAAAGAACCTTACTATCCATGAATACCCATTAAGAGACCTATCAAGATCATCGGGAGACCCCCAAACATCACAAATAACCCACGAAGATAGTGAGCATCCATCGAGTCTATCACAACGAAGAACATTATAGATATAGTTATGGAGACCGAACTAAGAATTAATTTTATGTAAAGTACAATATTCACCAAGTTATTTTTAATGTATTAAATACCATAAACAACTATTTATAATGATTTTCTAACCATAAGTAGCGGTTGTGGTCCTTTGGTTACCATTGGTTTTGTAACAGTCAAAAAATCCTATAACTATTGTGTTTTTGAGGTATTTTGATTTTCTATAGTATTTTGAATAATTTAAGTATTTTAAGTATAAAATCATTTTAAATGTTCTATTTGTTTGAGTGATTTAAAGTTGTACCATTGAACATATTTTAATTAAACTTAACATTATATGTAGAAAGCATAATGTTTTAAAAATCAAAAATGTATTTGAAATCATGACATTTGTGTTCTAATTAAAATATAAGGGGAAACACAAAGGTTTACTTAAATTAATTCAAATAGAAGTATACATATTATTATGATAAAATAATTATGTATTTGAATTTGAAAACTTGTTTATGAATACTCTTATTAATTGAAGATATAATTTTAGTTAGGAGATGACATGGTATAATTTAAATGTTGATTTGTGTACTATAATGTTTCAATTTTTAAAAAGAAGGCAAAATCATATTTTAATGTAATAAAAATTTACTGAAATTGTTGTTTTTTTAATTAAAATAAATTTTTAATACATATTTTTTATGATTATGGTATATTTTTATGTTTTATAGTATGTTTTGATTAAAAAAAGTTTGTGAAACCCATAAAGGACAACCCAAAGATAGCCAAGAGTGGAAACTCACACAATCCCCCTAAGAAGTGTGAGGCCAAGACTTTGCCCCTAAACCAAGGCAGGCCTTTCGTGAGGGTGCACACACACCCCCAGGAGCACAAGTAGGAACCAGAGCAAAGCCACTGTCAGGGGATGCCCGTCAGAAGGGTGTGGGCGCAGATCCTTCCTAGAAAAGGAACAAGTACAGGGATGTATAGGGGAGGGGGAAGAGAACCAATTGAGAGATGGCTGGGAGCTCGAGGCTTATAAATCCGGCTTTGAATACCAATTTTTTCTATGTGGGGTGAGATTTTACTTCGTCAATGAAATATTAGCCATCTGATCTCACCACTCAATATCTGGAATGAACAATCTAGTATTGGGTTCGAACTCCACCACTTTGGTATTAAAACCAAATTTTATTTGGAGAAAATGATTGCATATGCGTTTAATCTCAACCCATCATCACTATTTAATACCACGATATCGCCCTAGTCATTCGATTAGATCCGCAATAAAATATACACCATTCAAGATGTTATTAAACACACAGTTTTTTCATTTCCGTCTAATCAGAACCCACTTGATATGGACTATCTGATCATTTCCACATATTATCCTTTCTTTTTCTTCTTCCACACATCAAACCAGAATCCCACCCATAGTTTTCTTCTCCTCTTCTTCTTCTTTTTCTTCTCCATCGAGATCCTCCACCTCTATTCAGGCCGAATCATGATTTTTACCCATAATCCCTCCTTTTTGTATTCATTCTTTTATTATATTTCATTTTTACTTTATATTCATAGGATTTGTGTTTTAATTTCTACAAATATTATTCAGTTATGTATATATTAAAATCATCGATGGATTTCATGTTTATTTTAAGCAAGGTTTTGGACTTAATTCATTTATGTAAATTTTTCAGAGTCTTTATTTATAATTTGTGTATGAATCATTATATATAAAATATATATGTACACATCTTATAGAAACCCTAATTGCACTTATAATTCTACCCAAATTTTCTCCCCGAAACCTACGAACAACCATTGTCAGACCCTTTAATTCTCTTGAAGCCGTATAAGGGATTAATCTGATTCACTTTTAACATCTTTTTTATGCCTTTTTGTTTTTATGGATATATATATATATATAGTTTCTATTCCCAATCCTATCATGTTTTTCTAAATATGTTTATAAGTGTTTTGAGAGTGAAAAACTCTTGAAGGAGATTTGTTTTTTCATTAACATAAACATGAAAATCCAGTTTTTGTCTACTATTTATTTATCATGAAATATATAAATATTTATATAATTTTGTTAGGATTCCAATCCAAATTCGTTTTTGGGGTTTTTTTAATACATGATATCAATATTAATAAATATTTTACGGTGTATAACCCTTGTAAGGGTAAATCTTAATTTGTGTGTGTTTGAAGTATATATATGTATATATGAATATATATTATTATATTCATATATAGAAAACGAAGCAATTTTTTGGGTTTTATGATATTATTTGATGATCATTTGTTTTTAAAGAATGTTGTTAAAACATGTAATACATTAAAGGGTTTATTTCATCTTTTTTAAAATGAAAAAACTTTGTTTACAACCTATGTATATATGGTTATATATAAACATATATATATTTATGTTTGATTATGTAACAAATACTAATCAGGTCTTCCTAAAGCTAATTCTTATTGATCAATGTTTTTTTGAAGGGTCCAACAATTATAAGGATTTATTAAACCTTTTATCGGGTTTTGAAAATCCAAAGTATGTACCTTCTATAAATAGGTTTTTATATAATTTTCAAAACCCACATATAGACATATATGTATTTCAATTTTTACTTCTTGGGTTTTAAATAATTATAGCTATATTAGTAATTTGCACAATTGTAATCATGCTTACGCGCGCGCGCACACACGCACACACACATATGCATAAGAGCATGGGACTGATTACCTTTTCTTTTATACATGAATACCTAACATGAAAAAATTCTTTTACATCCATACATTGTATTTCCATTTTCGACAAGAAATGCCTTTAATTATTTATGTTTATGTTTTAGTCTATTTTTGATATAATTAACATTTCATGGTTTAAAAAAAGTATCTCAAAGTCGAAACATGTAAACCATGGCATGTAAAGGTTAACATTCTTAATGGTTTAATGTAAGTGTTATTATCTTTTGAGACATCCCATCATTTTATGTGTACTGAGTATTATCAAATGTGAAAAATAATACCATTTTAGTCCAAACATGCCACTTTTAAATCTTTTTCAACCATAAACTAAAACTAATAGATCTAGTCTTTTTTATATTCATTTCATAATTCATTTCAGTTATGAGTATTTAAGAAAAATATTATGGATTAAGAATGTATGTTCCATGGTAGTATGGGACAGTATGAAAAAAATACCATACTATGAAGTATGAGGAATGTATTGGACTTTAATGATGTGACAGGTGTGCCAAAATGACAGAGTGCTCTAATACAATGGGTAATGTAATCAAACTCATGATTTAAATTTAAATGAATCATGAACATGATGCTATATTTTTTAAATAATATTTAAGGTAGTTGACCACAATTATGTTGGGTTTTTACCTGTATAGTCTTGGGATGAGGCCTTAACAAAATGATTATATAATTTCTTAGGGAAAGGAATTAACAAAGTCTAGAATTATACATTCCCTCACTATGTACTAGTATATTACCAATCGAGGGATTAATCATTTGGAAGAATATCCAATGGTTAGAAAAATATTACGATAATGGTGATGAATTCATATGGAATAAGTGAAACATGCACATGGAACATTACATAAATAAAACAATGAAACTGAAGATTATGTTACATCTATCAATACATGAATTTCATACAAATTGTTAAGGGAATAATGAATTTTTTACTTGTGAAATTTTAACAAAATGGTAAATTTATGTCTCAGGAGTACTTACAACTTTTCATGAAACCATTAAAATTGGTTTTATTTCTTATGGATTATGCAACATTCCAAGCATTTTTTATGCATGTATATGCACTCTGATTTTTGTTTTACATAATGTTTTAAAGTAAACACAAATTTTTGTTTTGTAAGAGGTTTTTTTGAAAATATTACCATGTAACCATTTAAAAATTAAAATGATTTCCCTCAAGAAGGGTTTTATTCATCTTAATGAAATTTAATAGGATTATTTCAAGGTTTATTTTTTTAAAAACAAATTGCATAAAATTGTTTTCAAACCCCTTACATGGAATTCTTATGCTCACCCTATGATTTCAATTTGTTTTACAGGGTTTATTATATTTTTCCCATGATTTTAGTACTCCTACATGACGAGAACAAAATGAATCTTAACTTTTTCATGTTTTTGGAAGAGGTGTATCAACATCATCTAGTTTTCCATAACATAAGACGAAACAATATTCTATAATAGAAAGAGATATGTTATTTTTGTATGCATGTGTCTCTCAAAAACATTACACACCATGTTTTAGGAACTGACTTTGGGATTAATTGGTCAGGGTTTCTAAACTACATATGGTTTTAAAATACAAATAAAAAAATAATATCATTTCAATCCTTATATTCTTAGTGTAACCCGTGTTAAACCCATTTTAACATTAATTTTGATAATTAATTTTATTGTTTTCATTATTCATTATGAAAAAAAGATTAAATTACTATATAACAATAATTATTGTTATTTAAAATATTGAATATATTTTACCAATTTCTATTCACATAATAGATAGAGTTTATATTAAAATTAAATCCACAAGAAGGATGAGAATTTGATTTTCCAATGAAGAAGTTTTCTTATGTAAAAATTGTTTTTTATCAATGTTAAAAAAATTATTGATTCAAGTGAACTAAATTGAAATAATAATAAATTTTTTTAATTAATTTTAATTTTAGAACCATATGAAAATAAAATTTGACTTGTTAATTATTTAAATGAAAATGCATGTTTTAGTTAAAATAACTCTTTTTACCTATTCATCTAAAAATATTTTTTAAAAATATCAAAAAATCCATCAAAGTTAATTTTGAAATATTAACATAAAAATTTATGGTCATTTTTTTAAAACAAAATCTAAAATTGGAATAAATATTATTTTTTTAAAGAAAAATAACAATCATGTTGATGAAAAAATGTAATTTTGAATCATATAATGACTTTACTCTAAATTAATAACTCATTTATCATTATATTTTTTTATCTAATAGCATTATTAATAAATTTAAAATTATTATTATTATTATTCATACCACCAAATTTTCGTATAATGTTATAATTTTCATGTTTAATAATAATATTAATATTATATTATTGTTCGTTAAAAATAAATGTTGATTGTAATGTAATCTATTGAGAAATTAAATTTATTTGGAAAAATATTCCATTAAAACTCATGGAGTTACATTATTCCTCCCTTAAAATTTATTTTACCCCAAAAATTACTTTACTTTGATACAAATAAATGATGATTTTTCTGCCCCATCATTACTTCATGTTTCGATGTAACTCCTTCATATTGGTGGTTTCCCCACAAAAATTTGATCAAGTCAGTGGACTTGTTTGGTAAAAAATTATCTTTATGACCTAGAATCTATAATGGTTATTCCTCAAAAGAGTGATCTTTCTCCAATAGTAAAAACTATCTGTTTTGTAAATGTTAAGGGATAGGTTTTTACTTAGGAGTGATACGTGGAACACATCATTGACTTGAGAGAGGTTTGGTAGATGTTCTATGTGATAAGAAACCAGCCATACTTGATCAAGTATCTAAAAATGGAGAAATGCCGTGGGATTTTCTTCCATTTCTTCTTGAATATCATTACATTATTCCATGGATAAATTAAAAAAAACTCCATCCCACTAAATTCAAAATACAAATTATGTTGATGATTGATAGAATAACTTTTTTATAAAGTCTATGATACTTTTTTGTCCTTATAAATTTCTCTAACATTCTATATGATTTCCTCCGCAAGAACAACTCTCAATACATTTAATTCTCTTACATCATTCCAACACATCGGAGTTCTAAAATTCATTCCATAGAGGGTTTTATAAGGAGCCATCAGAATGCTCGAGAGAGAGTTATTATTGAATGAAAACTCAACTATAGTATGGTGTTGATTAAAACTAACATTGAAATGCATAGGAATAGATCTCAACATATCCTCTAGGTTTTGAATGGTCCTCTTAGAATGACCATTTATCTTAGGATGATGCATCATACTGAAACTTATTTCTATATTTAGAACATGTTAAATACAAATACAGATCATTGAGGTAAACCTTGGATCTTGATCAGATATAATATAATGTGGTACTCCATTAAATCTTAACACTTCCTTTATGTATATCACGGACTAATATCTCGATATAAATATTCTCTAATTGAAATGAAGTGTGATTAATTCAGAAGTTGATTGACTATAACTCTTATAAAATATTTCCCTTTAGTTGTTTTAAAGAGTCCTATGGAAAAATACTTGGTTTTTTCCATTTCCATTATAGTATAGGTAATGTTTTTAACATACATATATACTTTTATCTCTTGGAATTAAATTTTTCAAATACCCATAAATGAGGTAAAAAAATACAATATATATTGTCTTATATTACCAATATAAATACTATTTTAGATTTATATGGATCAATACTTATAGGAAAAAAATAGATAATAAATAACTATACAACTCATCTTATTGATCCTTAAAAACTTGTATGGGAAGAACACATACACGGTTCATGAAACTTAACATTACATCAAAATAAATATTAAATTTAGAAACATTCCAAACCTTATTATGCATATCTACATCTTCCTTATGTACATATTTAATCTTCACTTAGATGGATAGTTAAACACTCATTTAAGAGAGATATGATTTCCCCCTTCCTTAAAGATCTTCATATCCATACACTGAAAATCTATAAATATCAGATATTTTATTATCCTCGTCGTAGATAATATTGAATGATCCTTTAGACCCAAATGTTCTATTTCCTATGGTGGTAATGTATTGAGGATACATAATCTTTTATCAGTTTCCACAATCTTTAATGTAATATATTCTACTCATTCTATTTGAATATATATATATATATATATTAAAACATTATGATCATTATATACTAAAAATTTCTCCACAAATATTATATATCCATATTATTAATGAAAAATCACCAAAGATGACTCCAATTCAGGAGTTAGGTAATGTTTCTCATGGGCCATCAATTTTAATGAGGAACAAGATCTAATAATATCAATTCTTATTAGGATGCATCATATTATCTTCATTGAATAATCACTTAATTTTACAAAGACATATCCACTACTTGGATACATATGGACAAATGAACTGAGTAACATTCCCTTTTGTTCCCTAAAATTTTTATCACGTTCATATATCACAAGGAACTTCACTTCCTTCAGAGTTAAAATAGTGAGTGGATTGGGTGACCATGAGATATTTTTACACAACATTAAAAATATCTATCCACACCAGGAAATCATTGCTCTTAATCACTTTCATTATTCTGGGCCAATATTCAATGGCCTCTATAATTGATGGATATCACAATATGCCCTTATTTGATATTATATGACCCAACAATGAATATTTTATAGCCAAAATTGACACACACAAAATTTTCATTACAACATCACCTTCCTTTAGGTTTTTATTCAATTTTTTAAATTATATTCATTATCATCCATTATATTTTAATATATACTAATATCATACATAATAAATACCAAAAACTAAAAATATTAATCTATAAAGACCTTATTCATTAAATCTTTGATGATATAGACAGAATTTATAATAAAAAACATCATCCCTATATTTTTATAGTATTCTTGCCTTGTATGGAATGTCTTAATTGTTATATACTCCTTATTGATCCTTAATACATGATATCAAATTAAAAGTTCAATCCTGGAAAATTGTTGAACTCCAAAGAATTTTTCTAACCATTCATCAATATGGGGTAGAGGAAACATGTTCTTTATTATGATTTTTCAGTTTTTGATAATCCATTTATATACTCATTGGTCCATATTTATTCTAAATAAAAAGAACAATTTTTCCACAAGGTAACGTACATGGATGAATGAATCCATTAACATGATTATTATATATTTTCTTCATCAATTACTATAAATAAATCAGGGGCATTCTATAGGTAGTGTTGAAATTGTTGTACCTCTAGTAATGAGTTCTATTGAAAACATATCTTCACAATTTGGTTGAATACTAGGTATCTCCACTAGAAATACTTCAACAAAATCCGTAAAAATATGAATATATTTGAATGTTGAGTTTCACCCCAACCATATGAGATAAAAACCCATTTTTTTGATAGGAATCAAGAGTCATACAACAGAATTGATTTTTATTGGCATTTCATATTTATATTCACGATAATAGGTGATCATAAGATGGTTCATAATATACGATTTGACTTCCCTTCATTGAAAATTGATGTGGAAATTATATAAATAATCCAATATATTACTAAAATTGCATAAAATTCAACTATAGTGGGAATAATGATATTTATTAAAACAACATTGCCAAAAACTTTAACCACAGAAGAACCACATACATTATATGTGAGAATCTTACACTTAGGGGTTTTCATTGTTAATGAATGATATAATCATTTGGGTGGATTTTTTATATCATTAGAAACATCTAAATATATAATTGAATGGGTAGATCGAAATTTTAAAATGGAATAAGTAGTTATATAGTGGGTGATAAGTGTTACTTTCACAAGGTTATTACCATAACCCTCATTAGAAATAATAATCACATAAGATTTCCATTTTTTATCATCTTATGAGGTTGATGATGTTGATCATCATCATTATCCATCATATTTGTGAACTAGTTATCATAATTATCATACAACTTTCATATGATACATTGTAGTGTGAATAGTGATTTCTGTGGAGATTTACAATTATTTTTTTATTTAGCTATGTTTATCCCATCACCTAGAGAATCATACACTCTATGATATTAATTTCCACACATAAAACATTTACTAGCCTTATTAAGAATATTCAGGTTTTATTCGACACTTTTTGTATGAATGAAATGTCATATTATTATCACCGTGGTTGTTAATGTATCCTTTGAATTCAATATTTAATTTCTTATTAAAACTATGATATTGATAGAGGGATCCAATCTCAATTTCCATTATTATAGAACAAAAAAAGATTTATTCATATCTACTAATGTCTCTTATGGATAATACTATTTGGATACTTGGATTCAAGCCACTAATGAATTGAAAATCTTTTATTTTAGGTTGTATGGTAATAAAAAATCTTACATAACAATTTTTGTAAAATTTTCCTCATAGGTAACAAGGGATTCATCATCTTTATGATTTATCTCAAGGAATTAAATATATATTTTCATAGGAATTATTGGATGAAATTACTTATTGATAAGTAAACACATAGACACAACAAAATATTAGGATTCAATTTCATCAAGTTGCCTCATATTCTTGATACGAGATGAATACTTTTTTTTCATCATCTTTCAGAACATAGATAATAAAAATTTATTTTCCATTATCTAAACACTAGAGAATGTAAAATATCATTCCAATGGTACTGATACATTTCTATTCAACTAATGGATTAATGGAACCCCTAAAATAAGGTCGACGTTTTCTCATGGAGGACTCAACAAGACATTGTTCCATACTTTTCTCATTTGGAAGTCTATCTTGATTCACAGATTGAGAATGAATTTTTAACATTGTAAGGAAATTTATTATTACAACTCTCATAAAATTAGGTTTCCTGGGAGGAAAATTATTGAATTTTTTAGTACATTTTCTTTATGGAAAAAAATTCCGATTTTATCCATTGACTAAAACCAAAAAACAAACTGTAAAAAAAGTATCATAGTGGGAAACCAAATTATCACAAAAATTCATTTATTGGATTTATAAATCATGACACCATGTTTTAAATATTTGTATCCTCTGGTTTTACCAAGTTCCTTCATCATAATTATACAATCAAAACATTCTTGATGGTTTGTAAGGTGTTTGTGGTTTTTCAAAACATTTCCTTTAGTAGTGTCAAACCATGTGATCAGAAAAGTCCATAATTGTGAACCAGGTGACATTCAATCCAAAAACTAATACATTCATTCCATAATAATTCCCCCTATGTGAAACCGTTTCATAGCCACATCCACTTTTAAGATCCATATAGAATGTTAATTATTTAGAAACCACTAACTCTATCCTTTAGAAAAATTCCGGGTTATTTTATTATACTTCGACATATCCTTAAACTTATCCGGAGGGTTATCAATAAATATTTCTCATTATAGTTCTAGTTTTTAACAAAACCTACCCCTAGATACCATCTATCAAAACCCAAAATTTTCATTCACATATATTTCATCATAATTGATGCATATTTTTTACGTTATATAAAAAATACTTGGGGACATGAAATTTTGTGTATTTGGAAACTTAGATACATAAGAAACTATTTCATAATAAAATGATGGTATTTACCACTAGGTTCTTAATTATTAGAACCCATATTTTATAGATAATAGATTATATCATTTATTACTACATTGGGTAAGGAAACATAAAAAAGGGTGGGTTTATATTCTAAGTAAGAGTAAACAAGATAGATATTAAGGATTACTTAAACATAACATGAGAATAAGTATATTATAGCCTGATTATAAATATTTGTAACTATATCTTGTACAATATTGATCATAATCATGAATCATGGAATACATCTTTATTGATTACAAGACATGAATCATAAATGACTCATTGAACCTGAGCCATGGGAGAAAAAATTGGCATATGACATAAATTGGTGGTATTAAAGTTATCATAGAAAATCATTTCCTTTAATATATAGGATAATTTTTAAAACCATAATAGTGTAATAGGTTCACAACATAATCCTACATAGTGGTCAAGGTTAATTCACAAGACTATCATAGTGTATAATGTCTCTTATAGATCTTGGTTTACTCCCCATTACAGTCATGTTTATTATATTTTATAATCTCTATCCAATATATTTGGAAGTATATATAATTATGAGCCCCTAACTTATAATTTAGATCATATAGATGTGTTAAAAAATATCCCACAACATTCATCATATCACAAACTGGGGAACCTAATTGGGTTTCATAAATATTTTATCCTAGAATATCCCAGGGAAAAGTAATAGTCTTTATTGGAATAATATGGGGAAAAGAGTTTGGATTCTGAATATTGATATCATAATATTTATAGAAAAAACAAAAAAGGAATATGGATTGTATCATTGGGACATATCCCCACATTTTCATATATATAATCAGGGGTTATTGTCATTGATTAATAGAAAAACCACTAGAATATTCTGAGAAACATTTTTGAATAAATTATAGTTTCCCCTTTTAAAATAAAATTTTAATATATAAAAATATTCGAAACATTAAAATACTATTTTTGAAATAAAATTCAAAATATGTAAATGTTTACTTAAATCAATGGTTAGTCATGATTGTGGTAAACAACAAAAATTCCATAAACAGTAAGTTAATTATTCCTTCCTCATTTTGAACAAATCTTAAAAAGAAAAATGTTCGGAAAACAAAAAGATGATTCCTTTTTAAAAAATTCGAAAAAAGGTAAAAAAAATAAAAAATTAATTTAAATAATCATTATAGAAAATAAAAATCATTCTTTAAGTCATTTTTAGAAAACGTGGGCATTGAGGATTAAATGTTTTTGATCATGGAGAAAATTATATATGTTTTTCGGTAAAAACCTTCCCTTTGGCTCTTGAATAAATAAATTGAGTAAAATGACCGAAAAAAATTTATTTTTTGGAAATAAATATTGGTGAAAAAATTATGATTATCTTGAGTGATATGTCATAATATTCTTTAATCATAAAGTTAACCATAAACAATCCCAATAAATATTGAGATTTTAATGTAAAACTATTACAAGTTTTGTAATTTTTTTAATTGTAATGACCATGAAAGATAAAAACATAGAAGGACATGTATATCCCATAAATTACATAATAATAATTATAAATAAATTCTTGAGTATTATATACACCACACAAATAAATAAATGGTGACTATGAATATTGTCCCCCAAAAATAATATTTGGACAATAAATTATACCTCAAGTCTCGAATTTCAACTTAAACATTAAAACAACATGTATAATAAATATATGTTTTTTATAAATCTACTAGACAAAAGTATTCAAGTATATCATACCATATATGATGTACTTTCTACCTTTTATATTCTCATTATCAGAAATTCTTTGATAAAATCACTCCTTTGGGTAATAAATGCTTTATTTTTCATAGTTGTATTGGTCTTGTAGTTTGGGTCCCTGTAATTTGATTATTATTATATCATATAAATAATTTTATTAATTATATAAATATCATATATATTTATTATATATATTTTTATAGTCATCATAAATTAGAGAATAAAAAATGAATTACACCAATCATGAACATAGTAGGTCATATTTACACATGAAAAATGATTCCATTTTCTCAATGGATTGAATGGAAGAATGGTAAATAATAATTAAAAATTTGAAATGCATATATATATATCATATATTAAATTAAATATAACCTCATTACCATCCAATTCAAAATAAAACGGAAAATGAATCACATCACTGCAGGGAGGCTGTAGTCCCCACGTATGCACGAGCAGCGTTATCGTTTTCCAAAATATTTAAATATAATAAGTTAAATGTGGTTTTATAATTACATGAATATAAATATATCATTATATTCATGTATTTAAATTATATCCATTTATAAGATGCAGTTATAGAAAAAAAATTACATCAGTTCATGTGGCGGTACTTCATCATACACACGATCGACTATTTCATTTATCTTTTAATGGAAGAGGATATGGATATGGGTTATTCCATTAAAATAATTAAATATATGTATATGGAATATACTAAGGTTATTAAATTATAATTTTTAATACTATTTTAAGGATGCATAAGGAGAAATAAAATGGAAATTCACGGTAATGATCGATACCTCTTCTCCGAACAATCTCTTTAGATTGTAACTAAATCCATCATAAGATGGTTTTTTGATCAAAACAGGGGATTTGGGTCTTTTGGTGGGCTGTATAAAAAGTTTTTGGGGAGGTATTATCTAAAATAAAATCCTATTAGAGTGTGGATATTATGATAGGGGTGTCCTTTCATAAGTGGGGGAGAGGACACACTTAGAATTTTTCAAAAGAATAAAATATAACAATGTTTTACACACAACAATTAGATCCAAAATATACCATTACCAAAAATTATATGATATAAGTTAGAAAAAATTCTATATAATAGAATCTAGAATTGTTTTTAGTTAATTTGTACCCATATCTCTTTAGTTTAAATCCTGATAAACTTCTGTTTAAGGTTAAATTTTGTAATTAAATACTAATTTTTTTCAAATCATTTGACCCAAAATGAGGTTCAAATTATTTACTATTACTAATAATTATGCTTGTAAATAAAAAATCCATTTTTAAAATTCAATTCCTATAAGTGTCATAATTTAATTTAAAATTAAACACCCAAGCATAATAAAATGGAGTTTCCAAAGAAAAGTATTTTTTATGTACAAAGATTTTTAATATCATAGTTGATTATTAAATTGAATTCAAGGAGATAAATTAGATTAATCATAATATAACTGAACTAATTTTACTTTTGAAAACATATTAAATCAAAATTTGAATCATAAAAACATTAAACTAAAATAAAATTTATAAATAAAATCATTATTATTCAATATTCTTCAAAAAATTAATTTTTTCAAAAAATTCTCAAAAAACAACTCAATGATATTTTTGAAATGTTGATTTAAATAATTAAGTTAATTTATTCAAATTAATTTAAAAAAAGTGGAAAAAATAATTTTATTATTTATTAAAAAAGTACAATAAAGATCATTTCATAGGAACATCATATTTTTGAATCATATTCTAACATCACTAAAAATTAATTACCTACACTACTACAAAAAATGTTATATTTAATGTTATAAAATTTCAAAACTAGAAAAAACAGATGATAAATGATACATTTATCAATGAATTATTCTTAGCACTCATAATGGTCTCGATCAGACGAGCAGGTCCCACATAGAAATTACACAAGGGAGGTCGCTTCTTTATATATCAATCCACCACATGCCAAGCTCAAAAGTCTGATATAGGGATGGGCTCCCATATACACTGCACACACATATATTGGCACGTTCATGGGCCCACGCGAGCCTCGTCCCACATTCTGCTTCCATCAGGTATTGCCTCACTATTATACACCCTACTTCATCATACATGACCCATCCAAACAATCTACGAGATTACATGGCTCAACCCTATCAATGCCCAAATTTGTTACATAAACCAACAAAAAATTCAAGTTCTAAAAATATTAAAAAAACTAAATAATTAAACAAATAAAATAATAAAATGAAAAATTTAAAAAATATATTAATTATTTTAATTAAATAATAATTAATTAGATTAATATATTTTTTTATATTAATTACTAGTATGTATTAAATAGAGATATATAAAAATAATAAATTGAAATAATTAATCTAATAAAAATTTAAAATTTGTAAATAAAAAATAATGTTAATAATTCAATGAATTAAAGAATTATTAATAAATATGAATATATTTAATATACTTGTATATAAATTATAGATATTAAAAAATAGAATATATTAATTACGAATTTATAATTAAAATATATTTTAATAAGAAATAAAATTATAATGAGTAAATTAAAAAATTAATTAAAAATTATTAATGAAAAAATGTTAACAAGGGCCCCGGAGTCCGGCCGGTGGAGTCCGACCACCCCCCTGCTGAATTGCCGTGGCAAAGAGCCCCGGCTCTTGCCCATCTGGCGTGGCGCGACGGTGTCGCGCCCCTCCGCTGTGGCCCACTCCTTGCTGCTGCCTCCTCCTCCAGGTTCTCCGACGCGGCGTGATGACGCCGTGCTCCTCCACCGCCACGTCCTGCTCTGTCCGTGGTTCTCCTCATTCCCGCGTGGTGCAATGACATTGTACTTCCTTTGTCGTGATTGTTAATGAACTTCAACAAGAAAAAGGGGAGGAGTATCGTCTATGTTTGTGCAGTCCAAACTCCTTCCATTACAATGAAAACATGCAGATATATGAATTAAAAAACTTCATGACCAACAAAGCCCAATTTTAATTAAATAAAAATGAACCTAACCACTAGCTCATAGAAGTCGACGAAAGATGATCGTCATGGGAAACAGTGTCGCGATGTGAAGTTCTGTATACGTCGATGGAGAATGTCCAAGGAGTGAGTGGTGTCTCCCTTCCTCTGACATGGAGAGAAGATTGAATGACTTGTCCGTGTTTGTCCAAAGAGGGTAAGGCATCTGACACCGACTGCAGAGACAGGAAAGAACGACACGTCGCCTCTCCTTGGTGTTGGCGTTCTTCGCATTCTTCAACAAGGAAGAAGAAGTTCTTCAGACATAGAATTCTATCCTCAAATATCCTCACACAACATCAAACCCCAAATAAAATAAGGTCTTACCATATTTTATTAACACATACAATTATTTTCAAAATTCACAAACTCAAATCAAATAAATGAATTTGTGTGTTGGCATAATTAAATTCAAGGAGAGGGAAGGTCACCCAATAAAGGGGAGTTCATGAGTTATACAACTTGAGTGGGGGGGGGTTAGAGGAGTTATGAATGTGAGGGGTTAGAATTGTGTGGGCCACACCCCACCATTATCCTCTCAAGGATAGTTAACAATATGTGGGTCCCACCACCAACTACCTTACCCAGTTTATAACTACTTAGAGAAAAAGAAATAAAATTGTAATACAATTTTATTTTATTCTTCACAAAAAGCACATTTTTTTAACAAATCCCCCTAAGAAAATGAACCTTCAGAAAAGGTTCTCTTGAGATATTACTGGCGCTACGATTTAATCTGTGCCCTCGAATTTTTATTTTGATCATCGGTTCAAATATTAGAAAAACTTGCTTGTTCGTTCACTGAATGTACCCGAACTAAACTTCAGAAAATTATTCCGGGCACACCGGGCGTCGGAATCATGTTCTGTTAAGAACTGTGTACTCATAAAATCCCAACGAAATTATGGAAAAAATGCCCTAGAAAAATATGGGTCTTTACATTACGCCCACCTTAGGGCTTTACGTCCCTGTAAAGCTACATCAGAAACTAGGGAAACAAAAGGGGGGTACTGTGCATGGATCTGAGCCTCCCACTCCCATAATCTCTCCTAAAGGTTCTCGTGCTACCACCTGATGTGCACTAGAGGAATCATCCATCCACATAGGACCCGCTCTTGTCGATCATCGATATCCACAGGGACCTCTGCAAACATAGCCCTGTCATCGATGTCCAGCTCCCCATGGTTGATGATATGCATCGGGTCGTGAAAGTATCTCCTCAGCTGAGATACGTGAAAGACGACATGCACCCGGTGCAACTGAGGTGGATGATCCTGGCAAAAATCCACCTCACCTATCCTACTGAGAACCTGGAATGGTCCGATTAAGCACAAAGATAACTTTCCGCCCTAGTAAAATCCCCATAATCCACTCCTTGGTGAGACCTGTAAGAAAATGTGGTCTCTATCCTCAAACACTAGTGGTCTCTGCCTCCGGTCAACATAAGAATTTTTTTGCCTCTGAGATGTCCTCATCCGCTCTTGGATGATTTTCTCTTTTCACCGTTATAGCCAGATCCATATTTGGTTCTACACATGCTGACTCCATCACTATCCACATAGGATATCTGAAACGTGGCCAGCTACGGTCTCGCCACTCCCAACAGGTGCTACAACATTCCCCTTCCCAGGAGTATAATAGTCCTGGAGGAACTCAAGCCATCGCCACCATCACAGCTTTAGGTCATTCTATGAGTAGTTACACCTGTGACTAAAAAGTTGGAGAGAAATGTAAATTGTTCGCTCAACGATTAATGGGTGAGACTAGCCAAATGTAAGAACTCATATCCACCCTATTTCATCTACATTCCACCCAAGAGCTACTGGGATTTCTCCTCTGCTGAAAAGAGAAATCTGGTCTCATCCCCTAGATGAACCACATTCGTTGCCTAATACAGTCAATCCTAACATGAACAATACTATCTCATGCAATGAATGACATCGTAAGGCCTCGACCATACTACCAAGAGATCCTACTGTTACTCTCACCTCCAAGGGTTGAGTCACACTGTCGGCAAAAGTCTGTGGTTACTTGGACTCCTCAAGTACGTGTCTCAAAATTGAGGATCAAGTCAACAGTTTTAACTGGAACCTCTTATTGTCAACCATAAGAAGTGGACATCAAAGTTATCATCACAAAAAAAGATGTCTTTTATTACTGTATTTCAAAGTAAAAAAGACACAAACAACTACAACATTGATAACATGGAAACTAAGAACACCAAGAGCAAGGGCCTCCATGCCTAGACCCGCTCTTGTCCACCTTATTCCGAAGCTCCGTAGTCATATTCTTCAGTTGACTGAAGCCGAGCTCTCCACTGTGCACCCGTTCCCTACGGTCAGGGTGCTCCTCCGGGTGGTGGTGGTGCCAACACTTCGAAGCGTCGTCCACATCTATCTGCACGACCATTTCTTTTTCCTCAGCCTCTTACTCCTGGCGGTCCACCTTAATCAAAACTCTACCTTTTCCTGGGAGGTTCTTCACCTATCTGTTGATCGTTCAAGCGGTAGGTCAGATAGTCACGAGCCATGTGACCCCGTCTGCCACATGTGTAACACATCATGGTAGGTCTGGCTCTGTCTCTACCCTTGGTGCCTCACACTACCGATCCTGAGTCGTGCAGTCGGCCACCTGTAGGTCTGGCTCTCCTGGGCCTCTGCGTCATCTTTCTACTACCAGCTGTAGAATACTTTGCTGCATGTTGACTAGTGGTGGGTCTCACTGTTGGATTCTACTCATCAAGGAAGCTCTCCACTAAGAGGGATCACTCCAACACCCCTTCCTGAGTCGGGATGCTGAGAGGGATCGTCGAAGCTCTGATCTCGTGCCTCAGCCCCTGCTCGAAGGTCCGGTCCTTGAAGAATAGATCTCGTACCATATTTGTAGAGTAGCGTGAGAGGTCTGTGAACCTCACTGAGTACTTAGCTACACTCCTGATGCCCTGCTGCAGATGAAGTAGCTCTTGTATCCGCACCGCTCGAAGGGTGGCTGGTAAAAACTCAGCTCAGAACAGGATCTTGAAGTTTTCCCATAGTAGTGATGTCTCATCATGCAACTGAAGTATCAGGCTCCACCATTCTCCTGCTGCTTCCTGAAGGAGGTTGGTAGCTAGGATCACCATGATGTCCGCTAGTGTACCTACTAGCCTGAAAACTCTCACAACAGCCTCCAGCCAATCCTCAGCCGCCTGTGGGTCTGTCTCTCCCCTAAACCTGGGTGGCCTCTGGTGCTGGAAATCATGCAGCGCGCTCAAGCAGCATGCATCACCTACTGCTGGGGCTGGTGGAATCAGTGGACCAATGGGTGGTAGTACCGCTGCTGCCTCTGCTGCTGCCTCTACTAAAAGAGGGCCATGTACTGAGGCCTCATCGCTCGGTGGGCTCTCAGTACGTGCATCTCTTGAGGATCTAGTTGGTCGTCTGAAGGGAGGCATCCTGAAAGAAACAGATGCAACACGGTCAAAGACTATACATGGTGAGATGACCTGGTTTGAGCTGACTTAAACGAAATGTAGCGACCCGAAGCTTATCGTACATGGACATTACATTACATTTGCGGAATACATAGTACATAACAAAAACACACACACAAGGATCGTAATAGTTTAGTGCCTTTGGAAACTCGGAACGTAATCTTCTAATCGTGGTGAAAGATCTTCAATATCTTCCATAAAGATCTTCCCTTTTTTTACCTAAAACCTTTCTTTATATCCTGGGGAAAAGAAAACATAAAAGGGTGAGCTCAAATGCTCAGTAATGGTAAACAAAAGAGAAATCAATCACATCATATTCATAAGAACATAACTTTTGGAAAACTTAAACAGCAAAAGAGAGCATAATTTCATAACATGGGATAAATCATAGTAGTGAAATGAAATCCCAATAATCATAACATAAAACATGAAACTTTGTGGAATACACACATAATCACAGAGAATCATTTCTTGTTAGTCAAGTCTCATTGCCAAGACTATCTTAGTGGACAAAGTCCCTTTCTGAACCGAGTAACCCTCGTTTCAGTCCTGTTTCATTGAACCGGTATAACCTACCGTTCCAGCCCTGTCTATCTCATGTGATATAAAATCTTTACCCAATGCATTGGAGGGAGATATAGGTCCCACCCATCTTATAATGAATCCTTTCTTATGTGTGCCACATAATCATAAACCATACATCATAGCGTAACCCATGTAATAAAAATGGGATTCTTAAACAACATGACATCATAAAACAATTCATATAAGATAAAGAAAAAAATTATTTCCATCCCAACATAATCAAATCCATGTAATAATAGGGATAAAAACAGACCCCTTTTATTATCTTAGATGGAAAATAATTTTGATAAAATACTTGAACTCCATTCTTGAGGAAAATATCCTTTCTACTTCAAAAACACTTTTCCTTTCTTAACATGTCATACAATTTTAAACTAAAAGAAGTTGATTAAAAATAAACTTGAATACTTTTAAAGGAAACTTCTTGGAAATAATGTTTTAGAAATCCATCCATTCCGTATAAGTTAAAAAAACATTCTTCGTACTTTTGTCGGAAAGGTCAAAAAGTACCTCGTACGAAAAACAACAAAAGATTCCTTTCATTTCATTTACTAAAAACTCACCGAAGGGTAAAAATGGATTTAAACAATTTTAGGTGGATGGAAATAATATTAAATATTTAGGAAACATTGATGTGGATGATAAAATACACCCCAGTAAATGCCAAAGTAAAAACAATCTCGGATAAAAATGAGATTGTGATATTTCCCTTACCTTAGGTCCGATTTTCTTCGTATGTGTCCGAACCTCCTGTATAATGATTTAAATAATGTCATTGACTTATTAAAGAATCATATTCATTGTTATGATATCATATATGGTTCACTTATGACATTATATTACCCGTTTTTTTGTAAATTCCTTGTTAAAGAAGCGTTTTGGGTAAAATCGTTTCATTTATCGTAGGTGTTCTGACTTGTTGTTCTTGACATTATTATTACTTATATCATGATTTAATTACTTCCAGAATTTAAAATATGGTTTATATATCATATATATTCAGTATATATATATATATATAATAGATAGATAAATGAAATGAAAAACACCCTTCATGGAGACGGTAGTCCGTACGTACGCATGAACGCTGTTTTCCTTTCCTTATTGTCTTGAATGGAAGTAAGTAGATGACATACATATATATATACATAAATCCAGTATCTTTATAATGTCATATATTTCATTATAATTTCTTATATATACTTTATAATCATTCTTAAATGGTTAACATGGAGAATGAATCTCATCGCGTCGTGGAGACGGTAGTCCGTACGTACGCACGAGCGATGATATCATTTCCATAAATATTGAATTGAATTGGAGTGGATTATAAAATATATCAGAATCAATATGATGATGTAATAACTATGTATAGTTATACTTTAAACCATTATACCCATCCATGTAAGGTGGTGGTGGAAAATAGATTACACCACGGCGTGGAGACGGTATTCCGTACGTACGCACGCGCGGTGATTTCTTTTTCCGTAGGATGGATAGATGGTGAAATAGGGTTGTTTCATACTTATAATAACATATCAGTATATGAGTGATACTTATGTTATTACTTCATAATGAAACAACCTAAGAATAAGAACTGGAAGAAGAAATAAAGATGAAAGAATTGGTAACGGTAATTACCTCTTCTTTGAAGCGCCTCTTTGAGACCTCCTCTTAGGGCACTAAAATTGGTCTTTGAGGAAGACCAGAACCTCTAGGATGTTTCTAGGGAAGTGGAGAAGAGATTTTGGCAGGGGTTGGCCGAGCTTGAGAGCTCAAATTGGTGTGAGGAGGAGGGGGAGGAGGTGTCCTTTTATAAGGGAGGAGAGGGGCACCTTAGGAATATCTCAAAATATTATTTTATATTAAAGTCAAAATCGGTTTATAATGGTTCCAAAGGGTCTTATTTTGAAGCTAAAGTGGGGATGGGTCTAAATCCTATCAAACAATAGGATTTAGATATGTTTAGGGTGTTATTTTAACCTTATCAATTAGATTTAACTCTAAGTTAAATAATTTAACTTTTACCATGTCTTTTTGTTTTCTTTCACTATATGGTAAATACACTTACTATAACTTGCCAAAAGAACACCAAATTGTTTATTATTAATATATATATCCTTATCTAAGTCATTTGGACGAACCTTAGATTTTTAGGAATAAAATAACAATTAATAATATTTTATTTTATTTAAAAACTATTTTGTGTCAATTTTGACACTATTTGATATATGATTTCTGTGAAAGTCATAACAGAATTATATGTTCTAACCAAGTTGATTAAATCAACACTAATATTTTATAGTAACCTAGAAAATTATTGGAATTCATAAAAAGTCTCAAATTACATTCATTTGAACATTTATAACATCAATTATGTTAATATTTCCTTAAAATGGTAATTACTTCATCATCGTTGTGTCATAAATAAATTAATTTATTTAAAGTCTAAAAATTATAAAGAAAATATAATTATGTAGGAAATCTTTTAGATTTATAAGGAATATTTATAATCGAATTTATATTATGTATAAACCCATATTAAAAATGTTTTAGTAAATAAACTTTGATTTTAACTCTTTTAACTCTTCTTTGAATTAAATAATAATAAATGTCCTAATCTAATCCAAGTGGGCCTAAATGATAATATTTTACACTTAAGGTTGTTTTTAGTCTAGATAAACTTGTCCAATAGGATTAGGACATGTGTTAAGGTAATATTAATTTCATTTTTACCCTTAATTACCCTATTTACTTTTAACCGTGGTAAATAAAAGTAAAAAGTTACTTTTCACCAAAAATTATTTTCGTCTCATTGAACCACATTTTACTTACTGACATCAACCGTGTCTCTCGGATTTTTGAAATTCCATTCACAGAAGCGGTAAAATTAAGATTTATGAAGAAATTAATTTTTTTAACTACCACTTAGTAGTTTCACTATTCATCAAAAATTGATGTTTTTCAGAACAATGCCAAAATTTCATCCTAAGCTATATTTCATATTCCAAATTCAAAAATGAAGTCTAATTTACCAAATTCATAACATAGAAGTAGCATTAATTAATTTTATAATTAAATCCCGCTGTTAAAACAAATAGTGTGTTTTTAAGAAACAATATCTATCAAAAGATTGACAC